>OX333080.1:24698845-25898845 GCA_946863875.1 Alloplasta piceator
AATTGGTAAAAAAATAATATCAATTAATCATAAAATGGGTAATTACTAATTAGTCTGCAAATATTTTCAATTATTCAAATAATCGGTAATTGGTCTGAAAATAATATCAATTTTTCTGAAAAATTGATAATTGGTCTGAAAACATCCTCAATAACCCGAATAATCGGTAATTGGTAGCAAAATATATATCAATTTTTCAGAAAATGGGTAATTGGTCGGGAAACGATATTAATTTTTCAGAATAATGGGTAATTGGTTGAAAAATAATATGAATTACCCAGAAATATAGGTAATTGGTTTGAAAATATTTTCAATTTCCCAGAAAAAATTAATAATTTATTGAAAAAGTGTTTTTGGAAAATAGGAGTGATTAGAGATATATAGATCTATACCTCTGTATATGTCTATACCTTCATATGCCTGCAAATACCTTTATATGCCGATATATGACTGTATAGGACTGTATATGCCTGTATATACCTCTATATATCTCTACATATCTCTCATCACTCCGATTTTCAATAAATTATTAAGTTTTTTCTAAAAAATTAAAAATATTTTTAAACCAATTACCCATTTTTCTGAAAAATTGATTTTATTTTTCGCCCAATTACCGATTACTTGGATAATTGGAAATTTATATTTTTCCATTAACCATTGTCGGGTAATTGAAAATTTAGATTTCAAAATTATTAATTTTCAAAAGATTGATAATATTTTCCAAAAATGCGCCTGAAAATATCATTACTGCCGATCTCTGCTCTTAGCCTATCCCAGAAAATGGACACAAGGAGTTTTGAAAAATTGTATAAAAATTATATAAATGCATGAATTTATAAATAATATTAAATTATATAATTAAATGGAATAATAAATTATGTGAAATTAAAAAACTGAATGGAAACCCTTCGCAAAAAGTGGACAAATCACCCCCAAAAATACCAAAAATGGTGTACAAAACTTGGAGACAAGTACATTTCAAGAAATATCTATGGTTTTACAAAAAGTTAGGAAATAAATAGATAGTAGATTTAAATAAAATTCAAAATATATATGAAAAAATATGTATTTAAAGGGATAAAAAAATAACAATAAGTACTTGGCGAGTTTATCTCCAACAGAAAATATAAGTACAAACGATTTCTAGTATACATGTAGCTCAGGGCTCACACAAAATTTCATAACGTGTAAAATGAATGAAAACTCGCCAATTACTTATTATTGTTTTTTTATTTTTTTAAATACATATTTTTTTCATATATTTTTTGAATTTTATTGAAATCTATGATACGAGGGATTATATATATTTTTTAAATATGTGTTATACTACTTGTTCTTGGCAATATGTGTTCCAATAGTTAGGGAGGTGAGGTCGCTAAATGGCGGCATTCCCGAGCGCTGTCGAGACCTATTAAAATCGAAAGATGAAGTAATTTCGAAAAGAAAAGCTAGTATGGTAAATACCTTTTTAGCGGTGGGTATGGCGTGTAGGGATTTTCAAAAATGTAAAAAAAAACAGTTACTTGGGCATTCTCGAGCGCGTCAGATATTCATACCACGTATGCCCCAAGTGCCTCTGGTAACAATGGTATCTGCCGGTTTGCGTGGTGGGGGTAGGCATACAAGATAGTCAAAAATCCGAAAAAAAAATTTACTCGAGCGCGTCAGATTTTCAGAAGGGGTGTTAAGTAGGCCTCAAGGAAGCTCCCTTTAAACAAAACTGACGATTTTGGCGTGATGGTAACTTACGACAAATTTTTGAATATGCAAAAAAAAAAATACTCGAGTGCGTCAGATTTTCATAGGGAGGGTTTATCTCGGTGTCCTGGAAGCATATTTTCTTAATCTGACAAAAATGTTGGTGGGTTCTCTTAATCTGACGGAAAAAAGTTTTTTCGCTCAGTCTGCTATACAAGTTTATGGCACATCCCTCTTTTTTCGTGAAATTCTTCACTCCTTTTTGCCAAAAAACAATTTGAGGATCAACAGGCTATTGAATATTATAAATAAATGAAACTGTACATGTTAATAATACTTTTTTATACAGATACGCGGAACTTTTTCTGAGTCCACAAAAATTTTCGAGAAGCCTTAGGAAAAAAAAAATTTGAGATATAATAAAAGTTAGATAATTTAATCATCGTTATTTCATATCAATTTTTTTTTGTAACACCTTCCATTTTCGAGATATACTCAAAAAACCGGAAGTTTGAGTTTTTATGATATGCTATAAGTCCAAAAGTTTTGACTTTAGACAAAAATATAAAGAGACCTTTTTTGTGTAAAATAAAATTACCTTTTTTTTATTTAAACCTTTTTCTGTAAAATGTATCGTTTGCGATTTATATGCTGCAACGCGTTTTTCGGAAAACGAAATGGCTCCTACACACTTCCGGTCATTCGGAAACCGGCAGATTTTGTATTTTTTGTAAGTTTTAGATTATATTCTTCAAAATAAAATAAAAATTGATCGCGCTTGAGAATGCCAGATTAACGTTTTTTTTACAGGTTCGCGACCCTATAACTTTGCGGCGTCAAGGACTTATCATCAGATTAGTTAAATTTAGTCTTAAAACAATAAAATTAACCCCCAATATTTTAATCTGACGCGCTCGAGTACTTCAGACTATCGATTTTTTTTTACTAATCTGATCGTCTATCCTAGGGGCGCGTCACTAGATAAAGAGCTAATACTTTCCAAAGTTGTTCTATTAGGTCTAAGGTATCTCTCATATCTTAAACTGACGCGCTCGAGTATGCCCGAAAAATTCCCTATTCGCCTCTCTAACTACAAGTATCATCTATTTATTTCCCAACTTTTTGTAAAACCATAGATATTTTTCGAAATGTACTTGTCTCCAAGTTTTGTACACCATTTTTTGGTGTTTTTTGGGGTTTTTGCATATTTTCCAAAGTAAATGAGAAAAATATTTTATTGAAAAAAAATATTCTCATATATTTTGAAAAATATGCAAAATATCAAAATTTTTCAAGACATGTTTTATTTTTATTTTATTTTTTACTTCTACAAGGAATGTGAGGAATTAATTTTTTTATTTCATTTTGGAAATTAAAAATAAAGAAATTATTTAAAAAAATATGCGGCAGACGAATCCCACTTTCTAATCACGATAGATAATACTTATTGATAATTCAGAATCTGTGGAAAAAATTACAGGATTTAAAAAATGATGTTTTTTCAATTATTCCTTTTTTACACACAAACGATCGTCGCACCACTTGAAGGAGTGATGAAATAATTCTGTAAAAAAATTAGGCTGTTTTTGAAGTGGAATCAATGCGAAAGAGGATCTGCTTACCTGAGGGAAATGACTCCTCGATTTCACTTGGAATGCCCCAATATATACATATATATAAATATGTATATGTCATGGATATATATTTATTGAAAATATTTCTTTAGTTGCTAAAGAAATATTGTCACCAATGATAAATATATGTATATATAATCTCATGGAGATAAAAAAAAAAGGTTGGAGAGAAACATTTTTTTACATATAATGCAGCCAGAGATTTTGTTACGACCATAAAAAAAATTGTTACCCAAATCCGTGAGAGTACGAATTCGACTCTGGTACGTATCATATCATATATCATATGTATACATGATATGCATATATTATTAGTGAAAATATTTCTTTAGCAAGTGAAGAAGTTTTTTCACTAATGATAAATATATGAGGGAATCCACGCCATTTCGCTCGGCCCTGACCGGCTGACCCTGACCATTTTTAATTTTTTCCATTTTTTCTTATAAAATCGTATACTAGGCATGGATTAATTTGTCTAATTTCTAATCTTTTACCGCATCTATTTCAGAAGTTACAATTTTTCAAAAAATCTGGATTCCAGAAATTTCGGAAACGTTCTAACGCCGATATCTCTTAAATTAATCGATATATCAATAAATGTTTAGAGATCAATTTTTTTCATATTAGTTCACACTTTCATAAGAAAAGGGAAAAAATTTTAAATCATTGTTATCAACATTTTTTTAGCGTGTAAAGTGAAAATTATTTTTTAAAAAGGTGATTGCCATTTTTTATTTTTTTCAAAAAATTCTCTAAAGTAATATGATGAATTATATGAATTTCAATGCTAGTTCCATCGTGGGCCCATTTTTCCTTCTATTTTTGAAAAAATAAATTCCATTCTTTTTCACGAAAATTTCGAGTGTTCCGTATGAATTGCTATAATAATTTTTATTACTGATAATACACTTAAGTATGTTGTCGCCGTCGGGGCTATTTTTTGCCCCAACGCCTTTTTTTTATTTCTTATCTGAAACACAAAAACAGAAACAAAAAATTAGTACTTTTAAATACTAATTTACATAAATATAAACGTAAAATACTTACCATAAAGAAATATTGTCCAACGACGGGAAGTGAATCCAGCGATGCGTCTAACCTGCAAAACAAAGAAAACAATAAACACACAGATTGGAAAAAAAGGCTCACGACAAATCGCAAGGGGAAAAAATCTTTATTCACGTTAATTATTTTATTTGTCAAACAAGACACAGAATTATTAAACTACTTATAATATTTATTATTGTTTTCACATGCGCGACACAGTTTAGTACGAGGATATAAAACCCGTTAATCCCAAATAAACGTTATTACGCGAATTTATTGTTTGGTTTTATGTTTACACACACTCACGGACTTATTAAATATTATTTAACTGTTTAATTTATATCCTATAACAAAACACACATCTGTCACTTCACTAAATATAAACAAACAGGTTATCGACACTTACCATGCGAGATAACGGGTACGTAGTACTCTTACACGGAAAAAAAGGAACAGTAAAAAATACAGGGGTTACCCAGTTCGCATTGGACTCGAGGAATTGCACAGCGATATTTACTGAAATAAACTGCTCAAAATGCAGTGAGCTCAAAGTGAATTATTACAGTTTCTGCACTGTCCTCTTTGGACTGGAGCCACCCCACAGTTTCTTTTACTGGAACGCATAATCGAAAATACAGTGTAGTCCGAAGTAAATTATACAGTTTAACACTGAAATATAAACTTGATGAAATCCGTAAGTTTACAGTGTTAATGTGTATTATATACTATGAATGCGTTTATTGTATGGACAGTGCCCACGTAAGTGTTTCAATGGTGAATTCCTCTGTTGAAGAAAGTCGGCAGCAACTGATATAGTTTCAGTTTTCAACCGTTGAATCCACCGAATGAGGCATCGCCGAATTGAGCACATTGTCGATAGTTGCCATGTTCAAGATCGTTCAAAGACCTTGACCGATTGACCTCCGATTGACAATGTCAAGCGTGAAATGAAGCCTAGTTGAAATGATAAATCAAGTGAGGATAGTAAAACTCGAGAAGTTATTTGCATGTTCGATTTTGTCAAGGATAGTGCTGAATATAACTACGATGGTATTTTTTAAAATAATTTTTGATAATTCGTGAATCACACATGCACAAAAATACGCAGAAATGAAAAAAGATAAGCCCAATACACACATGACACGTTTGATCATACGCACATACACATAAAAAGCAAAAACTGTACAGATTAATACATTTAAGTACATTAGGTTAAATTAGATTGAACAAGAACAACCGTTTTCTTTCTGTCTCCGATGAACCACTCACTACTAACTGCCACAGCGCTTGACGACACGGTGGCACGCGCGAGACAAGCCCTTTGTTACCACCACACAGTAGGAGAAAAGCCCAAAAACCTGGCCAAAACCCCAAAAAATAAATTTTCGAAATACGGTCAGTTGAGTAGTCATTCAGGTAGAGGAGTAGTAACTGCATTCTATTGTGGAAGGGAAAGCCCTTTAAGTGTATACCTGCGCCGCAGCGTCAGTTGGCAGTTAGTGTTCGTGAAGAGTGTACGTGCCACGCGCTGAACAGACGAAAATAACGCTGACTTCAAAAACCCATAACTTTAAAGTGACGGGTTTAATTACAATTCTGCAACATGGATACGACTTCTGGAGGTATGTAGAACATATTTTTACATCGGTTGAATCTAAACTTTATGTATAAATGATTGAAATGTAGTATAGCCTTCGGCATAAATAAAATTGAATAATTTTGAAAAGTTATATTTTCAACGGTCCGAAAAGTTATATATTTTGTCACATTTTGCAAAGCTCCTAGTCTGGGCCTTTAGTTTAATGTATAAGCTTTCGAAACTTACAAGAGTTACCTGCGGAAAACGTGCGTCTTGTCCGTTATGATTTTTTTCGCATCGTGCGGTAGCCGAGCGTGCACGCGGCACTATTGAGCAGCCTCTGCGCCTCTACCTGAGAATGGGTGAAGTAGCATCATAACGGAGCATGTTATACGCTTGAAATAAATTATTTTAATATATATGTATGTATATATATATATATATATATATATATATATATATATAAATTTTCTGTGATTTAATTATGATATATACGTATGCATATATATATATATATATATATATATATATATATATATATATATATATATACACAATATATATATACAATATGTATACGCCAAAAAAAATCAATTATGGTTTATTCCTCAATTTCTCGTATGTTTATGGAGATCCCATCTTGGAAAAATACATATTTCATGCAAAATTGTATCAGCTTTTCGAGAAAAATATTGAAGAAATTTTCAAAATTTGGGCAACAACCAAAAAACAGCTTTTTAGACTTTAAGCTCAATTTTAAGAGCTTCCCAAGTGCATCAACAAACAAAAAAAAATTTTTTTTAACCAGAGATTTTTTTACGCAAAAAACGTATTTTTTGAAAAATTTTGCATTCTGTTGGAAGATGGCAAGTCAAAATAAATAAAACAAAAATCGTTAAATTAGCTAAAATACCCCATATAATAACTGCGAAAGTTAGCGGGGAAAAAATCTGAAAAAATTCTGGATTCTGTTTTTGCGAATTGCGAAAATTGCGAGAAGGTCTAAGGGGGTGAGGCCGGATCCGACGTCCATAATTGGCGTTTCCACCCATCTACAATATATATACAATATATATACAATATGTACAATATATACAATATATACAACATATACAATATATACAATATATGCAATATATACAATATATACAATACATACAATATAGACAATATATACAATATATACAATATATATACAACTTTTTCAATTTTAACAGGACAAACATGCAAAGAAATCATTTGTACGCGCAGACAAATATTCTTGGCTCTACATAATGAATGGAGCTCGAAATTTGACAAACAAATAGAAGTTCTGGAAAAATATTTCACCGAATCAGAAGGTTGTCCTTTCGCAATTTCAATTGATGAAAGGAAAATTCTAAGGAATCTTCTATTTACAATGAAGAAAAAATGGCAGGATAGCCACAGAACTCTGGAGCGCTTTTACGCCACTCATAAAAAATGGCTTAACCAGGACGTAGCTATTACGGTTTGTTTATTTTCCTATTTCTTATATCATTGAAATTTTTCATTAGAACGTTTTTTTCCACTTCCGAACTGATGTTATTGCGATTTGTTGTAGAATGCGGATGTCAAAAACAGGGATGTACGTACTCCTAATTCTGATACATCAGGATCGGATGCCCCTTGCCAACTATGTTCTTACTGGATCGATTTTTGAGCTCACATTAAAAATATTGAGCACAAATCAAAATCTTTCCATTTTTCTCGAGCGTACCGAATGATAAAGATGGCCGCCATTTTTTCAATTATTGTCCGATCGAGCTGATTTTAACGGCATTGAGCGGGGGTAAAAATTTCACGTAACAAAATATTTGGCAGTTTTTTCGTCAGGAGTGAATTGGAGGCAGTGGAGTCAAAAAACCGAGTGCGTCACTTCAATTGCACATTACTGTATGTCCCGTAACGTAGCCCTGACGATTTTTACTGTGGAGAAACAGAAAAACTCCGGTAGACGGACGAAAAGTGTGTGCAAGCTTGTTAAAATTTTTACGAGAATCACGAAAATTTTACAATACGCAATTAAAAATAACAATCATATCAAGTACTTTTTTTAAAACTCACTGTAGTGATGTTTGTAGTTGGGTACAATTTACTTATTTTGTCATTAAAAATACATCAAAACATTTCAAATGTACGCCAGACGGTAAATTCTGACTTATTTACACGAAAATTTACGTTTTATTCCATAAAAAACTGGGCAATTATATGTTTGTCCCCCCGTTACTGTGATTTCACAGTAAAATTTCTTTAGAAATTCTTTTCGTGTAGGAAAAAATGAACCTGAACCATAAATGTTCTTCCATTTCACAGTTACTTAAGATGTCAAAAACAGACGAGTTGCCATGGTACGGCAAAAATAGTTAACGGGGTTTTCCACGAATTGAATCGGCATTCGGAATATTGTATACCCGATGGCAGAGAGGAGCTGATTGCCCGGTTCAAACACGCGCGTTGGCAGAGACTCTGTCATGCCATTGGTACCGATTGAAGCCTCTATACGATTCATTAGCAGCTGTGTAAGTTTTTGCGCTATTTTTGCATACAGTTCCACTTTCGAATCATTATACTATATGGGTGCACTCTTGGACATTAAATTTTATGTGAAACAAGGCTTCAGAACGGAAAAATATCGTGCATCAACCGGTTTTTGGTTGTACGGGAGAATATTTTACTTGAGAGCGACAGAGATTATAGCGAGTATTAGTTTGTTTATTTACCTTGAATTTACTTATTTTGTGGTCTTTGTACGACCATTTTTTGCTGGGATGTTAAACTTTTAGTGAAATAAACCCTATCGTTTGATCATTGATGATATCTCAGCAGCCACTACTGACCGCACATCAAATGTAAGAGCAGTTTTGGAAAATTGAATAAATATTGTATTAAATGCTTTTTCAGTTTTTGGGGAAAACATTTTTTTTCACCCTGTTACGTCTCGGGTTGATTTTCAAGACGTTTGAATATTTATTTAGTCGGGTTCATTGTTCGATTAATGAATTGAAATTCAAGATTCTGTATATTAAATTTGACAATGATAATTACACGATTTATTCTTCAAAAAATCAAGGTTTAAATATTGTCGCCGTTTACGACAATACTCGTGTTACAATTGATGATTAAATTGATAAAGTTATACAAGACAAAAATAGCAAAGTTACACAGAACAAAATAGTAAAAAGATACAAGACAATAATATATAATAACAGGGTAAAGAAATGTTAATTGGTTGAAGGTGGAATTAAGACTGATTTTAAGAATGTGGGAAGCTATTAGGTGGACGCGAGGCGGGGGCAAAGACGCTGACTTTGCATGCCACGCGCGAGCGGAGAAAATGTGTGAATTGCTGGATTTTGCGAATGAAAAGGGACGGGTATATCGCGCGATGCTTCGCGCATCGTTTTTAGCGGATGTGGATAATGGAGTTTTACATTTCTTAGGATTATTGTGGAAGAATGGAGGAAATTTGTCAGCGGAAATTGGAGGACGATTTCCGCCCGGGCGTGTGAATGTCTGGGGAGTTTGTTGGAGTTGGGAGCAATAATTGCAATGTTGTTTCGATTTAATTATAAACGTGAGTAAATGTTGAGATAAAAATATGCGTTCACGAAAAGAGGGGCGAGACGTAACACCTCCCCCTCTAAGAATTAGCTAGGGCCATATAGTGCTCTAGCTATCAATTAGAGAACTGAATGCGAAGCACGTCGCGCCGTTTTCTTTGTTGTTAAAAGAGAAGCGAAATTGTTTTCGGTCTACGCTTAGGTAATTACATTTTGGGCAGGAAAAAAATCAAATGTTGTGTGTGTTCACGTTGCGAGTTGATTTTACGGGGGTCGAGGCGTAGCGTTCTCGAAGAGTCGCGGTCCAGTGAGTACGGTAGTCCTGGATTTCCCATGGAGTTTCCAGTGATCGGAGAGGTTTCCTCTTCGTCGAAGTAGACGGTGATTGCCAATAGAGTGTAGCAGGGTGGTAATATTGGTGCGACGAATGTTGTCTTAGCCCATCAAGCGGGGTATCCTGTAACATTGAGATTAGGAATTTATATTCTTCTTAGTATGCACGTAAGTGGGTTTTTTTTCTCTCTTTTTTTTTGATAGGAATAATCTTGGGTTTTCTTGGAAAAAATATGCTTATGGGTCTAGATTTAATTTTTTTTTTTTGAAAGGTTCATCAGTAAAGAGGGTGTTTGTTTTGTCATACCTGTAGATTCGGGTTCATTTGTTTTCGGAGGTGGGATACCTATTTGTTCGTTCAGAATTCGGATGAATCGAGACGCTTGGAGTACGAGAGCTGTTGCGAAGGTTGTTCTTCGCGAGGCCAGGCCACCTCCGCAGGTCTAACGGTCCTTGGTGGTTGGCTGGCCCTAAGCATCGGACGGTTTTCTGTGACTGCTCTGTGCGTTGGCTTGGCCAAGATTGCCCTGCGCGCTTGGCTAGTGTTCTGGGCAGACGCAGATTCCTCCAGCTCGATGATCTCGATTGGTGGTCTCTCTTGGTATCGTTGTCTCATCTGGCCATTGGGTTTACGTTGGCACGTGGATTGAATTAACGTGCCTAGGCAGCTGAGTTTGGAGAATAATGCAAATTTCCAAGCTAGTCCAGAGAAGATTAATAGACTTCCCAATCCGAGGAAGGAATATGATCCGATGGTCTCGAGTTGATGGATCCTTCGGTGTACTTTATTTTGCTTTAACAGATCTTTAGCTCGATTAATGACGGTTTGGAGCTCTACTCCACCGTCGGCAATGTCGGAATCGAATTTGTTATTGGGATCGAGGAGCGTAGGAGATTGGATATTGTCGAGGAGGTCTGTTATGTTAATGGGTTCCGCGGCATCTATTGCTGTAGCGTAGATGTTCGAGACATTCAAGGGGGCTCGCGGTGCAAATTCGGTTAATCCCGTGGTTGATATTTCGTCGATGTATGACAAGATAGCTGATGTTGTCGTTGCTTCGCATCGTGGGCGAAGACGGAGAATTCCGGACCCGTGTATTGTAATCGCGCGGGGTTCTGAATCATGGCATTTGATACGGAGGGTTTCCTGACTTGCGCATGAAAAAATCCATTGGTTCGACAGGTGTATTCGGGACCAATGCGTTCGGATGCTGGTTTTTATGCGTACGTCGCACGACCCGAAATTTTGGAAATGAGGTTCAGTGATAATTTTAACTTCGCAGTCGCTATAAGAGTCCACACGATACAGAATGTTCACGTGTTTACAGACGAAACGGTCGGCACTTGTTTTGCAAAGACGTAGGTCGTCGTCTTTGAGCCGAAAGTAGGTTTCTAAATTGTCCGAGATCGCGGTAAATGGAGCGGTGGGTTTGATGAAAGCAAAATTCGAGCCATGAGGCGTGGAATGTTGATACACCGGGAGAGGAACGTTTTTGAACAGCGTATATTTCTGTAGGCTCAGCAGAGGTACTGCTATCACATAAATTAATTTTCCTTTCGTTTGATAAATCGTGATGTCCGAAAGTTTCAGTAGCTCGGGAATTGATTCCGTTTTAAGTGCAACAGGGAATTCGGAATTTGGGCGCTCATGCTGGATAGCCCTCGCACCCTGTAATAGTTGTGCGGGTGATAACAAACGAGGATGTAGTTGCCCCTGTTTTGCGAAAATTATTGCGTCTGTGAGGACTGCCGAATCGAGTTCATGTTCCGCAATGCTGAGTTCCAGAGTCGCGGCTGCGTCTGTCATTACTTCGTTATATTCTACGGTTAACAATTCGTTACTTAATATGGATAGCGCTCGAGATACATTTCCAATTTTTCCGTAAAGATTTTTGTGAGATTCGTGACACGGAGCCGATCTTCGTTAAACTTTGATTTAATTATATGCGTTTGGTTGGCGATTAGGTCGACTATCGACCGCGTGTCGTTTTCGAGAGTTTCTATTTTGTTATTATAAAATTCCGCATCTTCTGCATCAAGAGTGCCAAAAAGAGCTCGGCTGATCGATCCAATGAAATCGAGAGGCGCTCTTCTTCTTCTATTTCCTAGTGGTTCTTTATCCTCGTGCACTAGGTTTTCTATATCTAGTTGGTCCCGCGCGAGGTTCTTGAGCGTTTCCTTCATGCTTGAAATTTGACCTTTGACTTTGCATTTCTTCTGCAGTAGTTGGCATTCCCGTGATAATGTGGACCATTCTTGGGACAATGCAAAATTAATTTTCAAGAATTTTGAAAGGTCGACGTGGGTAATCAGGTTCCACGATGTTTGGTACGATCTTAAAGATCCCAAGCGATCGGAGTACATCCCAGGGTTATTCGTGATAGGCGTAATGGAGTAATCGTCGCTGCCCAACACAGATCTGAAATAATTTCATTTCAGTTAGATTATTGTTAATTCCTTCCCTTATGAGTAGAGTTAGGGGTGTTAATGCGTTTGAATTTTCGCGCCTTTCGTGCGCGCTGCAGTAGGAATCCCTGGGCCGTGTTCTGTCATTGTTTGGAACACGCGAGTTGTATAGTTCTAAAGGCAAAGTCTCTTGCGCTTGAAATTTGAGTTTTCGCGCGGTCAGCTTTTTGTAGGTAAGCGCGGAGCGTCTTATTCTCGCCTCGACAGGCAGTCGAGCCGCAAGTGTTTTATATTCTAATTGTTCAACAGTGTATTTTGAACTATGGAAAATGGAAGTTTGGTTCTCGCCGTGTTTAAAGTACGTATTTTTGTCTGATCAATTATCTTTTCCCTTGTACTTATTACATTTTCTTTAGTAGCAGTTTCTTCTATTTCTTAAATTTTAAGTCTGTTTTTGTTCCAGGAGTGGCTCCGGCGGCGGTGTCGAGCTGCTGGAGGACTTGTGCGTCGTGGGAGGGAAGCGACACGTGAGGAGAGGAGAAATTTTAATCCTTGGGAGGACGATGATTTGGGACTCGTAAGGATGTTTGCAGAACCACGCCTGCCCATTTACAACGGGTATTTCCTCCACGGGGTTTTTCTGGCCTCGGGTGTCTGGGTGCCCGGGGGTTGCCGGGTGAGACCCGCTGGAGAGAGCGACGAGGAGTCAAGTGACGATGGCTTTGAGTTGTAATAATTCCGAGGATTTGAAAGTGTCGACTTGTATTCGCTTCTATGACATTTTAATAAATGTGTTTTCTTTTTGTTTATTTCATCTTATCTCATTGTTTATTCGTTTATTTCCCCTTTCCTCGTTATGATTACAGATCAGGGATGGGCATAAAGAACTTAAAAAAAAAAAAAGTGATAAATCATTTTTGACTCGTGATTTAAACGGGCTTGGAGTATCAAGCCTTTTTTGACTTGGGATTTAAACGGGCTCGGAGTATCAAGTCTTTTTTGATTGGTGATTTGAACGGGCTCGAAGTATCAAGTACTTTTGGACTTGTGATTTAAACGGGCTTGGAGTATCAAGCCTTTTTTGACTTGGGATTTAAACGGGCTCGGAGTATCAAGTCTTTTTTGATTCGTGATTTGAACGGGCTCGGAGTATCAAGTACTTTTTTACTCGTCACTCCTTTCGATTAAGAGTGACAAATTCTTTTTAATTCTGAGTATATTTAAGCTTTAAATTCATTTTAATTCCTTTTTTAATCGAATTAAACGACGAAATTCATATTAATTCCTGAATATTTTTTAATTGTACCATGGTCAAATCGATCCCGGTACAACAAATTATAACTCCGCATACGGAGAATAATAATTAGTGACAAATAAATAAATAAATAAATAAATAAATAATGAATTTTTTTTTTTTTTTTTTTTTTTTTTTTAATACGGGCCAGTATGCTCGCGCGTAGACTCAACCAAACCAAATCCGGATTTGGTTTGGTTGAGTCTACGCGCGAGCATACTGGCCCGTATTAAAAAAAAAAAAATTAATTATTTATTTATTTATTTATTTATTTATTTATTTATCTATCTATTCATTTATTTATCTATTTATTTATTTATTCATTTATTTATTTATTTGTCACTTATTATTATTCTCCGTATGCGGAGTTATAATTTGTTGTACCGGGATCGATTTGACCATGGTACAATTAAAAAATATTCAGGAATTAATGTGAAGTTCGTCGTTTAATTCGATTAAAAAAGGAATTAAAATGAATTTAAAGCATGAATATACTCAGAATTAAAAAGAATTTGTCACTCTTAATCGAAAGGAGTGACGAGTAAAAAAGTACTTGATACTCCGAGCCCGTTCAAATCACGAATCAAAAAAGACTTGATACTCCGAGCCCGTTTAAATCCCACATCAAAAAAGGCTTGATACTCCAAGCCCGTTTAAATCACAGGTCCAAAAGTACTTGATACTCCGAGCCCGTTCAAATCACGAATCAAAAAAGACTTGATACTCCGAGCCCGTTTAAATCCCACATCAAAAAAGGCTTGATACTCCAAGCCCGTTTAAATCACAAGTCCAAAAGTACTTGATACTCCGAGCCCGTTCAAATCACCAATCAAAAAAGACTTGATACTCCGAGCCCGTTTAAATCCCAAGTCAAAAAAGGCTTGATACTCCAAGCCCGTTTAAATCACAAGTCCGAAAGTACTTGATACTCCGAGCCCGTTTAAATCACGAGTCAAAAATGATTTATCATTTAAAGCATGTATTTAAATACTTTTTGATTCGAGTCCGCCCATCCCTGTTACAGATCTCACTCATTTGCTTCATTGTTCGTGATCAATTTTCCTTAATGAATACTACATTTACTTATTCTAGTCGAAAGTATTTTTACTACGGCGTTTAGTTATTTGAGAATTATTTGAACCTTTTGTTTAAAATTTTAATTATTTGTGGCATTTTATTTATTTGGAATTCAATTATTTGAACTTTAATTGTTCTTAACTTTTTCTGGAATTTAATTATTTGAACTTTAATTGTTCATAACATTTTGTTTATTTGAGATTTAGTTATTTAAAACTCTAATTATTTTAATCATTTTGAATTCATCTCTGTGAACATTACCTGTTTAGAGATTTTAATTGCTCGAAGTTTAGTCATTTAAACCTTAGTTATTAAAAATTTAACTATTTGGAATTTTAATTACCTGAATTTTAACTCGATGAAATTTATTATTTGAAGATTTGTTTGGAACATTGATTTCGTAAATAGTTTGTTTGAATCTTTAATATATGGTGGTTTATTTATTTATTAAAATTGTTATTATTATTGCTATCTTTTTATTTTATTTTATTTTATTTTAGTGTTATTCCTATTTCTATTTCATTTTTCTTATTTCTACTACCAATGGTAAGTTTCCTCTGATGTGCGTGGTTTGCACATTCGTGTAACGAGCCGTGTTATCGGTCGTGCGGGCTTGCTCGGGTGCGAGACCGGTTTGTGTCGCCGTCTGTCGTGTCTCGATGGGAGCGTTTCAGCCGGCTGCCTATTTCCTCTCTGTATTTGATGTGACGGATTTGATGTATCGAGTTTCAGCATCATTTAATGTTCTCGATATGTATGCGATCGGTAGGTCCTTTCCGATCTCTCCCTGACTAAGGACTGCTCCCAGCGCGAGATCGGAAGCATCAGTAGTGATGATGAATGGTTGAGAGTAGTCTGGGTACTGGAGTATCGGTTCCTCGCACAACCGATCGCGCAATTCGGCAAATGCTCTTTGTTGCTCTCCAGCCCATACGAAAGGAGCATTCTTTTTTAATAATTTGGTCATTGGTTTTGCAATGTCCGCAAATCTATCAATAAATCGGCGGTAATATCCTACTAATCCCAAAAATTGTTTGATGTTTTTTGCATTTTTGGGGGTACGAAATTTCTTTACTGCCTCTAATTTCTTTGGGTTCGGGCGAACCCCATCGCGGCTAATAATATGGCCGAGATATACGACTTCAGGACGAAGAAATTCGCATTTATCTGGTTGAAGCGACAATCGCGCGTCGAGCAATCGTTTGGCTAGGCGCTTGAATTTTTTTTTATGTTCGTCGATGGTATTCGCGTAGATGACGATGTTGTCGAGATATACGAACATCTCGCTGCCTTGGAGGCCGGATAATACCTGGTCCATGAGCCGTTGAAAGGTGGCTGGAGCGTTTCTCAGACCGAATGGCATACGGTTAAATTCGTAGTGGCCATGAGGGGTCGAGAACGCTGTTTTGGGGCGATCCTCGGGGTCCATTGAAATTTGGTGGAAACCCGAAGCGAGGTCGAAGACGGAAAAATAGCGAGCTCTACCCAACTGGTCCAAAATGTCCGTGATATTTGGGAGAGGGTACGCATCAGCGATCGTTTTCTCGTTTAATTTCCGGAAGTCAATGACCATTCGCCAGCGTTTCCTCCCGTGAGAGTCCTCCTTTTTCGGGGCAATCCAAATCGGGGAATTGTACGGAGAGGACGATCGGCGAATTACGTTTTTATCGAGAAGGTCGTTAACTTGGGCACTAATTTCTTCTTTCATTTTTTGAGGCAACCGGTATTGCTTAGTATTTATCGATAAGTCGTCTGTGGTGCGAATCCTGTGCTTGACTACGTTGGTAGCTCCCAAGGGTTTACCGGGCACGTGGAATAGTTCTGGAAATTCTTCTATTAAGGATTTTACGTGTACGTATTCTTGGGCCGAGAGGTGGTCCAAGCGCAGCAGCGAGAGTATTTCGGCGATTTGGTCGCGAGGTTGAGCGCGCGCAGAGGCGATTACTGTTGTGCCCTTGAGGTTTTCACAGCGTTCCTCATTGATTTCTGATAATTCGGTGAATGGAATTAATTCTACGCGTGGTATAACTAAATCTACATCTATTTCCTTAGAGTTAATCGCGAATAGATACGCTTCGCCGCCGCGACTCTCGACGACAGCATTGCCGCAATATATTCCTTCATCGAATCTAATTTGTGGCACATAGCCAACTGGGAGATCGTTTGTAATTTTTATTTTCATTATTTTTCTTGTCCGTGCCGGGATAGAGATTATTTCCGTGTTCAAAAAGGGGATGATTTGGGCTGGGTCTTTGGGGGCTATCCAGCCGTTCTGGTAACTGATATCCACCTTATGTTTGCGGAAAAAATCGCGCCCGAGCAAACCATCCTCCGATATTCGAAAACTATCCCGAACCACGTGAAACGTCATTGACATGTTGTTTACGAGTATGTTTACTGAACCCAAAGAGCGGACCGTTCCGTCTGTAACGCCCTCTATCTCGTAAATTATTCTGCGATTAATTTCGATCTTGTCTTCTAGCGATTTTTCCTTGATAACTGATATGTCCGATCCATTGTCTACATAGAATATCGCCTGGCCACTGCGGAGGGCCGAAGAATTAAGTTTAACCACGCTGTCTACCTGATAAGGGTCCCTCCGTACAGCGGCTTTACGGATTTGCGTTCTTTTGGGGTTTGCGCCCTTTCGTCGTCGCTCGATGTCGCGCTCTTCCGTCGAGCTCCCTTGGAGTTTAAAGGCTTTGAATTTTTATTATTTTTTTTTAGCTAGATCCGAGGGAAGCATCAGAATTTCGACTATTAGCGCTGCTATTACGTTCGCGCGACGATGTTTTATTTTTCACGCGGGGATACTGTTTATTATTCGCATCATCAGTTTCAGAATCAGACCAATTACTCGATGTAGGGTGCCGATTTGACTTGCGAGACTCGCGGTTTCTGTCGCGGCGAGAATCACGGTACCTTTCGCGCTCTCTTGATCGATCATTAGAGTTTTTCGAACTCGAATTGTCATCGCGACGAGTTTTATTTCGCCGTGAATCCGATTTGTCCCTGTCATGATTGCGGTTCGGTTTTTCACGGGATTCATCGCGGTCTCGTTTCTTCGACTTGTAGCTTGAATTTGACCCTTCCCTATTCTTTGGATGAGAGTTTGTATTTTCGCGGTAACGAGGTCTGGAGAGAGAATCGCTGTTTTTATTATCGCGGTCGCGCGAATTCGAGCCTCCCCGGTCGCGGGAGTTCGAACCTCTCTGGTCACGTTTCCGTGGGTTAGGTTGTTCGCGATCACTCTCGTCGGAGCTCGAGCTATCTTGATCGTATTTGTGAGATTTTACGTTGTCGCGATTCCGTTTATTAAAGTACCGTTCTCGGGAATAATCGCGTGAGTAGCTCTCGTTTCTGTCAGGGGATTCGCTGCTTTCGCGTTGAAAAGAGCGTGAAGGCGATCGCTCAATTTTTCCGCGTGCCTTTATACGCTCTTCATATTCATATCTTTTCCGGTTTTGCAAGGTGAAGCAATCTTCCAAAACGTGACCGCGCTCTTTGCAATAATTACAGCGGATATCGGGCTCTCTCGAGTCAGCGTAACGAACTCTAGCTGGCGAGCTATTCGAACGCGACCTACGCGGTTTACTTTGGGATTCCCTTTCTCCACTCCGGCCAGAACGAATAGCTGGTTTCAAGGGTGAGCCGGTATCGTCGAGGGTGCAAGGTGCGTTGACGTCTCCACTGCGAATCCCGGTAAGGTTTTCGGCAGACGCGATCAGTTTCCTATCAGAAATTGAATCGAATTTAGCCCGATTGATTATCGTGAGTTCGCGGCAGCGAATTAACTCTTCTGCTTCATAAGCGAGGCTTATTGCAGTTTCAAGAGAGCTGGGCTCCTTGAACCATACATGGTTTATGAGTTCTTCGCGTAGTCCTTTTATAAAACACTCTAAGGCATTCGAACGGTTTTCCGCTTGGAGAGCTCGAACTACTGGTCCGTCGAACAGTCGGTTTTCTCGAACACGTTGGTCGAGAATTGAAACAATTCTTTTGATACGGGCAGCGTAGTCGGCTATAGATTCGCGAGAACCCTAAGCTATATTTGCCAATTCCACCTTGAGGGCGAGAGTGCCCTTTTTAGGGGAGTAAAGAGACCGAAGGTCAGCTAGAAGAGCAGCAACAGATTCGTACGTCCCCCTTTTGGGGTGGACTTGACGTCGCGCATCACCTTTTATTTTTTCAAATAACAGGTACTGGAATTTATCTAGTTCCGATGTTTCGAGCGTGTTTAATGCGAATTCTACGTCCGCCATAAATTCTTCGACTGGTATATTCTTCCCATCGAATTCCGGTATTGGAGTCAAAGCTTTAGCTAACTAATCGGGGCCACCGTGCAGGGTCAACCTCTGGCATAACGCAGGTAGGTCGCCTTCGCGCTGTTGATCGTTATTACTGAAACTATGTTGAGCCTGACCGGCTGTTTGATTTTCATGAAATCGCGGAGGCGGACGATTCGGGTCGTACTGAGCAGGAATGTCCGGGGGAAAGTAACCCGAATTTGGGGCGGGACGTCCTTGCGGGATAAAAGGGGGGGGAGACGTAGGAATTCGACGGCGAGAGCCGTTGTGATTTTGGTTGGGACGCCCGTTTCCCTGGTACGTCGATGTAGGGGAGAAGGGTTGACTCCCGCTTGCTAAATTGTCGATGGACATTGAACGTTCGTTTAATGCGAACGCGGCGTCTGGAGTGACGGGTCGATTAATAACCCAATCGTCAGCATGATTATTCAAGTGTTGACGGCTGTTAGGCGATTGAGGACGCGAAGGAGAGGCCATTGTGACGAATTCAAAATTTAATTTACTCAGTTAAAAGAGGAAGGGGTAGGATCTTCGAAGTAGGAGGTGAGTCGTGGATTTCGAATGTAATAATGAATGTTTCGGTGTTACTCCCGGAGCTTCAGACAGTGCATCAGCCGGTAATGGCTGCCTGCGCCGATGACTGAACGTTTGCAACCCGTAGAGTTTATGTGTAATCCTAGGAATCTTCCGAAACCAGAACCTCTGACCGGCGTGGTAGCCTGTATATCAGGTGAACTAGCCCGTTAGAGACTTCGGATTTGTTGTGAACTGTGATCGTGTAACTTTTCGGAACTTTCACCTACACCGTAGGCCGGCATGGGAGCCTGTATACCAACAGTGCAAGTGTCGGAACCTAAGGTTTGTAGTGTAGGCGAGTGAACGGAGATACCTGCACTTCGTTCAGTCGATAGTGGTAACTGGGATTTCGATAGGTTTGGGAACTATGGAATGAATTAGTCGTCCCGTCGTAATGTCGTAGTAGTGGCTAATGCCCGTCAAATCGTCGGTGATTATGAGAGGAGATTCGCTGTCCGCTACGTCAATTTTTTTAAACTCAAACCGGCAATTGTCCGGGATTTGAAATCCGTATTTTTCGCGGAGGGTCTTTCTCCACTGCTTAAGGCGATTACGGAGACGTCTACGACTAATTCCTTTTGACTTGCGCTTTGGGTTATTTATGGGGACGAGGTCCATGAGTTATACCGATCATTAATTGTCAATTATACGAATCACATAAAATATATATATTATATCGATTGTATGAATCATACGAATTATATCAATTATCTGAATTATAACAATTATATGAATTATCAATTGGAAGGAAAGGAAAAGATAAAAAAATATATATTTTTTTTGTTTGTTAAAACGTGTACTCACTCGGCGAAGATCAGTAGTAGAACGAACCGGAAAACCATTTTTCCAAATCGTCTATTATACCTTGAAGTACCAGTTGATCGCGAAGAGAAAGATTCCTGCGAAATTGATGTTCTTTCCTGTAGGATAACTCGACTCCCTCCTGATTGAATCGCGATGCGTTGATTTATTGGAGTCGCATGAATTCGCAGAGAAAATGTTTATTCTTTACAGGCGAAAGTTCTGTTTTTCCGCGATGCTGGGTTATTTCCTAAATTCCGAGTATGATTTATCTTTCGCGGAACTCGTTTGGACCTCGGCGTCCCTATTCGGAATAAAAACACGCGGAAAGATTTTTATTCGCGCTGAAATAGTTTCGAAATTCAAGTTTTAGTTTGGTTATTTAATTTAATTGCTTTTCAGGAATCTTATCTAATTCGATTATTTTCAGCAATTTTGTTCATTCAGTTTTCGACAATTAGTTTAACTAATTGTCGATAGTTTTGTTCAAATTTTTACCAATAATTTATTTAATTACCTTTCGATAATTTTTTATTTAATTAATTTTTAATATTTTCTAATTTAATTAAATTTCAATAATTTTATTTAATTAATTTTCGAAAACTTTATCTAGTTATTTATTTGATAAATTTTCAAAAATTTTATTTAATTATTTACTTGATTAATTTTCGAAAATTTTCTTTTATTATTTATTCAATTAATTTTCGAAAATTTTATTTTATTATTTACTCGATTAATTTTCGAAAATTTTATTTAATTATTTGATCTAATCGTTTTTCGAAGAATTTTGTGAAAATTCTGTTTTTACCAAAATTTAAATTCACAATGGTTTATTGGTGAATGTTAATTTAAAGGTTCCGAGTAACGTTTTATCGAAGACACAGACGTTAATATTATCACGAAGGTTTCACAAAATGTCACACGGCCTATACAAAATTTCGAAAATTATCGTGAATATTTTTTGAAAACGCACGATGTTGTCTATTTTATCGTGGACGGGAAATATTCCTATTTCGCGAGATAATTATTTTTAAAGGATTTTTGCGAAAACGTTTGTTTTCACAAAATATTAAATTCTTGAAGTTTTCTTTTCGAGATTTAAACTCGCGAAATTTATAGTTGAATTTTAATTTTGAAAGTTCGAATAATGTTCGAATGAAAACGGGATTATTAAGCACTTTTGATCGAAGGACACGAAGAGTCACGAATTTTGCGTAAAATCATACGGGATTTCCACGAAAGATTTCACACGAAAAGTTTACACGAAAGGTCACGAGATTTGCACAAGAATTTAAAACTTGCACGAAAATTACACGGAAATCATAAAAAGTCACAAAAATTTACACGAAATACACCATTTTCACGAGCGTCGTGAAAATATAGATGTTGATAATTACACAGCCCAAGTTCACGAAAAATAGACGATTTTCACAAGCGTTGTGAAAATATAGTTATTGACAGATACCCAGTCAATATTCACGAATGTTCAGAAGTTCGAGGGTTTTCGTATGTTCACGAAAATCTCACACGAATATTTAATTTCACAAATATTTCAAAAATATACAGAATTCGAACAATCCCACGACACCAAAATTTATATGTAACGTCTCAGGTTGATTTTCAAGACGTTTGAATATTTATTTAGTCGGGTTCGTTGTTCGATTAATGAATTGAAATTCAAGATTCTGTATATTAAATTTGACAATGATAATTACACGATTTATTCTTCAAAAAATCAAGGTTTAAATATTGTCGCCGTTTACAACAATACTCGTGTTACAATTGATGATTAAATTGATAAAGTTATACAAGACAAAAATAGCAAAGTTACACAGAACAAAATAGTAAAAAGATACAAGACAATAATATATAATAACAGGGTAAAGAAATGTTAATTGGTTGAAGGTGGAATTAAGACTGATTTTAAGAATGTGGGAAGCTATTAGGTGGACGCGAGGCGGGGGCAAAGACGCTGACTTTGCATGCCACGCGCGAGCGGAGAAAATGTGTGAATTGCTGGATTTTGCGAATGAAAAGGGACGGGTATATCGCGCGATGCTTCGCACATCGTTTTTAGCGGATGTGGATAATGGAGCTTTATATTTCTTAGGATTATTGTGGAAGAATGGAGGAAATTTGTCAGCGGAAATTGGAGGACGATTTCCGCCCGGGCGTGTGAATGTCTGGGGAGTTTGTTGGAGTTGGGAGCAATAATTGCAATGTTGTTTCGATTTAATTATAAACGTGAGTAAATGTTGAGATAAAAATATGCGTTCACGAAAAGAGGGGCGAGACGTAACACACCCTTAACTTTGATTTGACAAGTATACCAAAAATTCCTTTTTACTTTTTTTTTGAGAAAATATTCTGCAGTGTTACGTATTCACATAGCTCCCGAAATTATTACTTTAACAATAGCGTACGACAATCAGCAGGTCGCGTGAGAAATGCGCATTCGCCGCTGTACTCGAAAGTGATCTTTTAACTCCTAGGAATGAAAAGTGCTGCTGAGCGTATACCCCGTCTCGACAGTTTCGAAAAACCGTTTCAAAAAACGGAACGATTCTTTTTTCAAAAAACATTGAAAAATCGCCAGAGAACCCCTAAACAAAGACGCTGGTAAAATATGAGTCCTTTTAATCTTAATTTTTAAAGGTAGCGATTTTCAATTTGTTATGTTTATTTCAATAACATGGAAAAAATTCAGCCTCAACTTTGGAATTTTATTGCTCAAAATTTTATAATTTAAAATTAAAAAAAACAATCTCCCATGTTATTTACATGGAAATATAACATTGAAAATCGCCACCTTGTGAGATTAATATTAAAGGCTCATGTTTTACCAGGGTCATTGTTTAGGGATACTCTGGCGATTTTTCAATGTTGTGTTGATTTGGGTATGCGGCCGTATAGAGACAATAGTGAAAAAAGAATCGGTAGCCGATTCTTCCTTCACTATTTTTCAATGTTCGTTAAAAAAAAAAAATTGTTGATTTTTTTGAAACATTCCAGTAAACACGCACGAAAAAGCGAGGGAAACATGGTCTCGTAATATAAAAATTTTTTAATTAATTTCTTTTATTAAATTTGAAAAATGACTGATTCAAAAATGTGAAAGATGTTGAAAAAAAATTCGTTTCCTCATTTTTAATAATATTGGATACTGTTCCACAACGCTTAAAAAAAATGTTGTGCCTTTTCTTATAATTGCCCCAATAACAGCGGCTCACAAAATTTTCCGCCAAAAGATCTCAAAACCTGAAGCTTTAAAATACTCTTTTTGCATATCGATGGGACCATTTTTCACAAACATGCAGCTTTTCAAAAAAACCCCAAAACTGCTCTAATAGTATCTTATGCATTTAGGGCCAAAGATAAGTCTTTTTGTCGAGCGTAAAGTTTGTCGCAACGAGCGAAGCGAGGGCCGCAACTACGCGAGACAAAAGACGAATCTCTGGCCCGTGTTGCACACGATCTTTGTTTTCTCCATGGGAGATTTGAGTGTCTTTTCGCTACATGCGTGGATATCCAAAAAAAGGTTCTTTTTCGACAGCTAAGAGTCACTTTTCGGCTTTTCATCATATGCGTGGATAGCCGAAAAGTGACTGTTCTGGCAGCTAAGAGCCTCTTTTTGGCTCATTAAAATTTCCATTACCCATTGCAATGTAATGCGTAATGAACAAAACTTTGATTGCAATCTGGGGAATGGAAAAATATAGATGAATAAATTATTGCAATTTTGCATTAAATTTTATGAACTTAGGACTTAGATTTTTAGGTACCTTGCATTCTAAAAAGCATCTATATTGGACTGATTCAAAAAAGCGACAATTTTTTGTTTTTCGAAGTAACACATTAAATAATTTTGGGAAGATGAAAAAAGATGCCTCTTAAAATTAGAGCTCTCAATAAAAATATTTAAAAGTTCCTCAACGCATATTCTTATTTCGCATGTAAATAGCGCTGGAAAAAAAAATTTCAAACTTTGACATTTTATATCACGGCTTCGAGTCAATGCACCAAAATAAACGATACATATTCTTGTAGAGAATTGAGCGCTGTACAAAAAAGATCTCTTATGATTTATCGATAAACTCATGTTACGTCCTGACGTAACGTCCATAAATGAGATTATTTAACGAAACTTCCACCGAAAACATAATTAAAAACTTGAAGATTTGTGAGAGAAAGGTTTGTCGTTTCCTACGTTATTCCGTTCAATTCAATAATAAAAATTAGAAATTTACATTACCGACTGAAAATCTCAAGGAAAAGGCCATCGGTAAAATCGGGTAGTAAGGAAGGGAAAACCAGGGTCAAAGATCCCTACAGGAAAAGCCATATGCTCGTCACACCATCTGGTGGGTCAGGCACACTAACGTCGCTTTCCTAACTGACGTACCCTCTACCGGCCTATCGATCCGAGAGATAGATCATTGGATCCGAAAATGCTCTTACCATTGAGAAAAGAAAAGAAAAAGCACATAGTATTTTACTCTGCCGTAAAGCCAACGAGGGGCGCTGATTACACCCTCTCGAAGAACTAGCATACAAGGTAACGTTGCATTCCTCTTCTCATACACATACGTGTATGTGTATGAGTATATATGCGTATATTCAAAGCAAGAACGAACGGAATGACGCTAAACAACGATGGATTTTCCTATCTCAAACCAATATAGAATTTTAAAACATTAATTAAAATTTATTTAAATAACGAACTTTCGGGAGAAATTCGCAATGGAATTAAGGGAAACGAAACGAAATAAATAAATGAAACCAAATAATACTTCAACAAACAGAAGAGACTGAATAATGGTTAACTAAACAAATGAAATAGTTGAAAATATATCTATAACTCTCTTGATCAAAAATAGGTAATAAAGATTATAATTAAGAACGAGATCCAAAATAAATATTAAGTCAACTTAAAACGATGAGTATTGACAAGGGAGAAGATCATGGCAAAACGGAAAGTAAACCACTAGTCGTTTCCAAGAGGGCAATGACCTCACAAGAATACAAGAAGGGAAGCGAGAAAAGATTTTAAAGAGGCCTATGCGTAGGATCACCGTTTCTTGACCTTCTCTCTCTCTCTCTCTCTCACTCATGTTGCAAGGCGCGAAAACCCCCGAACCGTCCTTAAGACCCAATTCTGTACACCTCACAAAACAGGTATCGGGGCACGCGTACATATATATATATATATATATGCACTAGAATATACACACTGTCATTTATCTATGTGTGAGTAAGAGTAGGAATATACGCGTGGAAATACTCTAGGATAAAAAAAATACTCATTTAAAGTTATTCCTCTCAAATGGGAAAATCGTTACGCAATGTTAAATAATATTTCGAAGAATTAACAATTTAAAGAAACCTACAATTGCGAAATAAAATTATGCACCGAATTCGGTTAATGCTAAATCCAATAATCAAACTCCGGAAGAAACAAGTTAAAACTTATATTATTTAACTTAAATAACTACAAACTCGAAATATTATTTAACTATGTTAAAATCAAGAAGGAAGTAAAAAGCAAAAACGCCCCGAAGTCCACGAGCAGAAGCAGAGCTCATTTACATAATCCCCTCCCCTCTTTCGACGATCCACGGAGTTTGCGTGGCAAAGCGAGGAGCTCGGCTCTCGTTGCTACCCGGAGACCGTTCGAATGCCTCCCCACTCTCCACCCTCTATTCTAGCCTTACCCTTTTTATCTACCCAATAAATCTCCCGTCTCTCTCTCTCGAAGGAAAAGAGGACGCGAATAAGAGTTGAGTTTTTTCCTGGTCATGCGCCGTAGCTCCCTACCTCCCCTTTTTCTCGTAGACTCATGCAAGAAGCCTATGCGACCACACCCCAAAGGAAAAAATATAAAAATATAAAAACTAAGAAAACGATGTTTCAATCGCGGGATTAATTTTTAATCATAAATACTTGAACACTAACAATTCAAAATCCACAAAAAAATTGTCAACAAAATTATTTATAACAATTTGGATTGTAATTTTAATCTACAAAAATATCGCACAAATATTCAATTCATTTGGACTTATTATTCTGATGTTCAATTCGGAAACAACAATTTTTTTCATTTTAATAATAATTAAACAAACAATAAGATATAAGAAAGGAAGGTAATTTTAACAAATGCGCAACACGATAAATATAAAGGAAAATATAAGAATTCTATCCATGATAAATAAGCAACTAAAAAAATATTTATAATACTAAAACTAAAATTGTTCATAAGAAAGTAATATTATATACAGAGTAAGAATATAAGAAGCGTGCGGCATAAGCGTGTACATGTGTGGGGGTACACGTGCCGCGATACAACCACGCGCGCCGCAATACAGCCACGCGCGCCGCGATGCAGCCACACGCATAGGGCCCACCCTGTGATCTACGCTAGCGCCCTCGCTATGACCCCGATTTTTCAAGGGAAGCTCACGAAATAGAAAAGGAAAATGCATTGCATCAGAAAAATGCATCCTCTGTCTTTATCATCAATCCCCACTTTTATCGAACGGGTTAGCCTGGATCACGGGTATATAAGGGCCGGAAAAAGGGCTCTCGGCAGACTTCTTCGACTTTTTTCCGACGTGGAAACTACGAAGCCCATCGTACTCATCGAATCCATTCTTGGGCTGAACTTGTGAAGTTTTTCGACAACGACGTTCTTGATTCTGGAATTTTCCAAATCAATTCGTTTTTGGACTTAGAATTTCACTCGATTTTCGAAGGAAGATAGTTTTTTTCCGGTTCGAAATTTCAAATCTTGAATTCTGAGTCGAATTGAAATTGCTTCTATTTTTGAATTCTCGAAATTTTGAATTGGTCTTTGAATGTCGGAGGAGACGTTGGACCTCGTTTTATTCTATTTCATTTTCCTTTGTCTAGTTATTATTTTCGGTTTAGTAATTTTCGTTTATTTTACTTTGACGTCCGCAATCCACGAAATATTGGATAACGTATACATCGCGGTTATTGTTAAATGAATTGCGAAATTTAAGACTGAACCTTTGTTAACCATTTCTTTCTTTTTACAATAATTTGAATAAAACTTTGGATCTCGAAAATTAAACTCTGTGCATCGACAAATTCCTTGACTTCATCGCCAACCTGCCACGCCCTTGATCTACTGCCGATTCAACTTCACCGTTTCCGTCTGAGTCGCCGGTGCGTCTACAAATGCTGTCACCCTTTCCGTTTGGAGAACGTCTCAGCCAGTAAGTGAAGTTTTATTACAACCTCATCTTCCTCTCGTGAAATTGTGAGGAATAGTTCGGGAAAAATTGAACACAGTGAATATCATAAATTCGGACGGAATTGATCGATTAAATTCAATTAAAAACCGGTTAGTTGATTATTTTTGGAGAATCTCTATTTTTGGAATCTCTATCCAAGTGATCCTAAATTCATATTACCCCTGCGGCGTTGGTGATTTAATTGTCCATAAAAGGCTTTATTTAAAACAATTTCATTAAAATAATTTAAAAGAAGAAGTTTCACCATTATCCAAGTGAATCTTAAATCTAGATTGTTTTTGCGGCGTTACTGAGTCAAGTTTCATAAAACTTTAATTAAACCATTTCTTTGAGATAATTTGAAGGAGGAAAATTCATCCGCGTGAAGTTTAACAAAGGCGTTTCAACCCCCCCCCCCCTTTCCTTTCCATCATTGAAATCGTGTGATTCGGGAGTTAGTATCAATCTTTTTATGCGCGAAATCAAGACAAAGTGAATATCGTGGAAAAAACGGTAAAATTCAAAGAAAGGTTTAATAACAAATTGACCAATTTTGAGACTCTCGCGAACAAATGACTCATCGTAAATCACGGAACAAAGTTCAATTGAGGTTTCTCCTTTCGGCATTCCATTAGAAGTTCAAACAATTTAACAAATCCAATCCAAAGAGTTTTTCCTCTCCAACGATTAAATTCAAAGTAAGCATCCTACCACTCTCTCTCTACTATTCGTTCAACTTATTCGATTCAGCACGGTTGTGTAAATCTGGAACTTTATCCGAGGATTCGTGTTCTTTACTTTACTCTCCCCCCGAAAAACTTGGTTGGGACTAGAGTTGCGTCAGGTTGCACGCCCACCAACTATTCGTAATCCTCCCCTCCGTGCGAAAAACTTGGTTGGGACTAGAGTTGCGTCAGGTTGCACGCTCACCAAGTATTCGTTTACCTCTCCTTACGCAAAGTTTGGTTGGGACAAGGGTTGCGTAAGGTTGCACGCTCACCAAATATTTGCACTCCTTCGTTTTCCTTGGCGGAAATCTGGTTGGGACTAGGGTTGCGTCAGGTTGCACGCTCACCAGAGATTCATCCTGGATACTCTCCCCTTAAATTCCATGAGTCACCCCCCCCGTACCGCGCAAAAAGAAAAGAACACGCAGAGCCGGACGAAGATATCAATTACGTAAACTCGACGCGATATATTTGAATCCATGGCCAAAAAGGTTAAATCCTGTTTAAAGATCTAAATCAAATTATCATGGAGTACAGGCCTTGCCCGCAGAAACAGAGATAGTTAGAGAGGCTCCAAAACCCACAATTATTTGCACTGAAATCATTAAACATCCAACAACTATTTACAAACTACGGCCGATCGATTTTTTCCCAATCATTCCTTCATTTATTAAAACTAACGATCAGGATCCACGTGGTAAAACTAACAGTAATTTATATCGAAACGAAAGATCCGAAAATTCAATAGACATCAACGTGATTTAAGGTTCAACAGTGATTCCAAGCCCATTTCCCGAGTAATTTTCCGAAAGGTTAGACTCAAAAACAGGGGCAGACGTGTTCGAGATTGATTCCAGGAGTAGTACGGAAATTTAATTCCACGACTAGAGAGTCTCAATCAAATTCAGCACGTCATACGTCAGAAATTATTAATAGTTCGCGAAAACTCCCATTTTTGACGTAACACTCACTCCTTCAAAAGTTAATCACGGTCTAATATATATGGATATTAGAATGTGAATATGGGTGAACTGTTGGTCATTTCTTTAAAAATTAGGTAATTTATGTTAATGCAACTCGAAGTTTTGTTTCAAGAAAGATTTTATGATATTTAGTAATAACTTTAAACATTTTGCTGGAAACTAAAAAAAAAGTGAAATTTATTTTAAATTTAACTTAACCGTAAATAACTTTTAAAGGAATGAGTTTATCGAAAAATCATAAGAAAACTTTTTAGTAGAGCGTTCAATTCTCTACAAGATTTTGTGTTGTTCATTTTCGTGCATTGACTTGAAACCGAGATATAAAACGTCGAAGTTTGAAATTTTTTCCCTGTGTTATTTAAATGCGAAATAAAAATACGCGATGAGGAACTTTTAAATATTTTTATTAAGAGCTCTAATTTTAACAGGCATCTTTTTCACCTTCCCGAAAGTATCTAATGTGTTACTTCGAAAAACAAAAAATAGTCGCTTTTTTAAAATCAGTCTAATATAGATGCTTTTTAGAATTTAAGGTACCTAAAAATCTAAGTCTGTAAAGTATATGTGTAATATCAGAAATATTATTGCAAAAAAATATATCAGGTATATTTTATATTCGGGTTATCTAATTAAATAATTATCCACTATTATGTTATAAAACAATTTAAAAAAACATTTTTCACCATAATTATTTATTATTAACAGGAATCTTTTTTCACCTTCCTCAAAGTATTTTATGTGTTACTTCAAAACACCAAAAATAGTCGCTTTTTTAATGGAGTCTAATATAAATGCTTTTTAGAATTTAAGGTACCGAAAAATCTAAGTCCTAAGTCAATAAAATGTAATGCAAAATTGGAATAATTTATTCATCCGTATTTTTCCATTTCCCAAATTGCAATCAAAGTTTTTCCCATTATACATTATATTGCAATGGGTAATCGATATTTTTTCCATTACACACTACATTTTAATGGGTAATGGAAATTTTTTACTACATTTTAATGGGTAATGGAAGTTTTTTTCATTACACATTAAAATTTTAATGGGTAATAGAAATTTTTTTCATTACACACTACATTTTAATGGGTAATGGACATTTTTTCCATTACACACTACATTGTAATGGGTAATGAAAATGACAATGCATTACAAAAAGTAATGCATTACTTGCAGCCCTGGGTATAACAAAAAATTAGCGAATTGATGAAAGATAAGAACATTTTTTTCGGAACTAATGTAAGCTTTCAAAACATGTAATTGTAAGATTCTCTCGTGGTTTTTTTTATCAATAACCCCAATAGTTCACATAAATAAAAGAATTTCTTAAAAATTGATAGATGTACTGTAAAATACAATTATAACATAACAAACAGTTTTTAATAAATAAATAATCAAAAGGGAAACAAATATCTGAGAGATATATTTTTCAAAAATATGTGCTTCTGCAATATGTTAGAATAATATATTTTAGATATTTATTTTCCTTTTTATTATTCATTTAATAAGAACTGTTTTTTATATTATAATTGTATTTTACACTATACCTCAGTCTATAAAAATATGCAAATAATAGAGTTTCAAAATACAATGTTGTTTCTGAAAATATTTGTTAAAATTACTATAAAATTGATTATTGATATTTACCTGGCTTAATTTTCGATTGTGACAAAAAAATCTGTGTTGTTATTTTCAATATGTGATATTATTTTTAATAAATACAAATTATGTAAATATGCATTGGAATACAAAAATGAAACCTCAAAACATATTAATAGATTCATTATTTGAGCGAAAAATTAGTTTATATCTTTTTCTTCTATGGCGTACCATTTTTAAAAATTTTCAAATTTCATTGTGGTATAGTGAAATATAGAAGGGTTGAAAGAAATTCGTTTCATGATTGTGCCAAAATTGTAACATGGTTGAAAATTGAAATGAAAAGAAAAACATTTTTTCTCAAGGATCTGATGGAGATATATATCTCCTCTTATCTTTTTTCTTGGAGCTATTAAAACCCTCAATACATACAACAAATTAAGATCAATCGGTTCAGTCAATCTTAAGAAAAAAAATTTATCGATTTTTTGTACATATCTTACTTTTTCTCAATAACCAATTGAGTTAGGAATCTGAAACTTTTAGCATTATTTAATTAGTTTCACTATGCCCCCGAAAGATTTGGGCCTCTTGGGCCTTTGGCATAGCAGTCAAGTAGGTAGTTGTTATTGATTGCAATGTCCATCACAATGACATGAATTTTACATTGAACGGAATTTGAAAATGGTCTGTAATTTTTTCTCATATTAGCTACGGGACAATTACAATATTGGAATGGGATTATGTCAATTCGAATAACAGTCGGAATCGATCTCTTTCAATTGCGATGAAACTTGGTCAGGAGTTTTCTATCGTAAAACGAACTTGTACGAAAGGAACAACATAAAAATATTTCTTTCTGAAGTTATGCAAAATTAAAAACATTATGAATTTTTCAAGTTTATTTTTTAAATATTTCGGAAATTTTTATAGTTACGAAAAAATTGTTGCAGGTTCGGCTTGATGAGTTAACTTGGGGCTACGAAAAAAAGTAAATTCCGAATTTTCGCGAAAAAAAATTTTTGTGCAATTTTCATGTCAGTATGTTCAAAATGTCCCAAAACGTCGAGAAATCATATTTAGAAAAAATGTCCGGACGTATGTATGTGTGTGTGTGTGTGTGTGTGTACGCTTTGTGCTTTCCTTTAAATGAATATGTCTGGAGAACGCTTTGGCCGATCGACTCGAAATTTGGTATATAAGTAGACTACGTATGTCCCTGTTATGTGCAATTTTTTTTTGAAATTGCAAAATAATTGTCTATTTGGCTGGGTTTCGTATTTTCTGTAAATTGCTTGTTAGTCGCCTGACTTTCGTAATTTTGCAATTACCACCCTGAAATTTTATGTGCAGATACACTTTATAATACGGACGGTTGGGATTGAATGTAGGAAAAATCGCTCAAGAGGTTCGGTTTGAATTTTTTTTTTTAATTTTTCGCAAAATTTGTAAGTTCTCTAACTTTTGTAATTTCGCATTTATCGAGCTGATTTTTTTCTGACGATACACTCAATGACAAAGAAAAATAATACCGAATTTCATAAAAATCGCGCGAGGGGTTCGGTTAAAATTTTTTTTTGAAATTTCCATCAAAATTTTGTTAACGCTCCAACATCCGCATTTTTAGAAGTATCGATCTGAAACTTTTTACACGAATATACTAGATGATAAGAATGGTTAGAGTTGAATTTGGTGAAAAACGCTCGAGATGTTCGTTCGCAAAAAAATTTTAAATTTTTCGAAAAATACTTGTCAACACTAAGTTTCCTAATTTAGCAGTTATCGAGTTCACTTCTCTAGCACCAATATACTGGACGACAAAAACAATTAATAATGTAATTGAATGGAATTTCTAAAAAATCATGCAAATTAGAAATTTGCACATAGCTTCTTCATTTGTTTCCGTCGTTCATGAAGCTTCCTTTATGAGGACGCCATAATAATAAATATACATGTCATAAGGGTGGTCAAGGAGATCCTCATAAAGGAGGGTTGACGAACGACGGAAAAAAATGAGGAAGCTATGTGCAATTTTGTTTTGTTTTTAAGTTATGAATTTGAAGAATTTTGAATAGTTTTAAATCGTTAAAATTCACGATCAACAATGAATTTTTTATTCAAATTTTGAATATAATAATAATAAAATCAATAATAACTTGTACTGATCTTAAACAAGTACGCTTCGCGTACTCGTTGGGGGACTTCGCCCCCAAACCCTCCCGCGCTCCGCGCGCTCACGTTTTGTCGGGGGGCTCTGCCCCCCAAACCCCCCTTAACGTTTTGTTGGGGGGCTTTGCGCTCCGTATTCTTGACCATTACCTTAATTTATTCGGTATGTAAATACTATATTGTTTTTATGTTATTGAACATTGTTTTTGATAATATTGAGTCACATTTTTCATTCTCAATGGGGGCAATGTTTCATAAAGGTAATGACCGAATTTTAAGAATTATATTAGTAGGCACTCACAATTTCATAATATAATGATCATATATTTTGTTTTTGTGATATGTTTTGAATGTTGGTTAACATGGCCCTTAGGGACGTTTTAATAGGCACTCACACCGTTATTTAAACTCTTTGATTCATTGTGAACATCGAGTAGTCGTATAAATTCTATTAATCATAATTAAAAAGACAGATTTGAATATAATCAATATGATATAATAGTATCTAAACAATCATATCATTTAAATGTTTTGAAAGATTATATTCACAGAATTGTTACAATATTAGGCATCAATGAAGAATATTAGTGACATTTGAGATGGGCATATTTATCATTACACTTTAATCATTTAATGATTATTAGTCCATTTATAATAAGTAAAAAAAGCTTTCGGTTATAAATCAATGCTCAGATTCTGTTTTTTCACGTTTGAAATGCGTGGGTGATCGCCATATTGCCAATGGAGCGCAAGCACACAAAAGAACCATGTACTTTTTATAAGAGCGAAATATGGGTTTCGAATTTGGCGCGCTCGGCCGTGTTTAGTTCCTCTTTTACTCTGTACGTGGCGTAGCGGCGTCGTGACGTACGTGGCGACGTCGCGTGCGCCGGTCTATGCTCTACGTGAAAGCGGTGAGAGTGATATGTGCTTGTTTACAGTCAGGGCCTGGAAACGGCCGTGTTAAAAATTTTGCTAGTGTTAGCGCGCCGCGGATTCCGGGGTGGCGTTCTAGGGAACTAATCCTGCGCGTAGTGATGCGTGTGAGATCGCGTCGCGCCGGCATATGTCAAAAGGTTATGCTACAATTATGTAATTCTCCAAAGTGCTCCGAAATTTTTTGCGTACAATCGCGATTTATTGTGCTTGTGAAAATTAGACGAGTGACAAAATGGTTACAGCGTGCCCTGAATCGTCAGCATACTGTGAAAAAATAAATGTCGAAATGCTGCAAACAGTGAAAAAGATATTTTGGAATCGTCGGAGGAACAAGAAATTCCCAACAAAGATACCGCAAATTGCATACATAAACGAAGGTATAATTTGAGAGTAGAGATGAACACGATAGTAAGGACAATAATTTTCCAGAGCCTAACGAAATCATAGTACGGAGGCAGATGGACCTAAAGGCGCAGATGGACCTTGTACTAAGTCAAGCGAAAAAACAAACAATTGTGCAAAGTACGCTTCGCTTTCATTTTTCTACTCTCAGATTATATCCTCGTTTATGTATTATGCAATTCACGGTACCTTTGTTGAGAATTTCCTGTTCCTCCATCGATTCCAAAATATCTTTTTCACTGTTTGCAGCACCGCTTGCAGGGTCGTCTACATTCAACTCGTCATCTATTTTTGCACAGTATGCTGATCTTTCAAGACTCGTATAATTTTCACAAGCACAATAAATCGCAATAATACACAAAGATTTTCGGAGCACTTTAAAGTATTACAGGATTGCAGCATAACCTCTTGATGACTGTCTTGACGTGCCGGCGCGGGCGATCTGACGCGCAGGATTAGTTCCCCATATCGCCATCCCAGAATCGCGGCGCGCAAACACTAGCAAAATTTTCTCCATAAGCGTTTCCAGGCCCTGTTTACAGTCATATAGAAATTCTGTTAATGAGAAAAATAGTCTTTCTTTGTTAAAAATATTGTTTTTGTGCAAAAGTTATTCACTTAGCAGTGTCTAATTGGATTGAAACTTCATGGGACATTTGTTCATAATCATATCCAGAAATTCTGTAAGTTAGAAAAAAAATCGTCCGTGAACTTCGGAGACCCAAGTGCATATGGACAGAAATAGCTTTTTTTCGTTAAAAATTGTGTTTTCTTTGCAAAAATTGTATTCTTAATGGTCTCTGATCGGATTAATACTTCGTGGGACATTTGTTTACAATCATATACAGACATCGTGTGAGTTAGAGAAAAATTCGTCCGTGAACTTCGGAGATCCATGTGCATAAGGACAGAAATAGCTGTTTTTTCGTTAAAAATTGTGTTTAATGTAAAAATTGCAAGCTTAATGGTGTCTGATTGGATTCATACTTCGTGGTACATTTGTTTACAATTATATACAGACATTGTGTGAGTTAGAGAAAAATTCGTCCGTGAACTTCGGAGATCCAAGTGCATACAGATAGAAATAGCATTTTTTGGTTAAAATGGTGTTTTTTGCCAAAATTGCAACCTTAATGGTGCAATTGGTCTGATTGGATTCATACTTCGTCAGACATTTGTGTACAATCATGTACACACATTCTGTGAGTTAGAGAAAAATTCGTTAGAGAAATTCCAAGTTTCAACTACATATAGTCATAAAATGTCTTTCTTTGCTCAAAAATGGCTATTTTTTTCACAAATCTTTGTTTTACAATATCCGTTTGGATTTAAACTCCTTGGGCATAGAGATTACAACCATACACAACTACCCTCCAAAGGAAATTGAATTTCGTAAACCGGTTTCTGAGATCTGGGTCTGGACGGACATCTGACACAGATTTCGAGGTGATTGCCATAGGCACTTCCTGTCATAAATGAGTGAGTGCCTAAAAATGTCCGGATGGATGTGTGTGTCCTGAGTTTCAGATGTAAAAAATTAATAACTCGAAAACGCTTCGAGATACCAAGCTAAAATTTGGCACTCTTGTCGAGCACGAATCGCTCTTCATTATGAAAAAAAAATTTGTTTTAATTATAACGGGTGTTGCGATTTTATCGGCCTTTTTCGTTTTTGCAAGAATGGCGTAAACGCTCTAGCGTTTCTCTAGATATTGCACTCAAACTTTGTACAGAATTGGTATAGCTATTTAGTTTTTATGGGATTGAATTTGGTGGAAATCCATCGAGGGATTAAAATTTTATGGAATTTTGAATTCTTTGAGAAATAGCCTAAGCGCTCTAACTTGTGCAATTTTTAAGATATTGTACTGAAACTTTGCACAGAGCTAATATAGCTATCGAGGTTGTTCGCTATTAAATTTGGCAAAAACCCATTGAGGGATTAAAATTTTATGAAATTTTTAATTTTTTGAAAAATAGCGTAAACGCTCTGACTTGTGCAATTTTTAAGATATTGCACTGAAACTTTGCATGTCTGTGAAGTTAGCATATCAAATGCCAGCATATCAGAAATAAAGTGGAGTTCTATTTGCATCCAGTCGAGTTCTATAGTTCCTGATACATTTAAACAATAGTTCCGGTGATTTAGTGCAAAAACAGAAATTGCATAAATGATATGCTAACTTCGCATACGCTTGAATTCGAGTTCTCGGCTCAACGATTTTTTTCGTAATAGTTTTTGCATTCCCTAACAGTTCTGCAAAGAGTTCTAGCCTGTATCGACCTTCAAATAGTTATAAAAAATAATTAAAAATAATTTTTGGAGTCAATCGTGATATGCCGAGTCTAAAATGCGAGTTCTGGGCTTCTGATTTTTTTCACGTAATAGGATTAGCACTCCCAATCAACTCTGCAAAGAGTTCTGAACTCGACTCACAGCACAATATTTACAAAAAATTATTATCAATAAATTTTGGAGTAAATCATGATATAATGACATTTAAATGCGAATTGCGGGCTCCTGAAATTTTCCGGTAATAATATTAGCACTCCTGATCAATTGTACGCAGAGTTCTGTTGTCTACGCGCAGCACAAAAATAACAAAAAATTATTAACAATAAATTTTAGAGCAAGTCGTGATATGCTGATACTTTAATGCGAGTTCTGGGCTTCTTGAATTTTAATATGATACTATTGGCATTCCTGATTAACTCTTCAAAGAGTTCTGACCTCTACGCGCACCACAAAAGTTATAAAAAATTATAAACAATAATTTTCGGAGTAACTCGTGGTATGCTGATACTTTGGAGTCAGTTCTGGGCTTCTTAATTTTTTATGTTATACTATTCGCATTCCTGATCAACTCTGCGAAGAGTTCTGACCTCTACGCGCAGCAGAAAAGTTATAAAAAATTATAAACAATAATTTTGGAGTAACTCGTGGTATGCTGATACTTTGGAGTGAGTTCTGGGCTTCTCAATTTTTTATATAATACTATTGGTATTTTTGATTAACTCTGCGAAGAGTTCTGACCTTTACGCGCAGCACGAAAGTTATAAAAAATTATAAACAATATATTTCGGAGGAACTCGTGATATGCTGATACTTTAATGCGAGTTCTGGGCTTCTAAATTTTTTATGTAATACTATTGGCATTCTTGATTAATTCTGTGAAGAGTTCTGACCTCTATGCGCAGCAGAAAAGTTATACAAAATTATAAACAATAATTTTCAGAGTAACTCGTGATATGCTGATACTTTAATGCGAGTTCTGGACTTCTTAATTTTGTATGTAATACTATTGGCATTTCTGATTAACTCTGCAAAGAGTTCTGACCTCTACGCGCAGCACGAATGTTATAAAAAATTATAAACAATAATTTTTGGAGTGAGTCGTGATTCGCTGATACTATGAAGCGAGTTCCGGGCTTCTTCATTTCTTACGTAATACTATTAGCATTTGCGATCAACTCTGCGATGAGTTCTGACCTCTACTCGCTGTAAAAAAATTACAAAAAACTATTAACAATAATTTTTGGAGTCGATCGTAATATGCTGACACTTGGATGCGCGCCTCGAGTCCTGGGATACTCATAATACTCGTAGTTATACGCGGAATATGCGGTCGTAAAATTAACTATTATAATTTTTTCTCAATCTCTGCATTACCCGAAGCCAACGACGTGGACGTGTTGAGAACTGGCTCCTTTTTCGTTTCTTTTTGTTTTTTTGTTTTTTGAATTTTTTAAATTTTTTTTTAATTTTTGTTTTTTTTTTATTTTTATGTATTTTTCGTGTTTTTTTTGCTTTTTCTTAGTAATTTTCATGTTTTCGTTATTAGTTCACATTTTATCATTGTTTTCAATATTTTTCCAATCTTTGTCTGTTTTCAATTTTTTCAAATCCTGTTACTATGCCGCACTGAACTTTGTTAATTAAATGATAATAATGGCTTATCAATGTTATATTAATAAAATGGAATTGGAGCAATTATAACCGATCGCAGTTACGGTTATGATCAGTTCATGATGAACATGATGGTCGTTAGTGTGCACTCACTCGGCAGTCACACTTGCATACACGATCAAATGCGGGTGTATTTTTGTTTTCGGACTAGCCCTTGAACGATTCGACACTATATCGTTATACTCGTGCCAAAATAACCCTGACCGCACGTAAGCATCGTAATGTTCTATATTCTCGCAATAGTGTACGGCACCTATTAACATATACGATTTGTTTTGAATCGTAACTGTTTGTTGGATGGACTCTAGCGTGCGATCGACCGTCTTGTCGTTTTTGTTGTAGCCGTGATTGGTCACAATACTTGTGTCGATAATTATGTGTGGACCATAGTCCACTTGGCCCTCAACCGGTTTTTTGCATTAGAAACATGTCCGGCTCTCTATCAAGTTGTCGTCAATCGCTTCCTGCATGTGATTCAGGCCGGCGCATAATATGATGTCGACATTAATATTTAATAGTGCGTACGAATTTTCGTTTGTATACCCACATGGACATTTTACACGGTACGAATAACTCGGTGCTTCTCGAAAAATGATTTGCGTAAGGTGGGCTACGTTGCATTTTGCATCGAGTGTTCGTATTTTCCTCGTAAAACATTTCACGTTGAAAATGTCCGTCTCGATTAATATCTCGGCCCTCATTTTATAATCTTTTTTTGTAATTTTTTTTCCCCGAGTCAAATCGTGCGACAATTGGATGATTCGACAGTTCGATGATTGGGTCGCTTCTCGGTATATCGGATTACGGGTAATTGCGCCAATGACGAGTTGAAGAATCGAGTCGAATGCGCAGGTTTGATTAACGTTTAATCTATAGCCTGGCATGTGCACGGGTTCCATCTTATTGCCGTTTGACAACATCGGGATGCGGCCCGTTTTGACGTCTTTCATAAAATCCCACTCTGGGCAGGGATCTCGATAGGTCGGCTTTGATCGTTTTCGTTTTGGTGACGCATCATCCGGAATTTCTTTAACGTCTTTGACCAAACCGCGCCAGTTTTCTTGAACGCCCCAAGGATTTTCGGCTGGAATATTCTCGTCATGATCGATGTCCTGAGATACTCCGTCAACATGATTCGAGTTTAATCGAATGATTTTTCTGCGGCTGGCTTCCGTGCATACTTCTTCAGTCAGCTCTTCTCGGATTCGATCATCCGACGTTTCGACGGTCGTGTCACGAGAAGTGCTGCACGCATTTTCACCACCGACGAAAGATATTTCTAATTTCGATGAAATTTCGATTGAAACTCGGTCAAAACTTTCGAAATTTGGTTTTTCGCGGGATTCATCTTCGGACAGGTCCGATTCCTTGGAGGCCAACGTGATTTTTTCTTCGATGTAATCGAGGTGTGCCAAGACGAATCTATCGGTTCGCATTGGTAATTCGCCTTTAAAGGCACGGCCCTTCAAGTCCCGGAATTCAGACTCTACCGGAGCCGATGTTGCAATCAGTGGTCCTTTCCGAAAAATTGGCCGCATTATACCGGTCCATATCGCGACATATGGGAGAAGATATCGCTCGAATCTTTCAGCAAATTGCTTGCTATAACACGCGTTAATCGTGTTTCCGTCTGATGAGTCGCTCGCGATTTTTTTCGCTTTGTCGTACAAATCATCCCTCCATGACTACCAATCTGAACCGAGTACCTTATTTTCTTCGAATTCTCGGTCTTTCTCAGTCGAATTATCATCAGACCCGTCGTCGTCACTTTCGTCTCTTTCTATCACGACGCCTTTTATTTTGTTGTTTAAAAATCTTATTCGTGCTTCGGTGGGTAGTATTTCGTCAGATGAGGTCAATCCGATAAATTGACTGAGGGCGACCGAAAGTACGGACTCAACGAAGAAGGATAGATCGCTTATGTCTGTGATCAGATAGGCCTGAGAAACACACCTGAGATAAAACTGACGTACCAAGAATTTATCTTTACCTTTCAGACATTTCCAGCGAGATACCATGGCCATCAGGTGACTAACGTCCAAACGAATGAACGTCGATGGCAGGGAAATCGATTTCTGCATGACAGCATCGTAGCATTTTTGCAAATATTCGCCGAAACTCGCACATTTGCCGAATGTTTCTGCGGCTGCGATTAACAGTGCCCACCCAAAATCAGTAACCACTATCGGTGGAATTGGCAGCTTTGCAGCAACGATGAAACGCAAAAAACCAGATATATTTAGTGCACGCTGATCCGTTGTCACCATTTGGAAAACCCTGGTATTGCCTTCGCTCGATACGAGGACTCCCTGATATAAAAATGTGTGGGGGTCCTGGGCGTTCTCGCGTTTAGCGACGCCACCTATAGCATCGAAGGCAAATGTGGCGTCGGGATCTTTACTGTTCTGGTCGCCAGTAAATACAATGGAATTTGAGTAGTCCGATGGAATGAATACAGCCGACGTACTTACCGTGCTTAGAGCTCGCCAATAAATTCAGTGTTGGATTCGCAAATTGGAGCCCGTACTTTATCAGGAGCTGCTCCTGTTTTGCTTTGCGGATGACGGCGGTACTTGGTAGAATTGGTGGATGTTTGCCGCGGAATTTTTTCAAACGACGTGCTTCTCTACGCTGCAATATTACAGCGTCTTTGCGACCATCGATCATTGCATTAGCGATTTTGCGGTGACGTTCTCCCCTTAACTGCCTCCTTTTGTGTTGGGTATGCTTGCGAGATTGGATGTTTTTCACCTGACATTGCACGATGACATCGACATTTTCCGGAGGCTCTTTCAGTAGACAGCCGGTGATTTCTGCCTTACATTCTATGCAGTGGCCCCAAAACGTGAGAAATTGCCGAGCTGTAGCACTTTTGTGAATGCTATTGTTTTTAAAAGTGAATACGCAATCGAGGTGATGTTGGACCCAGATTGCTTCGGCAATCACATCAGACCATCCTGCGCGCAATTTCAGGTATACCCGTTCGCCGTACATTTTTTCCTCTGGCCGGATAGCGTGCCACTTTTCAGGAGATATCACGAGATTTCGATCGATAGTGATCGAAGCGGACGAAGTGTCACCCGTTTCTTCATCTACCAACCTACTGACGTTCGTAACAGAATGATTGTCATCGCTGCGAGAACTCACATCGGCTTCTTTGATGTTGTATTTTTTCAAAAGCATTTGTTTAAAACCGTTGCGGTCATTATTAACGATCGTGTACACGTGCTTTGGTGTTATTGATGAACCACAATCGAGCATCTCCTGTGAAATTAATGTATAAACATTTTGTGACGGTGGGTACACTCGGCCTTCTTTAGTAAGAGGGCAACATTCTTCCTTCAACAGAATTTGCTGCAATTCGAGCTTATTATAACCCGAAGGGGGTTTCGTATTGACGGTCGGATTATTTGCGTTCATATTTGTTGGAGAATTGACCCTGAGGTGACCTGGTGACAAGAACGGAGCGTTCTGATACACCGAGGAAAATTGTATCGGATACGGATCTAGCAAATGACGATTAGAATAAAAAAAAGTGACAAAATATCAAGGGAACAAATTTTTCATAATGAATTGTACGGATTAGAATTATCATAAGAATTACATAAACTAATTGATGTAGGAGAGTGTTTGATGTAGGGGGTGACCTGGTGATGAGAACGGAGCGTTCCGATACACCGAGAAAAGTTGTATCGGATACGGATCTGGCAAATGACGATTATAATCGAAAAAAGTGACAAAATATCAAGGGAACAAATTTTGCATAATCAATTGTATGAATTAGAATTATCATATGAATTACATGAACGAATTGATGTAGGAGAGTGTTTGCGAAACGGTAAGCAATTGCGAATTTATCGAGATCGAAAAGCGTCAGCGTTTAGGCAGAGCGCAGTCCGCATGAGAACATTGAGAATAAGTCGAGGCATCGGGAGACCACGCAAGTTCGCTCTATCCATTCGGACCCATGCGCCTAGGCTGTAGACAGAAGCGTCGTGGGGATAGTGGGGATAGTAGGGATAGTGGGGATAGTGGGGACGGGTATCGTAAGCGACGACGACGACGCTCCCCCACTCTTCGCTGGAATCAGGAAGGGGAGTAGGACGTAGCCTCACGCGCGGCGGCGAAGCGCTTCGGAGAAATAGTCTTGGCGTGCAATGTGGGCGACGAATGAAAAACCTTTTGCGCATGAAATAACTTTTTAAGGCTGCTGTGTAATTTACTCGTTCAACTCATACCAAAACTTTAATTCGACTAGCATTTAACACTACGGGGTACGAAAATAATCATTTTAAAAAAATCAAATATAGTACAAATGCAAAGAAAAAAAAATTCGTTACAAATAGTACCGAAAAGTTGCAAATAAAATTATTGAAACATTTTGGGTAACCGGATAGGAACATCATGTTTCTGTCATATGAGGTGAATTTGTTGATTTCGCCAGATACATATGAATTGTGTGAAAATATTCCGGCTAAAAAATTTCTGAAAACGGGCATCGAAAAAAATGAAAACTCATTAAACGTTCATTAATAAAAAAACAACGATATATTTCGTACGGAATTTTTTCACTCGAATGCTGCCAGTTTTTTTTATAAAGAGACGTACACTCCCGCTCAAAACTTTCGATACACCTGACGATATTTCTTGCCGCACTAAAAGTTGCATAAGTCCGTCAAAAAAAAGATAATCAAATTTTTAAACAAGCGTTTTGACGGGAAAGAATTCAGCTTTGTATCCCCTATTTTTAATTTTGTTGAGATTTTTTTTCGACCCGGTATGCATTTTTGAACGTGACCGTTTTTTGGAATTTTTTCGACCATCGCAAATCGGGCGCATAACTTGAGGACATTTTATTTTGTCCTTTTTATTTACGGTACATTTAAGAGGGTTAGCAGACGCTCCATTTTCATTTTTTTTAAATTTTCGTACGATTTTTTTTCGCAAAGTAATTTCTCTTTTGGCTAAAGAAGACAAACTTTGAAAGATGCAACGCAACTCAAAGACTATAGAGTTTGAGAGAAAATGTCAAGTATGAAAACAGTAACGTAGGTATAAACGGAATCACCTGGAATTATTTCAGAATTTTCCTTTGAAATTTTTTTTTTTACTATTTTCGCTCCAGCGAAAAATTTCATTTGTGTGAAATTCCCGTACTTCGTGATAAAATAAAAATCTGAAAAAATTCAGCAATATTTGGCATGCTATAAACAACAATTATCAATAATAATTCTTGATCATTGTCCATCATTGTTTAATAAATTGTTTAAACAATTTGTTAATGACTTTTGGGCAATATTATTATTGATAATTGTTGTTTAGAGCACGCCAAATATTCCTGATTTTTTTCAGATTTTTATTTTATCACGAAGTACGGAAATTTCGAACAGATGAAATTTTTCGCTGGAGCGAAAATAGTTAAACAAAAAAAAATCATGGGAAAATTCTGAAATAATTCCAGGCAATTCCATGTATACCTACGTTATTTTTATTATACTTGACATTTTCTCTTAAATTCTATAGTCGTTGAGTTACGTTGCATCTTTCAAAATTTGTCTTTTAGCCAAAAGTGAAATAACTTTGCGAGAAAAAATCGTACGAAAATTTCAAAATAATGATAATAGAGCGTTTGCTAACCCTTTCAAATGTACCGTAGATAAAGAAGACAAAAAAATGTCCTCAAGTTATGCGCCCGATTTGCGATGGTCGAAAAAATGCCAAAAAACGGTCAGGTTCAAAAATGCATACCGGGTCGAAAAAAAATCGTGAAAAAAATTTAAAATAGGGGAAACAAAGCTGAATTATTTTCCGTCAAAACGCTTTTTTAAAAATTCAATGAAATTTTTTTTTGACAAAGCTATGCAACTTTCAGTGCGGCCAGAATATCGATAGGTGTATTCGAATTTTTGAGCGGGGGTGTATATTCCATTTGCTCGTGGAATGCAAATATATTTTTTTTTAACCCATCGAAGCCAGAATTCACATTTAGGATGTAGCATATATATTATAATCAAATAACTAATATTGCTGATAATTTGTCAAAGTGATTTAGTAATATATAAAGATTAGCACTCTCAAAAAAAAAATGTTTATAAATATAATAGTATTTTTTTTCACCCATGCAAGATTTTCGTGCTTTTCACCATATGCGTAGACAGCCGAAAAGTAAATCTTTTCTGATAGCTAAGAGCGAAAACAGATGATTTCGCTTCTTTTTTCCCCTCCAAGGAAAAAAGAACCGAACTCTCTGGCCCTAGATGCACAAAATACTATTGTGCATCTAGGGCCAAAGATAAGTCTTTTTGTCGAACGTGAAGTTTGCCGCAACGAGCGAAGCGAGGGCCGCAACCACGCGAGACAAAAGACGAATCTCTGGCCCGCGTTGCACACGATCTTTTTTTTCCCCATGGGAGATTTTCGTGCTTTTTACTATATGCGTGGATAGCCAAAAACAGGCTCTTTTTTGACAGCTAAGAGTCACTTTTCGGCTGTCTACGCATATGGTGAAAAGCACGAAAATCTTGCATGGGTGAAAGAAATACTATTTACATTCTGAATCGACAGACTTTGTTTTCTTTAATAATTCTGTGAAAAGTTCCGATTTATTATATGCTGCATATTCCAATAAAAAATTATAAACACTATAGCTTAGGTGTGAGTACTGGCCTATGTAATTTATTCATGTCTTATTTTGGCTGCAGATAATCACTAAATGCCTGGAAACAATAATAAATAGCTATCTTGATATTTCGTCATGATATGCTATTACTTGGTTACTAGTTCTGGCCATTACAATTTTTCATGACAAATAGCATTCGTTTTCCCCGAACCATTCAGAAAAGAGTTCTGATTTAATGTCATCACTACGTTATAATGAAAAATCATAAGCAACATATCATATATATGACCATGATATACTATTGCATAGAAATTAGTTCTGACCTGTTCGATATTTTACGTTACGAAGTGCTTTTATTTCATATAATCACTGAATAACTTGTAAAAAATATGAACAACGCTTTAAACGTTTGATTGTGATATGTTATTTCTTGATCTCGAATTCTGGCTCCGACAATGTCCTACATGATAATATTTACATTCTTAAAAAAATTGGCGTAGTTCTGTGCCTATTTATCGCCAAATATTGAAAACAAAAATTATCTCGTCTCAATATTCTCTGACCCAATGACATTCGCTTTCTTGAAGTATTTCAAGGTCAATTGACAAAAAAAATTATTTCGTATAATTTTTGTGAACTCTTTTACCGTTAAATTAGGAGCGGAACTCTGTCCAAAATTGTTGAAAGGCATATACTTCTACGTGGAAGAACAAAGCGAGTTTTCATATTTATTTCCATACAAATGATAATAATTGTAATCACCTGTTTTCTCCAAACATATTGAAATGATATCGACTAGTTTTTACTTATTCAATTGAAATCGAAAAAGTTTGAATTGCTAGCTTTTTAAAATCAGATCCAAATTACTACCATTAGCAACCATCTGATTCAATTATATTACTATTGATTGATCACATTATATATTTATTGATCACATTGCAATTATCATTATTAAATGTAGATTCTGCTGCCAAAAAATAGCCAGTATTTAGATTCACCGCGACTTTTTCTAATACTGAGAATATCCTGATTGATTGAAGTTAGCATTTTCACTGTAACTCGGGTATGCGTGGGCGGAAAGATATAAGTCTCATGTAAAAGAATGAAAAACTGGATCGGAAAAGAGGCGTGCGAGTTGTAATTCGATTAGCGGTTTTCCTAGCCAATCGGAATAAAATTCAATTTAACTGATTCCGCCAGTATATTTGAGTATCCCCTAAAAAACACTAAGAATAATGTACGAAAATTGGAGACAAGTACATTTAGAAAAGTACTTCTCGTATTTCCGACAAAGAGTAGTGAATTAAATAGACATGACACTCAGGATACATATTTACAAGCACATATATGGGTTCCTAATGTAACGTGCAAACATACAGTGATTATTGAAGGACTAGGCCAAAATTGAAGAAAACTAAAAACATCTTGTCTCGAACAAATTAAAATCAAATCATTAAATTAATGACAAAACAAATGATTGGAAAAGGAGAATTGAAAAAAAATAAAAACTACTTGGCGAGTTTGTCTTGAAGCACGCAATATCTTACAAAGATTCACCAGTATGCAGCTAATGGTATATATTTACATCATTGTTATAAATGGCTTAGTGAAAAAACTCACAAAGTACTTTTTATTTCTTTCATTATTCTTTTTCATTCATTTTTTTTGTCATTGATTTAATGATCTTTCAAATGAACATATTTCCGGTTTTCTTAAATTTCGGCCTTGTCCTTTCTTGGTTTGATCTCTCGACATATCGATGAGGTCGAAATGTACTTGTCTCGAGTCACTGCTGCGATTCTTGATTTTATCATTACAAGTCGTTATTTTTTCATTGTGTAATAAGTTTACGTTCTAAGAAACACAACATTTCAAGTTCGTACTAAAACGCGCAAAAGAGGACACATGTGAACCAGCGTGAGCTTAGCAACAAGTTAAACATACCACGTGACATTTCATCGCTACCTTCATAGTGTGCGCAAAAAAAAGTGGTAGATAAAATATGACACGGAAATAGAGGATGAGCATGGAACATTCAAAGCTACGACTTTCTTTAAGGTACCAATCGATGGATGAAAAATCTACGATTCAAAACGTATTATTTCAAAGTCTCAAAAACCCGATAATTAATGAGTTATTAGGAAAATTGACTTTTCGCTATAGATAAAATCTTATGTCTAATTGTAAGCAAGTTTGCCCGTGTGAAGAATTTTAGTGCGCCTCTCGACATGTTAGTAAAGTAGGAAAATGTACTTGTCTCGAGACGCTACCATGAGACCGTGAATAAGACGTAAGAGGTTTTATGAATATACTACGCAACAATAATCAGGACATAAAAATTGTGAAGCCCCGTCAGCGTATCATGAGAAACTATAAAGTATAATCAGCAATTTTTTACAACTATTGCACTGCAAGCAGAGGACAGCACTTTTTGCAAAGTTCAAGAAATCAAGAAGCCCGGAACTCGCATTCAAGTATCAGCATATCACGATTGACTCCAAAAATTATTGTTAATAAATTGTTGTAAATACTGCGCTGCGAGTCGAGGTCAGAACTACTTACAGACTTAATCGGGGATGCTAACATAAAAAATTGAAAAGCCAGGAACTCGCATTAAAATATTAGCATATCACGAATTACTCCAAAAATTATTGATAATAATTTTTTGTAACTTTTGTGCTGCGAGTAGAGGTCGGAACTCTTTGCAGAGTTGATCAGGAATGCCAATAGTATTACTTAAAAAATTAAGAAGCCCAGAACTCACTTCAAAGTATCAGCATATCACGCGTTACTTCGAAATTTATTGTTTATAATGTTTTATAACTTTTGTGCTGCGCGTAGAGATCAGAACTCTTCACAGAGTTAATTAAGAATGCCAATAGTATTACATAAAAAATTAAGAAGCCCAGAACTCGCATTAAAGTATCAGCATATCACGAGTTCCTCCGAAATCTATTGTTTATAATTTTTTATAACTTTCGTGCTGCGCGTAGAGGTCAGAACTCTTCGCAGAGTTAATCAGAAACGCCAATAGTATTACATAAAAAATTAAGAAGCCCAGAACTCGCATCAAAGTGTCAGCATATCACGACTTACTCCAAAAATTATTGTTAATATTTTTTTTTTACTTTTTTGCTGCGCGTAGAGATCAGAACTCTTCGCAGAGTTGATCGAGAATGTTAATAGTGTTACGTAAAAAATAGAGAAGCTTAGAACTCACTCCAAAGTATCAGCATACCACGAGTTACTCCGAAATTATTGTTTATAATTTTTTATAACTTTTCTGCTGCACGTAGAGGTCAGAACCCTTTGCAGAGTTGATCGGGAATCCCAATAGTATTACTTAAAAATTAAGAAGCTTAGAACTCACTCCAAAGTATCAGCATATCACGAGTTACTCCGAAAATTATTGTTTATAATTTTTTATAACTTTTGTGCTGCGCGTAGAGGTCAGAACTCCTCGCAGAGTTAATCAAAAATGCCAATATTATTACATAAAAAATTAAGAAGCCCAGAATTCGCATTAAAGTATCAGCATATCACGAGTTACTCCGAAAATTATTGTTTATAATTTTTTATAACTTTCGTACTCCGCGTAGAGGTCAGAACTCTTCGCAGAGTTAATCAGTAATGCCAATAGTATTACGTAAAAAATTAAGAAGCCCAGAACTCGCATTAAAGTATCAGCATATCACGAGTTACTCCGAAAATTATTGTTTATAATTTTTTATAACTTTTGTGCTGCGCGTAGAGGTCAGAACTCTTCGCAGAGTTCATCGGGAATGTCAATAGTATTACATGAAAAATTAAGAAGCTCAGAACTCGCATTAAAGTATCAGCATATCACGAGTTACTCCGAAAATTATTGTTTTTAATTTTTTATAACTTTTGTGCTGCGCGTGGAGGTCAGAACTCTTCGCAGAGTTAATCATAAATGCGAATAGTATTACATAACAAATTAAGAAGCCCAGGACTCACTTCAAAGTATCAGCATATCACACGTTACTTCGAAATTTATTGTTTATAATTTTTTATAACTCTTCTGCTGCGCGTAGAGGTCAGAAATCTTAGCAGAGTTGATCGAGAATGTTAATAGTATTACGTAAAAAATTTAGAAGTTTAGAACTCACTCCAAAGTATCAGCATACCCCGAGTTACTCCGAAATTATTGTTTATAATTTTTTATAACTTTTCTGCTACGCGTAGGGGTCAGAACTCTTCGCAGAGTTAATCAGGAATGCGAGTAGTATTACATAAAGAAATTGAGGAGCCCAGAACTCACTCCAAAGTATCAGCATACCACGAGTTATTCCGAAATTATTGTTTATAGTTTTTGATAACTTTTCTGCTGCTCGTAGAGGTCGGAACTCTTCGCAGAGTTGATCGGGAATGCTAATTGTATAACGTATAAAATTAAGAAGCTTGGAACTCACTCCAAAGTATCAGCATATCACGAGCTACTCCGAAATCTATGGTTTTTAATTTTTTGTTACTTCCGTGCTACGCGTAGAGGTCAGAACTCTTCGCAGAGTTAATCAGGAATGCCAATAGTATTACATAAAAAATTGAGAAGCCCAGAACCCGCACTTAAGTATCAGCATATCACGAGTTATTCCGAAAATTATTGTTTATAATTTTTTTTAACTTTTCTGCTGCGCGTAGAGGTCAGAACTCTTCGCATAGTTGATCGGAAATGCCAATAGTATTACGTTAAAAATTAAGAAGCTTAGAACTCACTCCAAAGTATCAGCATATCAGGAGTTACTCTGAAAATTATTGTTTATAATTTTTTATAACTTTTCTGCTGCGCGTAGAGGTCAGAACTCTTCACAGAGTTAATCAAGAATGCCAATAATATTACATGAAAAATTGAGAAGCCCAGAACTCACTCCAAACTATCAGCATACCACGAGTTACTCTGAAAATTATGGTTTATAATTTTGTATAACTTTTCTGCTGCGCGTAGAGGTCAGAACTCTTTACAGAGTTAATCAAGAATGCTAATAGTATTACATAAAAAATTGAGAAGCCCAGAACTCTTATTAAAGTATCAGCATATCACGAGTTCCGCCGAAATCTATTGTTTATAATTTTTTATAACTTTCGTGCTGCGCGTAAAGGTCAGAACTCTTCGCAGAGTTAATCAGGAATACCAATAGTATTACATAAAAAATTGAGAAGCCCAGAACTCACTCCAAAGTATCAGCATACCACGAGTTACTCCGAAATTATTGTTTATAATTTTTTATAACTTTTCTGCTGCGCGTAGTCGTCAGAACTCTTCACAGAGTTAATCAAGAATGCCAATAGTATTACATGAAAAATTGAGAAGCCCAGAACTCTTATTAAAGTATCAGCATATCACGAGTTCCGCCGAAATCTATTGTTTATAACTTTTTATAACTTTCGTGCTGCGCGTAAAGGTCAGAACTCTTCGCAGATTTAATCAGGAATACCAATAGTATTACATAAAAAATTAAGAAGCCCAGAACTCACTCCAAAGTATCAGCATACCACGAGTTACTCCGAAATTATTGTTTATAATTTTTTATAACTTTTCTGCTGCGCGTAGAGGTCAGAACTCTTCGCAGAGTTAATCAGGAATGCGAATAGTATAACATAAAAAATAAAGAAGCCCAGAACTCACTCCAAAGTATCAGCATACCACGAGTTACTCCGAAATTATTGTTTATAATTTTTTATAACTTTTCTGCTGCGTGTAGAGGTCAGAACTCTTCGCAGAGTTAATCAGGAACGCCAATCGTATTACATCAAAAATTAAGAAGCCCAGAACTTGCATTAAAGCGTCAGCATATTACGACTTACTCCAAAAATTAATGTTAATATTTTTTCAAACTCTTGTGCTGCGCGTAGTGATCAGAACTCTTCGCATAGTTGATCGGAAATGCTAATAGTATTACGTGAAAAATTAAGAAGCCTAGAACTCACTTCAGAGTACCAGCATATCACGAGTTACTCCGAAAATTATTGTTTATAATTTTTAATAACTTTCGTGCTCCGCGTAGAGGTCAGAACTCGTTGCAGAAATAATCAAGAATGCCAATAGTATTACATAAAAAATAAAAAAGTCCAGAACTCGCATTAAAGTGTCAGCATATCACGACTTACTCCAAAAATTATTGTTCATATTTTTTTTCAACTTTTTTGCTGCGCGTAGAGATCAGAACTCTTCGCAGAGTTGATCGGGAATGCCAATAGTATTACATGGAAAATTAAGAAGCCTAGAACTCACTTCAGAGTATCAGCATATCACGAGTTACTCCGAAAATTATTGTTTATAATTTTTAATTACTTCCGTGCTCCGCGTAGAGGTCATAACTCTTCGCAGAGTTAATCAGAAACGTCAATAGTATTGCATAAAAAATTTAAAAGCCTAGAACTCGCACTAAAGTGTCAGTATATCACGACTTACTCTAAAAATTATTGTTTATAATTTTTTATAACTTTTCTGCTGCGCGTAGAGGTCAGAACTCTTTGCAGAGTTAATCAGGAATGCGAATAGTATTACATAAAAAATTAAGAAGCCCAGAACTCACTCCAAAGTATCAGTATACCACGAGTTACTCCAAAATTATTGTTTATAATTTTTTATAACTTTTCTGCTGCGCGTAGAGGTCGAACTCTTCGCAGAGTTGATCGGGAATGCCAATAGTATAACGTAAAAAATTAAGAAGCTTGGATCTCACTCCATAGTATCAGCATATCACGAGTTACTCCGAATTCTATTGTTTATAATTGTTTATAACTTTCGTGCTGCGCGTAGAGGTCAGAACTCTTCGCAGAGTTAATCAGAAATGCCAATAGTATTACATAAAAAATTAAGAAGCCCAGAACCCGCATCAAAGTATCAGCATATCACGAGTTATTCCGAAAATTATTGTTTATAATTTTTTATAACTTTTCTGCTGCGCGTAGAGGTTAGAACTCTTTGCAGAGTTGATCGGGAATGCCAATAGTATTACGTTAAAAATTAAGAAGCTTATAACTCAATTCAAAGTATCAGCATATCACGAGTTACTATGAAAATTATTGTTTATAATTTTTTATAGCTTTTCTGCTGCGCGTAGAGGTCAGAACTCTTCACAGAGTTAATTAAGAATGCCAATAGTATTACAAAAAAAACTAAGAAGCCCAGAACTCGCCATAAAGTATCAGCTTATCACGAGTTCCTCCGAAATCTATTGTTTATAATTTTTTATAACTTTCGTGCTGCGCGTAGAGGTCAGAACTCTTCGCAGAGTCAATCAGGAATGCAAATAGTATTACATAAAAAATTAAGAAGCCCAGAACTCGCATTAAAGTATCAGCATATCACGAGTTACTCCGAAAATTATTGTTTATAATTTTGTATAACTTTCGTGCTCCGCGTAGAGGTCAGAACTCTTCGCAGAGTTAATCAGTAATGCCAATAGTATTACGTAAAAAATTAAGAAGCCCAGAACTCGCATTAAAGTATCAGCATATCACGAGTTACTCCGAAAATTATTGTTTATAATTTTTTATAACTTTTGTGCTGCGCGTAGAGGTCAGAACTCTTCGCAGAGTTCATCGGGAATGTCAATAGTATTACATGAAAAATTAAGAAGCCCAGAACTCGCATTAAAGTATCAGCATATCACGAGTTACTCCGAAAATTATTGTTTTTAATTTTTTATAACTTTTGTGCTGCGCGTGGAGGTCAGAACTCTTCGCAGAGTTAATCATAAATGCGAATAGTATTACATAACAAATTAAGAAGCCCAGGACTCACTTCAAAGTATCAGCATATCACACGTTACTTCGAAATTTATTGTTTATAATTTTTTATAACTCTTCTGCTGCGCGTAGAGGTCAGAAATCTTAGCAGAGTTGATCGAGAATGTTAATAGTATTACGTAAAAAATTTAGAAGTTTAGAACTCACTCCAAAGTATCAGCATACCCCGAGTTACTCCGAAATTATTGTTTATAATTTTTTATAACTTTTCTGCTGCGCGTAGAGGTCAGAACTCTTCGCAGAGTTAATCAGGAATGCGAGTAGTATTACATAAAGAAATTGAGGAGCCCAGAACTCACTCCAAAGTATCAGCATACCACGAGTTATTCCGAAATTATTGTTTATAGTTTTTGATAACTTTTCTGCTGCGCGTAGAGGTCAGAACTCTTCGCAGAGTTGATCGGGAATGCTAATTGTATAACGTATAAAATTAAGAAGCTTGGAACTCACTCCAAAGTATCAGCATATCACGAGCTACTCCGAAATCTATGGTTTTTAATTTTTTGTTACTTCCGTGCTACGCGTAGAGGTCAGAACTCTTCGCAGAGTTAATCAGGAATGCCAATAGTATTACATAAAAAATTGAAAAGCCCAGAACCCGCACTTAAGTATCAGCATATCACGAGTTATTCCGAAAATTATTGTTTATAATTTTTTTTAACTTTTCTGCTGCGCGTAGAGGTCAGAACTCTTCGCATAGTTGATCGGAAATGCCAATAGTATTACGTTAAAAATTAAGAAGCTTAGAACTCACTCCAAAGTATCAGCATATCAGGAGTTACTCTGAAAATTATTGTTTATAATTTTTTATAACTTTTCTGCTGCGCGTAGAGGTCAGAACTCTTCACCGAGTTAATCAAGAATGCCAATAATATTACATGAAAAATTGAGAAGCCCAGAACTCACTCCAAACTATCAGCATACCACGAGTTACTCTGAAAATTATGGTTTATAATTTTGTATAACTTTTCTGCTGCGCGTAGAGGTCAGAACTCTTTACAGAGTTAATCAAGAATGCCAATAGTATTACATAAAAAATTGAGAAGCCCATAACTCTTATTAAAGTATCAGCATATCACGAGTTCCGCCGGAATCTATTGTTTATAATTTTTTATAACTTTCGTGCTGCGCGTAAAGGTCAGAACTCTTCAAAGAGTTAATCAGGAATACCAATAGTATTACATAAAAAATTGAGAAGCCCAGAACTCACTCCAAAGTATCAGCATACCACGAACTACTCCGAAATTATTGTTTATAATTTTTTATAACTTTTCTGCTGCGCGTAGTCGTCAGAACTCTTCACAGAGTTAATCAAGAATGCCAATAGTATCACATGAAAAATTGAGAAGCCCAGGACTCACTCCAAACTATCAGCATACCACGAGTTACTCTGAAAATTATGGTTTATAATTTTGTATAACTTTTCTGCTGCGCGTAGAGGTCAGAACTCTTTACAGAGTTAATCAAGAATGCCAATAGTATTACATAAAAAATTGAGAAGCCCAGAACTCTTATTAAAGTATCAGCATATCACGAGTTCCGCTGAAATCGATTGTTTATAACTTTTTATAACTTTCGTGCTGCGCGTAAAGGTCAGAACTCTTCGCAGATTTAATCAGGAATACCAATAGTATTACATAAAAAATTGAGAAGCCCAGAACTCACTCCAAAGTATCAGCATACCACGAGTTACTCCGAAATTATTGTTTATAATTTTTTATAACTTTTCTGCTGCGCGTAGAGGTCAGAACTCTTCGCAGAGTTAATCAGGAATGCGAATAGTATAACATAAAAAATTAAGAAGCCCAGAACTCACTCCAAAGTATCAGCATACCACGAGTTACTCCGAAATTATTGTTTATAATTTTTTATAACTTTTCTGCTGCGCGTAGAGGTCAGAACTCTTCGCAGAGTTAATCAGGAACGCCAATAGTATTACATCAAAAATTGAGAAGCCCAGAACTTGCATTAAAGCGTCAGCATATCACGACTTACTCCAAAAATTAATGTTAATATTTTTTCAAACTCTTGTGCTGCGCGTAGTGATCAGAACTCTTCGCATAGTTGATCGGAAATGCTAATAGTATTACGTGAAAAATTAAGAAGCCTAGAACTCACTTCAGAGTACCAGCATATCACGAGTTACTCCGAAAATTATTGTTTATAATTTTTAATAACTTTCGTGCTCCGCGTAGAGGTCAGAACTCGTTGCAGAAATAATCAAGAATGCCAATAGTATTACATAAAAAATAAAAAAGTCCAGAACTCGCATTAAAGTGTCAGCATATCACGACTTACTCCAAAAATTATTGTTCATATTTTTTTTTAACTTTTTTGCTGCGCGTAGAGATCAGAACTCTTCGCAGAGTTGATCGGGAATGCCAATAGTATTACATGGAAAATTAAGAAGCCTAGAACTCACTTCAGAGTATCAGCATATCACGAGTTACTCCGAAAATTATTGTTTATAATTTTTAATTACTTCCGTGCTCCGCGTAGAGGTCATAACTCTTCGCAGAGTTAATCAGAGACGTCAATAGTATTGCATAAAAAATTTAAAAGCCTAGAACTCGCATTAAAGTGTCAGTATATCACGACTTACTCTAAAAGCTATTGTTGTACTCTAAAAGCTCGCATTAAAGTATCAGCATATCACGAGTTACTCCGAAAATTATTGTTTATAATTTTGTATAACTTTCGTGCTCCGCGTAGAGGTCAGAACTCTTCGCAGAGTTAATCAGTAATGCCAATAGTATTACGTAAAAAATTAAGAAGCCCAGAACTCGCATTAAAGTATCAGCATATCACGAGTTACTCCGAAAATTATTGTTTATAATTTTTTATAACTTTTGTGCTGCGCGTAGAGGTCAGAACTCTTCGCAGAGTTCATCGGGAATGTCAATAGTATTACATGAAAAATTAAGAAGCCCAGAACTCGCATTAAAGTATCAGCATATCACGAGTTACTCCGAAAATTATTGTTTTTAATTTTTTATAACTTTTGTGCTGCGCGTGGAGGTCAGAACTCTTCGCAGAGTTAATCATAAATGCGAATAGTATTACATAACAAATTAAGAAGCCCAGGACTCACTTCAAAGTATCAGCATATCACACGTTACTTCGAAATTTATTGTTTATAATTTTTTATAACTCTTCTGCTGCGCGTAGAGGTCAGAAATCTTAGCAGAGTTGATCGAGAATGTTAATAGTATTACGTAAAAAATTTAGAAGTTTAGAACTCACTCCAAAGTATCAGCATACCCCGAGTTACTCCGAAATTATTGTTTATAATTTTTTATAACTTTTCTGCTGCGCGTAGAGGTCAGAACTCTTCGCAGAGTTAATCAGGAATGCGAGTAGTATTACATAAAGAAATTGAGGAGCCCAGAACTCACTCCAAAGTATCAGCATACCACGAGTTATTCCGAAATTATTGTTTATAGTTTTTGATAACTTTTCTGCTGCGCGTAGAGGTCAGAACTCTTCGCAGAGTTGATCGGGAATGCTAATTGTATAACGTATAAAATTAAGAAGCTTGGAACTCACTCCAAAGTATCAGCATATCACGAGCTACTCCGAAATCTATGGTTTTTAATTTTTTGTTACTTCCGTGCTACGCGTAGAGGTCAGAACTCTTCGCAGAGTTAATCAGGAATGCCAATAGTATTACATAAAAAATTGAAAAGCCCAGAACCCGCACTTAAGTATCAGCATATCACGAGTTATTCCGAAAATTATTGTTTATAATTTTTTTTAACTTTTCTGCTGCGCGTAGAGGTCAGAACTCTTCGCATAGTTGATCGGAAATGCCAATAGTATTACGTTAAAAATTAAGAAGCTTAGAACTCACTCTAAAGTATCAGCATATCAGGAGTTACTCTGAAAATTATTGTTTATAATTTTTTATAACTTTTCTGCTGCGCGTAGAGGTCAGAACTCTTCACCGAGTTAATCAAGAATGCCAATAATATTACATGAAAAATTGAGAAGCCCAGAACTCACTCCAAACTATCAGCATACCACGAGTTACTCTGAAAATTATGGTTTATAATTTTGTATAACTTTTCTGCTGCGCGTAGAGGTCAGAACTCTTTACAGAGTTAATCAAGAATGCCAATAGTATTACATAAAAAATTGAGAAGCCCATAACTCTTATTAAAGTATCAGCATATCACGAGTTCCGCCGGAATCTATTGTTTATAATTTTTTATAACTTTCGTGCTGCGCGTAAAGGTCAGAACTCTTCAAAGAGTTAATCAGGAATACCAATAGTATTACATAAAAAATTGAGAAGCCCAGAACTCACTCCAAAGTATCAGCATACCACGAACTACTCCGAAATTATTGTTTATAATTTTTTATAACTTTTCTGCTGCGCGTAGTCGTCAGAACTCTTCACAGAGTTAATCAAGAATGCCAATAGTATCACATGAAAAATTGAGAAGCCCAGGACTCACTCCAAACTATCAGCATACCACGAGTTACTCTGAAAATTATGGTTTATAATTTTGTATAACTTTTCTGCTGCGCGTAGAGGTCAGAACTCTTTACAGAGTTAATCAAGAATGCCAATAGTATTACATAAAAAATTGAGAAGCCCAGAACTCTTATTAAAGTATCAGCATATCACGAGTTCCGCTGAAATCGATTGTTTATAACTTTTTATAACTTTCGTGCTGCGCGTAAAGGTCAGAACTCTTCGCAGATTTAATCAGGAATACCAATAGTATTACATAAAAAATTGAGAAGCCCAGAACTCACTCCAAAGTATCAGCATACCACGAGTTACTCCGAAATTATTGTTTATAATTTTTTATAACTTTTCTGCTGCGCGTAGAGGTCAGAACTCTTCGCAGAGTTAATCAGGAATGCGAATAGTATAACATAAAAAATTAAGAAGCCCAGAACTCACTCCAAAGTATCAGCATACCACGAGTTACTCCGAAATTATTGTTTATAATTTTTTATAACTTTTCTGCTGCGCGTAGAGGTCAGAACTCTTCGCAGAGTTAATCAGGAACGCCAATAGTATTACATCAAAAATTGAGAAGCCCAGAACTTGCATTAAAGCGTCAGCATATCACGACTTACTCCAAAAATTAATGTTAATATTTTTTCAAACTCTTGTGCTGCGCGTAGTGATCAGAACTCTTCGCATAGTTGATCGGAAATGCTAATAGTATTACGTGAAAAATTAAGAAGCCTAGAACTCACTTCAGAGTACCAGCATATCACGAGTTACTCCGAAAATTATTGTTTATAATTTTTAATAACTTTCGTGCTCCGCGTAGAGGTCAGAACTCGTTGCAGAAATAATCAAGAATGCCAATAGTATTACATAAAAAATAAAAAAGTCCAGAACTCGCATTAAAGTGTCAGCATATCACGACTTACTCCAAAAATTATTGTTCATATTTTTTTTTAACTTTTTTGCTGCGCGTAGAGATCAGAACTCTTCGCAGAGTTGATCGGGAATGCCAATAGTATTACATGGAAAATTAAGAAGCCTAGAACTCACTTCAGAGTATCAGCATATCACGAGTTACTCCGAAAATTATTGTTTATAATTTTTAATTACTTCCGTGCTCCGCGTAGAGGTCATAACTCTTCGCAGAGTTAATCAGAGACGTCAATAGTATTGCATAAAAAATTTAAAAGCCTAGAACTCGCATTAAAGTGTCAGTATATCACGACTTACTCTAAAAGCTATTGTTTATAATTTTTTATAACTTTTCTGCTGCGCGTAGAGGTCAGAACTCTTCGCAGAGTTAATCAGGAATGCGAATAGTATTACATAAAAAATTAAGAAGCCCAGAACTCACTCCAAAGTATCAGTATACCACGAGTTACTCCAAAATTATTGTTTATAATTTTTTATAACTTTTCTGCTGCGCGTAGAGGTCGAACTCTTCGCAGAGTTGATCGGGAATGCCAATAGTATAACGTAAAAAATTAAGAAGCTTGGATCTCACTCCAAAGTATCAGCATATCACGAGTTACTCCGAATTCTATTGTTTATAATTGTTTATAACTTTCGTGCTGCGCGTAGAGGTCAGAACTCTTCGCAGAGTTAATCAGGAATGCCAATAGTATTACATAAAAAATTAAGAAGCCCAGAACCCACATCAAAGTATCAGCATATCACGAGTTATTCCGAAAATTATTGTTTATAATTTTTTATAACTTTTCTGCTGCGCGTAGAGGTTAGAACTCTTTGCAGAGTTGATCGGGAATGCCAATAGTATTACGTTAAAAATTAAGAAGCTTATAACTCAATTCAAAGTATCAGCATATCACGAGTTACTATGAAAATTATTGTTTATAATTTTTTATAGCTTTTCTGCTGCGCGTAGAGGTCAGAACTCTTCACAGAGTTAATTAAGAATGCCAATAGTATTACAAAAAAAACTAAGAAGCCCAGAACTCGCCATAAAGTATCAGCTTATCACGAGTTCCTCCGAAATCTATTGTTTATAATTTTTTATAACTTTCGTGCTGCGCGTAGAGGTCAGAACTCTTCGCAGAGTCAATCAGGAATGCAAATAGTATTACATAAAAAATTAAGAAGCCCAGAACTCACTCCAAAGTATCAGCATACCACGAGTTACTCTGAAAATTATTGTTTATATCTTTGTATAACTTTTCTGCTGCGCGTAGAGGTCAGAACTCTTTACAGAGTTAATCAAGAATGCCAATAGTATTACATAAAAAATTGAGAAGCCCAGAACTCGCATTAAAGTGTCAGCATATCACGACTTACTCCAAAAATTATTGTTAATATTTTTTTTTAACTTTTTTGCTGCGCATAGAGATCAGAACTCTTCGCAGAGTTGATCGGGAATGCCAATAGTATTACATAAAAAACTAAGAAGCCCAGAACTTGCATTGAAGTGTCAGCATATCACGACTTACTCCAATAATCATTGTTAATAATTTTTTGTAACTCTTGTGCTACGTGTAGAGTTCAGAACTCTTCGCAGAGTTGATCGGGAATGCCAATAGTATTACGTCAAAAATTAAGAAGCCCAGAACTCACTTCAAAGTATCAGCATATCACGAGTTACTCCGAAAATTATTGTTTATAATTTTTTATAACTTTTGTGGTGCGCGTAGAGGTCAGAACTCTTTGAAGAGTTAATCAGGAATGCCAATAGTATCATATCAAAATTCAAGAAGCCCAGAACTCGCATTAAAGTACCAGCATATCACGACTTGCTCTAAAATTTATTTTTAATAATTTTTTGTTACTTTTGTGCTGCGCGTAGACAACAGAACTCTGCGTACAATTGATCGGGAGTGCTAATATTATTACTGGAAAATTTCAGGAGCCCGCGATTCGCATTTAAATGTCATTATATCATGATTCACTCCAAAATTTATTGTGAATAATTTTTTGTAAATATTGTGCTGCGAGTCGAGTTCAGAACTCTTTGCAGAGTTGATTGGGAGTGCTAATCCTATTACGTGAAAAAAATCAGCAGCCCAGAACTCGCATTTTAGACTCAGCATATCACGATTGACTCCAAAAATTATTGTTAATTATTTTTTATAACTATTTGAAGGTCGATACAGGCTAGAACTCTCTGCAGAACTGTTAGGGAATGCAGAAACTATTACGAAAAAAATCGTTGAGCCGAGAACTCGAATTTAAGCGTATGCGAAGTTAGCGTATCATTTATGCAATTTCTGTTTTTGCACTAAATCACCGGAACTATTGTTTAAATGTATCAGGAACTATAGAACTCGACTGGATGCAAATAGAACTCCACTTTATTTCTGATATCCTGGCATTTGATATGCTAACTCCACAGACATAAACTTTGCCCAGTGCTAATATAACTATCGCAGATGTTCGTTATTAAATTTGGCAAAAATCGATCGAATGCTTAAATTTTTTTCAAGTTTTCAATTTTTATAAAAGAAGCCTAAACGCTATAACTTTTGAAATTTTTTAGTTATTGCAATGAAATGTTGTGAAGAGCTAGTATACCTATCAATGTTATTCGATATCAAATTTGGCAAAAATCGATCGAATTTGCACATTGATTACTAATATTTTTCAATAGTTAACAAAGCTTCCTTTATGAGAAAGCTAAATTTAATCGCCATACTGTGTGTTTGTTGTATCGCCAAAATTCAGTTAGCTATGCTGAATGGCGAGAGTTTAAGTTTCCTCGTTGTTTTGTCGGGATCTTACCAGATTAAGGGTTAGAACTCAAATGAGTCGAACCGAAGGTAGTCGTATAAAAGAATAATTTATCATCGTAGAAATAGAAAATACAAATGGTAATAATTAACAGAGGCGCGTTGCGCTCGCCTCGTTGGACCAGTCATGCAGGTTGGTACTTTGAGTCGGAACTGTCTTGTGTCTGCTCTCGGGTCCGTTATATACGGGAAAGAGCGCAATCGCGTAAGCATTTCTTTGTTATCATATTATTGATTTAACAATAATTTCTTAGTACAAAGTATTAGTATTTATATTCGTAATTCGGTTAAGATAACATGAATTACGAGATTTTCGTATTTAGTAAAACTGCTGACTTGGCAGTGCGTCGCTTGCGTAATGGCTGACCTGCACAATTGCACCTGCTCGGGTTCGAACGCGCGTGTATTATGATGAAATGACAACAATTGCTAAATCTGGGACCCGTGTATATTGCGATTTGGAATATTCGTAGTATTCCGTAATTGAGGTATCTGGGGTACAACATACCTCCCCCCTTAAAAAGAAGAAAGTCCCTTTTCTTCTCGCTCGTCTCCGGCGAGCTAAAAATTGTTTTCTCTCGTTGATAATCTTTCAAAATTTTGTAACAATGTTCATTCAATAGTTCTTAGAGTATCCAGATTTCGTTTGTCTCCTCTCGTTTTTTTGGAATCGTGAGCGCATTTATCTCTATTGCTCCTACGGCAATTTTGCTGTTCCCGGTTTCTGAGACTGTTGGATGATGCTCTTGGGTTTCCGATGTACCTCTAAGTTTTTTGCAACAATCGCAAACAGCGTCTACCGTGTTTATTTCTTTATTTTGTCCAGTCCTTCGGCAATCCCTTGCGCGGTGTCCAATTTTTCCGCATGAAAAGCATTTACTTTCACCTTTATTTTCTGGACCGACTGCAGATTGTGGGCTTTGGTTATTATTGCCCTGATGACGTTCTTCTTGGTTAACCTCCGCGTGTGGGTAGGTCATTTTTTCGACCTCTATTGCCCCTACTACGGACTCGTGTAAACTCTGATAGTTCCTGGCCCGTACGATGGCCCGAATTTCTTTATGGAGTCCGTTTTCAAAATTCATTTGCGCGCTCCGACGTGTAGCTTGTTCTATATAACGAGCTCCTGCCGCATCAATTGTTTCGCACAACTTCTCGATGACTTCTGCTGTCAATTTTTCGACTCGTATTGCGTATGTCGAAACTGATTCTTTTGTGCCTTGTTTAAGCAAGCAAAAATCGTACTGCAAGGCAGCGAGCGATTTTTTCTTACCGTAAAGGGCTTCTAATTCGGCCCGAAGGTCCTTTAAATTCCGAATAACCTTGTGCTTGGTTTCTCTTGTGGCTCTGTCTTCTAACTTGCTGCTCCGTATAAGGGTGAGCAAGGTTTCGCGTTGTCGAGGCCGTACTAATTTCCAAACAGCCTCACACGATAATATGAATCCTTCGAGTTGATCCGCATTATTTCCATCGAAGCTCTTAACATTTCTTAGTGCAGTCCCGATGTCGAGATAATCCGGTTCTTCGTTGAGGTTTCTTCCAGGTTCTTCTTCTGTCCACCTCCGGCTTGAAATGCTTTGGCGTGGTGGTCTCGATGGTTGTGCGTCGAAACCTTCCCTCTGGTTTTGCTGATTTATTGCGTCGAGCGTCCTTTCTAAGGACCTTTCTATTGCGCTCATTCGTGCGTCCATTTCGGCGCCGGACGCCGGTAAATGCTCGAGCTCTTCGTCTTCTCGTACAGTCCGAAGATTGGAGAAGGGAATCGGTCCTGCTCCCGCCTGTGGAAGCGAGAGCCTTGGCATCCCGTTCAGTATGCTATAGTTTCCAAATGCGTTTGTAGTATTCACATGGTCGGTGTACCAACTGCTGATGTTTGGTCTTCGGGAAGCGTTAAGATCGTATAATTGTGACCTCATATTCTCTATTTCGTTGTCGATTGCTTGAGGGTCTACATTTCTCCCTGGTGCTGTGTTTCCCGGTTCGTTAGTTGCCATCTCTGCCCTAGGCTCGAAAACGTTGTCGTCGAGTTCTTCGAGGTCGTCTCCAGGCTGAAAAGCACTGCCTCTTCGAGTGTTTACTCGAAATAAAGGATTTGGAGAATTTGATTCAGTACTTGTATTAGGAGAGATTTCAGTGAGCGCTCGTCTTGCTCGATAAGCGATTTCTGCGAGAGCTGGTGTGAATTCTCCTAGGGCCTCTGGTAAGTCACCTAGGGAATTGCTTCGGCGTTGTGTACCCTCTGCCTTGGGAGTTTTTAGAGGAGTGCCCATATGTCACTCCGCGCGTTTGACATCGATTTAATTCTCAGAATACAATAAATATTTTTTGTTTTGTTATTCGCCTTGATTATGACCTATTTTGTTTCTTATGTGAAACCTTTTTATAAAGTTTTGATCTTTATAAAGCTTGTGGTGAGTGAATGTGGTGCCACTTACAGTGCGCTTGTTTTCCACATCTGGCCGTCCTTCAACTCTGCTTGACGTTCTCCCGTTTGGCGACGTCCTTCGAGGATGCTGCAGCTTATCCTCGGTTATTTCGATTGGTCCTACGTCCGATTTCCTTATCTATCGGCACGTTCTCTATGATTCTCTGATCGTGCGTGGAACCTTGACGTATCTTGTCCGTGGTTCCTTTGGGCTCTTCTCAACCTTGAGAGCCTCTTCTTCACCGATTTCTTCGGTGGCTTCTGCTACTTCGTGTGCAGGATTGTCCTTTAACGTTTAGTTCCTTGGGCACTTATCTCCTTTAAGGGCCGCTTCTTCACCTGGTTCTACTTAAGCAGGTGGCATCCGTATTCGGAACTTCCTCGAGTACAGGTTTGACTTCACTTGATGGTTTTCTATTCAGCAATGATAATTCTTTTAACGAGATTCGTTTTTTACTCACTCTGGTATCCCACCGCTGCCACCAATGATGTATCGCCAAAATTCAGTTAGCTACGCTGAATGGCGAGAGTTTGAGTTTCCTCGTTGTTTTGTCGGGATCTTACCAGATTAAGGGTTAGAACCCAAATGAGTCGAACCGAAGGTAGTCGTATAAAAGAATAATTTATTATCGTAGAAATAGAAAATACAAATGGTAATAATTAACAGAGGCGCGTTGCGCTCGCCTCGTTGGACCAGTCATGCAGGTTGGTACTTTGAGTCGGAACTGTCTTGTGTCTGCTCTCGGGTCCGTTATATACGAGAAAGAGCGCAATCGCGTAAGCATTTCTTTGTTATCATATTATTGATTTAACAATAATTTCTTAGTACAAAGTATTAGTATTTATATTCGTAATTCGGTTAAGATAACATGAATTACGAGATTTTCGTATTTAGTAAAACTGCTGACTTGGCAGTGCGTCGCTTGCGTAATGGCTGACCTGCACAATTGCACCTGCTCGGGTTCGAACGCGCGTGTATTATGATGAAATGACAACAATTGCTAAATCTGGGACACGTGTATATCGCGATTTGGAATATTCGTAGTATTCCGTAATTGAGGTATCTGGGGTACAACATGTTAAAGGAAGCTATGTGAACTATAGATAAAGATGAGGAAAAAATGTGCAAATTTCAATTTGGAGGGTATTTTTATTATTATTATTTTTAGTACTGACGACTTGACGTCAGTACTAGCAGTGAATTCGAAACACAGCCTAATCGTACACTGTATAAAATTTTTGTATTAAATTTAATAAAAAAAATATGAAGTTTTGATGCATATACAATATATTAATTTTAATATACGTTCGTATATTAAAATTCCAATACATAGTATGATTTTTAAAGCAGAATCATGAAAAAAGATATGAAAATTAATATTCTTTTGTAAATTAAAATTTAAAGAAGTCATTTGATTTTTCATATACTTATATTGGAATATTACTGTACACATTGTATATGAAATTTAGTATCCTATATATGCATAAAAACTTCATATCTTTTTATTAAATTTAATACAAAAATTTCTTACAGTGCAACTAAAATTGTACGCCCGAGATATCCACATTAGGGATATTCGCAAGGGTCAGCTCGACCGAAAGTGCAATGGAAGAGCTTCGCCCTGGAGGAACCGCCTTAATCATCACGGTATAACCTCTGCGCCAGATATATATATTGGGCACGCTGGCCGTCCGGTATATAACACCGTCATACGCCTATTTCGCTTGGGCACAGAGGTCCGAGCGCATGCGACGCCTAGTGTTGGATGCGTCAACTAGCACGGCCGCTGGCATTGATTGTAATTTTGAAAAATAAGTGTATTAATTTCCAATAACGTATCTTAAAAATGCGAAAAAGCATATAGAAACCATTTTAATATACGGGGATTTGAATTTTCAACGTTCATCTTTTAATTTTAATATCCAAATATTAAATTTAAGATGAAATTGTTAATTTTCCAATACCATGTATATTAATTTCAAGTTCGTATACTTGTTATTGAAATTCCCTATACTGTATATTAAATTTCATTACAATATTGAAAAAAAATTTCAATGGTTGATTGCAATTTTAAGAAATAAGTGTTTTAATTTTCAATAATGTATTTGAAAATTGCGAAAAAGTATACAAAAACTATTTTCATATACGGGTATATTAATTTTCAATGCCTCACTCTTTTAATTTTAATATACAAATATTAAATTTGAGATGGCATTGTTAATTTTCCGATACCTTGTATATTAATTTCGGTTTCATATACTTGTTTTTGAAATTTAATATACTTTTGTATATTAAATTTAATAACATTTTTTACAGTCTAAGTCGAAAAAAATGTTGGATGTTCTCTTCGTGGAATACTAGCGCCAGAGGTAAAAATGTTGCGAACTTTAGGAAAAATCGGTTCCATATGATCAAAGGTCGCGATAGCGAGTCTTTTTACATTCGACGCGATCTGCGTGTGCGTCATGCGTGTGCCCGTAGGATTTTTTTTTTTTTTTTTGTAATTTAGACGTGCTGAAATGATGAAAAAGAATTTTTATTTGTTATAAACAATTTCGGCTCCGGGGTCTCTCATAGTTTGTTTTGTTTGCTATGGTTAGGGGTATATTCCTGTAAATTTACGAGTGTCTCGCATCATGCGTGTGCCCGTAGGATTTTTTTTGTAATTTAGACTTGCAGAAATGATGGAAAGGAATTTTTATTTGTTATAAACAATTTCGGCCCCGGGGTTTCTCATAGCTTGTTTTGTTTGTTATGGTTTGGGGTGTATTGCTGTAAATTTACGAGTGTCTCGCGTCATGCGTGTGCACGGAGGATTTTTTTTTGTAATTCAGACGTGCAGAAATGATCTAAAGGAATTTTTATTTGTTATAAACAATTTTGGCCCCGGGGTTTCTCATAGCTTGTTTTGTTTGTTATGGTTAGGGGTATATTCCTGTAAATTTACGAGTGTCTCGCGTCATGCGTGTGCCCGCGGGATTTTTTTTGTAATTTTGACGTGCTGGAATGATGAATTGTGGGTTAGGGTATATTCCTGTCAATTTACGAGAACCGTTGTCCATGTGCGTTCGTTATCCTCGCCAATTTGTTAGTATTGGAAGAGTCAACGTTATTAATTATTACATCACTTGTTTATATATTTTCAACCTTTGATTAACTATTTACGTGAATTTAGCAAGATACAAAATGAATTTCAAGTTTATTTTTTAATTTATTAAAGTTCCATTGCGTGCATACCGTTCGGCAGTACTACTGTTTGGAGCGCACGGGCTCGCGTTGGGAGTACAGTCACAACCAAAAGCCGGCGCGCGCGTTTGCTAGCTCCGTCTGCCAGCTTCAGCGACATAAATATGGAGTATATCAATTGTTTTTTAACCATAAAAAATGTAAACATAGGCGAAAATTACAATTTGTTTACTAAATTGCAATTATCTTAGATACCATCAATTCTACATGAATTCATATAAGGACCTTTTTTGTAGAGAATTGAATTTACTATAAAATAAGAAGTTTATAAAATATTTTTTTACCCATAACAAGGATAAATATAGAGGAAAATGACAAATTTTCCACTAAAACAGCAATTATCTTAGAAACTATCGATCCTACATGATTTAAAGGACCTTTTCTGTAGAGAATTAGATTTTCAATAAAAATAAGCCAAGAAATTTTTTTTTTAACACTGAACTTTAACGGAATTCGGCGAGCCTAGGATGTTGACTCAAAAATTTTTCCCTTCACACAGATTTTTTTTGTAGCATAATGAACAATATTTTCGGTATTGCTAAAATAATTTCAAAAAAAGCGGATTTTCGGCCCACCCTATTGTTCAACTTTACTTCAGTTGGAGATAACAAAACAATTTCTTTTAGGAAAATACAAAAATTCATATTTTTAAAAAAAAGTACTTCTGAATATCCCAGGATTTTTTCTAAATATGATTTCTCGATGTTTTAGGACATTTTGAACATATTGGCATAAAAATAGCAAAAAAAAAAATTTTCACGAAAATATGAGGAAGCAAAAGGAAGGAAATTTTTTTCATAGGAAAAACATTCATAGAAACAAAAATTGCTATTTTTAAGTGAATTTGCAATTATCTCAGAAATCATCAATCCTACATGATCTTATATAAGGACCTCTTTGTAGAGAATCGAATTTTCTATAAAATAAGAAGTTTATCGAATATTTTTTTACTCATAACAAGTATAAATATAGAGGAAAATGACAAATTTTTCACTAAAACAGCAATTATCTTAGAAACTATCGATCCTACATGATCTGATATAAGGACCTTTTTTGTAGAGAATTAAATTTCCAATTAAAGTAAGCCAAAAACTTTTTTTTCTTAACACTTTGAACTTTAACGAACTTGGGCGAGCCTAGGACGTTGACTCAAAATTTTTTCCCTTCTCACAGATTTCTCTTGTAACATAATAAACAATATTTTTGGTATTGCTAAAAGAATTTCAAAAAAGCGGATTTTCGGCCCACCCTATCGAGCAAACATGTAATTTTGTAATTTTGAGCAGTAAAAATTTCAATTAACGATATAAAAATGTAAAAACATAAACATAATTGCGTTTTTTTTTCTTTGTAAAATTTTTTACACGTAACCTTAATAAACATTTACATCAAGTTTACGCTCCAAACGTCAACTAAATACACATGTATATCAAGTAGCAGGGAGCCGCAAAAAAAGACTTTCAATTTTTCAATTGATGGAAAATCGATAATTTGAAAAGATAGAATATCGAATTATGGAAAAATTGAAATTATCCGAAAATGTATTTTCAATCATTCAAATAATCGGTAATTGGTCGAAAAATAAAATCAATTACTCAGGAAATGGGTTATTAGTATGAAAATATTTTCAATTATTCGAATAATCGGTAATTGGTAGTAAAATAATATCAATTTTTCAGAAAAATATCAATTACCCAGAAATACAGGTAAAATTGATTTGAGAATATTTTCAATTTCCCAGAAAAAAATTAATGATTTGTTAAGAAAGTTTTTTGAAAAAATAGGAGTGATTAGAGATATATAGATATACTAGGGGTTCGTGTGGCTCGGGCGCTACGCGCCCTCGCATCGTAAAGGTTCGCGTCTAACCGAAACCCCGACCCCCCGCCTGCCAGCTTCCCCAACCCCCTCCCCACCATCCCACGCCTCCCCCCTCCACACCCGGCAACCAACCGCTGAATTTGGCCATCCATGGCCAACTTCAGCGCGCTCGATTCTCGATTCCATGGCCAACTTCATCCCGCTTGATTCTCGATGCCATGGCCAACCATGCTCGATTCTCGAATCCATGGCCAACTTCACCGCGCTCGATTCTCGATTCCATGGCCAACTTTACCCCGCTTAGTCTGTGGCCAACTTCAGGCCGTCTCGATTCTTGTACACGGCGGCAGCGGCGGCGGCGGCGGCGGCGGCGGCGAAATATTTATATAATATGGAGATATATATATATATACTAGGGGCCCGTGCGGCTCGGGCGCTACGCGCCCTCGCATCGTAAAGGTTCGCGTCTAACCCAAACCCCGACCCCCCGCCCGCCAGCTTCCCCAACCCCCTCCCCACCATCCCACGCCTCCCCCCTCGACACCCGGCAACCAACCGCTGAATTTGGCCATCCATGGCCAACTTCAGCGCGCTCGATTCTCGATTCCATGGCCAACTTCATCCCGCTTGATTCTCGATGCCATGGCCAACCTCACCATGCTCGATTCTCGAATCCATGGCCAACTTCACCGCGCTCGATTCTCGATTCCATGGCCAACTTCACCGCGCTCGATTCTCGATTCCATGGCCAACTTTACCCCGCTCGATTCTTGTTTCCATGGCTAACTTCACCCTGCTTAGTCTGTGGCCAACTTCAGGCCGTCTCGATTCTTGTACACGGGGGCGGCGGGGGCGGCGGGGGTGGCGGGGGTGGCGGCGACATTTTTATATAATATAGAGAGATATATTGTATATATATATATTGTATATATATGGTATATATATTGTATATATATGGTATATATATTGTACGTAACGTAAAAATATTATGAGCAAAAACAATATTATTATGTGATACAAATTGTGTTTATTGTTCATGAACAAGGTTTGAAATAATATTTGTAAATATATTTCTATATATTTGTAAAAATGGACGTTACGGTTGGAATTTTATTTCAAATCTTTATTCACAATGCTACGCCATTGCAACAATAATGCTACACCATTGCAATAACTGTACTCATCTCCACAATACCTTAGAAAGAGATAGAAAACATCTACGAAAAACCCTCTATACCTGGGACCTTTCAAGCCTCAGGTATAGAAAGTTCAGCGGAGAATATCGCTATTAGTCACAGTGCGTAACGCGCACAACAGCGTGCACGGTAACACTAAAATCGATATTATTCAAAAACGGCAACGTTGGGGCAGCTAATTCTTGAAAATTTCATTAATAGATAGTTCAACAAACATGTCCCTGTAAATGCCAACGTTAAAGCGTGTTAACATTTTTTTGTATCGATACAAATGTATTTTTAAAAAAGCCAAAAAATATGAAAATCACGACTACCTTCAGCATAACATTTCATTAATGACAACAAACATTTTCGAACATTGAAGTACATGAAATTTTTCTACATCCCTTCATAATCATTTTCCATTTTGGAAAAATGGAATCGGACACGTTGTTGGAAAGTTATGTATGATTTTTTGGAGCACTGTAAAACTGGTCACTGAAGCGTTGCGCGCGTGTTCCCTCGAGAGGCAACTTACGACTGTCGCAGGGAAGCAGGTATACAATATTGTGACCCCTGCTTATGCGATCTGAATGCCCCAAACCCCCCTCTACAAGAATCCATTTTAAAAATATCGATTTTTCAACCTTCATTTTTCGACAATTTTGTGGACACAAAATTTTCGATTATTGCATACGTTTCAGGCACTCCTCCACTCAGGTGACCTTTCGTGGTCGAAAAAATTTCCTTCCTTGTTAAGCCACATCCTCCACGTTTATCAGCGACTAATTCTAAAATTGAAAAATATAATATCTATATAGATGGATAATTCCATATTCAACCTCGTTTCTATTATTTATTTTTAAATATTATTTGAAAAAAAAAAAAATATGCATAAAAAAGAATTACGGTCCATAGAACTCAATACATTAAACTCTCTGATATTCTCTCCCCTCTGGGGCTTAACCATATAACTAAGAGGCATATGAGTAGGGTTACCATCCGTCCGGATTTGTCCGGACATGTCCGGACTTTTGGCCTTCCGTCCGGACTGTGTCTGGCCTTTGAATTTTGTCCGGATTTTTTACTTGGATGAATTTTTTTTAATGAGTGTTTAATTTTTTCATTAAATTACTTTAAAATAAATACAGATAATAAATCAGTCTTCAATCTTTATTCAACTACATATAACTAATTCAACTTGTCAATCAGTCGCATTTCAACTTAAAACAATCAACTTCGATTTTGAGCATAAAATATTAATCCTTGATTTTTACTTATTACTTCGTATATTTTTCAATACCAGGTACCTTCGCCTGGAGTTCGCGTTCTTTCAAAATTGTTTTGTAGAAATCTTGACATGTTACATTTTTTAGATTATCTTGAATCATCAATATAGATTTAACGGAAGACACAGACAATCTGTTTCGCTCTTTGGTCCATTGTGCTCCCATCGGCACGACGCACCCCTCCACACGCCAGCTATCTTTGTAAAACGTGCACTGCGCCGATTGCGCGCGAAATTTATTATTTTATTATCAAGTATGGCCATGGTAGAGGATATAAAATCATGTACATATTCAACAATTTTTGTTGTATCTTATATGCGTACTTCTCTATGTATTTTTATGTGGATTGACGAGAATTTTTTTGTTTTTGTTCTAGGTTAAAAATTGTGGACGTCAAATTTCACACCGTGGAGCGCCTCAGAAAAAAGCAAATAGAAGTTGTACATACACGAAATGTACCTGTGGTTCGTTTTGTAAATAAATTACTTTTTCATACAAAAAAAATGGTTGAATATGCACATATTTATATACCCGCTACCGTGGCCATACCACTCTAAAATGTCCGGACATTTTGTTTTATGTCCGGCTTTTCGTCAGGACTTTTCAAAATTCGAAATGGTAACCCTACATATGAGGGATTCTCTGTCAACTCAGCCACAGGTTTCGGTAGAAAAAAAAATTAATTTGTGTGGTTTAATTTTTTACCCTAGAACCTCGATCCGTGTCACTCTAGTGATCTTTTCGCGATATCGTCAGAGATACTGAAAGACTAATTTTTTCAGTAAAAAAAAAGTGGCCTTTTTTGAATAAAAAAATAATCATTCTATTTTTTGGTAAAAAATCAGCGTTACCGGAACGTAAAAACTATTTCAAATATTCCGCCCGAATGCTAACACAAAACTACAACTTTTATGTGCAGACATTTTTTTTCAATTACTTCAAATTTCCGAGATATATTCATTTGGAAAGAAAACGGCGATTTGTAAAAATTTTTATTTAAAAATGTGAAGAAATTCACAAATTAGTAGCACTTTAATATAACCAATTATGGGGCACATCTGAGATGGTCGAAAAAAGTGGCTGAGTTGACAGAGAATCCCTCATATATAGATATAGCGCTCTTCAACTCGACCGACCGCGACACGCTGCTTGGATGGGTGCCAATGTATTTCAGTGTACAATGAAGACCGCAATAAAATTCAAGTAAAAGATTCAATTCAAGGAAGACATTCCGCGTCGTTAATGTACGAAATTCAGAAAACTATGTTTTATGTTGCAAAAACTCGTAGCAATGACACGCGCGCAGCTAAGCGCAGCCATTTTCGATGTTTTCCATTCAATAATACATCCATCTACAACATGTCAGCATGATAGGTCAGCTCGTGGAACACTGTGGAACTTATCAACTTTTCTCTCCGTTTTTAGAATTTTCACTTGTAATTTTCCGTGAATTTTTGTACAAATGATTCATTTATTATTATCGCATGAACTATTATTATCAATTTTCAATTACACAATGATTTTCTACTCACTTTCAACTGTTGATTCCATTCGAAAAAATTCGAATCGGATATGTTGTAAAGTTTTGGCGTCCTGTTCAATACAGCGTTGGAATGGTAATTTACTGCACGACGCGTCGAGCTCGCTCGAGAGCTCCCTTTCAACTGCCGTACAAAAGCAGGTATAAGGGCTAGGGCCCGCTGATGCCAAGAATTTGACCTTCGGACTCTTCCCCCACCTAACCCACGACTAAAAATTACCGAAACTTAAGCTTTATTTTTCGACTTTTGGCCAGCTTTTTGGGATTTGGCCCTACTGTGCATTCCACGCCACCTCAACCCGGGTCTGACCCTTGACCTCTCAAATTTTGCTCGCGATTTTTTATATGCTTGTTCTTACTTTGGAAGGCACATAGTTTTTTTTAAAGATATTTTAGATCAAATTTGAATCTGCTTGAATTTTTTTTAACGATTTCACTAATCGACACAATTTAAAAATCTGAAAAAATTCTGAAAAATCGTGTGTCATATATCAAAATTTTAGAGCTTAGAGCCAGAGTGGGGAGATTTTTCCTTCTTACCGTTTTCAAGCTTTTTCCGGAAAAAAACGTTGAAAAAAATAGAAGCGGAAGTTATTTTACTATGAATGATTGCTGAAACATTTTCATATGTAATGTCTGATTTTTGAAATTTTTTTCAGATTTTTTTTTTCCACTTTTAGGCTACTTTTTTTATCAAACGCTCATAACTTTGCGAAAAATGGGCCAAATGGAACGATCTTTTTTCAAAAATTTTTGTTTTGAAACGTACTTTTCATAAAAAAGTATCGAAAAAATTTCAAACCGTATTTCTATGAAATTTTCAAGTTTTAAATATAAATTGTTGATTTCCAAAAAGCATGTACTGGTCGATTTTATGAAATTTTTTTTGTAAAAAACTGTCATTTATTCCACAATTTTTAAGCCTAAGTAGATAATGCCCAGATAGAACACTGACGTATATTATACGTTGCCAGATACGTATATAATGCGTATTTAGTACGTATACTGAAGAGCTAAATGTCCGGCTAATCTCCGTATAATATATGTATATTCTACATATATTACACGGTATATTTTATGTATACGAGACGTCGAAAATACGTAGAATATACGTAGAATGCCCAGCTAATATCCGTATAATATATGTATATTCTACATATGTTAAACGGTATATTTTACGTATACAAGACGTCGAAAATACGTAGAATACAAACGGAGAATATAAACAAATTATACGGATACTAGCATATATATATATACGATGAAAATCAGTTCTATATTCACAATTGATAGTTCCTGAGTGTCAAGTAACGAAAAAAAATTTTTTGAAAAAAAAAAATTTTGCCCCCAGTGGGATTTGAACCCGCGACCCTTGTTTTTAGGCATATCCTCAAATTGAACATGAATTAAATTTAAAAAAAAATAGATAATTTTGAATTTCATGAATTTTTCCGACCGCTTTAGTTATCTTGCATATTCGCGGACCTTAGAGTATGTACGAGACCTGACTGGGATCTGAAACCTACCTATCTATTGAGCCTAACGAACAACCTACGGCTGGGACGCTAACCACTACACCACCGACTACTTATGGTATTCTGATGTAAATATCATATCTATAGAACACAGGCCGAGAACAATCACGTGCCAAAATCGTAGTGAGAATTTATTTTCATTACCCGAAGGCCGTTTTTGGTTCGACTTGTCTTTTAACTAAATTAAAAACTAAAATATTGAATCAGATGAATAATAATAACAATTATAATAATAAATAGTATTATTTCCAAAATTAAAAACACTGAACGTATAATATTCGTATATGTATTAAACGTTCATTGAATAGCTTCAGATTTAAGAATCGCAATCGTAAGATAATAAATATATATTATATGTATATGAGATGTACAAATTGCCACCGAGATATGTAGAAAAAAACAAGTCCAATATACGTATATATATACTATATACGTATATTGGATGTGTTTTTATCTGCAGTATCTCGGTGGAATGTTGTACATTTCATATATATATATATAATATATGTTAATAATAATATATGTCATATACAGATAATATATGTTACATACAATATAAGTTAATTAAAGCTATTCAATGAACGTATAATATACGTATATTATACGTTCACTGAACAGCTTTAGATTTAAGAATCCCAATCGCAAGATAATTAACATATATTATATGTATATGAGATGTACAAAATTCCACCAAGATATGTAGTAAAAAAGATGTCCAATATACGTATATTATACGTCATTTGTCTTTATCGTAAAGTACATGTTTCGTATACTTATAATAGATGTATATAATTCGATGTCAAATGCTTATTGTATAATATACGTAAATTATACGTATATGAAATTCTTTCACTATTATCAATAAGTAGACCTAAAATATACGTTCAGTATACGTATAATACAGGTATATCATAGACGTATACATATTATATACATATATACCTGTAATATACGTATAATATACGTCAGTGTTCTATCTGGGTGGGATAATGATGAGATCTATTTTTTTTGTAAAGTTTTTGAAAAATCGATACCTTGAAAACGGTTCGACAAAAAAAATGAAAAAAAAATAATAGAGGCCTCTTTCAACCAAAAATTTTTGACAAAAGTCGGAGATACAAAAGCTAAATGGTGCTAAATTTAAAATCGAAAAAAAATAGATCGTGTCGTTTACCCATTATCTCGTTTGGTTTAAAAGTTGTGGAATGGATGACAGTTTTTTACAAAAAAATTTTAAGAAAACCGATCAGTACCTGTTTTTTGTAAATCAACAATTTATTTTTAAAACTTAAAAATCTCATAGAAATACGGTTTCAAATTTTTTTCGATATTTTTTGTAAAAAGTACATTTGAAAACAATAATTAAAAAAAAAGTAGCCTAATTTTTGAAAAATCGATATCTTGAAAACGGCTTGACAACAGAAATTGAAAAAAATCATAAAGACCTCTTTCAACCAATACTAAAACATAAAAAATTTTGAAAAAATCAGAGATGCAAAAGCTAAATGGTGTCCGGTTTGGTGTGGAATGCCTCATATATATCTACTTGTAAAAGTTTGCGAAAATAAAAATGAAATTAAAATAAAAATAAGTTTAACTTACGATGGGAAAATTCACCCATGTTCTTGAGATCGAGATTCGAGATACGTGCGTATGAAATGTCACAATAAATATGATGATGAGTCCGTGTGATCAGATGGTTGTGATCAGAAGTTAGTCAAATGAAGACAGTTTTTGTTTGTTTTTGAAGATTGTCAACAGTTTGACATTTTATTTGAGAGTCTCATAGGAATCATTAGTAGACATCGTATATAGACATTAGTGATTCATTCATAATGGGCAACGGTGAAGCAATTCCGGTAAAATCTGATGTTGTTAAACACATGCAAGAGGACAGCAAATCTAAACGTGAGCATTTTACTTTTTTACTCTTGACATTTTCTTTTAAGCTCTATAGTTTTTGAGTTACGTTGGATGTTTCAAAATTTGTCTTTCTTAGTCAAACGTGAAATAACTTTGCAAAAAAAAATTGTACATATATTTGAAAAACAAAAATGGAGCTTAATCGTTGTCATCCTCTTCGTCCTCTTCGTCGTCGTTGTCTTCGCCGTCGTCGATGTTCTCTCCGTCATCGTTGTCCTCTCCGTCATCGTTGTCCTCTCAGTCGTTATGGTTGTCGGCGTCCTCTTCGTTGTCATCCAATTAGTTGTCTTCCTCTTCGTTTTCGCCATCGTCGTCTTCGTCGGCGTACTTTTCCACGAAACGAGAAATATTTATCATCTCTGAATAGGTGATGACCCAAACCTCAAGCGATTCTCGTCTCATAGCATCATTTTTTGGTGATATGCCATGGACTCGAAGTTCAGAAAGATAAAATGAACGAATATAATGAATTTAGGAGAATTTTTTATATGGTACTAGTATAAATAAATAATTGCTGACATTCTGAAATAATATATTGGTAATATGTATATTATTATTGATCAAAAATAAATCAATATTATGGGGTTTTATTTCTCTATTCCGCCAGCCGACAAGACCAAAGAAAATACAGGAAAAAATGTAAAATTTGGAATAAAACATCAAAGAGAAGGAAGCACGATAAAAAAGGAGCATAAAGAACGAGACAGAACAAAAATAAAACCAGATGGAAATCAGATTGAAAATGAAAAACTAGAAGATAATGAAGAGAAGAAAATATATCAAAACAAAAATAAGAATAACAAAACAAGAGGAGGAAGATTTATAAGAGAGAGAAACGAATGGTGAGTGTATCGAATATTATTTTCAATTTTATCCTCAATTTAATTAAACACATTCAATTTATTTTTTAGATATGGGAACCAGGCAAGGCAGAGACAACACAATTTCGATAATCGTATGCTGAAGGTGGTAGAACGAGCATTCCAACGAGAAAGGAATTACCGAATGTCTCTATTCGAAAAAATAGAAAATGAAAAAGTTCTGCAGAAGAAGAGAATGAGAGAAAGAGAAAGAGAGGACAGGCAAAGAGAGAGAGAGAATGAGAGAAAGAGATTTTACCGACACAGATATTTTTCACAATAGTGATGATGAATGCTTCTTTTTCTTGTTGGTGGTACTTGCGTTTCATGTGATTGAACAAAATAATTTAAAAAATTACTAAGAAAAAAAGACAAAAAATGTCATCAAGCTATGCGCCCAATTCGCGATGGTCGAAAAAAGGCCAAAAAAAGTAACCTAAAAAAGTCACATCGTTCTTTTCGTAGTCGTCGTTCTCTTTGTCATCGTCGTCCTCTTCGTCGTCATCGTTATCTTCTTCGACGTTGCCATTTTCGTGGTCGTCCTTTTTGTCATCGTTATCCTCTACGTCGTCGTCATCTTCTTCGTCGTCACTGTCCTCTACGTCGTCGTCACTGTCCTCTTCGTCATCGTTTTTGTCGTCGTCGTCGTCCCCTTAGTCGTCGTCGTCCTCTTAGTCGTCGTCGTCCTCTACGTCGTCGTCATCTTCTTCCTCGTCGTCGTCCTCTTCGTCGTCGTCATCCTCTTCGCGTCGTCGTCCTCTTAGTCGTTGTCGTCCTCTCAGTCGTCGTCGTCCTCTTAGTCGTCGTCGTCCTCGCCCTCTTAGTCATCGTCGTCCTCTTCGTCGTCGTCGTCCTCTTAGTCGTCGTCGTTCTCTTAGTCGGCGTTGTCCTCTTCGTCGTCGTCGTTCTCTTAGTCGGCGTTGTCCTCTTCGTCGTCATCGTCCTTTTAGTCGTCATTGTCCTCTTAGTCGTCGTTGTCCTCTTCGTCGTCATCGTCCTCTTCGTCGTCGTCGTCCTCTTCGTCATCGTCGTTCTCTTAGTCGTCGTTGTCCTCTTCGTCGTCGTCCTCCTCTTAGTCGTCGTCGTCCTCTGTTACGTCCGCGGGCTCACGGCGCGCCCGCTGCCGTGTTTATAGACCACTCTAATAAACTCACGGACCCTTAATAACGCGAGCGCGGTAAATCATATTCGAATCCGATAAATATTAAACTAGAATGCAATACGATGCTTCAATACATTCTCTTCATCTAGAATATGCGTATATACATATGGATATTTTACGATGCATGTTGGTATTATCTATGTGTGTTTAGATATTACGAATGTATCTGTATGCGTGAGTGCGACTAAATATATATATAAGCATCGAACAATACATAAAAATTCCATATATATACAATATCCGTAGTTTATGGCATATGTATACGTAGCGCATAATTTACACATAGCCCTGTCTGCTTCGTCTCCTTTTTCGGTCTCCGCGCTTGAAGAATGTTTAACTTTTTCTGCGAATATATTCCCCATTTTTTCTTTTGGCTCGTTTGTTTTGTTTTTTTGTTCTTCTTTCCTTTCTCTTTGGAAAAGCGTACTAGTTGTAACTTTCGACCACCCCAATTGCAGACGCCTTGCAAATCGTAAATCTTAAAATCTCGAGTTTCAGTTTATTGCCTTTTTTTGGACAAACGTGACTTTCTTAGAGTTTCCCGGATTTTAAGCTTGGTTCGGATTAAAACCACATGCGAGTAACCTTTTTTTTTATATAAACCCGCATGTAAAGACACTCGAACAAACTCGAGATAGCTCGCATTCCAAATCACAGGGGGGTCGCGAGCCTTTTTCTGGCCACCATGCTCGCTCAACATGGTCACAGCGAGCACGGAGTTAAGTGGTTGCTTATAACTTTCAAAAATCGTAAAAGAGGAGAAATTGGAGAAGAGGCAGACAGTTAGAGTTAAGTGAGAGAAAGAGCGAGAAGAGAGAGAGAGAGAGAGAGAGAGAGAGAGAGAGAGAGAGAGAGAGAGGAAGAGCGAGAGCAGAGAAGGAGAAAGAGAGAATCTAACGTATAAGCTAGCATATAAGGAATAGAGAGAGAGAAGGGTGGTTTCGGACGCAAAAATCATAAAGTATGGAGAGTGGGGACGGAACTCAGGGAAGCTACCCCGAGTTATCCAGAGACTTCACTAACGGCAGTCTGATTTGAGACTCCAAACAGAGTAATTGCTCCGAGCTCACTACTCTCTCTCTCAATCAACGCGAACTTTAAACTGTACGAAATGTACAAATTAATGTCTTTGGAATAAATAAATTCGAGTGTGTTTCTTTTGTCTATAAAACTCACACAAATAGCATTTTTATTTCTGTTTGCGATTTTTAATTCAAAACCTTTCCCGGGACTCAGGTCGCGAATTTCTATTCGCCACGGCAACGTCGAATCCACGAGTTGCCTCTGGAGAGCCAATGATTAACTAAATCTCGACCCCCACTCCACTCTGGGTCGTAACACCTCTTCGTCATCGTCGCCCTCTTCGTCGTCGTCGTCTTCCACGATTAGAGAAATATTTATCATCTCTGCAGGTAATAATACAAAACTAAAGCGATTTTCGTCTCTTAGCATCATCTCTTGGTGATATTCCATAGACTTAAAGTTCAGAAAGTTAAAATGAACGGGAAATAAGCAGATGTATTATTTTAAAGAATAATTTTAGGACTTTAATTAATACTGGAAATAATTCGTAAAGTATATTTGAATGTTTCAAATTTTTATTCGCTAAATTCTTTGCTCTTTTAATTTTGTATTAAATCAATACTTTTCTGATTTCCCGTTCAACTGAACGTTCGAATATTTGCCTAGAAATTTAAATGGGTCTTATAATATACGAAACTCATATAACCCTTATAAGGTTGGTATACTAAAATGCTTTTTAGGTGGCGTTTAAAATGAAGTGCGTAACTATTCAGATATCATGAATAATCGAATTCTTAAATGATATGTCATAATAGTTAGTTGTTCACATGATGAAAATTGTTTGATACATACTAACGTTTATGCACATAAACTTGACTAAGGTTGGAAACGTTGATAATTATGCCATTGATAATGGTGAATTTTTCGGAGAATAGACGGTACATATTGTTGCAAGAAGGCCAAACTCTGAGGTAAGTGATTTATCAGTATAAAAAATAAACATATTTAATATTAAAAAAATGAAATGGGTTAGATTTAGCCATGTATATTTATATATTTCTGTAGTGTCGTTGGATATGTGTCTCATCGTGGTGGATTACGCATGGTGGAAAATAAGACTGCATATGTATTTGTAATCGGAGACGGAACAAAATTTTATAGAATCGTTGCATTTCACGAGCCGACAAGAATTGAGAGTCTTGCTGATATGGGAGAGGTATAAATGGAGTATTACACATCAATGCGTGAAAAATATTATTGGTATTGAATTTTCAAAAAAATTTATCAAGGGGTTCGTGTATTATAAAATTTTTATTTAAAAAAAAAGCGCATGATCGCTCTAAATTGCACAGTTGTAGTGATATCAGGCTCAACATTTAAATAATGATAGTTTAATATGATATAATATGGGATATAATGATAGCGTAGTACATAATGTGATTATTTTGCTTCGTCATAAAGGAACCTTTTCAAGTTCTGACAACGTCAAATAATATATAGGGAAAAACGCAGGTCTTTTTCATGACGTGAACATTACCATTTTTGATTTGGTCGAGACTGCTTATTTCATGGTCTGATTCCAAAAACCACTCTCAAATTTTATCAGATTTTTTGGAGTCACCATGGCGGAATACAAGAATAATACAAGACCATAGAATATTTTAGATTTTTGAGAAAATTCAATTTGCAATCGACGATATCTCTGTAGCGGTTAATCGTATACAAAATTGTATAAGGGGTTTTTTTCGTTTTGAGTTCATCTTTAAATAAAAAAATTGTCCAATTTTTTTTACGCAAAATTAAGCAGTCCAAATATTTTTCAAAAATTAAAATCACTTTATTTTTTAGTATTTAATTTGCTTGCTGATCATTAATTTCTGCCTATCTGTTAATTAGTTTGAGCTTCGCATAGTGTAAAAAAATAGTAGTAATGATGCCATTGCTGTATACGAACATTCTAAAGTGATAAACGACTCCGTGAAGGATCTCGTAAAAAACATTTCAAAAACATTATACCGTCGTATCGAGACCTCTACAAATCGGCTTCCAATTGAATCCAATTGAAATTGTTTACCGTGAGAAGACTCGTTAGGAAAGATCGATGGAATTTTTTTTTAAAGGAAAGGACGGTTCGAAATAACCCAACCAATAAAAAATACTCAGAAGTATCACTGCATAATTCTGCTTCACAAGGGCAAAGTTGTTGCTAAAAGATGGTCGATTTTCGTCTATGGCGAGATACGTAACATAATTTAAACATTGAATATCCGAGAAAAAAAACGAGAATCAAATACGAGTATGTAATACTTGAACGAGAAATTGAAATTGAAAAAAAATTAAACGAGTGTTTTATACAAATATTGAATTGAATATACGAGTAAAATATTCTACCAAAACAAGTGTATGGGTTATTGATTTACATGATAATTTTTTTATTATTTTTTTACACTGTTCGGAACTCAAATTAATTAACAGAAAGACAGAAATTGATGAACAACAAATAAATACATTACTAAAAAATCAATATTTCGCGAAGTGCTAGAAATACCATCCTGATTTTTTTAATTTTGGTAATGAATTCTAATATTTTTGAGAATTTTTGTTTAAAATTAAAAGGAGGGGGGGGGGGGTTGAGTATTCTGATTTTAATTTTTGAAAATTATTTTCACTGTTTAAATTTGCTTAAATAAAATTGAGCAATTTTTTTATTTACAGATGGACTCAAAACGAAAACAACCTCCTCATATAATTTTCGATACGATTAACCGCTACAGAGATATCGTGGATTAAATATTACATTTTGTTAAAAATCGAAAATATTCTATGGTCTTGTAATCCGCCATGGTGACTCCAAAAAATATTATAAAATTTGAGAGTGGTTTTTGGGATCATACGATAAAATAATCATAGTTTCGGCGAATAAAAAATCGTCAGGTTCAGGTCATGAAAAAGACACGAGTTTTCCCCCATATGCTGAACATTAATTATCTAATCAAATTTTCTGATTCGTCTTGGTTGAGCGTTCTTGATAATTATACTGAATATCAATTCAAACATTGCTATTGTTTTAAATTTTCTTACCAAGATCCTGAAGATTCATGCTGCCACGGCAAGGTGTTTGAATTCCCTACCGAGTCTAATTGTAGAAGAGATGTCACACTTTGAACTGCACATATTTTCATCCAATCAGACGCAATTTTTTGGAAGACTGGAAAATCCTTTGGCAGCCGTTGGATATAGATTATATATTGAAGAGGAGGAGTGCGATTGAAAATGTTTTGGCGCATTTCAAGATATTTTTTAATTCTTTATGAAATTTTAAATTAATTTATAAATTTTTTAAATATCATTTACCAAAAAAAGAATAATTGAAAAGAAATGTATGTTTGATGACAATATTTATTTTGTACGCATTCATAAATTATATATTAAAGCACATGTAATTTCGAATAAAATAACAAGATATTGAATTACAGTGGAACCTCAGATAACTCAATTCGTCGGGACCGGAAACCTCGCATAATTCAAATTTCCCCTTTATTCTCCCACTCACATTCTTAAAAGCTCATGCGTACTGTTTTTTACCTACCAGCGAAGTTTTCCTCACATTATTTATACGTTTTAGGCACATTCATTACTCAATAAAATCTATATTTTCCCGAGAATTCATATTTTCGCGAGAAAATTTGACAGGTTGAGGTTATGTTACCCTGTGTAACACACAGTCAAGGTTTGAAGTGGGGAGAAACGGCGATAGGGGAATTTGAGAAATCCGAGGTTGTTGCCATGGTAACGAGTTGAGAAATGCGAGGTTTTGAGTTATGCGGGGTTGAGTTATCTGAGGTTCTACTGTAGTAAATTGTTTTTTCATAACATTTTTATTACTATGACCAAACTAATAATTTTGTGTGTAATTTTAATTCATTTTTAATGTACACTTGTATATAATTTATGTATGGCAAATATTGTTAAAGATTGGTATGAAATCACGACGAATAAATGATTCTAATAATAAAAATAAAAATGTTCGAGTAATTTTTAGATAATTCGTGTAAGAGTCGGATTCTCCGCTTACATGGATTCATCCATCGCCCTCGTCGTATTCGTCGTCGCCTAAAAAGCTCCTTAAAAATCTCGACTGAAATATATGAAAACTAGAATCTTGGAGCTTCAAAAATATTTTTTTAAGACCTCGATACGACAATTTTTCATTGAAATATGCCTGTCGCAAATCACAGAAAAATTTGCAAGTTTTACTTGCTCCCTTAATTTTTGCGAGTAGTGTAAAATATAAATGATTTAATGCGCATTGGGTGGCCCGTATCATTTGATCCGCGGACCGGTACCGGTCCGTGGATTGAGGACCACTCCGGGGGTTGAGGACGAGTCCGGGGGTTGAGGACCGCTTAATTATACGACAATGACAAAATGTCGGCTACCGGATGTGACGTAAAGGTTTTTCGGCGTTGGTCTTTTTCGAGATATGTCTCTTTTTACAGAAATGTACGCTATACCCAAAAAAGCCATGTATTATGAAGCGGTCGACATGGACACCGAAAACTATGAAGCGGTAGACCGAATATTTACAATTACTCGTAGTAATTGTATTTATAAAAAAAAAAAATTAACGAGAATATAGAGAATATAAATGATTCCAAGAATCTCGAGAGTATTTAGAATCTATATAATTTTGTCTCGTTTCGTGATTCTTGATATGAAGACGATACTTCGAGAGCCTCGAATATTTTTTAACATTTGAATATTATCGAGCTTATTAAAAATATATCGTCTTGTCTCAAAAATTTTTGATAATCTTGATATTTGGGACGAGAAATATTTCTCGAAATTTTATTACCGAGACTAAATATCGATTTTTTATCCTCACTTAGAAAAGAGATGAGAAATAAGAATTAATCTCATTCCGTTCGACGGCAACACTAATTATATTAAATTTGTAAAAAATTTTGTGATTCAAACCGATCCATTCTATTTTCATAGTGAGATGGCGCGCTCACAAAATGATGAGGTGTAAAGAGAAGTTGGTAACAGATTTTCGCTGAGAAAAAAAAATTCACAATTTGTCAAAACGGAATTTGTCACGTCGACGTAAAACTGTCGCTTGACAAACTGTCAAATAAGCGGAGAAATACTAGTAAAAATGTGTTGCTATTACGATGGAATGGTGTTAATAGAATATCGTGTTTGAAAAAACATCCATTTCTGTTTCAACGGATGCGTAGTGAGCGTTTAAAAAATAGAAGTTTCCTTATTACATCTGAATAAGGGATAAGGTATGGCATTTTTCATAAATAAATCAACACGCAGATTAAGGTATTAGAAAGATAAGCATTCAATTTTTCTCCACAGAAACATTTACGTATTTAAAAAAAGCAAGAATACGCCATAAAAAGTGGATATTAAAAGATACTTCATCAACAGGAATTACATAAAGGAATTTTTAAAAAAATTCTGTTCGACGGGTAAGCGATATAATGACAAAAAAGTTATTCAAGGTTAAAGTTAAATTTTAAGTAAATTTCACATTTTTTTTAGTTTTCGGCAAAATGTTAAAAATTGTTACTAAAGATAGTAAAATTTTTCTTGAAACAAAAGTTTAAATTGCATTAACATAAATTACATAATTTTTAGAGAACTGACCAATAGTAGTTCACCAATATTCACAGTATAATATACATATGAGGTATTCCAGCTCAAGTGTGTAAGCCCGTGACCCTGACCCTCTCGGATTTATTTGATTTTTTTTAATATGATCTAATTGACTCTAAAATACACTTATATTTTTTTTTTAATTTTTCAAAACATCCCTTATTTCGAGAAAAAAAATGTTTTGAAAAAAACACAATGTTTTAAAAATCAAAAAAAATTCTGAAAAAACAGTGACAATATACAAAAATTTTCAAGCTATCACCCGTAGTGGGCAGATTCTTTTTCGATTTTTTTTTTGATTTTTTTTTGTGAAAAGAAAAACGTTATTTTTAAAAAATCTTAAAAATTCTGAAAAAACCGTAATAATATATAAAAAATTTCAAGCTATCACCCGTAGTGGGCCGATTTTTTTACTGTGTTTTACAAGCTATTAACGGTCACAAAATTCTCAAATAGCTCACCAAGAGCAGGTACTGAATTATTTGGGTACGGAAAATTAATTTTGTTGATGATTTTCGAATAATGAAATAGGAATTACCGGCCTCAAATTGAAAACATTAAGAGTATTTTAGAATTTTTGAATTTTGAGAGCGTTAATAGATTATAAAACACAGAAAAAAAAATTGTCCACTACGGGTCATAGCTTGAAATTTTTTATATGGGAATGTAGAGCAAAGTGGACATTTAAGGAATTTAACTATTTTCATCGGTAGCACACGGTCGTCTATCTACTTTCACGTCCCAAAATTGATTCCTGATCCAAATTTCCCTGATTTAGGAAAAAAAAATTTGGGGGGAAAATTGACACGCCTTCTCAGATGTAGAAAAAATCTATACTTGGTCATTATCGAAAATAGAGACACTGTAATCGACTATGCCCGAATAAAATATTAACTTAACAATATAAACAACGAAATAAAGAAAATAGTACCGTTCCTAGAATGAAGTTATAAAAAAAACGAGGTGATTATTCAGATTCACTTCGCTCCAATTTTTGACATGTGGAAAAAGTACTATGAATTCACTTTGTTAGCGAACAGATCATGGTATTTTCACATGTTCATCGACTTTTGAGTCGTGAAAATCATTTCCCATTTTTGTTTTTTGAATATTGTAATAAAAAAAAATTTGGGGGCAAAATGGACACACGTCTTCTCAGATGTAGAAAAATCTATACTTGGTGACTTAAAATAAGGGATGTTTTAAAAAATCTAAAAAAATATAAGGGTATATTTTAGACTCAATTCGATCAAATGAAAAAAAAATCAAATAAACCCGAGAGGGTCAGGGTCACGGGCTTACATACTTGGGCTGGAATACTTCATATACAGGGTGTCACATAAGTAACGTGACGGCTGAATATTTCCTCAACTAAGATATTTCTCAAAAAGATCAAGGTTATTATTTTAAACCCACTTTTTTCACATCGGCAATCGAAATAGCGAAAAATTTCACGTTCAAATATGTACTCAGAACATAGTTACATTTTGACCTTAAAATTATCTTAAGTCAATTAAACTTAAACAAGGTCTGGATACCTCTGGGAATTAAAACTTTCCTCATTCTTTCTTAATGAGCCAAGAAATGAATTTTAACAAGACGCATTTAGTAGTGACATTGATAATGATTGTTGAGTCACGGTAATTTCACGATGTTGAACACATCACTGAAGTTGTAAGCTTCAGCACATTTTTTGAAATGTTGAAATTTATCCTAGACGCTAACGTTCGAGTTACCGTGCGTCAGCTGGTTTCGCATTCGTTTATATAAAGGTTGAGGATCCAGGATAGTAGTTTGAACAAAACTTTATTTTGACTAAATTTAAAGTCTTTACACACTTGCTTATAATAGATAAACGAGTAACTGTCTATTGTGACCGTGGTGGTTTTAGTGCGAGGTATATCGGTTCGAGTCTGTCGTTGTACTAACTTGCATTTTCAAAAGAGAATATTTTTCAAAGTCCAGCATTTGATGTGGAGAGGGAAAAAGGACATGAGAAAATTGATTCGACTGTTTCTATTGGCTGATTGAATGTGAAATAATTTTGAGACTGTTGATTGGTGCGTTTTCTAAGGGTTGACACCACCCACAAATTGGGAGAGCCTCTAGCTCCTAATCCGCTTGTCTTTTACGGGAAGAAAACTGTGACGGGCTCGGAATAATACCCTTGGTTCGCCGAGCACGACCGTAATAAGTGTTTTGTATACCGCGGCGATCAACTGCCTGTAAGGTCCGCTCTGCAATAAAACATCTGGTCGCCAGAAAATAATTAACGTTTTTCCCCGATACAACACGGTACGATTTTTGAAAGGCTTTTATAGCAGTGAAAACGTGCGGATTAAGATTCGTACGGAAATTCTCGAAAAACGAGTTTTTATTACTTTTACTCTAGCTCGTGTCTGTCGGATTGAATTTTATGCCTGTAGCCGTGTATATGTATATTGTACATTATGGATCTATGTGCTTCGTCCTGTTCGTCGGTTTGGTATTTCGCGTTCAACTTATGTATTAAAATATTTTATTTCTATAGCGTCTCATGCGACGCTCCAATGATCTTCAAGGTAATTTCAAGGTCAACTTTTTTTTTGTAATGAAAACATGTATTTTTGAATTCCGAAATCAAACATATTCCAAAAAAATTGATTGATTTTTTTCAGAATCTTTGAATGTAAATGTAAGATTGTTCGTCCTATGGATTTCAGAACTCAAAAATAGAAGCATTCATTAAAAAAAAAATTACTAGGGTCATACCTTGAAGAGAGGCCCATTCGCTTATTTTTTTTTTATTTAGAAAATGAAAAAAACAATGTTTTATGTCTGGCATTAGTAAAATGAAATTAGAGCCCGTTCTGTTCTGTACAATTAATTGCACTGCCGGAACTTTGACTGAGGGGAAATACACTGCCGGCCAAAAGTTTAGAAACACTCACCCCGATTCCACACCGCAGAAAAAGTTTCACTGCTCTTTTAAAAATCAAGATATTTCAATTAGACAAGCATCATTATTTTTTCATCTCTGTAGTGATGAAAAGAATGAAAAATAGTCCACATATTTTTCCTATTACTTGACATGGCTTAAAATTTGTGTTGTAGGAACTCATATTTTTGAGTTTTTTGAAAAAAATGGAAGGACCCAAACAATTTAAAAAATCATGTTTTATTTCAAAATGAAAAAAAATCAGTCGAATTAGCTATGAATAATTTTTTAGTTAAAATTTTTTTGAAAAAACCAACAATTTTGAAAATTCTAGAAAAAATAGTACCCGTCGTTTTGTCATTACCAAACCGGGCTTAAAATTTATTTTTTAGGAACTTATATTTTTGATAATTTTTAGAAAAAAATAGAAAGACCCAAAAAGTCCAAAAATTTTTTAGCTAAAAATTTTTTTTAAAAACCCATGATTTTGAAAATTCGAGAAAAAATAGTACCCATTGTTTTCTCATTACCGGACCTGGCTTAAAATTTGCGTTTTAGGAACTAATATTTTTTTTGAGATTTTTTTGAAACAAATGGAAGGAACAAAACAATTTAAAAAATCGTGTGTCAGCTTAAAAATTGAAAAAAAATCAGTCGAATCAGATATGAATAAAATTTGACATAAAATTTTCGGAAAATTCATTTAAAAATGCACAATTTGACAAAAAAAAAATAAAATCGAATCAATTTTCGCCAAGTTATGGCTATTTGAAAAAAAAAATTAGAAAAATTTAAAAAAATTCACATCTGATGATTGCCTGGACAAAAAAAAAATTGGAAAAAATCAGGGATACCTTTTGCAATAACCATAAAATAAAAATTGCAATAAAAATAAAGAAACCATGATTTTGAAAAATCGAGAAAAAACAGTACCGATCGTTTTCTCATGACTGGACCGGGCTGAAGATTTGTGTTTTATGAACTCGGATTTTTGAGAATTGTTTGAAAAAAATCGAAGGACCCGAACAATTTCAAAAATCATGTTTTATGTTCAAAATGAAAAAAAAAATCAGTCGAATTAGCTATGAATATTTTTTTACATAAAATTTTCGGCAAATTAATCATTTAAAATCGCACAATTTAAAAAAAATAATTAAAATCGGAGTAATATTCACCAAGTTATGGCTATTTAAAAAAGAAAAATTAGCAAAATTTTTAAAAAATTGTATCTCATGATTGGTTGGACAAAAAAAATTGAAAAAAATTAGTGATACCTTTTGTAATAACCATAAAAAGATTGCCAAATATCATTGAAATCAGAGTTGCAAAATCCGACGGTAGGACGAGTTGGCATGGAATGCCCCCCATATACAGGTCACATAAGTAACATGACGGCTGAATATTTCCTCAACTGAGATATTTCTCAAAAAGTTCAAAGCCATCCTTATAGTAAATTTTGACGAGGAATTCAATGGTGACCTTAATTTTTACCTTGACGACCACCTTCGAGATTATTTCAAGGTCAATTTTTTTTTAAAAGAGTAACGCGATTTTTTGACATTGGTAATCGAAATAGCAGAAAATTTCACGTTAAAATATGTACTCAGGTCATAGTTACATTTTGACCTTGAAAATTCTCTAAAGTTTATTAAATTTAAACAAGGTGTAGATACCTCTGGGAAGTAAAGATTTTCACATTCTTTTGTAATAATCAAATAACTTGATTTCAACAAGGCGCATTTAGTAGTGACCTTGACGATAATCTTCAAGGTAATTTCAAGGTCAACTTATTGAAAAAAATGATTGATTTTTTCAGAATCTTTTAATGTAAATGTAACAATGTTCATCCTATTGATTTCAGAACTCAAAAATAAAAGTATTCATTTTTTTTCATTTACTAGGCTCGTACCTTGAAGAGAGGCCCATTCACTGATATTTTTTATTTGGAAAATGTAAAAAATAATGTTTCATGTCAGGAATATAGGGCGGAATAAATCTTTCGAGTGAAATGAAATCAGTGTTCCTTCTGTTACGTAAAATTAATTGCTTTGCCGAAACTGCAGTGAAGCTCACTGCCGACCGCACAAAAAGTTTCACTGTTCTTTTAAAAATGGAGATACTTCAATTCGCCAAGCAGCGCTTTAAAGGGAACATATTCAGCTTCATTTCGCTTTTTCAAAAATTTTAAGATTTTTTCTAACACGGTACGCCCTTTGAAACATGCTCGTTTATATATATTTTTTTTCATTATAATTTTGGCGCATGACCAATGAAAATTTTGGTTGACCGCTTTTCGCATGAAAAACTTGTGGCGGGGAGTATTAGCTTCAATTTCTTTTTTTTTAAGTTGCATATATTTTTTTTATTTTTCCCTTGTATAATAGTGAAGGAAGAATCGGCTGCGATTCGGCCAGTGGGTCCAAATGACAGTGGACAATTTTTTTGGTATAATGTTTCGATCCTAATTCGGATCCTCTTCAGATTTATTATTTCTGAATTTGTATGGGTAATTTTTTTGGTCATTTAATGAATCTTGGATTTAATAGATTCATTAAATGACCAAAAAAATTACCCATACAAATTCAGAAATAATAAATCTGAAGAGGATCCGAATTAGGATCGAAACGTTATACCAAAAAAATTGTCCACTGTCATTTGGACCCACTGGCCGAATCGCAGCCGATTCTTCCTTCACTATTGTCTCTCTACGGCCGCATACCTAAATCACCACTTTCCCTTGTATACCCTTTGGGGTTTTACACTGTTTAACCTCTTCCTTGGGGTTTTCCTCCATCTTCGTCCTTTTCCCTGTGTGTCTATCCGGCTGCAGCCGTCACCACTTTTTCTTATTTCTACTGTATCGCAATTCTGACGAGGACGAAGGGAAACTGCAGAAAACCTTCGTCGATACAGTCGGAAACTTGCCTAAGTCCCCCCGGTAGCGATGCGAGTACCCTCAAGCTCAACTACCGATGGACGATTAGGCAGTTTCATCCTCTCTTGTGATCAGTGGGCCAGCAGCCACACGGTTAAGTGGGCCACCATCCAAACGATGAGAACCGTGCGGGAGGCTCCACCGGAACCGCGCAACGGCCGCCCACTCATCACAATGAGGTGTTGTGGGATCACAGCGTTTTTGTAAACACTTGAAAAATTGATATATTTTTTAGCGGTGTCGCCGGGGTTCGAACACGGGTCCCGCGGATTACGAGACCCGCGCTCTAGCCACTCGGCCACTGCTCTCCCTTTTCAAGTTGCATATAATTTTTTTTCGTAAAAATATTCAATTTAAAAAAAGCGACCATATTTCTAAAATGTAACGTAACTGTTAAACTACTGGGTCTTTTAGTTATAGGATAAAAATGATTAAATATCGTATTTTTCGTATTCAACACGTCTCTGAAATATTATATAGAGTGTTTTTTTAAGAATTTTGAACGAAATATATTTATTCAATTCGAAATTTAATAATTTTTTTTAGATTCGAATTTCACTCCATGCACATAAATAATTAAAAATTAATTATTTTAACTATCATTTTATAGATAAAATAATTAATTTCAAACTATCATTTTATAGATTGAAAATTACATACAGCCTTCGAAAATGAACCATACGAGAATTTGTGGTTAAATTAAAAAAGGATTTTATTCATCGAATTGGATCGATTTACGTGATCATGCTTTTATGTTCCATGAAAGAAATAAAGGATTCAAGTATCATAATTTTTTTAATCAAAAGGGAAACTTATGATATGTAAAAACTGTAATGAAAACGTGTGTTAGGTACTATGCTTGTATATCAAAATTTACGCATATTCTTATCTTATAGAAGATGACTCATATTATACGTATAGGAAAGTTATTCATTTTCAATAGATTGATGATCTCTTCAGAAAAATGCCTAAACTGAAAAATAAAAGTGAGTTCATTAAACGGGTCAATGTGAAGGCTGCAGTCAATAAATTACGATCAGATCAAACATACATTGAAACGGAAAATAATAAAAAAAAATTAAGGAAACGAAAACATGAAAATGAGCCTAATCATGATGTTGGTGATGACATTCATGATGGAAAAAAAGAACAGCGCAGAAGAAAAATTAATCAATTACGGGAAGATGAAATTTTCTATGAAAAAGAAAAAAAAATAACGCTCAACGGATTGAAAAGTTGAGGAAAGATATTTCGTTTAGAGAAATGGAAAGAGAGAACAATGTTCGACGAATTAAAAAATTGAGACTGGATCCTTCGTACAAAGTACCGGAAACGGCGGAAAACATTGAACGAATGAAGAATTTGAGACAGGATCCTGCTTACAGAGAACCTGAAAACAAGAAAAACATTGAACGAATGAAGAATTTGAGACAGGATCCTGCTTACAGAGAACCTGAAAATAAGAAAAACATTGAACGAATCAAGAATTTGAGACAGGATCCTGCTTACAGAGAACCTGAAAATGAGAAAAACATTGAACGAATCAAGAATTTGAGACAGGATCCTGCTTACAGAGAACCTGAAAATTAGAAAAACATTGAACGAATCAAGAATTTGAGACAGGATCCTGCTTACATAGGACCTAAAAATGAGAAAAACATCGAACGAATCAAGACTTTGAGACAGAATCCTGCTTACAGGAAACCTGAAAATGAGAAAACCATTAAACGAATCAAGAATTTGAGAAAGGATTCTGCTTACAGAGGAACTGAACATGAGAAAAACATTGAACGAATCAAGAATTTGAGAAAGGATCCTGCTTACAGAGAATCTGAAAATGAGAAAAACATTGAACGAACAAAGAATTTGTATATATATAGGGTGCCAGAAATGAAGAAAAACATTGCAAGACTGCAAACAAAAAGAAAAGATTCAAATCATAAGATACATGAAAATTGAAAAAACAGAAAGAGACACAGATCAAGAAAATATAAACAATAAAAAAAGAAAGGAACGTTTACGAAAAGATCAGGAATATGTAATCGCCGAGAAGAAAAATGCACAAAGAAAACGTACTTCACGTTTAAATAACCTGTTTCGTTTTCGAGAAAAATATATTCAATCGATTAATGAAAAAGTTGGGAATGGTTTGGAAGACGAAGAATACTATCAAAGCATCTTGATAATGAATTATTTAAAAAACCGAACCGTGGGTCCTGATAAAGTCTGTGTTTGCTGTGACAATTTGTTTTTTCCTAAATCAGTTGAAGGATTTAATTGTGTTAAAATACGATAACAGTTGAAGGACAAAATTTCAAACATCGATGAATTTATGAATATGATACAAAATATTAATTCATCTCAATATATCTGCAAAACATGCAAAAGACAAATCCAATCAGCAAAAGTTCCAAAAATAGCAGCTAATTACAGTTTGAGTTTTCCTGTTTTACCGGAAACCATAACTAATTTGAGTGCTATGGAAGAAAGAATGGTATCACCATTCATTCCATTCATGCAGATAAGAGCAATGCAACCGCATGCTATAAACCCTCAACTATCATTAAAAGGCAGTGTTGTAAATATACTAGTGAAAATTAATGATATGATAAATGTATTACCGCGATCTTCCGATGCGATGTCAACAATACAAATCAAGCTGAAGAGACATATGGATCACAAATCTGATTACATGTACGAGACAATAAAGCCTGGAAAAGTTTGTGAAGCATTGGAGTATCTGAAAAACTCGCCATTATATACAAAAAATAATATAAAAGTCGACGAACAATTTTTTAATAAGTACGACAAAAATTTCGATATTGAATTGGACTTCATCGTTGATGATGTTAAAAAACAAAACGAATTACCTGAGAAAAGAGTGCAAGAATTGGTGATGAAAACTGGAGCGTATGCATCAGACTCGGAAGAGTCTGATACTAATGAACCAAACGATGAAGTTCTAATTGTAAATAGAAATCAGGGAGATTGTGCTGACCTGCAAGTTATAGCACCTGGACAAGATAAATTTCCAATACCTTGGCATCTATCAGAGAATATAGATGAGTTGTGCTTTCCAAAGATTTTCGGAGGAGAAGTTCTAGATAAAGATAAAAAACTTACGTATTCACAACGAGTAAAATATGAAAGCAGAAATAAAGATAGACGATCTTGTTGTCCATCTAGAATTTTGTTTATGGCTAAACAAAAATTGGAAAGAGCAGTCATGTCTAATATAAACGTTTGTTTGAGACGGGTAAAAAATCATGACAATTTAACAGCAAAACATCCCGGAGTAAAAAACTCCATTGAATCGCCAATGGCAACCAATGGTCCCCATACGACTGCATTGGACAATGAATGGGGACCCATTGAGATTTCCGCATTTGTCAATGGCGTACAGGGCTGACCATTGATCAGTGAATGGGTATCCATTGAACATCAAATGCGGATGAATCGAATGATCATCATTACTCAATGATGCTCATTGGAAAGCCAATGCGGATGTATCGAGCGATCAGCATTGCCCAATGGTGTCCATGGGAAGGTAAATGCTGATGAACGAAATGATCCGCTTTACCCAATGATGTCCATTGGAAAGTCAATGCGGATGAACTGAAATATCAGCATTTCCCACAGATGTTCATTGGAACCCAAATGCGGCTAACGATGAAATGATCAGCATTTACCAAGGATACCCATTGAATAATAAGTAACTACGAATTATACAATGATCAACATTTATCAATAATGTCACTTCATTGACGACTGATCGAATGATGAGCAGCATTCGTTAACGATGTTGCAATCCATATTCGAGGTTCAATGCAGAACAATTGAACCCATCGATCGATGAGAATTTTTCCGAATGCGATATTTCTCAAACGGCGGTGAATTAATAAAATTAAGTAAGAGTAGATGTCGCTGATTCTCATATATGAACCAAATATTTTCTGCAATTGTAATAAATGCTGATGATTATATCGATGGTCAATCAGTTTAAAATATAATATAATAGTTTAAAATAAAATATAATATAATATATTTAAAAAAAATATATTATATACTGCTCATCAAGTGCGCGTACGTTTGGGATAAATGATTTTTAAAACCGTTTATTTTTAACATATACACATAATTTTATCAGTCCCTCTCAACTCGATTTGTGAGAGGAGAAACGTATATACTTTCATTATCAATCGTCATCTGAATACACTTACAATCTATTTTCTTAATTCTGAGCTTCAATAATTTCTATTAAATGTAATATATATATATATATATATATATATATATATATATGATTGCTATATGATTGCTATATATGATATATGATATAATTATTGGTCGTTATGCTAATATTAGCATTATGATTGACCTTACTTACTGATAACTTACTTGATTATTTAATGCGTAATTCCATGTATATATAGCAATCATATGAAAGAATCTCCATTGATGATCCCATTTATTCCCCATTGCCCACAAAAACCAATAGAGGTGAATATGGCGAATTCACTAGGGAGATTGTCTCCATTGAATCCCCATGGGATAATCCCCATTCCGTTTCAAATGGGGAATTTAATGGCGAAAATGTCCTTAGAAAATTCGGCATTCATATCCATTGGTTTTGTGGGCAATGGGGAATGAGTGGCGAACAGCAATGGAGATTCTTTCGTATAGTAAAAACTCCATTCATCGCCATTGAAAAATCCCCATTCATTCCCCATTGCCAAAATAACCAATGGGGATGAATGCCGAATTGCCTAAGGGGATTGTCTCCATTGAATCCCCATTAGATAATCCCCATTCCGTTTCAAATGGGGAATTCAATGGCGAAAATCCCCTTAGGCAATTCGGCATTCATCTCCATTGGTTATTTTGGCAATGGGGAATGAATGGGGATTTTTCAATGGCGACGAATGGAGTTTTTTACTACAGGCATGTTAAAGATTCAGCATTTATAATCGACACAATTCGTCACGATGATGGATTTAAATTCTTAAAGCAAATACGATCATCACCATCTTATTGGGAAAATAAGAAAAAGCACCTTCTTGGAATGATCAGACAATGTGGAATTCCGACCTTTTTCATAACTTTATCAGCTTGTGAAATTCAAAACGCTGATTTATTAAAAATCTTGCATAAAATTAGATATGATACAACAATTTCAGCATGCGATGTTATGAAGTTAGATATAGCGGAGAAAAATAAATGAATACGCGATGACCCCGTTACATGTGTGCGATACATTGAAGAAAGATTCAATAAAATTATGTCTTTATTGGAAAACGAGCATGGTCTATTTGGAAAAAACTACGTAATAGATTCTTTCCAAAGGAGAGAATTCCAAGCTAGAGGATCTGTGCACACGCATAATTAGGTGTATTGCAAAAATGCACCGACGTACGAAATCGAAAATCGACAATCAAATGACGAGTTAATATCATGGATAGATCGAATAATCACATGTGAAAATGACCCCAATAACCCGACGGTTGAGTTTCAGAAACATAAACACAAACCGACGTGTTATAAAGGAAGAAAAAATAAATCCATTTGCAGATTCAACATACCAATGTACGTAATGAAAGAAACAACAATACTGACTCCTCTTGATGAAGAACATCGGACCAAAAAGAAAAATGACCATCTTAAAAAAATAAAGGAATTAATGCAGCACTTTTTCGAGAGTAATGAATTAATTGAATTTGAAGATATGCTCAAGCAGTTGGGAATGACGCAAATCGATTACATAAACGCAATACGAAGTAGTTTATTAAAAAGTAAATTATATTTGAAAAGAAGAAGTAATGAAGTTGCGATCAATGCATATAATAAAACAATATTAACACTACTGGAATCGAATATGGATATTCAATTCGTTTTGGATCCCTACAGCTGCGCATCATACATGATCAATTAAGTAACAAAAATAGATGCTGGTTTATCTAAACTGCTAAGAGACGCAGCCAAAGATGTACAAAATGGAAATTTGAATATCAGACAGAAATTAAGAAAAATTGCTAATGTATTTATTAACGGAAACGACATGTCTGCACAAGAGGCAGTATACCACGTTTTAGGATTGCCACTTTCTCTATGTAGCAGAGCATCGGTATATATAAATACTGCTGGACAAAATGATAGAGTACGGATGTTGAAACCACCAAAAGATTTATCAAAAATGGAAGATGATTCAACTGATATATACTGTGAAAATATAATTGAAAAATATGAACTAAGACATGGATCTTTGATAAATATTTGTCTTGCCGATTTTGCAGCAAGTTATGAACATAAAAAAGTATTACAAGCAATGGACAGTGACGAAAGCCAACCCGTTTGCGAAAATATAAAAGAGCGTAGAAAACAAAAAATAATACGTTTTCGACGTTACAAATTGCAACAAGACCGTTATAATTATTTCAAAGAACAAGTTTTACTTTTTTTTCCGTGGAAAAACGAACTTAATGATGTGGAACAACAAGACTGCGAACAAATATACATGAAAGAAATTCATATAATCGAAGAAAATCGATGAAAATACTCAGTTATAGGAGATGAAGAGCTAGACACTGCGTTAGTTGAGGCCCAGAATACTAATGTGAATTTAGATGATGATGAGATAAATTCATTTATACAAGAACAAATACCAAAACATCAAGAAATTGATATCTTTGGGCAAGCGGGTTCTGAAGATTCCTCAAAAAATAATAAGGGGCGAATAATAAGTCCTCCAAAAATAACGAAAGGTGAAATGATGAGCGTGCTTGACAAACTAAACCATCGACAAAGACAAATATCTATGCACGTGTTAAATTGTTTTAAAACCGGAAGATTACCAATCAAGTTGTATATAAGTGATTCAGCTGGTGTTGGTAAAAGTACCGTTATTAACTCAATTTATCAATTACTAATGCATTATTCCGAAGAAATGCCAGGCGATAAAAATGATTCGACTAAAATATTATTATGTGCCCCGTCTGGAAAAGCTGCATTCTTGATAGGTGGTGTAACATTACATACCGCGTTTGCTCTACCGGTCACACAATATGGAGGTCAAATGCCAGAAATCTCAGCGGATGTAGCTAATACTATTCGACAAAAGTTATTCGAATAAAATTTTTTAATTATTGATGAAATATCAATGGTGGGGAGTACAATGCTTAGCCGTGTCGATACCCGATTAAAACAAATAATGGGATGCGACAAAAGTTTTGGAGGAGTTTCAGTGATCGTTGTTGGAGATTTGCATCAATTGCCACCGGTAATGGACAGACCTGTATATCTTACTACAAACGATTCGTTATTGTCAGTTTTTGCAGACAACGATTTGTGGAATGAATTCAAATTTTTTGAACTCACAGAAGTAATGAGGCAAAAGGAAGATAAAGCTTTATTAATGCTCTGAATCACTTAGCCATAGGAGAAATGACACAAACCGATATCTCTATTATTAAATCTAGAGAAACAGAAGATGATATTCCCCGAGATGCAATTCGATTGTTGTTGAAAATCGATCTATAGATGCCTACAATAAAAAAGCAATTGAAAACAAAGACGGTGTAGCACATGGGTTTCATGCAAAAGATTCTGTTTTTGGGGCCGTCAGTCATAAATTGAGACATAAATTATTATCATCCCTAAAGAACAAAAACAGGACAGAATGCGGAGGATTATCATATAAAGTCACTTTGAAAATCGGCATCAAGTACATGATAACCTCAAACATCGACGTAGAAGATGGCCTAGTAAATGGAGCGTGTGGAATATTGTCTCACATTACTTTTCTTAATGACACCGAGAAACCAATAAAAGTCTGGCTCGACTTCGACAATAAAGCAATAGGGACTAAAAAACGTATGCCGTATTCAAAGTATATGGGCGAAAATAGCATTAACCAGTGGTTAGTACCACTTGCTCCTATCTCTATAATTATAAATTTAAATGAAAGAATTGGTTATCAAACCATCAGACAACAATTCCCTATTACACCCGCTGAAGCCTTAACAATTCATAAAAGCCAAGGACAAACATACGAGAATGCATGTATTGACTTAAAAAATACTCGGCGTATGACGAGATCAATGCTTTATGTTGCCCACAGTCGAGTGCAACGATTGTCAGGTCTGTATTTAATTGGCAGATTTACGCCCCCTAAAAAACCACCAGCAGATAACCCATTAGAATTGGAAATAAAGCGATTAAAACAAGAAAAATTTCTTCAATTATCGTATACCGAAAGACTACTAGGAGACAAATTGATAGTTATATATCAGAATGTGCGGTCATTAAATAAGAATCTTTGCCGCATAGTTACTGATACATGGTATCATCAAGCTGACGTACTAGTATTCTCTGAATCGCACACGATATCTACAGATATTCTGAGTTTCAGTGGATTCAGTCTCACATTCCGTTCTGATCCACCTTACACACGATCATCTAAAGGAATTATATGTTTTGTCAAAGACAATTTAACATTTTACGTTCATAAACACATCCAAAAAGACGTTAAAACAATGAATGGACAGCAACATCACATCGATTTAGTGCATATCAATGTCAATCAAGTCGACATCATCACTGGATACAAATCTCCCGCAATAGATAGGATGATGTTCAAGAATGAATTGTCCAACATCCTAACTAGCATACACGCAAATGAAAAGATCATCATTGGCGATTTTAATTATGATTCGTACAAAGGTGGACATTTTTTGGAACAACATTTGAATTTATTAAGTTATAAACGGGCGATCCCTACAGGGATTTCGACCACAAATTTCGACACACAAATTGATGTCATATTCGTAAATAAAGAAATGTTCAATTATACAGCAGGTGTATATGAAACATATTTTTCAGATCATAAACCTATATTCATTGGTATAAAAATGCAAGGAGTGCCATTCACAAATATCAAGCCTTATTCTCTAAACAAAGAAGAATCTCAAAATAAAATTAAAAAAAAGAAAATTAGTCTATATTAGAAAAAAATATATCAAAACGAACTTTACCATCTATTATTGAATCAGTTGAAATTTCAAAAGAATATGGCATAATATTTGACAATGGCAGTTATAAGTCGGTTCAATGTTATAATCAGAACATTAATTTTGAAAAAAAAAACAAACGATCAAAGAGAATGTGTTGGAAAGTAACTCGTGGTTAAACGACGAGCCATTGAATGCTTTATTAACTGTTATTAACAATAATACGCAATACACTCCTATTTATATTATTGTTCTTCAGACATTGCTATGGATCGATCCAACGTTCACAGAAGATGTTCAAATATTGGGTGGAAGGAAAAGTATGCATTCGCATTGTGTATACTATGACAAAGTGAAACTTCACATATATGATAGTTTATATTTCGATACATGTACTTACAATCAACTTGAATTAGTTGAAAAAAAATTTATCGAAATGCGATATCCTAATCTAACAAAGAATAATATAATTATTGAAAAAGTTACAAAGCAGCCGGATTACAATTCATATGGTGTATATGCTGCTGCATTTGCAACGTCAATTGCTCTAAACCAGAATCCATCAAATATAAGATATTCTACAAATGTCGATCAGATGCGTCAACATTTATGAACGATTATAGAACAAAAAGTATTGCTGCCCTTTCCAGAAGAAAATATTGAGATGAATTTAATAAAATGATTTAGGAAGAAGAAAAATGAAGTAAAAGAAAGATCCATGATCAAGTCAAAAAAATGAATGCTATTTTAATTTCTGCAAACTATGCAGCAACGTAAATTGCAATATAAACATCTTGAAAGCATGAAGCACATAAATAATATTACAATAACATCTGCAGCTATTTATGCAGCAACGGATGAACAGCATCTTCAATTATAAAATTAAAACAATGTGTAAACAACAAAAAATTTCAATCTGCAAGTTATGCAGCAACCTAAAATGACCATACCCACATCTATCTTACCCTCAACTAAAAGGTGAAATTATTGAATAAGTTTATTATGAATCAATGGAAGAATACAACACTAATATCTGCAAAATATTTGCAGCACCAAAACAACACGATTATTATGACCATTATCGAAAATAAATGAATGTACATATCTAATATATAATTTAATTTTTTATGAGATGCAAAATTGGTTTACCTTCTCGTGGTGTATCTTGAAAACAAATATATTTCGATCATTGGTAAGAAATTATTTTCATTTTAAAAAAAGTTACGAACAAAATTAAAAAAAATGAATAATTAATTTTATTAAATTTTTTAATTTATTCGAAATATCTTTGGCTAAAAACCAAAATGAAACAATTCAAAGCAAAAGAATTTTCGTTTTGATATATTGCTTGGTTTTTTAAAATTTTTATAATAATGAAGTCATCATGACAAAGTATAGTTAGATATGTGTGAATATGCACTCACTTACATGAATAGTTTTCAGTGAATAGTTTTGTAGTAGATATTTTCATTATAAATATTACAGAAAGAAAGATTATTTTGTATTAAAAATATAATCAAATTTTTTCAAACAACGTATTAGAAAATAAATTTATAAAATGTATGTATATATAAATTGGTGCGAAATACATAATTGAGAAAAATATTTAATATAATTTTGTTTTTATGTAATATAAATAAAAAGGAAATGTAAAAAAAGTTGTTAATAAAATGGCCGTTATATTATGGCATCATGGTTATTAGCATTGAAAAGTTAAAACCAATAGAAGTCGCAAATTTTGCACATTGATTAATCATTTTTTAGAATAGTTAACAAAGCTTCCTTTATGAGGAAGCCAAATTTGATCACTATACTTTGTGATAAAGGAAGCTAGCTGGACTATGGATAAAGATGAGGAAGCAATGTGCAAATTTTTTAAATATGTTTTTGGGGCTGATAATAGCTCCGAGAAAAAAAATTAAGAGCTATATAGCTCTATAAAATCTTTGAAAAAAAAAATTATTTTTCTTTCATTTTCAATATTTAACCGTGATACAATTTTGGCACAATTATGAAACAATTTTCTTTTTCAAACCTTCTATATTTCACTAAAACACAATGAATTTTTAAAAATTTAAAAAACGGTACGCCATAGTAGAAAAAAATAAAAACCACTTTTTGGATCACATAATGAATATGGCTGGATCCATGACTGCTCGAAGAGCATTTTGGGGTCAAAATTTTGATTCCTTTGCCATTCTCACATCTTTTTATATGTTATAAGAAGTGACGATTCGCCAAATTACAGCCTCTTTACTCTAGAGGTTTTCGAGAAAAAAAATGTTTAAATTTAAAAATCTGTGTTTTGAGGGCGAGCACCGTAAAAAAAAATCTTTTTTATTTTTTCTTCGGAAAGTTTATGCCATTTTCCACAAATGAATAAATTAACAGAGTGGGATGAGCAGAGGAACAAATTTAAGTTTATTCATTTATTGTTTTTTCTTAATAATTAACAAATCCAACAGTTCACAATAATAAAAGAATTTGTTAAAGACTGCGCAGATATACTGTAAAATACAATACAACATGAAAAAAGTTTTTTATAAACAAAGAATAAAAAGGAAGACATACCTCAATCATAAATGTTTCAAAAATATTGCAGAATCACATTTCATCAGTCTTGGTCACTGTCTTCTTCAATCGTAGATGAAACGTTGTTTCTATCAGATAATGTGCTCAATGTTTCAGCAGGCGTCGAAATTTCCGACAAATATCTCCCGCGTGACAAAAATTCAAAAAAATCCCAAGAATTCAAAATTTAAAGGAAATCCGAAAAATTTGAAATCTGAAATTTTAAAAAACAAACACAAATCACACAAGCCAAGCCTATTACCTTGGCCAATATTGTTAAATTCGAATAATTTGGCGTGCGTAAATTATTAAAGACCATGCCAAACTAAAAAACTTCGCGTGCAGGGTTAATAGAAATAAGCCCGGGAGGTGCTGTAGGATTTCCACGAGATAAGATAAAAAATTATTATACCTACTCATATAGTGATAACACAGATTATTATCACTTGTATATTTTATTAATAACTTGACTCGTTACCATGGCAACAAATTTGCGTATCTTAACTCCGCCTATGACCGTTTCTCCCTACTTCAAATCTTCAACCGACCGCGAAATATTTATGACATGCGTATTACCAACATGCGTAGTGCGCACGCGCTCAGACACGTGAGTGGGAGAATGATGGGAAAGTTAAGGAGGTTCATCTGGTACACGATTTACAATACAGATGTTTATAAAGAAATCAGAATATAGTTATTAATATCTAAAAAGTCATCTGTTAAAATTTCAAGACCTGAGGGTACGTTGTTCGCGAGAAATAAATAAAAATGTAAATCCTAAATAACATGGGCTCTTATAGGCTCCGTCTATAAATATTAAATGCACAATCATTACAATACAGATTTTGACGAAAATTTAAGAATTAATGAAAAAGTATCTGAGGAACATTTTTAGAGCTTCATAAAATCGATTAGGTACTTGTGAGATTCATAATAAATTAATTAGTCTCGAAAATGCTGATTATTTTGAGGTTAAGCATTGTCAATGACTACGCTAGTCACCGCTTATTTTAAGGTTATAAGCATTGACATTTTTCTTCTGACTCACTCGGTACCAGATGAACCTGCTTAAGTTATGTGAACGTTTCCTGCCCCATCGAGTTAAATTATCTAATCGTCTACTGTGGTTTGCTCACGATTACTGACGCATTATGAGCAATGATCGTTATGCGATTTTTGAATTTAACCACAATTGGAGCATCGCTCTTTATATGGTCAATTAGAATCTTGAATATTCTAATACACTCGCTCAATCGCCACGTGCATCTACGGCAATCATCGTAAATCCAGGCCCGGTCGCATTTCTGCGTACGTCGTGGATGTCATCGACGTTCAATAGTTAAGATGAGTATTCGATATTTAAACGATTGGCCGTTAAGAGAGGAAAATAAAAAATAATTCGATATAAAAAAAAAATAACGGTACATGTATTACACCGAGAAAATTTATGACAAAGAAGTAGCAACGATGTTTATGATTATTGCAACCATTAATTGCTACTATGATTTATCGAATTCGGACATAACAAAAGGTCAATAAAAGATTCTCAACTAGTGCAGAAATAATTATAATATCATTATTCGATCATTTAAATATAAACCTTTTCTCAGTGAACTTTTCTCATAGTTACTCATTAGTTTACTCGGCCGTCACCTTTCGTGTTATTCTCAAGGTCGCTGCCTAGTGCACTTGATCAATTGTTTTCTTTTTTATTTTCTCGTTTATTCACTCCTTCATTAAACGGTAGGGCGGCTGAACTCAGTTTTTCCTCGTCGAGCGTATTGGATCTTAACCCTGCACGCCAAGTTTTTTAGTTTGACATGGTCTTTAATAATTTACGCACGCCAAATTTTTCGAATTCAACAATATTGGCCAAGCTAATAGGCTTGGCTTGTGTGATTTGTGTTTGTTTTTTAAAATTTCAGATTTCAAATTTTTCGGATTTCCTTTAAATTTTGGATTTTTGGGATTTTTTGTAATTCGAATTTTTGGGATTTAATACTTGGCGTCCTTTTTGTACTTCTCAGAAGTATTTTGTGATTGATTTCGCTCCTTTTTGAAACTTTATTAATGCTATGTATACCCAGATATATATAGCATTATCCATATATACATACATATTGGGATCTGACAAAATTCGTGAGCCATCCGGTGTTACATTTTGAAGTTAAAACCAGGGTGCATCGCTCGCCACAACGTAATAATTAACATTAGTGGTTTTAAAAAATTGAACAAACATGTCAGAAGTAGGTGTGTTTACATCTCACAAATCATCTAAAAAAAGAATTGTATGTTCCGTACATGGATGTGAGAGTTCTCTTCAAAAAAACCTTGAATCGACGTTCTATAATTTTTCCAAAAAAAATGCACGTTGCGTATACGTAAAAATTTATTTTGGTAACATGGAAAAAGTGGAGCAACTCCAAGCATGGAAAAACGCTTCAAGGATTTATATCTTGTAGAATATGGTACTTGACTCACTTAACCTCAAAAAACGCATTTCACCGAGTGAGTGAAATTCGTTTTTTGACGAGGTTAAGTATGAGTCAAGTAGCATATTCTACAAGATATAAATGTTACACTAAGAAAAGAACGAAATTTCGCTGACTAGAAGTTGAACCAGACCATTGGCAAATATCATGAAAAGTTAAAAGTACCATTATCGGCCATTAATATTTATAACTCATATTATATTTACACGGTAAGCCCACTATTACACGGCTTAGACAGTCGACTGCACCCCAGTCTGCGCCATATTGAATTTGGCCACGCCTCCATGTCAGATCCCAATAGCACAACTACCCAAATAGACAAACGTGCTTAGACGTTCGCCAGACAACTGGATGGCAATGGGACGGCAGATTTGCGTCACGACGTGCTGTAAAAACGATGCAAATACGCAGCACAACGTGACGCCAATATAACGTCAAAATAAGGTTTAAGAGCACAGTTTGCTGCAAATACGCAGCACGTCGTGAAGCATTTACGAGTCGTCATAACGCAGCTTAATGCGGCCATACAGCATTACGTGTCGCCATAACGTAGCTTAATGCGGAAGTAGAAAGCTGCTCACTGACGCCACGGGCCACGGCGTGCCGTCCTATTGCCGACAATGTGGCACCAAATGTCTATCAGGGTATGAATATATAGTATAAATTTTAAGTTAGATTTTGGTTTAGCGTGAAATCAAAGTTGGATTTTGGTTTAGCCTGAAATTCAAGTTAGATTTTGATTTATTAGCTAATATGATGCTTTATATTCATAGATATGCTATATATATATATATAGATAATGCTATATATATACATAGATGATCTACATGTATAAAAATCCTATATATAACGCTATATATGCAGATATGTTGCATATATGTAAATAATGCTATATTTAAAGGGATCGAATCTCGAAGGACCACCCTAATATAAATTGAGACCTGAAATAGCGGCCACTTTAATATACGCCGTATAAATACATATATAAATATAAACAAATTTCGAATCTCGAATAATCACCAACATAATAAATGTCATATAATACGAATACATATAAATATTTAAAGAAATCGAATCTCGAAGGAGCAGCCTAACATATATCATAATATACGTATATAAAATGTTTAAGGAAATCGAATCTCAAATGACCACCACAATATAAGTTGAGACCTGAAATAGCGGCCACCCTAATATATATCGTATAAATACATATATAAATATAAACAAAATTTGAATCTCGAATAATAATCACCCTATTTTTTTTTTTTTTTTTTATTGTGCTTTTCCCCCCGTCTGGAGGCTTTCGCCTATTACAGGGTCGGCCCGGGTCAGTAGCCAGTCCCCCCTGAGGATCTGGTCCGGATCAGTAACCAGATCCCCATGCGGCCGCATCCGACTTCCCCCTCTATAGCGCATTTGCTATGGAAATTAATTTCCATAGACACAGGGATAATATATAATTATATATCTAATATTTTTCTACTACCACATATACAAGCGCTTCTCTATAAAATCATATCACATCGCTTATACACGGGCTTGTATATCTATAAGCGTTTCCACAAAACTGTTAAAGAATTTTTCTGATGATAAATATTCGGTATAATTCGCCCAATATTATGATATCTCAACATCGCGTGGGCGAAAAAAAAATAATGGTATCAATAGAAAGCTAATTTTTTTTAAGAAAAGTATATTCGTAAAATGTTAACAAAGTTGTCTCGTTTTTGAGTAATATCGAATTGAAGTGTAAAAGCGGCGTGGATTGAGGCATATTGGCGTATATAAGAGTGCGCGGCATCTCGACTGAGGCTCTCAGTTTTTTTAATACTTGGCGTCGAGTCGCTGCCGCAACTCTTGATAATAAATAATCGCGGAAACATGGAAGCAACATCCAATAGTTCCAAGACCATATGCACATTCACAGCTGAAATGTGATTCCACAAGATTTTTGAAAAATATATCTTTGATTTTGAGATAGTTGTTTGCCTTTTTATTATTTATTTATTAAAAACTGTTTGTTATGTTACAATTGTATTTTACAGTATATCTATCAATCTTTAACAAATTCTTTTATTAGTATGAATTGTTGGGTTTATTAATTTTTAAGAAAAAACAATAAATGAATAAAATTAAACTTGAATTTTTTTGAAAGTTTATATTTGTTCTATGTCTTAAGTCTATAAAAAATATATAAATAATCGAGTTTTATAATAAAATCTTGTTCCTAAAAATATTTGTTAAAATTAGTATAAAATTGATTATTGATATTTACCTGGTTTAATTTTTGATTGTGGCAAAAAATTTTTCATTGTTATTTTGAATATGAAATATTATTTGTAGTAAATACAAATTATGTAAATATGCGTTAAAATACAAAAAATTAAACCTCAAAACATATAACTAAATGCATTATTTGAGCCAAAAAGTGGTTTTTATTTTTTTCTACTATAGCGTACGGTTTTTTAAATTTTTTAAAATTCATAGTGATACAGTGAAACATAGAAGCTTTGAAAAAAAATGGTTTCATAATTGTGCCAAAATTGTATCACGGTTAAAAATTGAAAATGAAAGAACAATAATTTTTTTTTCGAAGATTTTCTGGGGCTAATAGCTCTTAATTTTTTTTCTCGGAGCTATCATCAGTCCCCAAAACTTATAAAAAATTTAGATTAATCGGTTTGGTCAATCCTGAGAAAAAATATTTTTCTACTTTTTACATATTTCACTTTTTCTCAATAACCAATTGAGTTAGGGATCTGAAACTTTCAAGATCTTATTATTTTATTAGTACCTACTTATGCTCTAAGTATCATTTAAAAATCTTTCGGAGGCAGATTCACCATCCTTATACCCCTAGGGCCTTTAGACACAAATTTCTTGGGGCATATGAAATTATTAAAACGTTGCGTAACGATCGGTCCAATGTACGTCGAATTGAAGAAACGAAAGCAAGGAGCAGGACCAAAGCAAACGTCAACTGCGGTTGACTTTATGAAACTCTGGACGCGCGACGACGGTGAAGATCATTTCCAGGGCGACGATGAAGATTATTGGGATGAAATAAATACTAAACACGAAAAAAACGCAACACTGAAAGAAGGAATCTAAAGAGATATTCAATTTTTTAAATATATGTAATATATGTATAAATATGACGGAAGTAAAAGCCAGAACCATAGAAAAAATCTCGATCCACAACCCTTTTTACAAATGCCTCGTTGAGATGAACCAGGCATAGGAAAAATATGAAAAAATACGACTTTATTCCTCAAAATGTTCTTTTTAATAGCGCGTAATCGAAAAAAATGTTGGTTGATTTTTTCGTTGCGAAAAATGCACGCGAATGAAAATGCGTTCCAGCGGGACATGCGAATTTTTATTTTAGGGGCGATTTTTCTCAGTTTATTGTCACAGGGTCACGGGGTACTAAAAAAAATTATTTTCGAAAAAAATTAACCGGCGAACCCTTTTCTCATTATGCCCATCATACCGTTTCACCCTTTTGGGACCACCCTTGCCCCGGGGGGTGGGGGATTTGATTCTAATGCAACTTTTTTTAATCTCTGAGTGATACCCTTTCGTTTGGTACTGCACAGAGCCACGGGGGCACTCGCCACCCTAAAATCCCGACATTCGCAGGGGCCCTATTTTGCACTCTCCCACCTTTTTGCCTCCCACGCCCGTTATTTCCATCCGATCGCGACGAACATGGTCGCATTTGAAAGCTGACGAAATTTCCGGTCTACGGTGTAGCATGGTTTTTCAAAACACGATTTTTGTTAAAAAATACAGGCTCTCAAAAAAATCACACTTCAATTGCTCAGTACTGTAGATTAAAGTATTAAAGCGACAAGGATAGCAGGCTTTCCCCCAACCGACAACGCGCCGAGAGAGCACGGGTGCTCTCGCCGGTCGATTAATTCCCCTCCACGCGCGCTTCTCATGCCCCTCGCCCATTCGTGCGGGTTGCGATGAGGCAAGTGATTCTCTATCCTTTTACTGGTTTTTTAATGACCGACAGTATTTGGCAACCGATTTTGAGTGGCAGGCACTCGAATTCATTTTCAGGATTGTCTTTAGCACCTGTGTATGAAATGTCATCCACATCGCGAAATGCACGGAAATCGATTTAAAAAAACCACTTAAAAAAATGTTAAGCGCAAACGCAGCAGATTTGAGCAGGCAGGCACGCGATTTCGTATTGTACGGCTACAAAGCTATTATCTGTAATTTTTCAGCCGTAATAGGATCTGCACGACAAAAGTGTCGCTAGCTCTTGGACTATTGCATTGGCACTGTTCCAAGCGTGTCGTACAGTAATATATCTATACATAGCCTTTCACGAAAAAAAAACTCTTCTTGAAGGTTCAGTGTACCTAAGTAAAACCGTTTTTCCATTGGAAAGAAAAAGCTTTTATAATTATTGGCATCATGTGCGTTTCTGTTACTTGCTTCTTCATAGAAAAACTTCTTGTCTTTATAAAAAGAATCGTGATTTTCACGGCAGTATTGACTTTGGTTGTTAATGGTGCAAACATTGCTTAAGGGTTCGGATTTCAAAAATTAGAAATTTTTCGGAAATAGGGCCTAATTGCTTTAGCTTTGACAAGTTCAGCGATATCAGGCTAAAAAATGTACACAGATGATTCACAGGATGACGGTGTGTGGTATCAAATTTTGCGAAAAACGGTCCTAGGGTTGCGATTTTATAAAAATTAGAATTTTTAAAGAGATTGCGTGATCAGTCCAACTTTTTATAGCTGTCAAAATTTCGAGCTCCAAGTTTGTAGGTGAAAAGTTCTGAGGATAAAAGTCGAGATTTTCGGATCTAAATTTTTGGGGAAACCCTTTAGAGAGTGCAGAGGTTTGGTATTTAATTCCGTAAAAATTACGTACGGGGATAAAATTTCCAAAATTTCCATTTTTCCGGATACACTTTGTAATTCCTAGTTTTCGCCAATTTTGGGATATCAGACCAAAAAAATGTCTACTGAGAGGTTACTTTTTATTGAAATGTAAAATTGTAAAATATCCCTTACATATTCAAACTTGCGCATCGCGTCCTCGCAATGTTTACGTATTGTGTTATATGTTTTACATGATTACAAAGTTTCTCCTCTGAGGAAAGCATGCAGGAAAACTTCTTGCTCTTACGAGGAGAACACCAGAAGTGCCATACACCTATTTACCTGGGACTTCGCTCAGTGAAAGAGAGGTGAAAATAAGCGAACACGTGTCTCGGCTTATGCTCGGACACTCAACCGTTTCCGAGAAAATGACGGTCAAAGTTTTTGACGTTCCTTAGATGCTTATCAGCGTGCGTCGAGTTGTACCGAAGCGGCGGCGCAGCGGCTAGCGTCTCAGCATCACACTTTTGCGTCCCGTGTTCAAACCCGATATTATAGTTTTTTTTCTTTCTTACATTTATGCATGTCCGTAGAAGATTACTTCGCGAATGTTTCTTGTCAATGGATTTCGAAATAACCCTGTCTTTTTTCATCGATTAATTTTGTGTCTGGTACATGAATAAATTTTTTTTAAATAATTAAATAAAATTGAACGAGCAAATCTTTAAAATTATTCACGGTAAAATTCCTGCAGTGTGTCTTGTTAATAATATTGGTGGATGGCGTACTTTTTCCCAAGAATTGAGGTTCGGTCGGGCAAGTATACTCTTTTATACCTGCAGCTGCAAGGAGGGTCTTCTATTCATCGATCCTGACCTGCCCAGCTGTTTTCGTTTCCTCGAGGGGATCAGTAAGGCAAACACATCATTCCGAAGTTAGTTCTCGAAGCGAACAGACATGGAGCCTCCAGCAAAATTAAAACGAAAAAATAACGAAGACGAACCCGTACCAGGGACTTTGCAAGGTGATCTTCAGGACGAATCTGTGGATATTGTGAACGAGAGTGAAACTTCAAGCCCTGAAACTAGAGAAGAAATAACCTCCGCAGTGTACTATTGTATTGAACTGTTAGAGAAATTAAATATCATTAATGAAACGTTCACAAGAAAATCGAACCGATCGAAAATCTTGGGCAAAGAAATGGCGGAAAAAATCATCGATCTTATAAACACTTCACCACAAGAAAGTGATGATGAGCCAGAAATAGATGAAGTTCCAGTAGAATTGAAGGTAAATTTGAATCAATATATTTTTTCTGTGAATGAATTCACGTAAGACTTTCATGTCATGATGAAATTTTGGGCAGGAAGTTCATTGGATAAAATAAAAATCTTTCATTTTTGATTACGGTTAAAGGCAGTCAGGCTTGCCGAACTTCATCCAAAGTGGAAATTAAAAACGATCGCGTCGAAAAGCACGACCAAACTGAAAAATAATAAACAGCTTCGGCGATGGAAAAAACAAGTAGAGAAGAGTGGAACGAAGCAAGAAAAATGCAAAATGATCGATTCCTGGGTCTACGATCGTTTCGAAGAATCTAAAAAGAACGGGCATCTAGTTACGACCCGAATGTTACGGCAGTGGGCGATGGCAGCAGCAGCTTCATTACAATCCGCAGATTTTGAATTTAAGGCTTCACAATCGTAGTGTGATAGGTTCAAGCTAAATCATAGGATTCGGCAGAGACATGTTACGAAATATGTCAGCACAAAGGAAAAACGTACGTTCGAAGAATTATTACAAAGTGCAGAGACGTTTCAACGGCAGGTATCTGCTTTCATTCCGTACTTCGACCCTGATTTTGTGATAAATACGGATCAAACCGGATACGAGTATCATATCTGCAGTAAACGAACATTGTCGCACCGAGGTGAAAAAGTCACAGAAGTTGCTGTCAACCAATTAAATCACTTGACACATTCATATACCGCCCAATACGGTTTAACACTTTCTGGTAAACTCCTGCCAACGGTCTTCATTTGCCTTCAAGAAGTAAGCAGAAAATTCGGTCCTCGAGTGCAACAACAGGTGAACCAACTCATGGAATAATATCCGAACGTGTATGTAACCGCAACGAAATCCGGAAAACTTACAAAAGAAACATATGGTCAGTTTTTGGATGAAGTTATAAAACCATATGTTGAAACAGAGCCATTCTTGTTTATAATTGACTCATGGGGTGGACAGAGTGATCCTTCGTTATACGACGAAAAATTCGTGGATGAAAACGGAATACCAACCTGTTCGTTGAAAGTAATTTCTCTGAAGTGTACGCCGCTCTGTCAACCCTGTGACGTATACTTTTACCGCCAAATAAAAAACTTCATACGGAAACTGCAGAATTGCTCTACACTCATCGCCCAGCAAAGGGATATCACTTCTAGACGTGACGCAATAACAATCCACGCATTGGTTCATAATCAATTGCAGGCACCAGTCTTCGAAAAAATGATTCGTTATGCGTGGTTTGCCTCAAAATTATTGCCCACGCGTGATATCTTCAACAATGTCAACGATGTTTGTTTCCCTAATGGAACTCACACCAGGAAGTGTGACTGTGGCAAACCTGCCTTTGCAAGATGTTCTTGGTGTTCAGAATATTTATGTTTCGAATGTTTCTACGATCGTTATCACCCAAAGGAATGCACCCAATTCCAGTCAATCGAGACGGATACAAAAATCGAATAGATAGATACAGGAATCAGAATTGATATCAGGATGAAATATAAGAATTAATATAAGAATTGATATGAGAATAAAATGTAAGAATTCATGTCTCTTTATAAGAATTAAATATAAGAATATGAGAATATATATAAATGAGTATAAGAAAATTATTATAGAAATGAAATATAGGAATATGTGAATCTGAAAAGGTTGTAGTTCCTGAAAACCATTCACACAAATATTATATATTTTATAATATCATAAATACACAAAACTCATTATGAAACCCAGTTGAAATTTTCCAATTATTATTACGCCCTGTATCCTGTAAATTGGCAAGAAACATTCGCGAAGTAATCTTCTGCGGACATGCATAAATGTAAGAAAAAAAAAATTAATATCGGGTTTGAACACGGGACGCAAAAGTGTGATGCCGAGACGCTAGCCGCTGCGCCGCCGCTTCGGTACAACTCGACGCGCGCTGACAAGCATCTAAGGAACGTCGAAAACTTTGACCGTCATTTTCTCGGAAACGGTTGAGTGTCCGAGCATAAGCCGAGATACGTGTTCGCTTATTTTCACCTCTCTTTCACTGAGCAAAGTCCCAGGTAAATAAGGTTATGGCACTTCTGGTGTTCTCCTCGTTAGAGGAGGATTTTCTTATGAGCATAAATAGCGAGATGGCGATACGCTAATTGTGAATTTGCACGATTTAAAACGTTTGTTTTAGCCACCGTAGTTACGTCCTGGTGAATAACCTCTTTTGCGCAAATTTTTGTTGTTGATTATCGCAATTGGTAGGACGGTTTGTATTTTAAAGTAAATGAGATAAATTAAAAACAAAAGTGAAATCTTTTTTGTTGAAAATAGAATATATTCTTTCAATTATAATCACGTGGATTTTTGTCTCTTCAATTCGCTCACTTTCAAGTCATCGCAATAACTTCCCAGCAAATTTCCACTTTTGCGCAAAGTTTCCTGGTCGATGATATTCAGAGCACATAGACATACTAGAGCGGCTCCCTGCTCCGCCCATTTCTTATTTTTCTCCCTGCAATAATGGATAAATTTCAAACAAATTCTTTGTTCAAAAGAATTTTTTCTTTTTAATTCTTACCAAAACGTCGAACTGTATTTTTTGCCGTCCACGGTGACAACTGATCTGAATAATTTATCTTCGTACCAGGTGTCGTAAACAGCCATTTTTTTGTTTTTTTCTCGAATCCATCGAAATAATCGTGTTTTCGGTAATTCGTCGGAATTTGAATAATTATTCTTCAGATATGCACAACACATCACCGTTACATCTTCTTTATCGAATTTACGTTTCGCTGTGCCATTACAATTTTCATAGTCTCGAGATAGCGGTGTTACGTGAAAACGTCCTTGTAGGCCTTTTTTTTGGTACTCGCTGCTCTTAAGCCTGCAATAATCACCCATTTCCCAAACATCGCTGCAATAAGAAAAAACGATTCATTTTTATTATCGTAAAAAATTATACGACGTTGTTCGAGATTTTCATGCTAGCATGTTGAGGATCGAACAAAAAGTTGAATAATCGAGAATCGATATACCAAAAGTCATAACGACCACAAGAATGATATTTTATTCACTAACCACTGAGCAAAATTGTACCCATAATGAGGTTTATGATTTCTCTTGTTATTGATGCGTTTTTGTATCCAGACTTGGATTTTTAGAGTTAATTTTAAAAAATCCTGAACATCATCATTAATGGTATTTTCTTCATTGCACAATAAAGTACATTCTATTGTCAATGCGATTTACTGCATATTTTCTTTTCTTTTCGACGAAAGTTTGTATGATATAAGTCTTCAAGATAATAGAAGAAAATATTAAGAACAATAATATTGATGATGTTTATTAGCTGTGCACCGAATGGAATTCAATCCAAATTGAGGTTCATGATTCTTTTTCTCATTGATGAACATTTTTATTCCCAATAACACTACTCGCAAAAATTGAGAGGGCAAGAATTTCCAAATTTTTCGGTTATTTTCGACTGGCTGTATTTCAGTCAAAAATGGTCGTATTATGGTCATAAAAAAGGATTTTGAAGCTCCGAGATTCTAGTTTTCAGATATTTTGGTCAAACATTTTTAGGAGCTACGGTTCTTCCGCGATTTTAAGAAATAGCATAAAAAAATTGTTTGCAAGTTTTTTACATTTTATTTTTTGGTCCACGGGCTCGAAAAGTTTTTTCCAGCTAAACCAATGCATTGATCAGGTAGCCTGTTTATCCAGCTCCAAATTCCTTACTTTATTTTTCCGTACGTCGATTTATTGTCTTTTTCATCAGTCTGGAAAAACCGTTCAACGGATCGATCTGCAATCTTACAGGGTTATTGGAAGTACATTGACAATGAGCTGGAAAAAATCCTGAAAACATTAGCCTTCCCGTAAAAAAAAATCAAAAATTTAACCGAAGACGGTCACACCTCATAAGAATCCCGTGGTGGTCACATGGGGTATGACACACCCCAAGCACTTCTAAGTGCTGTAGAATTACGTAAAATTATTCTGGGGGCCCCAAAAAATTGAGAACATATTTCAAACGTTTCTCTATTAACCTATCCAAGAATGTAACGAAATTTTTAGTTTTAAGTATGTTAAAGAATTTCCATAATATACCATTTTTTTTTAAATGCTGTATTTTTGTTTTTTGACATAACGACAAAATTCAAGCAGGGTTTGATTCCTGAAAGGCTTCTCTTTCTGGTGACTATATGAGTTTTTGTGGGTTTTTTATAAAGTTTTTTATTTCTTATGATTTTTCGGTCGCTCGCTTCGTCGGGCGACAGCAGGAGCTACACTAATGGGCTGAATCTAGTCCCCACTACCTGGGCCTAGAGAGGAAGGTTCAATCTAACTGTAGGTGGGGTTAACAGCGTCGGTTTCCGGAATTTAGAGATCGAAATCCGAGCTCAAAAAGAGCCCGGGGTGTCACACCCCATATGACCATCTTGGGTTGAAGAAACAATTTTTTTGTTATTTTTGATTTTTTTTAAATTTAACCCATAACAGATGTAGAATGGTAAATAAAAATCTAAAAAAAAGAATTTTTGCGATTTTACGAATATTGCCTGATGTTCAGAAACAAAAACCTTGTTCCTCTAATTTTTTTAAATTTTTGATGAATCGGTCTGGAAAAACCGTTGAATAGATCGATCTGCAAATTTATATTCGCGTGTCCCACCGGAACACATTTTCATTCGCCCGCATTTCTCGCATCGAAAAACTCGACAACAAAATTTTTCAATAGCGCGCTATTAAAAAGGACATTTCGACGAATAAAGCCGTATTTTTTCCATATTTTTCCTATGCATGGTTCATCTCTACGAGACATTTAAAAAAATGTTGTGAATCGAGATTTTTTCAATGGTTTTGGCTTTCCACAGTAGTGCTCATCCAAAAACAGTAGTTCAGGCTGTTGTCGATCAGACGTATTCAGTTCCCACCACTTTTTCACGAGCTAATCAAAAGACTTCATGGATTATAGGCGCTTGGACCCATGCTGGAGCGCGTACCATGGAGAAAGACTCTCGTGCACGTGCTGCTGTCGAGCGTGTTCGCGTTATGTGTCCTAATTCTTCGGAAATAAAAGATTTATAAGATCTTAGAATACTATCGCGAAAAAATTTTGCTTCCTCGCGCCAATCGAGCGACTTTGGCATGTTTTACGGAACTTTTCGTTTATTTGGCATAAAGTAAAGAAGAATTCTATGCAATAAAAAACCGGACAATTGCGAGTCGGACTCGCCCACCGAGGATTCCGTACAAATGATTGATTACGTACTTTAAATAAAGACTATATTTTTTATGATTTAATTAGAAATGTATAGTTTTCAGATTTTTCCCTATATTTGTAGTATAAGTCGGTATTACTTGCCAAATTTCATAGTTCTAGGTCAACGGGAAATACCCTATAAATTTTGATTCCCTTGAGAGTGTCGAAATATACGTTTTTTGCGGCATAAACGGCCGTATCTTTCGTTCACGTTAACTTAGAAGTTTGATTTTTTCACAGCTTCAAGGGACTGTAGACCTGAGTATATGGTTTTAATTTCAACTCGATACCTCCACGCATTTCCGAGATAAAGGGTGGTGACAGACAGACGGACGGACGGACGGACACCAAAGTGATCTCATAACGGTTCCATTTTTTCTTTTTGAGGTACGGAACCCTAATTACAATATTTTTTTACAGCGCAGATAAGCATGATCAAAAAATTAAGAAATTTCTTTTTCCCTGATTATTTTTCAGGTGAAATTCCATGATGGCATGATTATTCATTTTATTGCAAACAACAATGTTCAAACGTTTAAAAAAATTGATAGCCCTGAAAAGGGTCGTTAAATTTTGTTTGCTGTTGTCATTGAGATGATTTCCAAAAAATTGAATAACTGGGTGATCGATTTTTTTAATCAAAATTCTCGATACCTCGCGCGAAGTGGAGGCATGAGAATAGAAAAAATATGCGACGACCGGCGCACAATCGGAATGTAGCACGGATTTAATTCTCGCAGCCAAAATCGTGTATTTTTACCGTGCTCGTTTCGAAATTTCTTTTCTTTTGCTCCGTTCATAGAGCATAAAGTTTTTCAATGTTACAAAAAATTGTTGGCTCTAAAAAGAGTCATTGGATTTCATTAAATTCCATCGTGTCGATCCAAGTTATCCGTAAAGATGCCATCGACGGCGACGCTCTAAATGTGTTCAAAAAAAAACTGAAAACATAAATATTGAAAACCTAGAAACATCCATTTTTATCTGCAAAATGTTGTTTTGCATTCAAAAATATTGCTGGCTCTGAAAAGAGCCGATTTTCATTTTTTAATCTCGAGGCATCGGGATGAATGCATCGCTGATCGATTTTACGTGAAGTGGGCAGAGAGATGCGGACACTTCAGGCAGCGCGAGGCGACTGAGGCGAGTTCTACGCGTGTGACAGCTTTATATTCACTAACGCCAAGCAGTGGCTCATTCTGATTGGGTCATGAACCTAGGAGGGGGTTGGCTGTGCGCACGGGCCAATCAGAATGCGCCACTACTTGGCGTTGGTGTATATAAAGCCGTGACACGCGCGGAACTCGCCTCAGTTGCCTTGCGCTCCTCGACGTGTCCGCATCTCGCATCTCACCCCACGTGAAATGGATTCATCATCTCGATGCCACGACGCCTCGAGATGAAAAATAAAAATCGGCCTTTTTCAAGGCCAACAATATTTTTTAACGTAAAGCAACCGTTCGCAAATAAAAATGGATGTTTGTAGGCTTTCGAAATTTATGTTTTCAGATTTTTCATAATACATTTAAAGCGTCGATGGCATCTTTACGGATGACTTGGATCGAAACGTTGGAATTTTATGATATCTAATGGCTCTTTTTAGAGCCAACGATTTTGTAACGTTGAACAACCCTACGCTCCATGAACGAAGGAGAAAAAAAACAAAAAATTTCGAAACGAGCACGGTAAAAAAAACAGGATTTTGGCTGCGAGAATTAAACCCGTGCTACATTCTTATTGTGCGCCAGACGTCGCATATTTTTTCTGCTCGCAGTCTCCTTCACTTCGCGTGAGGTATCGAGATTTCTTATTAAAAAATTCGATCACCCAGTTATTAAAATTGTTGGTAATCATCTCAATGACAAAAACAAAAAAACCATTAACGGCCCTTTTCAGGGCTATCAATTTTTTCAACGTTTGAAAATTCTTGTTTGCAATAAAATTAATAATCATGCCATCATGAAATTTTTACTGAAAAAACTAATTTTTTGATCGTGCAAATCTGCGTTGTAAAAACATATTGTTGCTTATTGCATAAAATTCTTTACTTTACGCCAAATAAACGAAAAGATATTCTAAGATTATATAAATCTTTTGTTTCCGAAGAATTAGGACGCATAACGCAAACATGCTCGACAGCAGCACGTGAACGAGAGTCTTCCTCCATGGTACGTGCTCCAGCATAGGACCAAGCGCCTATAATCCATGAAGACTTTTGATTGGCTCGTGAAAAAATGGCGGGAACTGAATACGTCTGATCGACAACAGCCTGAACTACTGTTTTTGGATGAGACTGTAGAAAACCACAACCATTCAAAAAATCTCGATTCGCAACCCTTTTTTCAAATGCTTCGGTGAGATGAACCAGGCATAGGAAAAATATGAAAAAATACGACTTTATTCGTCGAAATGTCCTTTTCAATAGCGCGTAATTGAAAAAAAATTTTGTCGAGTTTTTCGATGCGAAAATCTCAACAATCGCGGGGGCCTGATTTTGCACTCCCCCACCTTTTTGCCTCCCACGTCCCTAATTCTCAACCAATCGCGACGAGCGTGGTCGCAATCGAAAGTTGATGAAATTTCCGGTCCAACATGTGTCGTGGTTTTTCAAAATTCGATTTTTTTTTTTTTTGAAAATACGGGCTCTAAAAAAATCCCACTTCAATTGCTCAGTACTGTATATGGCATGATCTATATATATAAAGCATATTTATGTATATATAGCATATTTATGTATAGATAGCATTATATATGACATTATCTACCTATATATATCTCTCTATATTATATAAATATTTCGCCGCCGCCGCCACCGTGTACAAGAATCGAGAACCCAAACCTCTAAACCCAAACCCCCAAACCTAAACTTTTACGACGCGAGGGCGCGTAGCCCCCGAGCCGTACGAACCCTAGTATATATGGGGCATTCCATCCCAAATCGGACAGTTTGAAAAACTTTTTTCTTTATTTCCTCAATTTTTTTATATTTTTGAGTACCCATCAAAAGACCCTTCCTGTTAAATTTTGAGATTTTTTTGATAACCCGTTCAAAAGATATTAAATTAACAAAAAAACCGCTCTTTTTTTGGTATTTTGGTCATAACTTCTTTAATAATGGTCCAAATTAAAGTTTTTTTTTCAAAATTTTTGTTTTTTATGTTTTGTTTTTTGGATCAAAAATAAGTAATTTCTAGCATGATTAGAAAGTAGGCCACGGCCGCCTCATATATTTTTTTTCTTTTCTTCAGTTTCTAAAAGAAAATAAAAAAATTAACGATTAAACGAACTCACCTAAGTGAAGTTCAGTCGTGGTTGTATGAGCGCCTCTTCCGAAGAGATCAGATATGTAGTACCCCCATTTCAACTTGTGTCGCCACAAATTTTTAAAGAAACAAAAAATATTTTTTTCTCATGGCAAGCCTCGTGTGCGCGCCGTGAGAGCGTGATTTTCGATCTTCAAAGACTTTTCTAGTAGCCGTAACTGAAAAATAGGGCATCTCGAGTGAGATGAGTGGGAGGGAGGGACTGATCTCTTCGGAAGAGGCGCTCATACAATCACGATTGAACTTCACTTAGGTAAGTTCGTTTAATCGTTAATTGTATTTCGCACCTCTTCCTTCAGAGATCAGATATGTAGTTGTTTAAAGCAAGTTACGGCTCGGAAACAATCATGTACATATAAATATATATACGTATATAATTATTCTTATTTTTCTTTTCCATGAAAAATAAATACAACCAATGAAACAAAACGCAAGCATGTAATAGCCGCTGTACGACCTTCCCTGTCGCACCACCACCGGGCGCACATAAACAAACCCAAAAACTAGTATTGAGAACACCTTTAGCGAACTGTGTCTCGTCTGATATTAGAACCCGGCAATAGGTCGTTGAATCCTTTGTCCAGCCGGCAGTTTTTCGAATCAAGTCCATTTAGCTGAGCCAGCTCGCTTGGCCCCTGCTGTAACAGCGTGACGTGTGCTGTACGCGGTAAAAAACATCCACATCTATTCCACCTTGAGACAATTTCATCTGGATCTAACGGGACAACGTCAGTGTGGTGACCGTTTCACGCGGTCATTTATAAGAAATCAAAAGACTCAAAAGTGAATCTCAAAGAACCTTGGTTTCATCTGAAAATGATTCAAGAGCCGACGATAGACACAAAGATTTATCTTCTGTGAAAAAAGGCAAACGTAAATCGGTTGCTTTCTCTTTGGACCCGATGTTTTTATCCTTTTTACTGTATCATCTTTGCCCCAACTCGAGCCGAGAATGAGTGATAACGCTGATTGGCAACAATTTTACGAGCTATACGACGCACCACTTTCATACTCTTTGTGTGAAAAGAGAGAAAACCTCTAGTCGTGCAGGCCACCAACGGATCAAATCAGTTAATAGTACAAAAGCGCCACCATTTTTTCAGACCGCAATCATATTCACGTACAGTTGCATCACCAATGCCCGGGAGAGAAAAGATCATTCCATTTTCATTACATGAAAATTGTATTTATTCCTAAGAGTCAGACTCTCAAAAACGGAATAAATTACGTTTCAATCCTTCGTCAAACGAATGTGTGTGTTTTGGTCAGACCAAAAACACGATGCTGGGCAATCAAATCGCTGGCACATCGCATGCATACATGCGGTTGCAACTTCCTCAGTTCGTAATCTGCCTCTTTATTCTTGCTTGAAACAATATAACCAGCAACCATCCAAATATCTCCTGTTTCACACCAATCCCATAATTTGCCTCGATAGTGAACTCAGATTATCAAATCGATTATCTCGCATGCGAATTATATAGACTATTGCCGTCATGTTGTCAGTACGAAGAACATGAACATGAAGAACATGAAGTACGTGATTCATTTCTTAAAAAACATTTTAGACCATAGAATGCAGCAAATAATTCAAGGTGATTGATGAGGAGTCCCAAATCCTCAGTGTTCCAATGACCATCCGCCCGACGACCCTCAAATGCAGCCCCCCCCCCCCATCCTGTGCGAGAAGCATCAGTAGATATGTCGCAATCAAACACGGGCTCCTTAGGGGGAGCACTGGCTAAAACTATATTTGATTTCCACAATCGGAGATCGTTTCTTAACTCGCTTGGAATGTTCATGAAAGCGTCATAGTTATTTTTATAAGCTTCAAGTGTGAATAATTCTTTTCCCTCAAATCGCCTCATGTATATCATTCCGTAATTAAAAGCTGGACAACTCGACCCGAGTGTACGGACGAGAGACGCAAAATCTCTAATTGAACACTTTTATATTCCACTAAACCTCTTTATTAAATCGTGAGATTTAAGTACCCTTGTAAAGGTACACGGTGTACGGCTTAAGCCAAAGGGTAGACAAGTGAACTCAAAAAGCCTCTTGAGTTTTAGAATAAATCGCCGTTATTTCTAATGGCGTCTTTATGGTCGTTGCTGTTTTCGAGGATACGGCTTCCGCGGTCTCGAATTTAAATTGCTGCGCGTCGATCTTTTTAGCCCGCTCTGCGTCTATGGATTGCTCGGATACATGGACTGACGTTGCGCCGACAAGCCTTCCTGGTTTTTGAATTCCTTAACCTGAACAGATTTTTCGACGGTTCAAGATTTTTCCTCTAGATTTGCACCAGATAAGAAAAACGTCGTGCCGAACCTCTCAAAATATCTCTCAAGGACGAGTTTAAATTTGCGAGGACTAAATTTTTCTGAATCTTCGATTTCTCCCTTTGAAGAAACGCCGAGAGACTTTCATCGTCGCTCAAAATTTCCAGTAATTCGAACTTCACGAAACTGTCAGCTTCTACACTAAGCGAAATCGCTTTTCTCACAGCAGTGAGACAAGAAGCAATACGTTTTGTATTTTAGTAATACGTTTGTCTCTTATTCTTACATTTTCATAAACCGCTGACATTACCTCGGGATTGAAGGCCCGAGCTCCGTCATAAAATTGCCATTTTCTGGAATTCCATAATTTTTCAATAACTTTTTATCTTCCTTTTTTGAAAGACCTTGTTTGAAAATCTATGACCATGCGGATAACGACGTCCTTGTGTAGAGCATCTGCTAGTCTGCTTCCAAGTGGGAACCCATTATAATCAATACATCTTACTGAAGATGAACTTCATGCTCAGGTTATTCCTGAGTTCCAGAAAAGAAAGCGTCCCTCGGCTTTTCATAGATCGACACGGCTGTCGATGTCGGAATAGGCACCGGCACAATTAGTAGTGTCAACAATCGCAGTGAAATCGCATCCATTGTTTCGACAGAGAGTCTTTCCTCATTGACAAACTGAGGAACCTGGGTTTGATGATCAACTCTTTTTAACCACGACTCTTGCGAAGTGTCGCGAATAACTATTCGAGCGATGTGAGCGACCGGCAGCGTGCTTTGAACAACTGCCTGAACGGGCCGAACGACTATTAGAGAAAAATGCCTGAGTGATGAATGACATGAATTTCGATCTCTATCGTCCGCGTATTCTCGTTTCCTCTCGCTATATCCTCTTTGTCTATCACGATCTCGTGAATATTCTCGCGTTCCATTGAGACTGACCCGTCACCTAAAAGGTGAAATTGTCGCAATGCCAGTACTTATCTCAAGAGAGAGAGAGAGAAGATTATTCCATTTTCATCAAATGAACATTTTTTTTATTCCTAAAAGTGAAACTTTCAAAACGGAATAAATTACGATTGTGGTCGGACGAAAAATCAGAGAACGATGTCGGAATTGAGCTTTCAAAAACCAATTCGTTCTGGCGTCTTGTGACGTCTGAGAATGACGGGTTATGTTCTGATGATCCTAATGTCATTTACTTTAAATCTTCGATCGATCTCGGCCGTCACCGAAAAGGTGAAATTGTCGCAATGCCAGTACTTACCTCAAAAGAGAGAGAGAAGATTTTTTCATTTTCATCGAATTAAAATTTTCATTCCTAAGAGTCAGACTCTTAGAAGACGGAATAATTTACGCTTCAATTCTTCATCAAACGAAGCTGTTTTTGGTCAAACCAAAAACAAGGTGCTGAACAATCAAATTGCTGACATAGCGTATGCAAGTCAAAGAATGATGTCGGAATTGAGTTAATTCTTCGATCGATCTCGGCTGTCACCTGAAAGGTGACATTGTCGCAATGCCCGCACTTACCTCAAAAAAGAGAGAGAGAGAGAAGATTATTTCATTTTCATCAAATGAAAATTTTCATTCTTAAGTCAGACTCTTAGAAGACGGAATAATTTACGCTTCAATTCTTCGTCAAACGAAGGTGTGTATTTTGGCTAAACCAAAAACACGGCGCCGAACAATCAAATTGCTGGCACAGCGTATGCGAATCAAAGAATGATGTCAGAATTGAGCTTTCAAAAAACCAATTCGTTCTGGCGTCTTTTGACGTATAAGAATGATGGGTCATGGTCCGATGGTATTAATGTCATTTACTTAAAATCTTCGATCGACCACAGCCGTCACCTAAAAGGTGAAATTGTCGTAATGTCAGTACTTACCTCAACAGAGATAGAAGATTATTCTATTTTCATCAAATGGAAATTTTTATTCCTAAGAGTCAGACTCAGAAACGTAATAAATTACGTTTCAATCCTTCGTCAAACGAATGTGTGTGTTTTGGTCAGACCAAAAACACGGTGCCGAGCAATCAAATCGCTGGCACAGCGTATGCAAATCAACTAATGATGTTGGAAGTGAGCTTTCAAAAAGCCAATTCGTTCTGGCGTCTTTTGACGTCTATGAATGATGGGTTATGGCTCGATGGTCTTAATGTTGTTTATCTTAAAAACTTCGATTGACCTCGGCCATCATTTTCTTCCATTCGTAAATAACTTATTTTTCTTGTTATCCCTCGATGAAGAACAGTCTCGACTTTCCTTATTTTTTATATTTTACGCGTTTTGTAATTTCGCTTACCGAATTCGTGTGTGACGACACCGGCACAAAACGAAAGAATGAAGATCACGCTCTCACGGCGCGCACACGAGCCTTGCCATGAGAAGAAAATATTTTTTGTTTCTTTAAAAATTTGTGGCGACACAAGTTGAAACGGAGGTACTACATATCTGATCTCTGAAGGAAGAGGCGCAAAAAATTCTCAAATAGCTCACCTTGAGCAGATACTCAATCTGAGTACCAAAATAATTCAGTATCTGCTCAAGGTGAGCTGTTTGCGATTTTTTAAAAATTTTGAGAACGTTAATGGCTTGTAAAACACAGAAAAAAAATCTGCCCGCTACGGGTGATAGCTTGGAAATTTGTATATATTATCACGGTTTGTTCAGAATTTTTTTAGATTCAAAAAAAATTGTTTTCAAAATTTTTTTTTTCACATCCAATAGGTCAACCACAGAAAAAAATCTACCCACTACGGATGATAGCTTGGAAATTTTTATACATTGTCAAGGTTTTTCCAGAATTTTTTTAGATTTTTCAAAAATGGTATTTAAAAAAAAATTGAAATAAGGGATGTTTGGAAAAATCTGAAAAAATTATGAGGGTGTATTTTAGACTCAATGCGATCATATAAAAAAAATCAAATAAATCCGAGAGGGTCAGGGTCAAGGGTTTACACACTTGGGCTGGAATACCTTATATATATGGGATGTTTCATCCCAAATCGAACAATTTGAAAAAGACCCTCCAAAAGACCCTTTCTGTTAAATTTGGAGATTTTTTGATTACCCCGTCACAAAATCTCAATTTTTTTTTTAAACCGCTCTTTTTCAGTTTTTTGGTCATAACTTGTTTAATAATGGCTCAAATTAAGCTTTTTTTCAAAATTTTTGTTTTTGTATGGCCTTTTCAGAAAAAAATATTAAAAAAATATTAGACGTGTTGTTAAATAAGTTTTTTGAGTTTTAAACTTTGAATCGTATTTTAAAAAACAAAATATGCACCCACTTTTAAAAACACGATTCAAAGTTTAAAACTCAAAAAACTCATTCAAAAACACGTCGAATATTTTTTTTTGTATTTTTATCGGAAAAGGTCATAAGAAAACACAAATTTTGAAAAAAAAAACACTTAATTTGAACCATTATTAACGAAATTAAGACCAAAAAACCGAAAAAGAGCGGTATTTTCAACAATTTAATATCTTGTGAACAGGTAATCAAAAAAATCTGAAAATTCAACAGGAAGGGTGAGACCTGGCACTTACGGTGACGTAGCGAGAATATTTTTGTGGCCCTGTTGTTTAGACGGAAATGCGCCCGTCAGGGATAGGAGCAGATCGAGAGAAGGATCGGTGAGTATGTGAGTTTGTATGATTTTTTATTTCGTGTGGATTTTGGCCATGGGTGTAGCGTGTTTGTAAATGAAATGTCGTTGAGGTACTCTGCTTACAACTTAACAAACTAAATTTATTTAAAATGCCATCAACTACTTTAGTCGATGGATTCCACGAATTATTAAATTTCGCAATTTGGTCACAACGGTTGCAGTTTTGGTTTTAACAAAGTTTGAATTTGCTTCACATAATTTTGTACAATTCGTAAATTTTGGTTCAAGGTTCGGAATGGATGCACGTTTAACCACGATACGTCTCGCACGAAGTTGTCGCGAATTCGGAAGATTATTGGCGTACTCCTAAAACCACTCGATCGAAGTTGGGCACACACTATCGATGCCGCGTAACAAAACGTGTCGGAGCTAGGTGGGACGTGCCGGTTTGGTCGGATCAGAGGTGTAATTGAACGTGATCAACGCTCGGTCAGTGGTCCGTTCTACGTGAATGTGTAGACCGATAGTTTGATTTGCGAACCAACAAAATAATTATTTATTGAACCGGCCTCGACCACGCTTATCGAGGCTCCTCATTGAAATGTCCTAAATTTTGAATTTGGTCGTTTAATAACTTGTTTTCAATGGTTGACCTGAAGGGTCGGGCCATGGAGGTGAATTCTTGCTGACGAATTTTGGTAGGAGTCGACCGTATTAGTCGCCTTTATGAAGACGAATATTTAATAATTTTCAGTGGGTGCGACCACTCTGGTCGCTCTCCTGAAGCCAACTGGGTAATTAATTCTGCGGGTGCGACCGCTCCGGTCGCACCGCCGAAGACAACTGAATAATGATTTGTAATGGGAGCGACCACTCTGGTCGCTCGCCTGAAGATAACTGCTGATTAATTTCTCATTAAAGTAGTCCTAAGGACTCAGTCGGATATTAAGGCGCGAACGAGGTGTTCCTACGCCGAGCGTTGCAAAACTCTTGTATGTGCAGCGTCTCTCCGGCTACCGTGAGATCTCGTTGGTGAGCAGAAAAGCTGCAACCGACCACCGTGAGATCGTCAACAGCTACTCGCTCGCACGCCGATAAGCCGTCACAAAAAAAAAGTTTGTTTGTACCAGCGTAGAGCAAAGCTTTTTGAGAAATCCGCCCCCCCTTCCTAGTAAGGCCGGGCTGCAGCCCGCACCTTACCCCTTCCTATTCTAGATCGCAATTCTACCGAGAGTAAAAGAAAACTGCAGAAAACCTTCACCAATACAGACGGTAATATACTTAAGTCCCCCGGTAGCAATCCGAGCACGCTCTAGCACGACTATAGTTTGTCAAGTAGGTAGTTACCTTTTTCATTACGATCCAGTGGGCCAGTCGCTTGCACGGTTAGGTGGACCACCATCCGAGCGATAAGAACCACGCCGGCAGGCCCCGTGAAAACCGTGCAACAATCGCCCACTTATCGCAATGAGGTCTTGGGATTCCCTTATTTAAGGTGGGGTCCCACCCCACTGGGATTACAGCTGAAAACAATTGAAAAAATCTAACATATTTTTTCAGCGGTGTCGCCTGGATTCACTCCTGGGTACGCGACTTTCAAGACCCGAGCACTAGCCACTAGGCCACTGCTCTCCCTTTTGCCGTCACAAAATATTTGATAACTAATTCGCTCTTCCGAGCACCAATGAACATTATTTATTTATTTAATTTTAATCTTTTGCAGAAAAATAAAATGATCGGAAAATAAATAACCGCAAAAATGCCATAGACGTAACAATATATATGGGTCATTCCACGTCTAATCGACCACTTTTGACACTGACCCCTTTCGATTTGGCTGAAACTTTTGTATGTTTTCTACTCTATCCAAAATATTTTTCAGAATTTTTGATAATTTATTTTACCCTACCAAAAAAAAGTTAAAATTTTTCAAACAAAAATGTTTATCTATTTTTCAAATATCTAAAACTTTTTTTAAAATTGACTTATCGGGACGTTTTTTTTCAAAATTTTTGTTTTCAATTGTACTTTTCTGAAAAAATGGGAAAAAATTATCCAGATCGATCTTTAACGTTTTTTTCTTTTCAATTTTCGGAAAAAAACGAAAATTTCTCGATGAGCGCCATTTTTTTTTTTTATAGAAACTTTGACATTACCTACAAATTCTCTGAAATTTTTAGAGTGGGGACTTTTTGTTTTCTTTTTTTTTTTCAGTTGAAAAAAATTAATATTTTTTCAACTCAGCTTATTTCTCATAGTACCCCTCTGAGGATTTTTGAAGAAGTTAAGAGAACCTCAAAGTTAAAAAAAAAAAAGTAAAGTAATAAATGAAATTCAAAGTGGTAATCATCGAAAATTTCAGTGTTTTTCGAAAAAGTAAGAAAAAAAAAGAAGTTAGTTCTGAATAATTTTTTTAAATATATTTTTTGAAAAATACATTTAAAAACAGAGAGAATGAAAAAAATTTTTGCACATAAGCTGAGCTCCCAGCCACTTTGTTTGTTATGAATTTTGCAAAAAATCATTGACGTGTGCGAATTTCATCCGACTTTTAAATTTTCAAAAAAAAGGGCGTGGTTGCTCTAGTGTTTGCAAATTTTGCGATATCGGGTTAAAAAATATTATACAGATAGTTTGAGTGTTAAAGATTATTGCTATTGAATTTCGCAAAAATCGCTGAGGGGGTTCGTGATTTATAAAATTTTGAATTTTTTGCAAAAAGCACGTGATCGCTCTAACTTGCACATATTTCGTGAAACCACGCTCACAATTTGTATAATGGTAGCTTAATGAAAAAAGTTACTTGGTATTCAATTTTGCAAGAATCGCTTGAGCCGTGCAAATTTTATACGATGTTTAAATTTTCAAAGAAAAAGCTTGATCGCTCTAGCGTCCGCAAATTTTGCGATATCAGGTTAAAAAAATTGTGCCGATAGTTTGAGTGAAAAATATTGTTGATATTGAATTTCGCGAAAATTGCTCAAGAGGTTCGTGATTTATAAAATTTTTAATTTTTTGGGAAAGCGCCTGATCGCTCATATTTCGTTATATCAGGCTCAAAATTTCTATAATGGTAGTTTAATGGAAAAAGTTACTTGGTATTCAATTTTCCAAAAATGGCTTGTATCGTGCAAATTTTATGCAATTTTGAAATTTTCAAAAAAAAAGCTTGATCGAAAATTGTACGATACAAAGCTGCCGTTTTATTACTCCGATAACCAGAGGTAGTAAAAAAAACTTGCAATTCGGAAATTTGCACATCGTTTCCAGCGTACTTTTCCGTATTTACAAAGCCAAAACTGTGACAGTTGAGATTTACTAAAATTTACTCACATTTCCTCATAGAGGATCAGGATTTGTAAATACGAAAAAATACTGAGGAAGCGATGTGCTTATTTCCGAATTGCAAGTTTTTTTTGTTTAATTACCCAAAAACCATAGTTTATAAAATAATTGTATATACAATAGCTATAATCCCATCACAAATTAACCACTTAAAAATTTTTTTTAAGTCTGTTGTTTTTCTAAAAATGAACTGAATAACAATTCTTTTTTCAATTTTCTTTGTTTTTGAATGTAGTTTTCAACAAAATATATAACAAAATTATTCAGAACTATCTTCTATTTTTTTCTGACTTTTTCGAAAAACTTTGAAATTTCCAATGATTACCACTTTGATTATCAAACATTTTTTTTTACTTTGAGGTTCTCTCAACATCTTCAAAAATCCTCAGAGTGGTATTATGAGAAATAAGCTGAATTAAAAAAAATAATAATTTTTTCAATTGAAATAAAATATAGAAAACGAAAAATCCTCACTCTGAATATTTCAGAGAATTTTCACAAAATATCGAAGATTCTATAAACAAAAAAGAAATAAAAGTTAAAAATGGCGATCATTAAGAAATTCTCATTCTTTTCGAAAATTTAAAAAAAAAAACGTTCAAGATCAGTCTGAATAATTTTTGTCTATTTTTTTCTGAACAGTACGTGGAAAAACAAAAATTTTGAAAAAAAACGTCCCGATAAGTCAATTTTGGAAAAAGTAATAGATATTTGAAAAATAAAAAGGCAATTTTTTTGAAAAATTGTAACTTTTCATCGGTTGGGTAAAAAAATTGAAATATTCTGGAAAATGTTTTTGATAGAGTAGAAAAAGATACAAAAGTTTCACCCAAATTGAAAGGGGTCAAAAGTGGTCGATTTGACGTGAAGCAAAGACGGCCCAAAATTAAAAAATGGCGGATTCAAAACGATATGCGTTGGATGTCTTTTTCAAAAGCCTGTGGCTTGGTCAAAAATGGGCCTATATGGCAATTTTTTTCATTCTTCTTGTTTTTGGATGTACTTTTTGAAGAAAATACAAAAAAATTATATATAGGTGTCTTCTATTTCTTCTTAAACCTTTTTGAACAAAATTTCAAAATTTTTTCGCGGATGACCACTTTTGATTTTTTTTCTTCTTAATTTTTCAAACTCTGAGATCCTTTATAAATCCTCAAAAACTTACAGAGTCGTGTTTCGTGAAATAAGCCCAGTTGTGAAAAAAAAATTCCAATCGATAAAAAAAAGGGAAGGAAAATTACACCCACTCCGGTTTGGGCGGCATTCTTTCCGGAATTGAACGGAGTTTTTTTTTAGTAAAGAAAAATATAAAATAAAAAATGCGCTTCCGAGAAAACGATGATTTTTCTCGAAAAAGTGAAAAATTTCATAGACTTTAATATCTTAATTTTTTTTGTATTTTTTTTCGAAAAGTACATTTAACGACGAAAATTTTCGAAAAAAAAACGTCCTGATTAGTCAATTTTTGAAGAAGTTATAGCTATTTGAAAAAACAAAAGCCTTTTTTTTAAATAATTCATAACTTTTTTGGGTTGGGTAAAAAAAATTGGAAATTTCCTGAAAAATGTTTTCAAAGGGGTAGAAAAAAGACAAAAATTTCCAGCCAAATCGAAAGGGGTTGGGTTCAAAAGTGGTCGATTTGAAATGGAATGACCCATATATATGCGCCGGGCTCCAGCCTCGTTCGTCCTCAAGTGTGTTCCTGGCTTTATACTACTAAACCGCACACAGGGCTGGATTAGGCTCTGTGGCGCCCCTAGGCAGGCTCTGTGGCGCCCCTAGGCGGCACAGCAAGCTACAAATCTCGAAACGTTTAATGAATAATAGAACACGGGTGAAAATAATTGATTTGTAAAATTTTTCAACCACCCACGCAAACTGCTATAAGTTGGTCAAACTGGATATTTGACGTCATTTCTTATTCAATGCACAAAGTGGCAAGAGCATTGAGCCGCTTTGGTGACCAGGTCGATCCTAGTGCAGTTTCATCACTGGGCCGTCCGATGGCGCTGAGTGTTAAATCTCAAATAAAATTCGAATGTATGTCAAAAAAAATTTAAGTACAGTCAACTTTCATCTATTTTACCGCCAGCTAGTCCAGTCATTCTAGACTAAAAATGGGCTATTTTCTGCAATAACTCCGCCAAAGCGGGAGATCGTTTTATCTACTTTATTGTGACCTCAATAACATAAGCCTGAGTTTTCCCCCTCGAGCGTGGATCGGAAATAATAGTAATTGCAAAAGAAACATGCAAAATTTCCGTTTTTCTCGAATAAGTCGTTCAGGACCAATCGTACAACCAAAGTAGTTATTATCAATCTTAGAGATGAGGAAATTCCCTACAAAACTAAAACAAATCGTTGTTATACGACAAAAATTGGCTGAGCTAGCGCCGATAAAAGTTAGACGCTATTGCGAGTGCCGAGTAATTTCACAAAAAACCTGCAAAATTTGTGTTATACCTGAATAAAACGTTTATGGTTGATCGTACGACCAAAATTGTTATGATAAATGTTAAAGAAGATAAAATTTGCTACAAAACTAAAAAAAAAAATCCAATACGATGAAAATTGGCTGAGTCAGCGCCGATCAAAGTTTGACTTTATAGTGATTTTCAAGCACAAGGGACCGCCACGCCAGCCTTCTTTGACTTGTAACTTCTCTCCAGTTTACTTAATCGAAAAAATGCCAAGAATAAACGTTGTAGAGTATAAAATTACCTACATTTAAAAAAAAATCAACCTTCTAGGTCTAATATTTTCGGAACTAGCGTTATTGAAAGTTGGACGATTGTTTATTGTACGTTATATCTCGATTTTTCGACGTTAGCTGATTTACATTGACTATTAAAAAAATGTATACAAAAAAAATAATTATTTACGATAAACATTTATTAACAAACATTATAATATCATTTTTTTTAAATATAATTTTTGAACAAATTTTTTTATTAATTTTTTTGTTTTCTTTATTTATGCTGTGTAAAATGGTTATTCAATCATATTTTTTCACCTTCTAGGGGTAATATATGTTATTTTCGGTTAAATTTTTTATATATAATACCTTGTACCGATCTTAAAAGATCCTGAAATTTTTAGAAAGGTTTTTTTTTGTTTTTTTGAAGATATGAATTTTGGAATGTTTAAAAATCGTGTAAATCCACGATCAACATTAAATTTTTTGTTAAATTTTTTTTGTATAATATCTTGTACTGATCTTGAAAGATCCTGAAAATTTGAGGATGGTGTTTTTTTGTTTCAAGAATATAAATTTTTTGATTATGGATAAAATTTTTTTTTTACCTCTTAGTTAAGTAAAGTTGAGCAATCATGTAGTTTTGTAATTTCAAGCAGTAAAAAAAAAGTAAAAGTTACAGTATTTTGGTAAGAAAAATTTTTTTTTGTACCAAAATTCAAAAATTTATATCTTTTAAACAAAAAACACGATCCTGAAAATTTCAGGATCTTATAAATCAGTGCAAGGTATTTTTGAAAATTCAAAACTCTCCAAATTCATCATTTTTCAAAATATTTTTTCGGAATATTTTTTTTTTAGCCATAAGTATATTCTTCAAGACGATCCCAAAACGATTTTTTAATAACTATAATAGTTTTCGAGATAATTGAAAATTAAGCTTAAAAGATTTTAAAAAATCTGAAATTTTGAATCTTGCATAACTTTCAAAAAAAAAATTTCAATTTTTTCCTTTGGTAGAACTTCGTTTGATTAAAAATGAAAACATTTGACTAAATTTAATCGAAATTGAAAGGGTTTGATTCCAACTCTCGGTCGATTTGACATGGAATGACCCATATATATTGTATATATATATTTTCTTGTATGAAACAGCCTCCCTATCATAACTTTGACTATTTTTTTTGTATACATTTTTTTAATATGTAGTTAATGTACATCAGCTAACGTCGAAAAATCGAGATATAACGTACAATAAACAATCGTCCAACTTTCAATAACGCTAGTTCCGAAAATATTAGACCTAGAAGGTTGATTTTTTTTTAAAATGTATTTCAGCCAATTTTCATCGAAAACATAGACGTATCCACGTTAAAAAGTAATTACTAAAGCAATACCAGTAGGAATATCAAGAATTACGAAAGGGAACAATGGGTCGATAATAGTAGAGTACGATACACGTAATAAACTGAATGAACTGAAAACTACGCTAGAGAATACAATAGGAGGGCAAGCAACAGTAATAAAAGTGAAACAAAAGAACCCGAAAATAAAAATAGCAGGGATACAGAAGGAATAAATAAAAGACGATAATCGTACTCTACGAGACTCAATAACGACACAATAGTATTTTGTGCATCTAGGGCCAGAGATAAGTCTTTTTGTCGAGCGTGAAGTTTGGCGCAACGAGCGAAGCGAGGGCCGCAACCGCGCGAGACAAAAGACGAATCTCTGGCCCGCGTTGCACACGATCTTTTTTTTCCCCATGGGAGATTTGAGTATCTTTTCAGTATATGCGTGGATAGCCAAAAAGGGGCTCTTAGCTGTCAGAAAAGAGTCACTTTTCGTCTGTCTACGCATATGGTGAAAAGCACGAAAATCTTGCATGGGTGAAAAAAAATAATATTGATACGTAACATGAGGGGGTCAAATTTAGGATGCTGAAGATACAAATAAGAGAAGATAAAGAAGTAGAAAAACGAGGAACAATCATGGTTGAAGTAGTAGACACATAAATAAATAATGAGAAAAGGTCGAGTGAACATCGGATGGGCGAGATGTAAGCATATGAATTCGAGAGCATCATGAGATATTTTAAATGGTGGGGCTTTAACCGCATGGCGAAATACTGTAGAAAAGAAAAGTGCAATCGATGTGCTGGAAAACAAATCAGAAAAAGATGCAAAGAGATTACGAAGAGATGTGTAAACTGCATGTACAAAAAGAAACGCTAAACCCTAGCGAATAAAGTCACCACTGAATCACGGTGATTTTTTTCGGTGACAAAGTGACCATTTGATCAAAACAAAATCACCGAGTTCTTGGTGATTTTCAATTTTTATCCAAGATGATTGTCACGGTGATTTTTAAAATCACGGTGATTTTGTAAATCACCGTGACAATCACCGTAAAAATCACCGAGAACTCGGTGATTTTGTGGTGACCAAATGGGCACTTTGTCACCGTAAAAAATCACCGTGATTCAGTGGTTATTCAGGGTGAAAACATCGTCACTCAATCCGCTAGGGAAGAGACAACAGGGTTCAAGATGATCGCGAGGCATTGGATAGAAACTGCCCGACGTATCTAAGAAAAATGGAAGAAGGACGAATACAGAAAATGATACAGAAAAAATGATAATACAGAAAAAAAGAGAAACAATTTAAAAACGTTGCATTTTAAAAGGTAGGGGGTAATTAGTGGTGCACATCGATTTCAATAATAGATCAAATGTACACGGGATCAATAGCCGTAGTATATGGCTCGCTAAGTTCACCGGAAAGTAAATCCATACCATTTATATCGACATGGCGACAAAATACTTCTACTGAATGAAATTACGTGAGATCCTCCTGCCGTTGGGGCTATTCGGATTATGAAAAACCCTACAAGTCACAGAAACTAGTCAAATTATTGTAGATCTAGTCTTTACTTCAATTCTCTACATCAATATCTAAGAGACACGTATTTTTTTATCAGCGGAATACCGATTCTAGGGGGTGAAAATACCCTCTAAAGTTAGAACCTCCAAGGGGTACTTTTCAGGTTACACCTATTTCCTCTTGAGATAATTGAATGCACCCAAATGGATAATTAATACCTTGATGATAAATGATAAAAAATGCAACTGGTTTCACATCGGGTTGCATAGGAACAAAGTTTATAGGGGTTGAAATTCATAAAATCATTATACTAAAAAAACTATGCACTTATCTCAATGAATTCAATTGCCCTCGAAGAGAGCAAAAAAATCCTGAAACCTGCGATAACATACGGGTTTTTGCATTTTTCTCACAAATCAAGTAACGAAAGTGACCTACACCTATGAATGTTTACATTAACTCTTAATAAAACGGCAGTAATTCCTTTCGTTCTTATTTCTACTTCTCATCGTACGTTATTTTTTTTAATTAACGGTTTTAATTTGGAACCACCCCCTTATTCATAGATCGATCTTTCGATAAAAAAGTATTTATATCTGACTTATCAATCATTCTGACTGATTTATATTTGGCAATGGAATGGCATAGGCATATGATAAGCGTTTACACTCATTCGTTACGGTTGATAAGACCAAGTTTTGGGATGGCGCATAGAAAAACTATGTAGTCAAAAAAAAGAAAGAACATTTGTATCCTTTATTGATAATATGTCAACAGTCGAACAAAATAATCACTACAGCAATAAGTAGAAGTGAATATATAATCGTATACTTTATTAACCGTTTTAAGGTTGTTTAGAAGCTATGAAATCTTTGAATGTTAATTGTTCAATAAATAGCTTCGCAATCGTAGTGAAATTTTTACACGACCTCCTGAATAGTTCATGCAAGAACATACCAAATTTTCAGAATTCTATCATCATTACTTCAACCTCCTTAAGGGTTAAAATAACGAAAAATGAGAAAATTCTGAAAATTTGGTATGTTTTTGTATGAGGTATTTCTCATTAAATTTAAGAGGTCGTGTAAAAATTTCACGACGATTAGGAAGCTCGTTATTAAGAAATTAACGTTTTGTTAAAAACAATTTTTTAAACAAATAAAAAAAATATTTATCAATAAACTTCGTTTTCTTTCCGTTGCTTTGATTGAAAAATTGATTTGATTTGATAGAAAAATTGAGAGGTCAAAAAATAGTAATTTTTGCTACAAGTGTAGAAAACAACGAATTCCATCGCACGTGAAGTTGCCGCATGAGCCGAAGACTTATGGTGTATTTCACACGAGTACGAGTGTGAAATGCACCATAAGTCGAGGCGAATGCGGCAACTTACGCGCGATGGAAGTCGTTTTTTTTGCACCTGTAGCATACATTATTTTTTGCACTGACTGCCCCGAAAGTGGGATTTGAGATTCAATAAAACCAATGACATATTCAAATAAGAACTTGTATATATATATAACTAGCAGTATATATATAACCAGCAGCTCTTGGGCGCTCGTTTTCTTCATCCATTCTGTATTCCGTATTCCCTCAGAAAATGCGACTGTCATAAGTTGACGTTACGTGTCACATGAATTCCGCTACATTCAAGTTTGTTTAATCGGTTTAAAATCGTAGAACAAAAAACGATCAACTGTCAAAAAATCCGTTTTTTCGTAAATCAATGGGGTAAAGTGAGCTATAAATAGAGTTATTCCCGCACAAGTTCGGGAATCTGTGACATTCCCGCACAAGTGCGGGAATGTTAAGCATCGTTGAGAAATTAGCCACTTTCCGCACGTCAAACACCCATCGAAAATCGCACTTTCGGGGCAGGCATTGCAAAAAAAAACTTATCGCAAAGTTATATCAGTTTCCATAAGACTATATTTTATTTTATTTAATTTGTTAATCTCAATTATTCGATAATGAGCTTCCAAATCGTCGTGAAATTTTTACACGACTTAAATACTTCGTTGAAAAACATACCAAATTTTCAGAATTTTCTCATTAAACGTGATTTGCTTCTAAACAACCTTAAGTGCTGCAGTAATGATAGTCGTCGATAAAGTGTTTAAAACACACCAACTTCTTACACCAGGAACAGCGAACGATAAAAACATTTTCACATTTTGGAACTTCACAATGTGATTTCCAGAAGTCTCCAAATGCAAAATCTACAGGATTTTCAAAATTTCCTGGTGTTTCTGCTATGTAACCACTGTTATACCAAGAATATTTGAAAAGATCGATATAACGTGGTGACGACAGTTGGTTATGAACGAGTGACTACAGCTTTATGATAGTGTTTCTAAATTACAAATCAATGTCATAATTCATCAAAAGACAATTATCAGAAAAATGTCTAGCAAAATTTTTCCATACTCGAAATCCAAAAACATCGAGGGGTTGGATTTTTGTTATAGTTCCTTTAGATATAATCATCAGTTCAAAATTTTAAGGTTTCACATCATTTACAGCTTGGGGACAGTAACCAGTCCAAGAATCAATCAGTAATGAAGATTTTGGACCAGGTTTTGGATAACATACATGTTGCAACCAAATTTTGATATGATCTGAACATAGAAGTATGATTTTTTCATTTGAAAAAATTTCTATACAAAAACAGTGGGTATAATTTATACCTGCCGTAAATTTCCCAGACTTGGATAGCTTTAGTTCAAAAAATAGAAGAGATAGCGGCTAGCCGTCAGCTAACATAGTCGGCTGGATAGTGTAACTGTTGGTCGTAGAAAAGATTAATTGAACTTACTTCGATTGTTATGGATGTAATGAATTTATTAATTTTTTTCGATACGATACGATGAACCACTTTAAATGAGTTTCTCCACGTAGGAGCTGCTTCAAAACGGAAATCAACATTGTACTTACTTTTCTCCTTTAACTGCTATAGTTTTTCCAGAATGCATTTCTAATTGGAAACCACTGTGTATAACGTATACACATACAATAACTTCAAAAGTTGCGAGAAAATTAATAACGTTCAAAGGATTAATCTTTATTTGATTAATATTTGCAATTTCTTCTTAGGCTCGAATTTGAACATTTCAACATCATATTTCAACGCTTAAAATTTAGATGTTGAGAATTTAAGGGAAAAACCTACGACAAGGAAAAGAAATAAGAACAAAAAGGATTACTGCCGAAAACCGCAAAACCCGTATGTACTATTTTTTGCCCTCTTCAAAGTGCAATTTCAACCCCTATAACTTTTTTCCCTACCGATATGAAACCAGTTGCATTTTTCATCATTTATCATCAAGGTTTATCATTAAAGTAATTATCCATTTGGGTGCATTCGATTATCTCAAGTTGAAAAAGGTGAAACCTGAAAAGTACCTCTCAGAGGTCCCAATCGGAATCTCTGAAATTTTAGGGGCTAATTTCACCCCCTGAAACGGTTTTCCGCCAATAAATAAAATACATGTCTCTTACATTATTATGCAGAATAAAATATTTGAATTTCATCAACTTCGGAGGATGACACCGGAATGACTTTCCTTGTTCGAGAGCATCCTCAAGATCGCAGGTTATATAAAGATCACAAACGTGGCATAGAGATTTCCTTCTTTCTCTTTTAATTTCTTTCCTATTAACGAGTTAAGTACAAATACACGGTCTCGCGTTGATCTTCTTGCCCTGAATCCATTCTAGCTTCCTCCAATTTATTATTATATTCCAGCCACAGCCTACTTGCCGTGTGAGGCGTTATATTTTATACCATACCTCAAGCAAAGTGAGACTCCAATAGTTGGCTATATCCTGTTTATCCTCAATCTCCAAAATCGAATAGATTTAGTCTACTTCTTGTCTTTTGCTGATCTTTCCTTTCTTACGAATCTGAGTTAAAAACCCGCGTAATACTGCAATAGTTCGATGCCAAAAATCACAACATTTTATTTAACAAAATCATATTTTTGTTTTTGCAATTTTGTTTTGTGATGTCTAAATAAGTTATTTTAAAAAAATGCAAAAATTTCAAAATAATTGTGCCTTAAAGTAAAAAAAAAAAATCACAGTGAAAATCACACTTTTCTTTATTGTTGGAAAGCAGATTCACGGTTCAAAATAATGCTTGAGAATCTGGGTGTAGATTTGGCGACCCGAGCTAAATTACTTTTCCGTAGAGTCTGTATTATGATTTTTTTAATACGTTAATTAGAAAATGAATCCAGAAACACCATAACTCGCACTCTCTTTAAAATGGTAAAGAAATTTTTTGATAAATCTTAGTACTTCATTGACTAGACTGTACCACAATAACTATCTCATAATCATAAAAACACTTTCCATTCTCTACTCGTCATCATGCTCGAAAAAATGATTAAAAATATTTCTTACCATATTTGCTCCAGTGTCTGAGTACCAAGGAACTTTTTTCCTAATGGTGATTCCTGAAGATCGCGAATGATATTTTGCACGCAATATTTTGTGTTCGATGGAGCATTGTCATATTCAATGGCGTAACGGAGATAAGCCTTTATGACATCTTCCATCGGTAGTGACCCTTCTTTACGAAATATCGAACAATTCCATTGGGCCGCTCTGGCTATCATAACACTGGTTGCGCCTGTGTCTTTTTTGAATTGAACGATATCCTTATATTTCTCAATTTCTTTTGAGCCTCCATTCGCTATCACAGGTATTGAAATGTGTCGAACGATTTGCAATATCGTTTCGTTTCGATTTGGATGCTGTGGTCTCTCATCTATGGTACGACCGTGAACTGTTATGGCAGATATTCCTGAAGAGACCAATACCTTTTGTGGCCAAACAATATTCATATATTAATCATTCAAATATTCGAAGATAAAAATAAAGATAGATGAAAAAACGTTATTATTCGTTAAAGATTAGAAGTTAAAATATGAAGTAATTTTAAAAATCCTAAAATAATTACAAAATTCATTTACATCGCACAGTTCCAATGTTTTGTCCAAATCAGAAAATACACGTATTTTGCAAGTGACAGGTATACTCAAAGCATCGACCAGAGTTTTTAGTATTTCTTTGGCTTTTGTTGAATTTTTCAATAGCGCTGCACCCATTCCACCGTTGATTGAAAATTTCTTTGGACATCCCATGTTAATATCTATACCAGCAACATCCTTTTCAACCATACGACCAACCGCAAGTGCCCTGGCACAATCACTAGTGCCCAATTGCAAAACAACTTGATCTCTTTCACGTCCACATGTGCGGAACACTATGGTACCATCTGTACGATCGACGTAATCGACCGTTCCTAATACAGCTTTTGTTTTAGAAACAAATTATTTTTATTAAAAAATATCAGTTAGTATTACAAAATTCGCTTTAAAAAAACAATAATAGTAATGTAAATTCAATTTGGAGGAATATCTTTAAAATAATCCTTGTAAATTAACCCTCCGCCGTCTACCACTGACGGCATCGCCAAATCTGACTTTGCCACTTCTTGTCGATTTTTCGGTTTTGCATTGTCTATAAATTTCATATTCGAATGAAAATTGTTGGACTATAGGCATAAGACCTGAAAAGGATTCCCTCAATTTTTTGGGATTTTATAACATTCCCTTGTGGTTGAAAACTAACCGATAACGATATCATCCAGCGTAGTCAAAAACATAGGTAGATGGCGGAGGGTTAATATCTATGACAGGTTGAGCAGTCGTCTTTTTTTCAATTCTCAATCGATCCTTATTTTTTTAATTATGAATATTTGTTTGGCAAAATACTGTAAACAAATAATTAGGACTGTTTTTTTTCGAGTAGAAGGATAAGTGTCGACATAACCTCAAAATCTTTTCAACACATTTTTCTTGGAGACGGCTCGATAGAAAAAAACCGAATAGATTGTTCCAAGTCTTGACCCTTCAACTTCATATATTGAATATTTATATACCGGAATACTTCGTTTATTTAGTATAAACCTGTCAATTAAGTAGGTTACTATTTTCTCGACGTGTTGAACGCAACAATTTGAAATCAATTAGCTCCTCAGTGTAGACGATGTCGGCGCCGTACTGGAGAGCCAGAAGACGCATTGGAAGTGTTCCTATGCGAACCATAGGCGCTAGAATAATCTTGTTCTCGTAACAAAGCCTTTTTCTTGTTTCCGCCATTTCTTTCTGCCTCATATGATCACGAATTTTTGTTTTCTCCGTTCTTAGCAAAACTACCTTTGAAGACTCAATAATGAAATACACACAGTACGAATGAAATGAAAAAAACGATGCTCTCTTGCCACTTTTTCTGACATTTCAACCTATGCAAACCAGAGGGTACAAGCACCATAGCAACGAATTCAGACGTACATAGAAGCACAATTCCTATGCCTCCAGACGAACTGGGGTACACGCGTTAGTTCTGCACCCCAGTAGCTAGAGGCGCTGGCGGCGCCGTATGCGTGTATTGTACACCAACGGCTCACCGATGTAACACATAAATATTTTCCACCGTAGCTCCGCCTCTCGCTTCATCTCTCTCTTGCTCCTTGCGGCTTTATGTACTGGGGTAATGGCGCTTTCTCGCTCTATCACGCACTCTTTCTGAACTCTCTCGCTTCATCTCTCTCTTGCTCCCGGCGGCTTATGCACTGGGGTAATAGCACGTTCTCGCTCTATCACGCACTCTTTCTTATGTCTCTCGCTTCATCTCTCTCTTGCTCCCGGCCGCTTACGCACTGGGGTACTAGTACGGTCTCGCTCTATCACGCACTCTTTCTTAGGTCTCTCGCTTCATCTCTCTCTTGCTCCCGGCCGCTTACGCACTGGGGTACTAGCACGGTCTCGCTCTATCATCATTCTTCGCTCTCTCGCTTCATCTCTCTCTTGCTCCTTGCGGCTTATGCAGTGGGGTACTAGCACGGTCTCGCTCTATCATATACTCTTTCTCAGCGCTCTCACTTCTCTCCCCTCCAACTTCCAGTATCACACCACGAGTTAAAGGTCCATTGTCAGTCCGAGCCGGCACGTGCGTTTGTGTTCATTGTTTCCTTGGTTTTTGAAGATATTTAAAGCGTCTTTATGTAATTAAAATGCCGTCTCGGAACATTTGTGTATACCGTGGTTGCTCCAGCAGCAAATGGAAAGAACCACATGTCACGTTTCACCGTTTTCCGTTAGATGAATCGACGTAAGTCTAGTTTATTTATTGAAAAACGATGTTTTATTTGAAAACATCTGTAGAGAGAGACACATTAATCCCACTGAAATGGAACAAATTAAAATTTCGTTATGAAACGCGTACTGAAAAAGATTAAATCCGTATAATTGCGGTCAAGTAGATACAAAGGTTTGGTTTATTGGATATGATTCCCAGAGGTGCATTTTTTTTATAGCATGTCATGCCATGACACATTTTTGTTTTGTGCGTGCTTTAAATATGTGCGAGGGAGAGAGAGAGAGAGAAAGAGAGAGTCAGAAAAGGCGACATATACTTTTCTCTCTCTTGAGACCGCCCACTGGGCGTACGCTGTTTGACGTGACGTCACGATCCGATCACAGCGCTGCCAAGTGACAGTTTCTGTCCGAAAAAACTTGTCTCGGATCGAAGCATAGGAATTGTGCTTCTATGTACGTCTGAATTCGTTGACCATAGCAACGAAGAAATGTTGAGGCAAAGTTTGCGCTGGTCGCGCTCGTAGTAGACGGTTAGAGAACTAATGCCTATGACATATATATATGCGCATGACATATATATATACAGATTTACCCCTCTCCACGGCCCCCGAAGCAGGTTCATTATTATTATTATTATTTCATTTCAAATGTCCCAGGATACAAAAATATAATAAAAATGCCAGTATACTTGTGTTTTAATATATTTCAAATATTTTGTATAATTATTCATCTCAATAAATGACTATTTACAACATTCATATTTACACATCGAAATATTTAACAAGCTTTTAGATAAAAAACACGCTTAAAAATTCTTTTTCTATTTGCGTATCACATAAAATTAATCAGTTATAACTTTGCAAAGTTTTAGCTGCACAATCGGTTTTTACATTACATATTTGACAAGCTTTCATGTTATAAACCAACTTAAAAATTGTTTTTCCATTCGCCTATAACATAAAATTATTCAGCTATAACTTTGCAAAGTTTTAACCGCACAACCAGTGTTTTTACATCAAATATTTAACGAGATTTTATACATAAAAAAAACTTAACAAATCTTTTTCTCTTCGCGGATCGCATAAGATTAATCAGTCAGAACTTTGTAAAGTTTCAGCTGCACAATCAGTTTTTACATCACATATTTCACAAGCTTTCATGTTATAAACAATAAACTTAAAAATTGTTTTTCTATTCGCGTATCACATAAAATTATTCAGCTATAACTTTGCAAAGCTTTAACCGCACAACCAGTGTTTTTACATTAAAGATCTGACGAGCTTTTATATGTAAAACAAACTTAAAAAACTTTTTCTATTCGGGTATCACATAAAATTAATCAGTCAGAACTTTGCAAAGTTTTAACTGCATAATCGGTTTTTACATCACATAAGTATTTGACAAGCTTTCATGTTATAAAGAAACTTAAAAATGGTTTTTCTATTCGCGTATCACATAAAATTTATCAGTCAGAACTTTCCAAAGTTTTAGCTGCACAATCAGTTTTTACATCACATATTTGAGAAGCTTTCATGTTATAAACAAACTTGAAAATTGTTTTTCTATTCGCGCATCACATAAAATTATTCAGCTATAACTTTACAAAGCTTTAACCGCACAACCAGTGTTTACATTACATAGGACAAACAAAAAGATATCTAAAAACGAGAATCAACGAACACAAAAATAGTCTAAAATACACTAACACAGTAAACACAGCGCTAGCAAAACACGGAATAGAACTAAAACAAAATTTTAAATTTGAGGACGTTAAAATTTTAAATAATGAAAAATGGCTCAAAAAGCGATTAATTCTGGAAATGATACAGATTAAAGCACACTCAAAGCGATCAATTTTAGAACCGACATCGACAAACTAAGCAGCATATATAATTCAATAATTTAATAAAACTGCCCGGGAAAAAAAAATCATATATGATCATATATAATCATATATGATTTGGTCATGCATGATCCTGAACGAAATTTGTCTCTATATAATCATATATGATTATATATGATCGTATATGAACATATATAATCATATATGATCGTATATAATCATATATGATCGTATATGATCGTATATAATCATATATGATCATATATGATCATATATAATCATATATGATCATATAGAGACAAATTTCGTTCAGGATCATGCATGACCGAGTCATATATGATTATACCGGGTGTCCCATTTTAATCTTACAGTTGATTTATTTCGAAAAATATTGCTCCGATCAAAAATTGAGTGGAATGAAACTTTTAGGGTTCAGAGGGGGACGTTTAAAATTTTTTTTTGTTTTGGTCCAAAATTTCAAATGGTGGCGTTAAGATGGCTGACATGTTTTTTTAAAATGGAAACATGATTTTTTTTTTCACCAAAATTTTTTTCAGATTAAATCTAACATCTTTTGTAGTAACATTTTTTTGATACAGCCCATAATAGAGGGTGTCCCATTTTAATCTTACAGCTGAATTATCTTGAAAAATTCTGCTCCGATAAAAAATTGAGTGGGATGAAACTTTTAGGGTTCGGAAGGGGACGTTCAAAAAAATTGTTTGTTTTGGTCCAAAATTTAAAGGGGCGGTGTTAAGATGACCGAAAGGTTTTTCAAACAATGAAAACATGATTTTGTTTCACCAAAAAATGTGTTAAGTCAAAACTAACAACTTTTGTTGGAACATTTTTTTTATTCAGTCCATAAGAGATCACCATTTTTTACTATTTTAGTATTATCCGGGATAACCATGATGGTGGAATGGTGGAATGGTGAAATGGTGGAATCTTCGAACACCTTTAAGAAGATTTCAGAAAACACTCACGAGGAGGATTTAGAAGACCTCCTCGGCTTCGTCATTATGCTGCATAACGCTAAAATAGTCAAAAATGGTGATCTAGTCTAAAATATCCGAGCTATAAAAAAAATATTCCTACAAAAGATGTTAGATTTGATCTGAAAAATTTTTTGGTCAAAAAAAAAATCATGTTTCCATTAAAAAAAAAACATGACAGCCATCTTAACAGCGCCATTTTGAATTTTGGACCAAAACAAAAAAATTTTTTGAACGTCCCCCTCTGAACCCTAAAAGTTTCATCCCACTCAATTTTTTATCGGAGCAGTATTTTTCAAGATAATTCAGCTGTAAGATTAAGATGGGACACCCTCTATTATGGGCTGTATCAAAAAAATGTTCCCACAAAAGATGTTAGATTTAATCTGAAAAAAATTTTAGTGAAAAAAAAATCATGTTTCCATTAAAAAAAACATGTCAGCCATCTTAACGCCGCCATTTTAAATTCGGACCAAAACAAATAAATTTTTTAAACGTACCCCTCTGGACCCTAAAAGTTTCATCCCACTCAATTTTTGATCGGAGTAATATTTTTCGAAATAAATCAACTGTAAGATTAAAATGGGACACCCGGTATATGATCATATATGATTTTTTTTTCGCGGGTGAATAACAACTGAAAAACCTTAAATTACCATCCATTAATTGAAAATTCATTACCAAATCTAACAGTTATCAATTTAAAACCGGTCCAAAACTGGTTAACACATCTAGTCCGGCAAGAAAAACAACTAACGGCAATTGGCAATACTCAATCGCTACTCAGCTCTCGAAACATCGTGTAATGAAAATTGTTAATTTTGATCAAAAATGAATCTTGGAAAATATCAAACATAAAATTCATAGGTAAATAACACGTACACAAAGGTATCACAAAAAACATTAACTAAGCATTAAAATATTAAAATCCTCTCTCTCGCAGACACCAAGGCTCACAAAAAAACGACCCGTCTTGATACAATAATATCATAATGAATATTATCCAAGGTTCACCAAATGATCGAAATTACCCATACAAATTTAGGTCAGTCATGATACATAACACTTAAGCTTATAATGTAAAATATATTATACAAAATAAGACAATAATGAATGTAATTTTAGAAATAATAAATCTGAAGAGGATCCGAATAAGGATCGAAACGTTATACGAAAAAAATTGTCCACTGTCATTTGGACCCACTGGCCGAATCGCAGCCGATTCTTCCTTCACTATTGTCTCTACACGGCCGCATACCCAAATCAACACTTATATAAATTGGTGTTGAAATATTGGTGATTCATATTGATATTCATAGATATGGTGTATATATAAATCACAAAATATTTCTAAGAAGTAAAAAAAAGGACGCCAAGTATTAAAAATCACAAAAATTCGAATTCAAAAATCCTTAAAAACTTAGAATTCAAAGAATATCCAGAACATTTTAAATTAAAAAAAAACCAAATCACACAAGCCAAGCAAGAAATAGTGAAGGGAGGAATCGGCTGCGATTCGGCCAGTGGTTCCAAAAAAAATTGGACAATTTTGTATAACGTTTCGATCCTTATTCGAATCCTCTTCAGATTTATTATTTCTAAAAATTACATTCATCTTAGTCTTATTTTGTATAATAGATTTTGATATGTTTTGATATGTTTTACACTATAAGTTTATGTGATGTGTCATGAGTGACCTGAATTCGTAGGGGTAATTTTTGATCTTTTGATGAATCTTGGATGATATTCAATATGAATTTATTATGTCAAGACAGGTCGTTTTTTTCCGATCTTTGATGTCTGCGAGAGAGAGGGTTTTGATATTTTAGTGCTCAGTTAAGGCCTTAGGCCACCCTAGCACTTTTGAAAAATTGATTTTTTTAAATTTTATTTTAAATGGACCTCAGAAATGATGTCCCAAAAGTTTATGGCCGGGAAAAATCTCTAAGTACTCGTTTTTCGAATTTTAGTACAAGGCCGTCTGGTCCTACTAAAAACTTCAAACGCCTTTATCTCACAATTGCATTATTGAAAAATTTTTTTACTTTAAATGGTCTAACAGGACCTCAAAAATGATGTCCCAAAAGTTTATGACCGGGAAAAATCTCTAAGAACTCGGTTTTCAAATTTTAATACAAGACCGTCTGGTACTACTCAAAACTTCAAACGCGTTTATCTCAAAACTGCATTTTTTCAGTTGGCCGGACTCGTAACTCAGACAATTTTCCACCGATTCACTTGAAATTTTGAATATATCTCGAAAACGACATTGTCTGTGGAAGTACGTAGGTTTTTTTTTTATATTGCATAGTTCATTTGTTATTAACAATTATCTGACGATTTTCTAGGTAGATTTTTCACTTTCCACCTTAGAAGTGCGCCATTTGACCAAAAATCAATATATCGCAAAAATCCTACGTACTTCTATAGCAGTGATTACATATGATCGAAAAGAATTTATTGGCTTATTATGATTAAAAAATTATAGGAGCTGTTAGTCCGGCCGTGAACTCTGAAAAAACGGAGACGTTATCGCGAAAACGCTGCGCAGCCGCCATTTTGAAATTAATCGCTTCAAAAAAAATATTGTAAACAGTCACTGATATGTATGATAACACCCCGTTTTTGTAATCTCGATTTATTTTGTAGTATTTCTGAAAATAGATCCCCAAAAAGCCTATTTTTTTCGGTCTCTAGAGTGGCCTAAGGCCTTAATGTTCTTTGTGAGAAGGTGTGTATATGTTATTTAACTATGATTTTCGTATTTGATATTTTCCAAGATTCATTTTTGATCAAAATTGACAATTTTCATTACATGATCTTGTTAAACGGTCAAGGTGTTTCGAGAGCTTAGTAGCAACTGAGTATTAGAGACGAGTAAGGAGGTTGGGGCAGTGGGATCGAGTATTGAAGAGTAGGGGTATTTGTTACGGTTGAGGAAGTTGCCGTTAATTATTTTTACATGCCGGACGAATTGTGGTAACGAGTCTTAAACCGGTTTTGAATTGGTAACTAGCTGTTAGATTTGGTAATGAGTTTTAAGCTGATGGTTGGCAATTTAAGATTTTTCAGTTATTATTTAAAGTTTTGTTAAATTATTGAATTATATATGCTGCTTAGTTTGTCACTGTCGGTTCTAAAATTAATTGCTTTGGAATGCGCTTTAATCTGTATCATTTTAAGAATTAATCGCTTTTTTAGCCATTTTTCGTTATTTAGAATTTTGACATCGTCAAATTTAAAGTTGTGATTTAATTCGATTCCGTGTTTAGCTAACGCTGTATTCTGTATGTTAGTGTGTTTGAGACTATTTTTATGTTTGGTGATTCTGGTTTTTAGATATCTTTTTGTTTGTCCTATGTACAATGCATCACAATCGTTACAATCGATTCGATAAACTACGTTTGATTTATTCATCTTGTCTATTTCATCTTTTGTGGAACCGATGATAGAGCGAAGGTTATGTTGGTTGTTGGTGACTAATGTTATATTGAATTGTCGAAAGAGACGGATTAGTTAGTGGTGAAATTTTGTGTCATTTTGTTTTTAATTAGTTCAATGTTTTTTTGGTGGAAGGAAACATCTGATAGTTTTATCGCTCTATCTATTAACGTCGTTATAATTCCTTTTTTTTACTAAGAGGGTGGTGAGAAAAGAAATTTATGAATCGACCTGACCAGGTAGGTTTTCTGTACCAGTCGGTGATTATTGAGTTGTTTTTTCGGATTAGTAAGATGTCTAGAAATGGTATTTTGTTGTTTGTTTCTATTTCAACTGTGAATTGTAGTTTAGTGTGATACGAGTTAAAGAGATTAAGTGTTGATTCTATTTTGTTTATGGGAAGAGCTATTATCATATCGTCTACGTATCTTTTATAGATTGGTATCATGAATTTTAGTTTTTCAAGGCAGTTTGTTTCCAAATCGATCATTACAATGCTTGATAATATTGGGGCCAACGGTGAACCCATGGGTAAACCAAATATTTGTTGATATATTTCGTCGTTAAAGGTAAAGAAGGTAAATTTCATTTGGAACCACTGGCCGAATCGCAGCCGATTCCTCCTTTCACTAATTCTCTACACGGGCGCATATCCAAATCAACACTCCAAGCAAGAAACTTGGTATGTTATTAATGACCATACCAAACCAAAAAAACTTAGCGTGCTGGTTTAAGAAAAATAAGCCCGGGAGGTGCTGCAGGATTTCCACGAGATGAGATAGAAAATTATTACATTTTTTCGAAAAAGCATTTAACATAGTTAAATTTCGATAAAAAAGGGTCAGTTACACTATAATACGTTATTATTGGACATGAATAAAAAAAATTTATTTTTAACAAAATAATGATTAAGTCTTTGGAAAATGCATATTAGAATTAAAGGTAAGATTTTGAACAGTCTTAAAGTGAGGAAACAAATCAGTAATTAAACTATAACCGAATATAATACTTTGCACAAAATAATGAGGACTAGATTTGAAACAATCTTATAGGAAATAAGTCAAAGAGTAAAAGATAGTTCAGATCATCAATCGTTGTCCGGGCTGAATTATATGCTTTTGTGACCGTTTGAATGATCGTTTGTGACCGTGATAGTAGAAAGAATTTTTTACAAATAATTGAAGCAAGTATAATATACGAATAAATGTACTATAATTGCCATTTATGAGCTTCGAAATGGGTCAATACTCTTAAAATTTTCAAACCTGAATAAACAATAAAAAATTTGAACAAGAGAATATGTAAATGGAATTGTACATTAAAAATTAAAAAATAAGTCCCATAGTTAATTCGCCTAACGCTTTGCTCTCAAATGTCCATCACTCTACATTGCAAAACGCACACTCTACCTTGTCGTAAACCATTACGTAAGAATAATGGCTTTTACCCCCGTTCCCCCCAAGGTAAGATTTTTTAACCACCTCCCGTCTGGACTCTTACATAATTAATGAATTGTTATGATGAATTATTGTTATGAGATTTTCGAATTCAACCGCTATTAGAGCATCACTTTTCATATTGTGAAGAAGAATCTTTAATATCCTCGCTTAATATTCACGTGCATCCACGATAATCATCGTAAATCCAGGGATCGTGGCACATTTTTGCGTAAATCGCGGATGCCATTGCCGTTCAATATTCAAGATGGGTATTCGATATTTGAACGATTGACCGTTAAGAGTGGAAAATAAGAAAAAAATCGTTATAAAAATAAAAGGTTACATTTAAACATAAACATTGTACAAGATTTTTCTCAGTGAGCTATTCTCGTAGTTACTCTCTAGTTTACTCGGTCATTACCTCTTTTGTTTATTCTCATGGTTGGTTGCTAGTGCACTCGTTCAATTTTTTTCTTTTTTATTATTTTATTTGTTTACTCCTTCGTTAAGCAGCAGAGACGTCTGAACTTGGTTTGTCCTCGACGAGCGTATTAGTTCGTAACCCTAATACGCCAAGTTTTTTTGGTTGGGTATGGTCATTAATAACTTGCCAAGTTTTTTGCTTGGCTTGTGTGATTTTGTTTTTTGCATTTAAAATTTTCTGGATATTCTTTGAATTCTAAGTTTCTAGGGATTTTTGAATTCGAATTTTTGGGATTTTTAATACTTGGCGTCCTTTTTTTTACTTCGTAGAAGTATTTTGTGATTGATTTTACTTCTTTTTTAAAGTTCTCTCGAAGTACACCTCCGCTCAGAAGTTTGGATACACCTGTCGATATTCCTTGGCCGCACTAAAAGTTGCATAACTCCGTCAAAAAAAATGATAATCGAATTTTTTTTAAAGCGTTTTGACGGGAAGGAATTCAGCTTTGCTTCCCCTATTTTTATTTTTTTATAATTTTTTTTCAATCTGGTATGCTTTTTTGAAAGTGACCGTTTTTCGGCATTTTTTCGACCATCGCAAATTGGGCGCATAACTTAAGGACATTTTTTCTGTCTCTTATATCTATGGTACTTGTGAAAGGGTTAGAAGCCGCTTCATTTTCATTCTCTAAAGATTTCCATTCGATTTTTTCTCGCAAAGTTTTTTTACTTTTGGCTAAAAAAGACAACTTTCGAAAGACGCGACGTAACTCAAAGACTATAGAGTTTAAGAGAAAATGTCAAATATGAAAGAAGTAGCGTGGGTATACACGGAATCGCCTGGAATTATTTCAGAATTTTCCCATAAAATTATCTTTTTTTACTATTTTTGCTTCAGTAAAAAATGTCATCTGTTTGAAATTTCCGTACTGCATGATGAAATAAAAATCTGAAAAAATTCAGCAATATTTAGCATGCTATAAACAACAATGATGAATAATAATTATTGATCATTGTTCATCATTGTTTAATAAATTGTTTAAACAATTGTTTAAACAATTTGTTAATGACTTTTGGGCAATATTATTATTGATAATTGTTGCTTAGAACATGCTAAATGTTGCTGAATTTTTTCAGGTTTTTATTTTATCACAAAGTACGGAAATTTCAAAAAGATGTAATTTTTCGCTGGAGCGAAAATAGTGAAAAAAAAAAATTTCATAGGAAAATTCTGAAATAATTCCAGGCGATTCCGTGTATACCTACGCTACTTTTTTCATGCCTGAAATTTTCTCTTGAACTCTATAGTCTTTGAGTTACGTTGCATCGTTCAAAATTTGCCTTTTTTAGCCAAAAGTGAAATAACTTTGCGAGAAAAATCCGTGCGAAAATCTTTAGGGAATGAAACTGGAGAGGCTTCTAATCTTTTCAAATGTACCGTAGATAAAAAAGTTTTAAAAAAATGTCCTTAAGTTATGCACCCGATTTGCGATAGTCGAAAAAATGCCGAAAAACGGTCACTTTCAAAAATGCATAGCAGGTCAAAAAAAAATCGTAAAAAAAATGTAAAATAACGGAAACAAAGCCGAATTCCTTCCCGTAAAAACGCTTTTTTAAAAGTTCGATTATCATTTTTTTGACGGAGTTATGCAACTTTTATTGCCGCAAGAAATATCGACAGGTGTATGCAAACTTTTGAGCGGGGGTGTATCTTTCCTGATAATATCTATTTGCATGAATATAAATATGTATATAAATATTTAAAGACATCGAATCTCAAATGACCACCCCAATATAAGTTAAGACCTGAAATAGCGGTCAACCTAATATACATCATATAAATACATATATAAATATAAACAAAATTCGAATCTCGAATAATCAGCAATACAATAACTTTACTCTTCACTTCTCTAATCGTAAATATTTTTACTCTAAATAACTCTATTCGTAAATAACTTTACTCTTAAATAACTCTAGTCGAAATATCTCTACTCTTAAAATAACTCTATTCGTAAATATCTCTACCCTTAAATATCTCGATTCGTACATATTTCTACGCTTGAAATATCTTTATTCCTCTGTCTACTCCTGTCACTCCTGAATAACCCTATTATGAAATATCACAAATTTTAATAGTAATTTTTTGTATATACTATTTACGAATTTTTATGTCTGTGAGCGCAGAAAATTGTCTCAAAAGAAAACAAAAAATTTTTCAACTCAGATTGTAAATTTAAAAGCCTCTCTTGAGCATTAAAAGTAATTAGCTCCAAAATTAGTATTCTTAGGTTTTAATATTGTTTTTTGTTTGCTTTTGAGAGCATTTTTTGCAAATTTTTGATATTTCATGGTAAGGTTATTCAGGAGTAGACAGAGGAATAGAGATAATTAAGAGTAGAGATATTTAGAAGTAGAGATATTTAAGAGTAAAGATATTTGAATAGAGATATTTAAGAGTACCCTACCAGGACGAACGACAGTAAACAACAGTCGTTCGTCTTGTGAAACGACGGTAACGACGGTTTCCGACGCTCCGGACCGTCGGGAACCGTCGTTTCACAAGACAAACGACGTTCGCACTGTCGTTCGGGTCGGTAGGGTAGAGATATTTACGAATAGAGATAATATTTACAAATAGAGTTATTTAAGAATAGAGATTTGAAGAGTAGAGTTATTTAGAAATAGAGATATTTACGAATAGAGTTATTTTAAGAATAGAGATATTTAAGAAAAGAGTTTAAGGTTCCCAGATATGTTCTCTTTCGAACCGATATTTACACTACGATCTCGATTTAAGCAAGAGCTGTGGGACTGGCACCGCTAGACACTTGCATAAATCGAAGTTGCGCAAATGTCGCCTGTGCGTGCAATGCGCATCTCACACCAGTCGGGAGCCGTGTCCGCTCTCACACCGGCGCTCTCACACCATGTGCCACGTCGATCGATATCCGCCGCATAGTGGGGACTCTTGCTTGTATCGAAGCTGCATAAATCGAGATCGTAGTGTACTGAAAATTAACAAATGGTTCATAGATTCAAAAAAAATCTCGGAAATCAATATTTTCACTATTTATCAATTCATTTTATCATTAAATACAGTCCGACCTCCAGGTAAGAAACCCGGTGATAAGAAACTTTCCCTAGTTTCGCACTCGAGCGCTTCCCCCACTCCGACTCGAACTCCGAGCTCGAGAATTTTTTGCGCGGAACCTCTGGTTAAGAAACCAGCCTAGGAGAGATTATTCGGGCCAAATAGAGTGAAGGTCGTCGTGTAAATTGATGTGTGCGTGCGTGCGTGAGCAGGGTTGCAAATAATGCATTAATTTTTTAATGCATTTGCATTTTCATTAACCATTAACGTTTAATGGTTATTGGAAATAATTTTCATTAACCATTAAATGTTAATGGTTAATGAAAATGCAATTGCATTAAAAAAAGTAATACATCATTTGCAACCCTGCCCATTACAATGTAGTGTGTGATAGAAAAAAATTCCATTACCCACTGTAATGTAATGTGTAATGGACAAAAGTTTGATTGCAATTTTGGGAATGGAAAAATATAGATGAATAAATTATTGCAGTTTTGCATTACATTTTATTGACTTAGGACTTAGATTTTTAGGATTATAACATAGATGCTTTTTAGAATTCAAGGTGAAAATCTAAGTCCTAAGTCAATAAAATGTTATGCAAAATTGCAATAATTTATTCATCTATATTTTTCTATTCCCAAAATGGCAATCAAAGTTTTGTCCATTACACATTGCATTGCAATAATAATATAAATGCTTTTTGTAATTATAATCCCCACAAAAACACCAAAAATGGTGTACAAAAATTGGAGACAAGTACATTTCAAAAAGTATCTATGGTTTTACAAAAAGTTGGGAAATAAATAGATATTACTTGGAACACATATTGCCAAGAACCAGTAGTATAACATATATTTTAAAATGATATATATAATCCCTCACATAATGCATTTAAATAAAATGATAAATATGAATGATATAATTTATATATTACAATATAAAAAAATAATAATAAGTACTTGGCAGTTCATTTATTATTTCACACGTTATAAAATTCTGTGTGAGCCCTGATCTGAATGTATACTTAAAATCGTGTGTATTCCGCCTGTTGGAGATGAAGTTGCCAAGTACTTATTATTATTTTTTTATATTGTAATATATACATTATTTCATACATGTTTATCATTTTATTTAAATTTATTATGTGAGGGATTATATATATAATTTTAAAATATATGTTATACTACTGGTTTTTGGCAATATGTGTTCCAAGTAATATCTATTTATTTCCCAACTTTTTGTAAAACCATAGATACTTTTTGAAATGTACTTGTCTCCAATTTTTGTACACCATTTTTGGTGTTTTTGTGGGGATTTGTCAACTTTTTGTAAACTATTTCATCACTTCAATGGGTTACACTATCACCTCCGTAGAAAGATCGTCTTAGCGGATATCATTAATGGAAAAAATGAACGCGGTTGCTGGTTAATAAGCCTCGAAAGGAAAAGGAAATTTTTCAAGTTACGAGGTTCAGGGCGAATTTCAATTAAGTGTAAAAAATGTGATTATATTAATTGCAATCGATTTTCTATAATCATCGCGCCACTCTTTATTACAGTAAATATTTTATCCCTTCATGAACACCAAAACTTTTATAGCCATTTTTTTTATACAACCTGAAGCTTGTCGAAAGGTGCGAAAAATTCGGCGAAGGAGAAGGAAAAAAATCTGTCATTTTAACGATATCGTAAACGGCTCAATCATAATAGAAAAACCGCGATATCTTCCGTATTTGGATAGCTAGAGCGTTCATTTTGGTGGCATTCGAAAGAGGAATAAAATACGGACTGACAGTATTCCCCGAAATTCTCCAAAGCCTTATAATTTGGTAATTATTAAGAAAATAGTTATATATATATATATATATATACTTCCGTGTATAAGTGAGTTAGCAGGCGTATAAGAGTCTGTGAGCTCCTCGCGACATGTCGGGGTTAAGGAGGAAATGTACTCGTCTCGAGTCGCTACCGCGACTCTTGATATAAATGCTTTTTAGAATTTAAGGTACCTGGAAATCTAAGTCCTGAGTCGATAGAATGTAATGCAAAATTGCAATAATTTATTCATCTATATTTTTCCATTCCCAAAATTATAATCAAAGTTTGGTCCATTACACATTACATTGCAATGGGTAATGGAATTTTTTTCTATTCGGACTCCCACACAGCACAAAAGTCAGAAATACTTCCTCGCGAACTCTTTTTTAAGACTACTTCTAGAGCAACACGTATGATATCTCGCAGACGTTAGTCTGAAGAAGTCTGAAATAAGAATAACTTAAGAGATCTTCGGAATGAAATCAACTGTCAGATATCCTTAGAAGATATCTTCAAGATATTCCGTAAAAGACATCCAATAAAAAGCCAGAAATAGTTCGTCGCGAACTCTTTTTTAAGACTACTTCTAGAGCAACACGTATGATATCTCGCAGACGTTAGTCCGAAGAAGTCTGAAATAAGACCTACTTAAGAAGAGTGTAAAAGGGTCAACATAACCTCAAAAATTTCTTGACGCATTTTTATCGGAGATGGCTTGATGAAATGAAAAAAGATAATGTGGGGTCGCCTGCGTAATTAATGTGTACAGGTCATGGCCCCACTATATTCTTTTCTTATTCCATCAAGTCATCTCCGCGAAAAATGTGTTAAACGTTTTAGCTCTATCTCTCTCGCACTCACGAGAGCGGAAAGGCGGGGGAGGGGGGTGAACCTCCCCTTAAGAGATCTTCAGAATGAATATTAAAAAGTTATTAGAAATCGCATATTCAGATAGACTACGTGATAATATTTGTTCGGATACATATCGGAACCGTTTAAATTCTTGGATTTCACCACTGACATATCATATAAGTAAATAGAATTCATAAGTAGTCGGTAGCGTAATAGGTAGCGTGATAGGTTCTCAAGTAGGATAGATAGGCAGGTCGCAGGTTCGAATCCCCGTGGAGGCAGATGAAATTGAAATGATGAAATCGAGTTTTTTTCTAATTTTTTTTTAATACAGTCGGTCCAGTAACTATGTAAATAAATAAAAATACGTATTAAAAAATTTTGCAAACGATAGAAATAAGAAAAAAATTAATTTTTGATAATTTTAAAGGAACCCTGAAAAAGTTATCTTGACGATGTCTTGTGAAGAAATCTCGAAATAGTAGTCTTTACGATATCTTTTTTGAGAAGTCTGAAAAAGTTATCTTCAAGACAACTTTTCACAGATATCAAAATCATCCCTCAAAGTGACGCATAAGACTACTTTCGGAACTCATTAAGATGTCTTTCGGAAAATGTATTCGGATGTCCAAATCTTACATAAGAAATCTACAGCGATTCTTTCAGACGTCATATTGCTGTGTGGGCTACTTTGTAATGGGCAGGGTTGCAAATAATGCATTACTTTTTTTAATGCAATTGCATTTTCATTAACCATTACTATTTAATGGTTAAAGGAAAAAATTTTCATAGTTAATGAAAATAATATCCATTAATCATTAAATTGTAATGGTTAATGAAAATAATTTCCATTAACCATTAAATTTTAATGGTTAATGAAAATAATTTCCATTAACCATTAAATTTTAATGGTTAATTAAAGTAATTTCCATTAACCATTAAATTTCAATGGTTAATGAAAATAATTTCCATTAACCATTAAATTTTAATAATTAATTTCATTAGTCATTAAAAAAGTAATGGTTAATGCATTACTTTTTCATAAAAAATTTCGCAACCGTGTGCGTGAGTATGTGTGTGTGCGTGTGTAAATCGTTCGAGCGGGTTTCTTATTAAGAGGATCGCATGCGGAAAAGAGTGAGAGAGACAGACAGAGCTGTAGTGAGCGTGGAACGCGCGCCTGGTGGGAGTATGCGATATATAACAAAAACTCTTCCCCTTGGGGGCTTTTGGTTTCTCACCAGGAGGTCGGACTGTATTGATTTTTGTCTTCTAAAATGTTTTTGTATTTCTTCCATCTTCTTTCTTGTAAAACTAAGTATCAGTTTTGCTTACAATGCGAAAATTGCTAAAAAATAAATCTTTTCAATTATGAAAATTTCCAAAATAAATATTTATTTTTTGGCAATTTTCGCATTGTAAGCAATACTGATACCGAGTCTTACAAGAAAAAAGGTGGTAGAAATACAAGAACCAGTTAGAAGAAAAAAATGAATATGTAATGATATAATTAATTGAAAAAAAGTGAAAATATTGATTTTCAGAGATTGTTTTTCGAAAATATGAACCATTTGTTAATATTCAGTAAATATGGGTTTGAAAGAGTACATATCTGGGCACCTCATATAAAAAATTCAGAATGTTTTGAATGATCTGTTTTCGTTTATCAGTGATATAGTAAATTTAACGCTAACAATTGCGTTTTTGAACGTCCCGCGCGCCCTCTAAAAGAATTTTAAAAAATCGAACCGTTGCACAGAGACCTTTATGTCAACGATATCTTTGACTTTTGAGGGTAGCCAACAGTTTCTAATTTTTCAATTAACCATAATATACATAGATCAGAGCGTAAAAAAAAATTCTTCTCCCATACAGGCTCAAAAGTTCTATTTAGGTATAAGAAAAGGCGTGTGAAAATATGAGCTCTTAATATTAATATTAACATCGTACCCATCGCACTTTTCGATTTTCCATAAGAATAACATGGGAAAAAAAATTTTTACGTCTTCTGATTTGTTCGGTATTTCGCGGATGGCTCCGTTGACTCGAGCCGACACGGGTTGTAAATCCGCGTCTCAATTTTCGAAGAACCGCGAATGACGAACTCCCACGCGATAAATTAATAAGACGTTGGTGATTATGTTGAAAATAACAAATTAAAAAAATTAATTTATTAAAATCGAAATTAGTTACAAAAAAATGATTAAAATGTAGTGTTCGTTAATGTATATTTGGATGTAGAAAAGTGATGTGAATTGAAAGTGTGTTTGTTGAGAGAATAATTTTTGTCTGGTGAATTTAGTTTTTCCCGAGTGTCTGTTTCACCTGGCGATTGGAAGACGACTGCCTCTTCGATGAGTCCTGAAATTGTTGACAATTTGTTTAGAGTGGGGCGCAGCGTCGGTTATGTCCGAAAATTTGTTTGGAGTGGGGTGTGAAGGGTCAAACTTTCCCTTCAATTTTCTTCGGTTATATTTTTTGTCTCTTTGCACGTGGGAGTGCGTTGTTGCCTCGGTGGCGTTGAAAAAATCTGGTCGCGGAGTTCCCGACCATGTGTTTGACCCTTCTCGCCACCCGTAAGTCCCTCCGCTCGTCGAGAGTGACCGGTAAAAACAATTAAAGAAAGTCTACGTTTTTTTCAATAATCCTTTACGTGCTCTTTCCCGGCAATTGCCGGATTAAGCGACGCTTTCTTTTCTCGAGTCTGGTCCGCAGATGTTTTATTGGTGGACACAAACGACGCTGCAAGGAATTTCGATATTTTTGACTGAAGATATGTGTGTGTGAAATAAATGTCTGAATATGTGTGTGTGGCTATATGCGAGTGAGAATGTTGTTTCCGCGACGGAACATGATTTGTATAACTGACAAAAGATTCATCATAAGAGAAATCTACAGACATATCTTCGTACAGAATTGAACGCTCCACAAACAAGGTTCGGAGTTACTTTTTGATAAGTCAACTCGTTCAAAAATTATTCAATGGCAAAGTTTGATTTTTCGTAAATTTGGTCGATTTTTTGTTATTACACCGGAACTATTACACCACGATCTCGATTTATGCATTCGATATTCGATATTTGCAAGAGTCCCCACTATGCGGCGGATATCGATCGACGTGGCACATGGTGTGAGAGCGCCGGTGTGAGAGCGGACACGGCTCCCGACTGGTGTGAGATGCGCATTGCACGCACGGGCGACATTTGCGCAACTTCGATTTTCGCAAGAGTCTAGCGGTGCCAGTTCCGCCGCTCTTGCATAAATCAAGATCGTAGTGTAGTTGTATCAACAAAATTCATGTGAAACAAATCAAGCTTTCGAGTAATTGTCACCAATAGTTCTCACTATAATAATTGAAAAGAATAATAGAACGCTTTAAAAAAATCTTTATTCAGATCTTTTTTATAAAGCGTTAAAAAATTTAGCCTAAAATTCAAGTCAGATTTTGGTTTAGCCTAAATTTTAAGTTAAATTTTGGTTTGGCGTGAAATTTAAGTTAGATTTTGGCTTAGCCTGAAATTCAAGTTAGATTTTGGATTAGCCTAAAATTTAAGTTAAACTTTGGTTTAGCCTAAAATTTGAGTGAGATTTTGGTTTAGCCTAAAATTTGAGTTAGATTTTGGTTTAGTCTAAAATTTAAGTTTAATTTTGGTTTGGCCTAAAATTACAGTTGAATTTTGGTTTAGCCTAAAATTTAAGTTGAATTTAAGTCTGTGTATAAGCTCAAAAGCCTGTGTATAAGCTCGAAAGCCTGTGCATAAGCTCGAAAGCCTGTGTATAAGCTCGAAAGGCTTCGTATAAGCTCGAAAGTCTGTGTATAAGCTCGGAAGTCTGTGTATAAGCTATAACGCTTTTTGCGTTATGGACAATTCAGGAAAAAAATGCGGAGGGACGGGACCGGGATTCGAACCCGGGACCTCTCGATTGCCGGTCGAGTGCTCTTCCAGGTGAGCTATCCAACCCGCTACCGACATTATTTCCGAATTGTCCATATGTGCACGATTTCGTGTTACAAAGCTCGAAAGCCTGTGTATACGCTCGAAAGCCTTTGTATTAGCTCGAAAGCCTGTGTATAAGCTCGAAAGCGTGGGTATAAGTTCTAAAGCCTTTGTATAAGCTCGAAAGTCTGTGTATAAGACAGTGAAGAGAGAGGGGCGCGATGTTAATCTCACACACACTCACACTCCCACTACCACATACAAGCCCTTCTCTATCGTATCACACCGCGAGGCAGAGCACCGCACGCAGTCTACGCACACACTCACATATTCTCACACTATACCCTCCAAGTCCTTGTATAAAACCGTGTGACTTTGATGCATATAGATATAGAGCCCGTGCCTAAGGAACACGTGACGTCAGACTTGAAGAATTTTTCCGATGCTGAATATTCGGATTAATTCGAACAATATAGATTTTTTTAACTAACAAACGATTTATCAGAAGAGAAATCTACAGACATATCTTGGTACAGAATTGAACGCTCTACAAAAAAGGTCCCGAGTTATTTTTTTATAAGTCCACTCGTTCAAAAGTTATTCAATCGCAAAGTTTAATTTTTCGTCAATTTGACCGATTTTCTATTATTACACCGGAACTATAAGTTGTATCGACAAAATTCGTGTGAAACATAAATCAAGCTTTCAAGTAATTGTAACCAATAGTTCTCACTATGATAATAAAAAAATAGAACGCTTTAAAAAAAATTGTTCAGCAGAAATTTGCTTGCAAATTTTATTTTTCTATTATGAAAATGACATTCATTGACCAAATTTGGATCCAATTTTATTAAAGAAAAAAAAAATTTTGCGCTAAATTCTGCTGCACAATTTTCTTAAGGCGTTCTATTTTTTATTATTATTATAGTGAAAACTGTTGGTCAACATTTCTCGAAAGTTGAATTGATATTTCACATGAAATTTCATTCACATTTTGTCGATAAAACTAATCGTTCCGGTATAATATCCAAAAATTGGTGAAATCTACGAAAAATTGAACTTTGACATTGAATATCTTTTAAACGAGTAGACTTATCAAAAAGTAACTCGGAACCTTTTTTGCAGAGCGTTTAATTCTGTACAGATATGTCTGTAGATTTCTCTTATGATGAATCGTTTGTTAGTTATAAAAATCAGAAAACGTAAAAATAATTTTTCCCATGTTATTCTTATTCCGAAACGGCTAACGCAAATCTTCAGTCAGACCTTTTTTATAGAGCGTGAAAAATTTAGCCTATAATTTAAGTTAGATTTTGATTTAGGCTAAAATTTAAGTTAGATTTTGACTTATCAGCTATATATAATGCTATATATTCATAAATATGCGTTATATATATAGATAATCCTATATATAGAGCTATATACATCTTATAAATACATACCTATAAATATAAAGAAAATTCGAATCGCAAATGACCACCATAACATATATCCTATAAATATGTATATTAATAAATATTTAAAGACATCGAATCTCAAATAATCACCACCCCCTAGTGTATATCATAAATATTTAATGCTATATGTATATGAACATATAGCATTATATACATTATCTATACATATATGTATATATATATATATATATATATATATATATATATGTACGAATACACAGCTTTATATATAGCATCATCTATATATACAGATAATGCTGTATGTAATGCGATATTATATCCGATATATGCGAGACCAAGCGCCCCTATCGCTTAATGAAGCTGTAAACAATCGAGAGAATAAAAAAGAAAACAATTAAACGATTACACTAGCAAGCAACCATAAGAATAAACAAAAGAGGTAACAGCCGAGTGAACTAACGAGTAGCCGTGAGAAGAGGTCACTGAGAAAAATCTTGTACAATGTTTATATTTAAATGAAGGGAAAATAATATTATCATTATTTCTGGAATGGTTGAGAATCTGTTATAGGCCTTTTTCCATTTTTAAGAAATTTGAAGCGCTTATTGTGAGATTCCATAGATTTTTTGATAGATTAAGATTTGGCTATTGTTACACTGAATAGCTGATGCGGATATGTCATGAGTGCATTTATGTAGTTTTCAGCTGGAATTCTGCTGAAATTCAATCAGAGTTCCACACAGATTTGTTTGGATTTCATTTGGTTTTCCGGAAAAAATTTCAGAACATTTTTGTGAATTTATCAAGGTTATTGCCCTGAAAAATCACATAGAAAACCGTATGCACTCTTATAGAAAACGGTTGAAACCTATGGAAATTATTTTCTGTCCATTCATTACAATAATTTTTGAGGTATATAACGTGTTGACTGTGAGATTTTATAGATTTTAATATGGACAGAGAGGAGTTATTTTTTTGTTGATTTAAAAATTTTATATTTCCTGTGTAATTATAATTTATTTTCTATGGAATATCTCCCAAATTCGCGACTTAGCTTGTAATGACATTATTTCGATATTTCATCGATGAAATTATTTACTGTGATTTCATCAGGTATTCATCCGGAATTCATATTTTGTAACAAATATGAATTCCTCATGAATTCCGCAGAAACACTCGCGGAATTCCTGAACTTTTTTACACGGGTATGTTAAGATCTAACGTTAGAATGCAGCAAAATAACAGCACGCTGTGCTGCGTATTTGCGTCTTAATTGCAGCACGTCGTGGCTGCGTATTTGCGTCTTAATTGCAGCACGTCGTGGCTACGTATTTGCGTCTTAATTGCAGCACGTCGTGCTGTTTATGTTGTAGTTCAGCTAGCCGTCACAACGTGTCGCACATCCCTCGCTATTGTTCTCACATGCGATGAAGCCACGCCAAGGGCATTTAAGTAAATTCCGATTAATATCTAAAAAAAAATCAGCTTGATGCAACATGACACGGCAAGTTTGCGCCACGACGTGCTGCGAAAACGCTACAATACGCAGCCCAACGTGACGCCAATATAACGTCAAAATAAGGTTTAAAGCACACTGAACTATGTGAATATGCTGCAAATATGCAGCACGCCATGTTGCAAATACGCTGCAAATGTGCAGCACGCCGTGTTGCAAATATGCTGTAAATGTGCAGCACGCCAGGTTACAAATATGCTGCAAATGAGCAGCACGCCATGTTGCAAATATGCTACAAATGTGCAGCTGCATATTTGAAGCATTATTGCAACATTATTACGTAATCTCGTGTCGTTAGAATGGAGTTTAATGCGGACGTAAAAAGCTGTTTACTGACGCCACGGCTTGCTCTCGAGTGACGTGCTGTTGCCGACAATATGACGCAAAATGTCTATCTGGGTACGAATTGCTACAACAAAAATTTTCGCTAATCGACATAATGAAATTGAAAGCATATCAATGTCGTTTTTCTGCATTGAACCGAAACAAAATTCCAACATATTCAACGTCGAGTGGATTCAAATATCCAGATATAAATTCAATGTAAAATTTCTCATTTAAGATCATACCTGCATTTTTATTATATTTAATAATTAGCTCTTGCTTGATAACAAAAATTGTAAATAATTTACCTCTATTTCCACGTCTCTGATGAAAAAAAAAGTATTAATTTCCACCCAGATAGAAATGTTACGGCACAGGGACGACACAGTGGCGTCCGTGCCGGTACGCCGTCTCGACACCGTGCGGGCATGTACGTCCGCATGTGACGGCACGGTGGCAGTACAGCGTACCGGCATGTCGGGGCGACTCCGTGGCTGCACAGTAAGTGCACGGCGTGCTGCTATTTCTTTCCTGCGCTGGTGACACTGTAACGACACTGTATATTGACATCATCATGAGACCCGGGTAGAGTCTCGAGTGCTTTTCATATATGCACTTCGTGACGCTTAATCGCATGTGAGAAGGATAGGAGAGGGTCTACGACACCTTCCGGAGGTTAGTCGAACTACTTGATAGTGCCATCACCGTGTCGCTACAGTGGTGGCCGATAGGAGCACACCCTGTTGTATCCGTGTTGCTACGGTGCCGCCACCGGCCGCCACGGTACGACGAGCCGCCACTGTGGCTTCACGTATATGGTGACACGGTGGCGACACGGTGGGCCAGAGCGCACCACCACCGTGTCGCCGCCGTGCTGTTGCTCTCCGATTTGGCGGCACGTTTTTCTATCTGGGCATTTAACCTCTATATTCGGTAATATTGGAAAGATTAATTCATTTAAATAAAATCTTTATAAATATTTGCGTTGAGATTGGATTTTGTAAATACTGTTTTTAATCACAGATAAAAGCAAAAAGTTTCACTTCTAGCGAGCGTGGCCTCCACGCACAACGATTTTTTAATTTCAATTTAATATCGATCTTCATTTATATTCCGACGTATATTTTTATTATCTCACTTTAGGTTCTTATAATGCTTCGTGAGCACTTTATAATGACACCTACCTTAGTTCGATGACGTCACAGGTAAAACAAATGCTGCATGACGAACTCGTACAGACTGCTTTATATCTCAATAGAAGAGCCATTGTTTCGATAAACCGATTAAGAAGTAACCACACCTCTCTGAGGCTGAGCTTATGTCGTTTTGATATTGTGCCGTCTGCGGCGTGCCCTTGTGGCACCTCCGATGAGACCGCGAACCACATCTTCTGTCAATACCCCCGACATGACCTTCAAAGGAATGTTCTTATTTCGCAACTGCAAAAGAAATATGGTCTTCTTCCGTACAGCGTCGAATCTTTTCTGTGTATGATGGATCCCATTGCGGTAAGAGCCATCAGCCAAGTTTATGAATACAATCGATATTTTTATTTAACGTTTGTTATTTTTTACTTAATATTCGGTATTAACCATTGGTATTTTTATCATTGTTCGCGACTTTTTTTTATTTTTTTTTAAATGTTTCCGCCTCACACGTATTATTTCGGCACATGGCAAAGTTCCTTGTTTACTTATATCTCTGAGGCTTATTTAATTCTTAAGGAAAAGAAAAGTCATTTAGTTTTTTAAGGTAAAGAAAAGTAAATGTACAGAAGAAAAGATATATTTAATGTTGAAATGTTATATTCTGTTCATTTTATTGTTAATTGGTAAGTTAGATTTGTAAGGATAACATGTATTACGGCTAGATGGGCATGTAACGCTCCGCGATACGCGTCTCGCGAATTCGCCGCGTCAAGCAGCACTAACCGGGGAGAGATAGCGCGCGCGATTCGAAACATTTAAAAGAGCAGAGTATTTTGATCGCGAAAGGACGAGCTGACTACCATACACGGTTTAATGTAAAATAATCATATGAAAATACGAAATGTGCATGCAAATGTATACGTATTTTTGTAACACGAGTATATAATGTGCGTCTTTACGTGCCTTGAAAATATGCGTAAAATAGAGCATTACAGCGAGACGTGAAATAATGCAGGTCCGAGCGCACTTTACGCACTGATAGCATTTTACACACACTTTCATTCATACTATTAGTACTTCACGCACTCTACCGCCGATAACAACCGTAGCGAGGCGCCACCTGAGCCTCGCAATGAGCGTGACGTGAATCTGCCGAGTACGTGTGAAACTGTCAAATTACGATACCGAAACATCGCAATAAAACCTCAAAATATCCGATTGCTTATAAATGATTCGGGAGTTCGAGATTATTTTTCATTCTTCATTACAAATTATGGAAGAAAAAGTGTTCATTGTAAGTGTTAATAGGAGAGAAATAGTTTTTTTTTTCACCCATGCAAGATTTTCGTGCTTTTCACCATATGCGTAGACAGCCGAAAAGTGACTCTTAGCTGTCAAAAAAGAGCCCCTTTTTGGCTATCCACGCATATACTGAAAAGACACTCAAATCTTCCATGGGGAAAAAAAGATCGTGTGCAACGCGGGCCAGAGATTCGTCTTTTGTCTCGCGTGGTTGCGGCCCTCGCTTCGCTCGTTGCGGCAAACTTCACGCTCGACAAAAAGACTTATCTCTGGCCCTAGATGCACAATAGTATTTTGTGCATCTAGGGCCAGAGATAAGTCTTTTTGTCGAGCGTGAAGTTTGCCGCAACGAGCGAAGCGAGGGCCGCAACCACGCGAGACAAAAGACGAATCTCTGGCCCGCGTTGCACACGATCTTTTTTTCCCCATGGAAGATTTGAGTGTCTTTTCAGTTTATGCGTGGGTAGCCAAAAAGAGTCACTTTTCGGCTGTCTACGCATATGGTGAAAAGCACGAAAATCTTGCATGGGTGAAAAAAATACTATTATGCATTTAACTAATTGTTTTTTATTTCGGAGGGCTCCGCCCCCCAAACCCCCCCCCCCCCCCCCCAAGGGCTTCGCCCCTTGACCCCATCGGGGCTTCGCCCCTGGACCCCATTGCGGTTTCCTTTTCTTTATTTCTGCATATTAGATACATTTCTTACAAAAAATAGTATGCGATACTCGAGTTCGCTTTACCTCACTCGTATCGCAATGTACTAATATCCCACACAGCAATATGACGTCTGAGAGAATCGCTGTAGATTTCTCATGTAAGATTTGGACATCCGAATACATTTTCCGAAAGACATCTTAATGAGTTCCGAAAGTAGTCGAATACGCCACTTTGAGGGATGATTTTGATATCTGTGAAAAGTTGTCTTGAAAATAACTTTTTCAGACTTCTCAAAAAAGATATCGTAAAGACTACTATTTCGAGATTTCTTCACAAGACATCGTCAAGATAACTTTTTAAGGGTTCCTTTAAAATTATCAAAAATTAATTTTTTTCTTATTTCTATCGTTTGCAAAATTTTTTAATACGTATTTTTATTTATTTACATAGTTACTGAACCGACTGTATTAAAAAAAATTAGAAAAAAACTCGATTTCATTATTTCAATTTCATCTGCCTCCACGGGGATTCGAACCTGCGACCTGCCTATCTATCCTACTTGCGAACCTATCACGCTACCTATTACGCTACTGACTACTTATGAATTCTCTTTACTTATATGATATATCAGTGGTGAAATCCCAGAATTTAAACGGTTCCGATATGTATCCGAACAAATATTATCACGTAGTTCATCTGAATATGCGATTTCTAATAACTTTTTAATATTCATTCCGAAGATCTCTTAAGGGGAGGTTCAACCCCCTCCCCCGCCTTTCCGCTCTCGTGAGTGCAAGAGAGATAGAGCTAAAACGTTTAACACATTTTTCGCGGAGATGACTTGATGGAATAAAAAAAGAATATAGTGGGGCCATGACCTGTACACATTAATTACGCAGGCGACCCCACTAATCTTTTTTCATTTCATCAAGCCATCTCCGAGAAAAATGCGTCAAGAAATTTTTGAGGTTATGTTGACCTTTTTACACTCTTCTTAAGTAATTCTTATTTCAGACTTCTTCGGACTAACGTCTGCGAGATATCATACGTGTTGCTCTAGAAGTAGTCTTGAAAAAGAATTCGCGAGGAAGTACTTCTGGCTTTGTATTGGATGTCTTTTACGGAATATCTTGAAGATATCTTCTAAGGATATCTGACAGTTGATTTCATTCCGAAGATCTCTTAAGTTATTCTTATTTCAGACTTCTTCAGACTAACGTCTGCGAGATATCATACGTGTTGCTCTAGAAGTAGTCTTAAAAAAGAGTTCGCGAGGAAGTATTTCTGACTTTTGTGCTGTGTGGGATGTAACTCATAACTATATTTGGTATTTGGTCGGAATACGACAATCGAGGCTTTGTTGTATGTGTAAACGTTTAAAGAAATACGAATTTGCCAAGGATCGTTTTGTAAATAGAAATGCAAGATGAGAGAATCTATGAGTACCCTGCTGGCTGCACAAACGAACTTTCCCATAAATGTACAAGTCAAGTGGTCAACCTATGACGAACAAATACGAAGAAACTCAACGTGTGCGAGCTCGGAAAACACGAGAAAGATTTATCGATCTCTAGCAAAAACGCGTCTGCTTTTCCTCAATTTTTTCTGTCGACCCTTTTTTTGCCTGTATCACTCGAAGAGAGCTGGGGGACGCGTTATCGCCAGAGGCCTCTTGAAAAGTCATAAAACTCGAGACCAAGGGAGTAAGTTGTAAAATGCGTAGTTTTCGACCGCGAACTGGAAGGGATGAGCGGGCACGGACCACCCTTGCGTAGAGAGAGAATCCGCGCGGACTTCGCGTTAGCTTGGGGTTGATCGGTGGACGCTGGGCCTAAGGTGTGAAATAGTGGGAGTATTCGGGACTTAGAATCTTTGCAGCAGCCAGCAGAGTAGTCAGAATTATTCGAACCGCGAAACTAACGAGACTACTTTTGACGAGTCCTTTTATAATCGCAAACCAAGAATTCTTTTATCTTATCTATCTTATTGTGTTTGTCTTTTGAGATTGAAATCAGATTGCATTATAACAATAAATAATTATAGTTTAACCCGGTAATTTTCCGTGTTCGATTTCGTTATCTTTCGCGATATTTTCAGTAAGGTGTGGTCCATTGCGCGTTGGAATTTAGCGCGTTTGACGCTCTCGGAGCGTCACAGGCACTTGCTCCCAGAGCCACCTATTATATTTTTGTACCTTTCAATGAGAAAAAAATAATAATAATAATCGGAATTGTAGGAAACGCAAATCAGAAGAAAGCTCGCGGCAAAACGAATCCAGTCCAAGGCCAAACAAAGGCGAGCTACGACAGCGTCGAAAAGAAAATGAAAAAACAGCGCACAGCAATTACATAGCTGGCCCGTCGGGCATACAGCGCCCAGCGACAGTCCAAACGCCCACGGATCATGTTATGATTTTATCATGACCTGTTCACGAAAAATCTACGGGGCGGACCCGATCGGCGCGTTTCCGTTTTTTCTCTTATTCATAATTTTCAAATGTCAAATACCATACTTATTGAAAATAAACATGGTATTTTATTGAGAATATACCCTAGCGGATTCGACGACCGGAATTCGGTCGTAAGTGGATTTTTTTCAACCGATTTTTTTCGGTCGTAAGAAGTGGGTCGTTACGACTAAGAATTATTATTCGTAAAGACCCATTCCGGGGGCCAGTTGGCTGGTCGTTACGACTGAGAATTATCAGTCGTAACGACCGATTTCGGGGGCCAGTTGGCTGGTCGTTACGACTGAGAATTATTAGTCGTAACGACCCATTCCGGGGGCCAGTTGGCTGGTCGTTACGACTGAGAATTATTAGTTATAACGACCTATTCCGGGGCCCGTTTGCTGGTCGTTACGACCCGAAATCCTTAGTCGAATATTTTTTTCCCAGCGCAAATTAATACAAAAATTTGTATACTTTATTACGAACTAGCGCCCATGAAATCGGAACTAATAAAATTATACGCCCGAGATATCCACATTACTTAGGGATATTCGCAAGGGTCAGCTTGGCCGAAAGTGCAATGGAAGAGCTTCGCCCTGGAGGAACCGCCTTAATCATCACGGTAACCTCTGCGCTAGGTAAGTACTTGGCTTGGCATGCAGGCTGTCCGGTATATAACACCGTCATATGCCTATTTCGTTTGGGCACAGAGTTTTGAGCGCATGCGACGCGTAGTGGTGGACGCGTCAACTAGCGCTACCTAGCAGATTTGTTGGCCAGAATTTATCGGTCGTAGTCAATGTGGTGGACGCGTCAACTATAGTTGACGCATCCACCACTATGCGTCACATGCGCTCGAAAGTCTGTGCCCAAACGAAATAGGCATATGACGGTGTTATATACCGGACAGCCAGCGTGCCAAGTCAAGTACTTACCTAGCGCAGAGGTTCCCGTGATGATTGAAGCGGTTCCTCTTCATGGCCGTAGCTCTTCCATGGCACTTTCGGTCGAGCTGACCCTTGCCAATATCCCTAATATGGATATCTCGGGCGTACAATTTTATTAGTTCCGATTGCATGAGCGCTATTTTGGAATAAACTATACAAATTTTTGTATTAATTTGCGCTGGGAAAAAAATATTCGACTAAGGATTTCGGGTCGTAACGACCAGCAAACGGGCCCCAGAATGGGTCGTTACGACTAATAATTCTCAGTCGTAACGACCAGCCAACTGGCCCCCGGAATGGGTCGTTACGACCGAAAAAAATCGGTTGAAAAAAATCCACTTACGACTACGACTGAAAAATTCTGCAATTGAAAACAAATCTGCTAGGATAGTAATATAATTCTTATATGCTCTTGAGACAAGTCATCGGCAGAGGGCGAAATAACCAAAACTTTACGACATTATCTTCATTTGAGATTCTAGATCACATCTAGAAAGCTACTTGGAGCTTTCTAGATGTGATCTATCGATTTTCTCGTCTATTTTTTTCAACTTTTAAAATTCTCATAGTGCCCCAAAAATAAAGATATCGGGATAATATTTAATAAGTAAAATAAAGCTTTTTCCGTCTGTCTCGTGTAGTTGCAATACAGTAATTTATAAAAAAAGAGTCCGTGCAGACAACACTGTAGTGGAATTTCGAGGAATCAAATATGAAGAATAGTGGATGAAAGTGGTGGGGTTGCAGAGAAGCGAGGAGCTGAGCGCATTGATCAAAGTCGGAAAGATTCTTAGTAAAACAATCTGAAAAAAAATTTCATTCATATATGAACTATTTATCCGAAATAAAATGAAGAATTTCTGTCGAAACATATCAAACAATATAAATGGAACAATTACTGATAAATTTATCACCACTATAATCATAATAATAATAATAATAATAATAATAATAATAATAATAATAATAATAATAATAATAATAATAATAATAATAATAATAATAATAATAATAATAATAATAATAATAATAGCACTTTTCTGGTGGAATAGAAGAAACTAGTGTAAGAAAATATAATTCGCAAGAATATTGCAAGATATTCTTTCCCTATCCAAAAAATCCGATCAATTTCTTTAGCATATGTAATGAAACCAACAAGCCTCTTACTGAAGAGATTCATTCCAATGCTTGATAATCGATCGATTGCATTCGAATTTGAAGGAGAAAAACGGATTTACTAAACGAATTGTTTCTCACGTCGATTTGGAATTTTTGATTCAGTTTCGGCGTTTGAAGTCGGCACCAAATTAACAAGAAGTTTGTCCTTGCCAATATTATCTCCAACTGCGCAACAAATGTCTTCGACTTTACCATCGCTTGATGCTCGAATAATAAGCTGAAATATCGAGAAACTTGATTAGTTTGTTTGCATGGTTCGTTGGTTGATTGGTTGAACGGTTGGATGGTTTTTTGGTTGATTGGGTTGTTAGATGGATAGTTGTTTGAATCTTTTTTTGTATAGTTGGTTAGATGGTTGGATAGTTGGTAGGATGGATGATTGGTTGGATGTTTGGGTAGTTGGCGGGATGGATTGTTGGCTGATTAGTGGGATGAATTGTTGGTTGGGTAGCTGTTTCGATGGTTCATTAGATGGTTGGTCGATTGGGTGGTCATCTGGATAGTCGATTTCATTCATTTAAAAGGTTTGGTTGGTATAGTAGGTTTGGTTAATTCATTAAGTTAGTTGGATGACTTAGTCAGGTTAGTTGATCGTTACGTGGGTTAGTTTGTTAATTGGATGAGTTAATTTGTTTATACGGTTGGTTGGGTAGATCGATTAGTTTGGATGGCGTGAGTTCACTTCGATTGGGTTACATAATAATAATTGGTAAATTATAGAGAAAACTTACTTCCATTTTCATAGCGATAATAACAACCAATGGGTCTCCTTTCATAACTAGCTCCCCACGTTTGATGAATATTTTATCCACGACTCCTGGCATGGGACTTGTTGCAGCGCCTTCCGATACATCCATTTTTTTGGTAAGGTTCTTCACAAACTCAAATTCAGGCATCGACAATTTCCATTTCCTATCCTACTCAGAAATATCACTTCTTTATAAAAACCCTTAAATAATACTTATAATAATATTCACAGTCAGTGTTGTCCAATATTTGTATCGAGCGATATTTTTTGCTCAATACTGTTGTATCGAGCATCGAGAAATTTTTCATTACTCGATACTTCTGCATTGAGCTACATTAATGGCTCGATACTTTTGCATTGAGCTACATTTATGAATCGATACTTTTATATCGAGTAACGAAAATTGGACACCAAGTTTCCAGGATCGAGTTTTCAGGATCTATGTATCGACTGCTCGATAGTGTTGATATCCAGGTGGATTGCTACGTAGTTTCCGGTGTCCCGGTTGACCGCTCGATAGTTTTCAGTGTCCAGATGGATCGCTCCATAGTTTTCGATGTCCAGGTTGACTGTATCATAGCTGTCGGTGTCCAGGTCAACCTCTTCATAGTTTTCGGTGTCAAGGTGGATCGCTCCATAGTGTTCGGTGTCCAAGTCGACCACTTCATAGTTTTCGGTGTCCAGGTACATCGCTCCATAGTTTTTGGTGTCCAGGTTGACTGTATCATAGCTTTCGGTGTCAAAGTCAATCTTTTCATAGTTTTCGGTATCAAGGTCAACCTCTTCATAATTTTCGGTGTCAAGGTTGATCGCTTCATAGTTTTTGGTGTCCAGGTCAACTTGGACACCGAAAACTATGATACAGTCAACTTGGATCCCGAAAATTATAGAGCAATCCACCTGGACACCGAAAACTGGGAAGAGGTTGACCTGGACACCAAAAACTATGATAGTCAACCTGGACACCGAAAACTACGACGCGGTCAACTTAGACACCCAAAACTATGGAGCGATCCACCTGGACACCGAAAACTATCGAGCGATCAACCGGGTCACAGGAAATAACGGAGCAGTGCACTTGGATACCAAAACTATCGGGCGGTCGATATAAATCCTGAAAACTCGATCCTAGAAACTTGGTGTTCAATTTTCGTTACGCGATACAGAAGTATCGAGCCATTAATGTGTCTCAATGCAAAAGTATCAAGTATCGAAAAATTTTCCGTCACTGCAAAAGTATTTAGTAACGAAAATGTTCTCGATACGGACGTATCGAGTAACGGAAAATCTTCGTTACTCGATACTTTTGCATTGAGGTACATTAATGGCTTATTACTCGATACGAAAGTATCGAGCCATTAATGTAGCTTAATGCAGAAGTATCGAATAACGAAAAAAAAAATTCGTTACTCGACACAGAAGTATCGAGCAACTTTTATGTAACTCGATAAAAAACTAACTAGTTACTGACACCTCGGCCTACAGTAAACCGTTAAAGATTGGAAAAATTCACTTACATGCGTAAATAAATACAATTCGTGTCCTATGTGTACGACACGAGAATTCTGCTTTTTCCCATCGATATCCGATTTCAAAATGAGTGAGTTACCATGTTGTGTTAAAGTTCCAGTAACAAATTTCCAAGCTTCAATATTATTTACTCTCATTAAGTATGAATTTTGTCCTACGAATTTCACATGAACGGAAAATTTATCAGCCTGAAAGTTAAACTCAAATGTTTTCGTCAATGCATGATTCAATCGAAATCCCATTTCTGTATTAAAAGGACCGTAAAAATGGCCGTTTTTCAAGGCTGGCGAGGAGGCTGACACTTTTGCCAACAGCAAACGCCCAAGTGCTGCTTGTGACAATATTTCATCTGATGGATGAAGGGGGGGAAATAGCGTATCGCAATTTTCCTCAATAAAACCCGTGTGGACGTCGGCAGCTCGAAATCTGGGATGCTGGCACAGATCCTTTATGAACTCGATGTTAGTCTCTACGCCGGCAATCTATTAAATTGTAGAACGACATTAAATATTTGAAAAATATATTGAACTCAACCTACTGATGATTCACGTCCATTACCCCATATTCGGATAATTTAGCTTGCAGGATGCCAAGGGCTTCGCTTCGATCCTTGCCCCAAGTAATCAATTTCGCAATCATAGGATCATAGTGCACGGAAACATCGTCGCCTTGCCTGACTCCTGTTTCAACCCTCACATTATTCGCTACATCGGGAGGCGTCAAGTGCTTCAGTGGTCCAGCTCCGGGTAAAAAACCACCACGCGGATCCTTTTAGAAAACGAGTTGTATCACACAATCATTGAGTTATGTACGGGATTTTTAAGGTCAACTGCAAATTCAATGTAGCATGAAGTAGGCGCCAGCCTCCTGACACTCGACCAAATCCTTGTAGGCGTGGATGGTGTTCTTAGCATCGCCCTTTGTAATTCTGATTGTGCAGCGTTGTCAGTCGTCCGCGCTGTACTCCACACCCCCGTCGGTCCCTTGCAGCCCACCGCCGCCGCGCGGAAGACTTCCGGCTAGGGTTACCATTTCGAATTTTGAAAAGTCCTGACGTAAAGCCGGACATTGAACAAAATGTCCGGACATTTTAGAGTGGTATGGCCACGGTAGCGGGTATGTATGTGCATATATGTGCATATTCAACCATTTTTTTTGTATGAAAAAGTAATTTATTTACAAAACGAACCACAGGTATATTTAGTGTATGTACAACTTCTATTTGCTTTTTTCTGAGGCGCTCCACGGTGTGAAATTTGACGTCCACAATTTTTAACCTAGAACAAAAACAAAAAAATTCTCGTCAATCCACATAAAAATACATAGAGAAGTACGCATAGAATAAAAAAAATATTTTTAAAAAATTCCATATGTACTTCTCTAGGTATTCTAATATAGATTAACGAGAATTTTTAAGAAAAAAATTGACGAGAATTTCTCAAAAAAACAGCAAATAAGAGTTGTCGGCCACTTTGCATATAAAATGAATAAAGAAAATTATTTTTTTGATACATACACTAAACATAACTGTAATCAATTTTCTAAATAAACTACCTTTTTATACAACAAAAATTGTTGAATATGTACATGATTTTATATCCTCTACCATGGCCATACTTGATAATAAAATAATAAATTTCGCGCGCAATCGGCGTAGTGCACGTTTTACAAAGATAGCTGGCGTGTGGAGGGGTGCGTCGTGCCAATGGGAGCACAATGGACCAAAGAGCGAAACAGATTGTCTGTGTCTTCCGTTAAATCTATATTGATGATTCAAGATAATCTAAGAAATGTAACATGTCAAGATTTCTACAAAACAATTTTGAAAAAACGCGAACTGCAGGCGAAGGTACCTGGTATTGAAAAATATACGAAGTAATAAGTCAAAATCAAGGATTAATATTTTATGCTCAAAATCGAAGTTGATTGTTTTAAGTTGAAATGAGACTGATTGACAAGTTGGATTAGTTATATGTAGTTGAATAAAGAATGAGGACTGATTTATTATCTGTATTTATTTTAAAGTAATTTAATGAAAAAATTAAACATTCATTAAAAAAATTTCATCCAAGTAAAAAATCCGGACAAAATTCAAAGGCCGGACACAGTCCGGACGGAAGGCCAAAAGTCCGGACAAATCCGGACGGATGGTAACCCTACTTCCGGCGCCACATGGTGGCTGGCGAGGCTAAGAACACCACCGCGTTAGGCTCAGTGCCAGGGGCCTAGTAGGCACATAGAAAATTGAATTCTAACGGCATGTGACCCATTGATGTTTCATTCTTCTTTATAATAAAAAAGGCCATTTTTGAGCCATTTGAGGCAGTTTGAAAAAAGTTATGATATTCCTCTTTCCCCAACCTTGGCAAGGTTTCTAGAAATTTTTAGAGTTATTGAGATACTAATTGGAGGCAATGAACAAAGTCCCACTTTCAATTTACAAAAACCCCGAAAATGATAGTTTCAAAATATATATTTTCGTATTTGTGCTATTTTAAATGCAAGAGTACCACTTATTTCAATCACAATATCTTTTTTCGACATCTATGTATCTTGAGAGATAGAAATATTTCCACGGCAAGGAAGATTCTATGATGACGAGCAAAAAAATATTATCATTCATACTTCTGCGTATATCCGAGCCTCGAACGCATGACCCCTCAAATAAATGTCTTCTTGCCGAAGTGGAATTTTTTCACCAGCCGCGACTTTCAGTTGCCATTCCACCAAGTCGGTTCCAGTAATCTCTTCGGTTACTGGGTGTTCCACTTGTAGCCGAGTATTCATTTCCATAAAATGAAAGGAAAGAGTGTTCCTATCCATGATGAATTCAACCGTACCAGCTCCAACGTATCCTACCGCTTTTGCAGCTTTAATCGCAGCCTCGCCTAATCGCGATCGGAGCTCTTGAGATATGCCTGGCTGCAAATTTAATCCTTTTTTCATAATCAATATGGTTAAACAGCAGGAAACTCCGCCGGTCTTAATAATATATATGACGAAACGACCGGATTTCGCGCCTAATGTTTAGGTTTTAACCTATAATAAATCTTTCGTTAATTATGTAACCTTTGACACTTCTTTTATGATAAAAAAAATTATCCCAAATTTTAGTCGTCATTTCATTATCAATTTTTTTAATTTTTCCACAAGGACTTTATTGTCGATATAACAGTAAACCCAACAGCACACTTTGTATTTATGAATTGCAACGAGACGACCTTGGACCTGGCACGATCTCAGCACTTCGTCCAAATTCTGTCAGGTGGCTTCAGGCAGCGCGCTCGCTCTCAGGCAAACGCGAGGGCCAGCGATCATCTATAAAATTTGGTAATATTACCAGCATCAGGGTCCTCAATTAACATTTAATTGTTAAACTTCATACGTAATCAGTAGTCGCGCAGTCCGATGGTCTAAAGTCTACATTTTTATGAAATTCGCCGTTGCCTCCTGTTGAAAAAGACCGATATGAATCGATAGAAATCTATAAATCCTCATAAATCTCTACTGGAATTTCGTGTGCGTTTGTTTCTGATTTTAACAGATTCTAACAGTTCAATCGGTCTTTTCCAGTGAACTGAACTTTGCTAGTGAAAGAAAAGTGAATTGCAACCATCCTAAATTCAAAATTTCTGTAAATTGGAATTAATCTAGCTTTGAAACGTCTGATTTATCTATGATAAGTTTTTTTCCCTTCTATGTCATCTATAAAATACGAAAAAATATATATATCTGCTTATTCTCCGTGATGGAACATTTTATATAATATTCATGACACGTATAGATTATGGAGAAAAAGAAATGATGTTAACATCGATGGGCCCTTGATCGAAAAAAAACTTGATTTTTATTTGGCTTAAAAAAAGGCTTGAAAAAAGACAGGCTGCTAAAAAAAATCAATTTTTTTTATATTTGGCAAGCGCGGGTAAACGGCTTGTAGAATGTTACTGGACAATCCCCGTACGTTTTATTTTGTCTGTTTGCCTGTTGAAGCGTCCACGGAGAGAAATCCCTATGTCACGACAGCACAGGGCATGCTAACTTAGTGACAGAAGAAATAATATGCTGCGGTTACAAAAATCATCTGTTATGTCAGCAAATTGAGTTACTCGTCTAGCAAATCATCTGCTCTGTGTGCACATAGATTTACTAACATAACATATGCTTTTTGTAATTGCAGCAAATTATTTTTGCTGTCACTAAGTTAGCATGCCCTGTGCTGTCGTGACACAGGGATTTCTCTCCGTGTGACGACCCCGCTGGACTGAGTCAACAAGGCCCACTGTGAGGAAACTAGCTACTGTTTTAACAGTCGCTATTGCCCTTAGGTAGGCCCAATCGCTTGTCATTTGAACATGGCTAAGCGGCGTGGCGTCCTGAGCAGGGCCTCCGGAACACGGAGCCTCCGCTAGGCGCTCCCTGTCAACACTTGGAATTCTAAGTGGCAAATGCCCTGTTGTCTGAGAGACACGCCGTCACGGTTGTTGCTAGCTGGACGGTATATAAAACAAGGGCCGTAGGTAGCTTTGTTATATTGCTGAAATGTCGAGTCGGATGACGCAAACAAAAATTTAGAAAATGTCTTCGGACACTAAAAATAAAGGAATAAAATGGAACTTGAACAGAGTGGTAGGCCAGCAGTGGTAGACCATCCCAATGGTGCTCATACAAACGAGTAGTTCAGGCTGATTTTGATCAGCCGTATCTCCCCACCAGTGTGTCACGAGCTAATCAGGAGACTTCATGGAACTTTGAAAGTTTTCGTAAAATTTCGATATCTCTTGCAAAGTGAGAAAGAGTGGAGGAAAAACATGCTTAAACGTGCTGTTAAAATTCAACTTAGTTCGATCAAAATAATCGGATTTATATACAATATAATTCCAAGCCGTCAAAGAATGAGGATCGTAGTGCTAGGAAAGAAAAATTCTCTGAAAAAACGATTAGATCACAGAAATTTGCGAATTTTTTGGTAATTCATCAATCTGAAAAATATTCAAAAACATCCTTCATGAATTACAAAAAAGGGTGTTTGAAGAACTTCACAATATCCTTTATACACAAAAAATTAAACAACTCGGATTTTTCCGATCATAAACTAGGCGTTATCCCTAAGTTAGAGTAGAATCCGATCAACTAGTCGATATCACTTTTGCATTCATAGCGCGTCAAAATCTATGACACCTTTGAAGTTTCTTTTAGACTTGCATAATATAATAATTTGTGAACGGCCGACAAAGTAATGGCATAATTTTTATGGGCACCGTTACAGTTTCGAACAAAATTAAAATTTATTTCAGGAATCGAAGCACATTTATCGATTTCTATTTTTTTATGGATGGGAAGGTCACACATTTTATTTTTTCATAAGTGTTGGTGTCTGTGGAAAAAATAAAGGTTTTTGGTTTCCTATTTTCCTCCGGGATGATTTTCAGCTAATCGATTCTTACCATGCCATACCTGTCTGGATCATTTCGCATTAACATTGTAGACCAAATTCATTTGTTATTATAAAGCAAATATTTACCGCTGGAGCTTCTTCGATAATTTTCTGGTGACGTCGTTGAACTGAACAATCGCGCTCGAACAAGTGAACTACGTTGCCGTGTTTGTCTGCAAAAATTTGTACCTCGACGTGACGTGGCTCTGCTATATACTTTTCCAAAAGCACTGCAGAATCCCCAAATGATTTCAGTGATTCCGTACGAGCAGATTCCAGAGCTTCCAAAAATTCTGTCTCGATAATCGCAATCCTCATTCCTTTTCCTCCACCTCCTCGGACTGCTTTTATCATAAGGGGAAAGCCTATACGTCGAGCCTCTCCCAGGAGAGTTTCGTTGCTCTGATCACTTCCATGATATCCTAATTAAAATAAAGATTGAGGCTCGCCCATTATTTCCAAATAAACATTTGAGAGACTTATATTATTATTATTATATTAGACTTATATTATTATGATTATTATTATTATTAGACTTATATTATTATATTATTATATTATTATATTAATTATATAACCATGAGAGACTTATATTTGTTTTGGTTCCTACGATTGACTGCATTTTGATTACTACCAGTTGTGTAAGTATGAAACCGGAATTTCGAAAGTATGAAACCCATTTCCCCACCTTTTGTATCTTTCCCATGGCTTTTAACCGAAGGGAGATGGCTTCTCGGGTCACCTTTAACTGATCCGCCAGTTGTTATTGTGTTTGAGCGTCGTCTTCGTCCAACAAGGCTTGCAGGTCAGCGTCTTCAAACTTTTTCGGTGGTCTTCCACGTTCTTCGTTCCTCACGTCAAAATCGCCACTTTTGAACCGTTTAAACTACTCGAAACACTGTGTTTTACCGAGAGCATGCTCACCAAATGCCTCCAGAAGCATTCGATGCGATTCGGCTGCGGTTTTCTTCAGATGAAAACAGAAAAGTAGGGCTGTCCGCAAATCGTAATTTGTTGGCACAAAACTCGACATGTTTATCTCTAATAAACTAATGCTACTGAATGAAACTCGTGTTATTGTGAGTTGGAAATCTTTTTCGGATATCAATACAATAACAAGACACCGCTGACGTGATGTGTCGGTAACTGCATCGACATCTAGCGCCACCTATGGGCAAATTCCGGTTTCATACTTACACACCTGGTACGTAAGAATCAATCGAAAAATGAGACGGGAGAACTGGGAAAAGACGGGGAAAAAGACAAGGAGGGCGAAAGGGAGTTGCGATGATTTGCATGTGGAGCGGCCGAATACGTTGCGCGGGAGTATCCCAATAGTAGAGAAGGGCTGAAGTGCTTCAAGTGTAATAAGTTCGGTCACATCACGGCAAAATGCAATAACCAGGAGGCGTTGATGTCAAAAAAGGAATTCAAGGTGAGCGCAGTGAACATTATCTAGCAATCGGAAACAAACGATGAGATGATCGTCGCGGTAAACGGCGTGCGGATACGATCAATGATCGATACCAGTTCAATGTAGACAATGCTGCGACAAGCGAATACAATAGAGTGGGCTATCTACCGCTTGAACCGACATCGAAGACGCTCTAAGGATTTGGAAATACGACGGCGAAACTTTTTGGAATTATACGCACCTCAGTGGGGATTTACGATGGAAAATACAACACCGAAATGGACGTGGTACCGAAGTGCGTCATGACGCCTACGATGTTGCTTGGCAAAGATCTCATGAGACAAATGAACGTAACGATGCGAGGTGGCCAAACAACGATTCGAAAATTGGCGACAGATGATAGGGAAAGAGTCGACTTCGAAGCCGAGGAGGAAAACAATAACACTTGGAACTAGATGCCATCTGTACACGTCGTCGAAGAGGACATAGCAGAGATGAGAGGCAGACATCGAGAGAGAGTGGACGCACTTATCGACGGATACATGCCGGAAAAAGAAGTCCACAAACACGCATCACGTTGAGTGGCGATATGCCGATTTGCTTGGGACCACAACGAATAGTAATCGGCAAATGGTTACATGAAAAAGAATCGCGAATCTCACGTGTATCTCGAGTCCGGCAATTAAATACAAAAATAATATGCGATCGATTCCCGATGTCGATAATCGATTGTCGGGTCCACGCGTTTACAAACGGACGAGTTTCACGGTCCCAGATTTAAAAAATGGGTTTTCCACGTCTCACAAGGAAAGTCATTCCGATGACGTCCTCCGATTTTGATGAAATTTAAATATTATTCTACATCTAAATCTAAAAGACATTTTTTTTATTGGCGGAAAAACGTTTCTAGGAGGTGAAATCACCCCGTAAAGTTGGGACCTCCGAGCGGTACTTTTCAGGTTTCATCTATTTTCACTTGAGATAATCGAATATACCCGAATGGATAATTCGTCTTTATCATCAAGGTAATTATTCATTTGGGTGCATTCGAATATCTCATATAGAGATAGGTGAAACCTGAAAAGCACCTTTCGGAGGTCCCACCTTTAAGGTGATTTCACCCCCTAGAAACGTTTTTCCGCCGATAAAAAAAGAATAAGTGTCTCTTGGATTTTGATGTAGAATAATATATTCAAATTTCATCAAAATCAGGGGATGTCACCGGAAAGACTTTCTTTGTCAGTTATGAAGGAGAGTCGCAAATACACGCCATTCGTGACACCAGACGGGCAATAAAACTTTCTTAAAACACCCTTCGGATTATAATAGCTCGACCTCATTTCTTCGGTTTTTCAATTAAGTACTTCACGATTTAATTCGAAGACGAGTTGTTTTCACGTATGTCGACGATATGATTGTACCAGAAAGGACGAATGAGAAGCGCTCGCGCATCTTTAGGAGACGATCAGGCTGCGAAGAAGGGATTAGCAATAAATCGAAAGAAATGCGAGTTCTTGAAAGAACGCGACGAGTATCTGGGTTATGTGATAGAATACGGTTAAATCGAAGCCTCGCCTGCTAAAGCGAAGTCAGTAAAGAATTTCCCAGCACCACCGTTAAAAAAAGCGATTTAAAGTTTTCTCGGTGTAACCGGATATTTCCGGAAGTTCGTTCATGATTCCGCGAGAATCGCAAGGCCGTTATCAGAGATGCTGGAGAACAATCAAAGGTTTCTTTTTGGCAAGGAACAAGAGCACTCGTTTGAGCGACTAAAACAGTTGTTAACGTCCGCACCGATATTAAAGATTTATCGATCCGATGCAATCACTGAGTTGTATATGAACGCAAGTAACAAAGGCCATGGCGCGACTTTGTAGCGGAAAGACGACGAGAGTTAGATTTTTGTTGGTTCACTTTATGAATTACAAGACATCTGATGCCGAGACAGAAATACATTCGTATGAACTCGAGACCCTCGCAGTAGTCGGAGCAGTAAACAAATTATTGAGTTTATCTGCTCGGAATAAAATTCAAGTTAGTTACCGATTGCTCCGCGCTACAAAAGACGTTAAGCAAAATCGATATTCCGCCGAAAGTTGACCGTTGAGCCTTAATGCTGGAAGAGTTTGCGAACGAGATTGAGCATCGCACGGGCACACGTCTCAAACACGTTGATGCGCTTAGTCGCTACCCGGTGTTGGTGGCCAAAGAGCGAATCGTATCAATGATACGAAAACAAGAAGATAGTGAGGAGAGGCTTTGAGTAATCGAACAAATTCTCGAAAATGAATTTTATAATGATTATGTCTGTGAGGATGGGATTCTTATGATGAAACTTGGTGGAAAGAACGTAATCGTATTACCGACAGTAAGGCACATGAAAGGGACATTTCGGCATAAAAAAGATGGCTAAGAACTTGAAGGCGGAATATTATATTCCACAATTCGTCAAAAAATCTCGAGAAATACGTGAGTTGCTGCATGTCATGCATTTTGGCCGAGAAAAAACGAGGCAAAAAAGAGCTTAACCCCATACCGAAGGGAGACCAACCATTATCGGCGTACCATGTGGATCATCTCGGACCGACGAAGATGACAGCGAAGTTGTACAAACATCCCTTCGTCGTCGTAGATGGCTTCTCTAAATTCGATATATCCGACAAACACGACCAATGCCAAGGAGGTCTTGGATAATCTTTAAAATCAGCATAGGATTTTCGGAAATCCGCAACGTATTATCAGTAATCGTGGTGCAGACTTCATGTCGACCGATTTCAAACGATATTGCGAAGAAGAGATCGTCGGAAATGTGCTTATCACAACGGGAGTGCCCCGAGAAAATGGTCAGCTAGAACGAATAAATCGCACGATCATACCGATTGTTACAAAACTGGCTCGTGATCATCCGAATGAGTGGTACCAACATGTGGACAAGGTATAAAGTGCGATAAACAGAACGTTCCAGAGGAGTATCGGCAGAAGTCCATTTGAGGTACGCTTTGGGGTGAAAATGCGATGAACAGATGATCCCGAGATGGTTATAACCATGGTATTGACCACACTATCCGACGCTTCAAGACCAAGCCGTGAGGTGAGCTAGTTTCTGCTCATCCCGCTAAACACAATCAAAAAAAGGAAAAGGCAACAATAACTGCCCTACTGCATATTCAGGGTACACCCGGAAAAATCGGCAAAGTACTCGGAAAACGCATCATTCGTGTGATCTACAGAACCCCTACGAAGATTGCACAAATTCTCTCTAACCCCAAAGACAAGTTCAACATTGGACGTCCAGGGAGTGTACAAAATTCCATGCACATGCAATAAAGTGTACATACAACGCAGTGCAAGATTCGGCCACTCCGCCTAGTCAGCCCTGGCAGAACATTGAATGGACACTGGTAATTCCATTTTATTTGCTAAAGTTGGAATTTTAGCCGGGACTAATAATTATTTCCCTCGAAAACATCGTGAAGGGATCGAAATCCTGAAACACCCAGATAATCTCAATCAAGACAGAGGTTATCAGGTTAATCCGATCTGGCACAGCGTTCTCCCAGTTTTTCAATTGACGAGCTGACCAAATTAGAACTCTGAATGGCAAACCCAATGTTCCGCACGACTGAACACTGGATATATAAACCCTTCCTGAATCGATGGGACCTCGGTATCAAAGCCTCTCAGCCCTGAAGATGCAGACCACAACGTTTGCGAAACGTCGGCACATGGCTTAAACTAGGCGCAACATCCATCCAGAAGCCAACAAACGTAGTTACGACTCTGGCCGCGAAAGCCTCAAATCTATAAGATCTTGAGGAGCCTTTCGCTAATGTAGCCAGAAAAGGTGGCGTTATTCGATAAAGAACGGGAAGAACTACGAATCATCGCCAAGGAAAGTATTCTATAAGTTCAGGACGAGAATAAGGGGGCACACGATAGAAATTGTAACCCGCAGTTACACAATATCGTATTGGTGATTTGGTGGCAATTAAGGTTGTTTAGAACCAAATCACATTTAATGAGAAAATTCTGAAAATTTAGTATGTTTTTCAATGAAGTATTTAAGAGGTCATGTAAAAATTTCACGACGATTTGGAAGCTCGTTATCGAATAATTGAGGTTAACAAATTAAATTAAATTAAATGTTGTCTTATGGAAACTGATATAACTTTGCGATAAGTTTTTTTTTGATCTCTCAATTTTGTAATATCCACAATATACTAAAAGCAACGGAAAGAAACGAAGTTTATATTGATAAATATTTTTTTTATTTGTTTAAAAATTGTTTTTAACAAAACGTTAATTTCTTAATAACGAGCTTCCTAATCGTCGTGAAATTTTTACACGACCTCTTAAATACCTCATACACAAACATACCAAATTTTCAGAGATTTTTCATTGTTTGTTATTTTAACCCTTAAGGAGGTTGAAGTAATGATGATAGAATTCTGAAAATTTGGTATGTTCTTACATGAAGTATTCAGGTGGTCGTGTAAAAGTTTCACTACGATTGAGAAGCTATTTATTGAACAATTAACATGCAAAGGTTTCATAGCTTCTAAACAACCTTAAGCGCACAGAATGCTCGAAAATACGAGATAATTACTTGTGTCCTTAAAAGGTCTCGCAAGTTACGGAAAACGACGGTTACGAGGTGATACGCGATTACGATGAGGAACGCCCCCGAATGACTACGTCATCGGCCGATCAGATATGTACGACCATGGGAAGACGAACACGGCCGCGGCAAGGCGTTGCCCGTAGGCGTCGTTATAAGAACATCTCTTGTGTAATGTTTATTTTGATAATAATTTTAATAAAGTTTTGTTCACTTCTTTTTTTATTTCTTCGCACCGATCATTCGCCAATTTTTTCGTAAAGATATATGTAGGGTTAACCCTACATATATTTTTGCGAAAAAATTGAGTTGGATTAGTGCAACGTTATGAAAGTTGAAGCGATCACTAGCATTCTGTTTGGATACAAAATTTTTTTTTAACTTTTCCAAATTTACAATAAGTTGTCCTCAATATCTAGTGTATTAGTGCAAAAAATATAGGCATAATAGATGCGAAAAATAGAAAGTTTTTGAGCATTGAAAAAACGGACTTAAACGATTCTTCAGAAATTCAAAACTGTTCTTGTCACTGAGTACACTCGTGCAAAGGAAATTGGATCTATGAAAAATTAAAAAATTTGGATCGATGACAACTTTTTTTTAAAGATTACAATATTTTTCGAAAACTGAAACTTGGAAGCGATTCTTTTCAGCTCCAATCTCAACCTGTTATGGAGTAGATTTGCGAGACAAATTGGAGTTCGATGTTTGCATAATTATAAAACTTGGAGCAACCATAAATATTTTGCCAGAAATTGAAAATTAAGCCACATTGAAAATTGTGTAGAAATATCCACGAAATTTGTATTACGTGAAGGGATATGGATAGTCTCTTTTTTGTTCTAAATGTTAACTCGATCACTCAGGCTGTCTTGAAAGACATTTTCTCTGAGTAAGATTTATGGCATTTTTGGAACATTTCAAACATACTGGGATGAACATCGCAAATCAAAATCTTTTCAAAATATCACGTCTTGTATGAGGAAACAAAAATTTGCAAATTAAAGTTTGCTCATGGATGTCTTATCCTTTTTGGCTATTTAAAGATTCCTCTATGAAGAATCTAGAATCAAATAGAATCTGGCATTCTCCACCATGATCTAAAACCATGGAGGAGAATATACGATTGGCTTCGAATAATAAAAAAGCTATGTGCAATCTCCCATTTGAAGGTTTTTTTTTGTTCAATCCGTCGTAATTTGCAGTACATTAAAGCTACTTTAGCCGTATGCAAAATTTCAGCTAGACGAAAAACCCTTTTAATTTTTAACCTATGACATTGTATATAAACAAAAATTATTCACATACCTTCAATAATTGGTACTCCGGCTTTGGCCATGATCGCTTTTGATGTGCTCTTGATTCCCATGTCTCTTATGGCGGATGCCGGTGGGCCGATGAACGTAATATTTTCCTTCTGGCATAATTCTGCAAATTCCGCGTTTTCGGACAAAAAACCATAGCCGGGATGTACAGCATGGCATTTCGAATTTTTGGCTATTTCTATTATCCTATCCTGTCTTAAATAGCTCTGATTCGAAGGCGGTGGTCCGATGCAATATGCCTCATCCGCCAGTTCCACATGCATAGAATGGCGATCTGCCTCACTGTAAACTGCTACCGTTTTGACTCCAAGCTTCTTTGCTGTTCGTGATATTCGACATGCAATTTCCCCTCTGTTCGCAATAAGAATCTGCAAAATTCATTATTCTGCTATTTCTTGATCAAAAATGATTATGACAAAAGAACGATTTGATGTGGTTTTTGGGTCATAATGCAGCCGTCTCTTTTCCAGGCTTGCAGCTTGTTTCATCTCCAATATAACAATCTCCGATATAACATATATTAATTATATAACAAATAATAAAAAAAATAACAAATGTCGAATCGAACATACCACAAACAATGTGAAAAAAACGATCATAAATTTATTAAAAACTATCTATCGTTAGGCAAAAAATTCTATTTTTAAAACCAAAACCATTTTCAAAACCTACATATGTATCATTCCATACCATTTCGACCTGGGTCCGACCCTTGACCACTCGGATTTGACTCGCGATTTTTTATATGATTGTTCTCACTTTGAAAGGCACCCAGTTTTTTCAAGGGTCGGACCCCGGTCGAAATGGTATGGAATAACACATATACAGGGTGTCACAAAAGTAACGGGACGGCGGAATATTTCCTTAGTCAAGATGTTTTTCAAAAAGTTGAAGGTCATTTGTGTGGTAACTTTTGACGAGGAATTCAATGGTGACCTTAATTTTGTCCTTGTCAATTACCTTCAAGGTTATTTCAAGGTTAACTTTTTGATTTCAGATGGAAATACTCTTTTTTAATTCAGACAATCGATAGAGCGAAAAATGGTACGTTCAAATATGTACTTAGGTCATAGATACATTTCGACCTTGAAGGTCCTCTACGGTCAATTAAACTTGAACAAGGTGTAGATACCTCTGGGAATAGAAGCTTTTCAGATTCTTTCGTGACGAACAAAGTTATTAATTTTAATAAGGCGCATAAAGTAATGACCTTAACGATGACCTTTATAGTTGTTCAGAAAAGCGCGTAATTATCGGAGCCCCCACGAGAGACCCTCAGTCCACGGTCAAGCTCTCGCTGGACTCTGCATAATTCGTGGCTCTCGCACCTCTATCCTCTCCCTACGGCGGCTCTCGCTCGCACCAGCGAGCGTTTCTTATTGGTTCGCATGAGTTGGCTTCGAGGATCTCTCCAATACGGGTCGATCAACGACATATTCTCTCCTTCTTCTTCGCGAACTTTTATCATGAGAAAGGAGAGTGATAAATTTACGCCCGATCATTCTTTGATTTCTTTGATCATTCTTTGATGCGTTAACTATAGTTGACGCGTCCACCACTATGCGTCGCTACGACTAATAATTCTCAGTCATGACGACCAGCCAACTGGCCCCTGGAATGGGTCGTTACGACTGAGAATTATTAGTCGTAACGACACAGAACTGAGAATTATTAGTCGTAACGACCCATTCTGGGGGCCACGTGGGTGGTCGTTACGACTGAGAATTATTAGTCGTAACGACCAGCCAACTGGTCCCCGGAATGGGTCACAACGACCAGCCAACTGGCCCCCGGAATGGGTCTTTACGACTAATAATTCTCAGTCGTAACGACCAACTTCTTACGATAAAAAAAAATCGGTTGCAAAAAATCCACTTACGACCGAAATTCCGGTCGTCGAATCCGCTAGGGAATCTACTTCAACGGAAATCTTCGATATTTAACTTCAGTGTGATTCTCTTTGATAGAGACTTCAGCATTCAGAGTCCTTCGATTAACATCTATTATCGGCCATTTTCGTTGTACATTATTTTTCTCTTTCGTGAAATATCTCTTGGACGATTTATGACCACCCAAGAGCGATACAATCGGTTTGGTTTCGAACAGTCACTTCGCGGAAAATATTCGGTTCAATTTGGTGCGGTTTTCTTTGCTAATTGACGAAATAATCATTATTCACGAGCCACGTGGCGTCGCACGCGGCGTCCGCCATTTTTCGGCACCTCTTCGATTTCGCGTGGTCATTGCCACGGCGATACTATCAATTTATTTGAACCTTTGATTTATATACTTTTTTTAAATTCAACCCAGTTGTTAATAAATATAGAATTATTGTGTGCACGCGAGTGAGTTCTCTTCTTTTCCGGCGATTCTTCGAGCATCTCATGTTCCTCAATCTCCCACATTTTCTCCCAATTTCCCAACAAGAACAATTCAGGCAATTTTCCGAACAATAGTGATTTCAAGATCAACTTTCCTTTCAAATAGAAACCTGTATTTTTGAGTTCTGAAATCAATAGAACAAACAGTTTTACATTTACATTAAAAGATTTGAAAAAGATTAATCAATTTTTTCGGAATAAGTTTGATTTCAGAACTCAAAAATACAGGTTTCCATTTTTTTTAAAGTTGACCTTGAAGGTCATAGTCAAGGTCACCACTTAATGCGCCTTATTAAAATTAATAACTATGCTCATCGTGGAAGAATTTGAAAAGCTTCTATTCCCAGAGGTATCCACACCTGGTTCAAGTTTAATTGACCGTAAAGGACCTTTAAGGTTAAAATGTATCTATAACCTAACTACATATTTGCATATAGAATTTTCCGTTCTATCGATTGCCAATGTCAAAAAAGAGGGTTTCCATTTGAAATAAAAGAGTTGACATTGAAATAACCTTGAAGGTAATCGACAAGGACAAAATGAAGGTCAGCATTGAATTCCTTTTCAAAACTTGCCACAAGAATGATCTTGGGCTTTTTGAAAAATATCTTGGCTGAGGAAATATTCACCCGTCTCGTTACTTTTGTGACACCCTGTATATATTGTGACGGCGTATTTTTTAATACGTCACAAAAGATTCGATAACGCACGAAAAACGACCTCTCACCACAGCTGAATCCCTCTCAAACGAAACCAACAGGGCCGTATCGTTAATTTGTCGCTAGATTCTAATTTATTGTGTATTTCCCAAAATTCCCTAGCGGGATTTGCAACGCGTTGTTTCAGTGCAAACAACTCAGCGGACAACGAAAAGACGCGGGTGGGTTTGTATCAAAAGGCAACGATGCGAGCAATTCATGGAGCAACGCTCTTTTCAAATGATACTGACTGAGGAATCAGCGATTTTTGAGGTGATGTCAAAAGGCAACGGTGCGAGCAACTCTTGGAGCAACGCCCTTTTCAAATGTTACTGGCTGAGGAATCAGCTATTTTCGAGTTTACCAGCAGTGATGTGTTGCGACGGCGTTCCAATACGAGTTGCCTTTTGATACAAAGCAACTCGTTGCAAACCGAGTTGCCCTGAGCATTTCAAATCCCGCTCGTTCTCTTGAGCAAACGGCGGAAATGCGCGAGTAAATGCGATTTCGTGGGACACCGAATAGTAGCAAAATATTGCTGTGACGGCACGTTAACAGGTACGGCCAATTTCGAGTCTTTACCGTGAATAAAAACTTTCGCGTGTTGCGATCGATTTATTTATTTGGTAGAATCGCCGAGAGGGATTCAATTTTCAAAATATAAATTTTTAAATTTTGGTAAAAAAAATTTTTTTTTGTTTTTCCTCCAAGTCAAGTATAGTTGAGCAATCATGTAATTTTGAGCAGTAAAAATTTCAATTAATGACAATTAAAAGAAAAAAAAAATTTTAACCAAAATTAAAAAATTTATATTTTAGAAACAAAAACACACGATCCTAAAAATTTCAGAATCGTTTAAGATCAGTACAAGGTATTATATAAAAAAAATTAAACCAAAAATTCAATGTTGATCGTGGATTTGCACGATTTTTAAATATTCAAAAATTTATATTTAAAAAAAAAACGCCTCTCTGAAAATTTCAGGATCTTTTAAGATCAGTACAAGGTATTATCAGTGCTGCCAAGGCTATGTTCCTTTTTAGACTGCAAGTACCGCAATATGGCGGCTATAAAGCGTACTGCAAGTGTTGTTCCGATATTACTTTTAGTCCTATACCGTACAATGGCACTGCTATAACGGAACGAGCTTGAGTGCACTTCAGTGTCCGTCCTGACACGAGCGCACAGCGCATGTGCGCTACGAATCCAACGTTACCATTGGACGAAATGAATTTCGCACGCCTCTCGTAGGCCGCCATGTTGTTGCTGGGAGTTGCCCTACCTCGCCAGCCGCAGTGATCACAGCAGGAAGTGACGACAAAAACTGTGACGTCATATGATCCCAAGTGCGACTACAAAGCGTACTGCGGCGTATATCGAAACGCGTTTGCAGCACTGCAAGTACTTGCAGTTAAAAAAGGAACATAGCCCAAATCAAGACTACGGAATTCCTCGCCCCCACCATAGAAAATACACGATTTTACCCGCCGGGAGAATTCAAAAACCCGATTCATACCCACCCAACTCAATTCGATAGTTAATGGCAGAAGGCAACTGCAAAGTGGATAAAATAAATGAAAATTACAAATTAGGGTTGCTGATGAAGTAGGTGGCATCAACATACGTATTATTTTATTGAGAAACCTCAATATCGAAACATCGATATAATATATTCATCTATATAAATGGGGGAAAACGCGTGTCTTTTTCATCACGTGAACCTGACCATTTTTGATTTGGCCGAAACTTCGCTTATTTCATCGTATGATCCCAAAAACAACTCTCAAATTTTATTAGATTTTTTGGAGCCACTATGGGGGAATACAAGACCATCGAATATCTTCGACTTTTGAAAATATATAATTTTCAATCGACGATATCCCTGTAGCGGTTAATCGTATCGAAAACTACATAAGGAGGTTTTTTTTTCATCTTGAGTCTATCTTTAAATAAAAAAATGGTCCAATTTTTTTAAAGCAATCTTAAGCAGTCAAAATAATTTTCAAAAATTAAAATCACGATACCCAAACCCCCCCCCCCCCTTCGAATTTTAAACAAAAATTCTCAAAAATACTAGGATTCATTACCAACATAAAGAAAAAAAATCAGGATGGGATTTCCAGCTGTTCGCGCGATATTGATTTTTTAGTATTTAATTTACTTGTTGTTCGTTAATTTCTGCCGATCTATTAATTAATTTAAGATTTCAATAGTGTAAAAGAATAGTAGTAATGATGCCCTTGCTGTTTACGAACATTCTAAAGTGATAAACGACTCCGTGAAGGACCTCGTAAAAAATTTACATAATCTACTTTACATAATCTACGAGGGGTCAGGGGTCGTGAAATTAAGCTATGAGAGGTAACGTAAGTTGTTATGAATCACTCAAGTTATGAGGGTTCAGGTATTCTAGAATAAAGTTCACATAACTTATGAGGGGTCAGGGGATTCGAATTCGCGAATCAAAAAACCAACTTTCATGGTTTATAGCTCATTCAAAAGCATATACTATTATGTTTTCGGCACTCCAGCATTCATATATCATACAAGTCGAAGGACTTCATAAGTAGTCGATAGTGTAATAGGTAGCGTGTTAGGTAGATAAGTAGGATGGTAGGTAGGGTCGAGGGTTCGATTCCGGGTCTCAGAGAAAAATTAGATCGGACAATTCGTGCAGAATTTTGTTCTTTTTCTATGAATCTTTTTTTAGGGCCAGTAAACTATGCATATTAAATTGATTTGCAGGGGCTATATATTTTTTATAACATGTTTAACACAATTAATTCAGTTACGGTAACGTAATTTTCATTAAATGAATATAAAAATTCAGACATGTAATGTGATTTTTAAATAATCGCGTATATTAATTTTAATACACATTTTTTGAATAATAACATACCTAAAATTGAAATTTCAATGGTATGTATATGATTTTTCAAATACATCAGTATTTTCAAATTCAACTCCACACTTTTATTCTTCAAATTCAGGTCCATGAATTTTCAATACTGAAATTGAAATTTCATACACGGTATCCGCAAAAAAAACTTCCTACACATGTATATTAATTTTAATACAGATTTTTTTAACAGTGTACTCAGAAGTATGACTGCATAATTCTGCTTCACAACGGCAAAGTTGTTGCTAAAAGATGGTCGAATTTTGCCGAAAACAAGATACTTTAAACATTAAATATCCAAAAAAAAAACGAGAATCAAATACGAGTATAAAAGAACACAAGTATAAATTTGAAAATACGCCTTAAATATTCTACCAAAGCATGTGAACCTATTACTGATTTGCATGATTCTTTTTTACTATTTTTTCAAACACTATTTAAAGCTTAAATTAATTAATAGATAGGCAGAAATTAACGAACAACAAGTAAATTAAATACTAAAAAACCAATATCTCGCGAGATGCTGGAAATCCCATCCTGATTTTTTTTCTTAATGTTGGTAATGAATCCTAGTATTTTTGAGAATTTTTGTTTAAAATTCGAAGCGGGGGGTTTTTGGGTATCGTGATTTTAATTTTTGAAAATTATTTTGACTGCTTAATTTTGCTTTAAAAAAATTGGACAATTTTTTTATTCAAAGATGGACTCAAGATGAAAAAAAACCTCCCTATGTAGTTTTTGATACGATTAACCGCTACAAAGATATCGTCGATTGAAAATTAAATATTTTCAAAAGTCGACAATATTCGATGGTCTTGTATTCCGCCATAGTGGCTCCAAAAAACCTAATAAAATTTGAGAGTTGTTTTTGGGATCATACGATGAAATAAGCGAAGTTTCGGCCAAATAAAAAATGGTCAGGTTCACGTGATGAAAAAGACACGCGTTTCCCCCCATATACATGAAGAGATAACATTTATCAAGCACTATTCATATATATATATATATATTAAGTGTACAAATAAGTTTCCGCGGTTTTTTATAAAAAATTAGGAACTTATTGTGAAGGAACAGTACATTACGTTTTATTCAAAGTATTTTCCATCATTTGCCACTACTTTTCCCCATCTTTCTGGCAACATTCGGATACCCCGTCGAAAAAACTCTTAATCTTTTGACGCTATCCACAAATCTACCCAATTTTGGGTGTCTTCATATGATGTGAAGCGCTGCTCAGACAGACCATGTGCCATCGACCGGAACAGGTGATAATCGGAAGGGGCTAAGTCTGGTGAATACAGCGGGTGGGGTAAAACTTCCCAGTTGAGTGTTTCCAAGTATGTTTTTACCGGCGCCGCAACATGTGGACGAGCATTATCGTGTAAAAGAATAATTTTGTCGTGTCTGGAGTAGTAATGGGCGCGTTTTTCCTTAAGTGCCCGACTCAATGTCATCAATTGTGTTCGGTAGAGAGCTCCAGTAATGGTTTCGCAGGTTCTTTGTCCGTTCCGTTCCGTTGTCCGTTCTTTGTCCTTCACGTCAAACTCACCGTTCTTAAACTTTTGAAACCATTCCTGACAACTTCTCTCACTTAAAGCACCTTCACCATATGCTTCTAGAAGCAATCGATGCGCCTCAGCTGCAGATTTTTTCAAATTAAAGAAGTAAATCAAAAGTTCCCGCAAATGATGCTTATTCGGCACAAAACTTGACATTTTTGCACGAAAAAAATTACGTGATGCTGATACGGAATCACTAGTACTTTAAGGTTATGGTGTTGCCGGATGACGAAACTTGGGATATTACGTTTTACATCTGACAATTTCTCCATAACCTTCTGGTGGGGCCATCTTTTGACAAACCGCGGAAACTTATTTGTACACCTAATATATATAAAGAGATAACATTTATCAAGAACAAGAACATTTATCAGTTTTCGAGAATTTTTCAGACTAGTTCTCTCTTCATAAAATAATCGGTTTGCACTTTTCTTTATGTCTTCATATCCCATGTCTTGGCCTGTAATAGTTTTTTTGGCGGGATTAAATTTTACACATCCTCCTTTGTTTTCAATCCTTTGTTTCGTGATCAAGCAGCTAACAAGAGTCTCAGCTGTCATTGAATTTCTGTGATCGGTCTTGCAGTTTTTTAGTGTGTTGAATACTCTTTCGACACTAACGTTGGAGAATGGTAGCACTAATAATAGCTGCAAAACTTTCTTTAGATTTGGAAACATTGGCATGCCTGCTATGTTTTTAAACTCGAAAACTTTTTGCCAATATTCATTTGCTGGTTTTGTAGCATCAAGGGCGAGATTCGAATGATCGAGAAGTGCGTACTGTCTCCACTCATTGTCGAGAGTTTGAGCATTAACATAGTTATTTAAAACCGGAAATCGCTTCAGAACAGGATAGAGACTCTTGATTTCGAAACGTTGTGCTTCTCCTGGATCAACGACGCTGATAATATCGAAGATATCTTCTTCGAAATTGAAATATTTTTTTATTTGCGTCACCAGTTCGATATAAAATTTCTGGCAGGATTCCCAAAAGCTCTGCAAGTGATTCTTCGGCAGTTCATCATCTGTGATTAAATTACTGATGGTCTCAGATGCTTGCATACCGATGTATATCTTCTCGATCGGTAGAAACGCTTTCGAATCGGTAGGTTGCACTGCGAGAATATTGCCAGCTTTAACAGCTGATGTTTTCATGTAGTTGCTGCACAGTGTCTTCAATAGTTGCTCCGTTTCCGGTTTGAGTTTGTGAAGCAAAGACGTTTCTTCTTGGAACAACGTATTAAAGTCATTCAGAAGACCGAGCACGTAGGACATAAATTCCAAGTAGAGTTTTGTGAATTTATTATCCATTGTTTGTAGCATGTCGTCCGTAGTTTTCGATGGGTCAGAAAACACAGCTTCTCGCAGGTATTCTTTTAACGGCACGTACTGTTCGAGTACTCTGTCAACACACGCTTGCAGCGCCAGCCAACGCGTAGTTGAAGGACTCAGTATTTTGTGAAGCTGCGTCAAATGAAATTGCTGAAACTCTTTTAATGCCTCTTACCTCAGACAACTTCTACTGAAATGAGAGCTTACATTTCTCAACAAATCTTCGACACTTCGTGGAAGCTTCAAACATGCCTTGGATGCCGCCAAATGAATTAAATAGCACGAGCATTTGATGCAAATGATGTCCGGAATTTCAGCCTTCAATAGTGAGAAGACAGAATGATGTTGGCCGACCATTTTACTTGTAGTGTCTGAAGAAAAACCGACGAAATTTGACCACGGAACGTTCTCGGAAGTTAAACAACCCTTCAGACAATTAAATAAGGTCGTAGCATCCCCAGCTGCCATTTCCTTCATGTCGAGCAATTGAGTGGTGACAATTTTTTTTTCCTCGTCATAAAATATGACCGTGATGGCGCATTGTTTTTTAGTCGACGTATCCGTCGTCTCGTCGAGGATCAGCGAAAAGAAGCATCCCGGTATCTTTATCATTTCATACAATTCTTTTTTGAAAGCTTTACCCAGTACTGTAGTTACAATCGCAGTCGTTTTCCCTCTTTTGACTGACAACTTTTTTGCGATTGCCGAGTCTGGAAAGAGGTCTGTGCAAAGTGGACTTAACGTATCCATGAGAGAGAACGGTAGATTATGTGCCGCTATAAATCCCGCCCGCTATAAATCAGCTCTCCTTACGCTATCTGGAAGTGTAGAAACTACTTCCGGCAGTTTTTGTGACATCGATATTTGTTTCAAATTGAAGATATGTTTCTCCGATTGACCGTGGCGATGAATATCATTTTTGTGAGCTGTAACAGTTTTATCGCATACTCTGCAGTAAGCCAATTGATGTCCCTTGCATTTTTTGCGAGACATTGTAAGCCAACCCTTGAATTCCGGGATATTGAGCCACGTATTGCTGAACTTATTTTTTTTTCCCCTCCTTTTGGTTCACGTTGCTCGAATTCGTCTGTTTTTTTTTTGTTTTTTCAGTGGAGGTATCGAGTCATCTCCTTTTTTATCTTGCGCGAACGGCATTTTTCGCTTTTTTTCGAGCGAACGGGAAATCATTCCTTTTTTATTCTCTCTGGTGAATATTTCAGGAGTTTTTGCCTGAATAGCTCGTTCATCTGTAGAAGAATGCTGTACCCTACTTGGCCCCGCAGCCTCATCCTAAAATATGAATTGGTAAAATATTTTATTAAGGTTGCACTTAGATGTTATTTAAGTTAAATGTTCAAATGGTGAGAATGGACAGATAATAACTTCGTAAAATCAAATCTCAAATTTATCATTCTAACATTTCATGAATGCAATAGAGACAAAGACGGACAGACAGCATACATTGTTCGATTGTACATGTTTTTGTCGTTTTTGAGAATCGTCGTACTTTCAGAAAATCAGAAGTCTCAAAAAATAAACAAAGTAATGTAAAGAATGGCAAAAGAACTTACTTGCGTGACCGGCTTATTTGTTGAACTTTTTTTCAACCACTTATTCATATTTTGTTATCTTTTAATTATCCTGTATCGCGTTTATAAATAAAAGGACTTCCCCGTACTCGTTCTGCAAATTCCCTATACATTTACGATTGAATCATAAAGCCGCCTTCTCGAATCTCAAAACACATTTCTCCTCAATCGGAATCTGTTCTGGTGTTCATAGGTTAACGCTGCATTTCTCAACGAAATACCATCTTAAAACAATAAAACTACGAAACGGTGGAGGTTGGCAGACTGCTTTCTGCAAACCTCATGCTACGTTCACATACGCGAGATGGCGCGGCGCGCAGTCGAGTGTGAACCAATCAAAAAGTCTAAAATGTGCTCCGCGTATTTTGCGGAGCACATTTTAACTATTTTAAGAAATAAATACAAAACTTATTACTAAAAAAAAAAAAGAAAAAATAAATAATTTTTAGATCAGCATCTTTAGTGGAAATTTCAAGAATTTGCAATTACCCGACTTTTACCCGCCACTTTGAATTCCCCACGAAATTACCCGCGATGCTCTTAATTACCCAAAAACCGGGTAATTACCCGACGATTGGCAGCACTGGGTATTATATAAAAAAAAATTAAACCAAAAATAAAATATGGAACTTGGATTTTCACGATTTTTGAAAATTCAAAATTCTCCAAATTCATCATTGTGCAAATTTTTTTTTCGGATTATTTTTTTTTCGTAGCCCGAAGTATCTTCTATAAGACGAATACAGAATGATTTTTCGTAACTATAATAGTTTTCAAGATATTTAAAAAATCAACTTAAAAGATTTGAAAAATTGTGAAATTTTGAATTTTGCATAACTTTCGAAGAAAAATGTTTAATTTTTTTTCCTTTGGTAGAACTTCGTTTTATTAAAAACTGAAACTTCTGAACAAATTTCATCGAATTTGAAAGGGGTCGATTCCAACTCTTGGTCGATTTGACATGGAATGACCCATGTATATACCATGACGGATAATATGGATCTTGACATGAAAACTTGAGGAGCTGAAAAATCAGTTGGAAGATCAAGGACTTTCATTGGTGGGGGCCAATAAAAGCAGTGCTATGTGAACAATTAATGAAGAAATATGCTCTAGGAAAAGCGCAGACGTCGAAGGGGGGGGGGGTCGACCGTTAAACCGGGAGGCATATATATATAAATCTAGTGGCCGGGCAGATATAGATATAGTGGCATATAGATATATGAGACAATGTAAACACCACACGTAAAATGCGCCACATATTTACAATGGAAACAACACGTATACGCTTTTGAGTTTTCCTCAGAACGGAGTTAAACCGGGAGGAACTATACCGGGAGTTCAGTTGTTAGTACCAGCCTCGAGAGGACAGATAAAAATCAAAACGGAGAAGACGAAATAATAGAGGAATAAACGTGGATGCTCTGACGTTAGCGGATCTTCGAATTCAATTGCAAGATGGCAATTTGAACACAACCAGTAACCAGTCGCCCCTTCAGGCTGTATTGAGAACCGCGTTACAACCAAACGAGGAAGATATTGGGAATTCAAGTGCTGACGTCACAGCCGGCAATATGGCGGCAGCAAAGACCCTAATGCATGTCTCAGAATATCTATATATTATAGTCGATTGCATGACTGCGAATATAAATAGATATTCTGGAACATGCAGACGAAACATCAGAAAGTTCTCCACCAAAACGAAAAGGAAAGAAAAGGAAAGGAAAGAAAAAAATAAGAGATAGGAATAAGAAAAAAGGAATAAGAAATACCACAGCAACCAAGACACAATAGGCGATGAGTTACAACATTCAACCATTCACATTTCATGACAATTCTAATTGAATTATAGTTGTGAATAAACATAATTTTATTACAAACTTAATTTAATTATATGGCTGGATCCATGATTGATCGAAGAGCATTCCGGGGTCAAAATTTTGATTCCTATGCCATTCTCACATCTTATTATATGTTATAAGAAGTGACGATTCACCAAATTACAGCCTCTTTACTCCAGAGGTTTTCGAGAAAAAAAATATTGGGTATTTCCATGTTTAGGAAAGTTAACTTTGTTACTTCCTTGCTCGCTCCTTACGGACAATTGAAAAAAATTAATAAAAAATATTATCCCACGTGAAAAAGTCCAAATTTTCCGAAAAAATATCAGTTTTACCCTGAGGGTAGTATCTACCCCATAAAAACGTATTTAAATTTAAAAATCTGTGTTTTGAAGGCGAGCACCATAGAAAAAAATCTTTTTTATTTTTACTTCGGAAAGTTTATGCCATTTTCCACAAATGAGAAAATTAACAGAGTGGGATGAGTAGAAGATCATCGTCGAATAAATTATTTATTTTTTTTTTCGATTTTTCCTCAAACGTATATTTTTTTTCTAAAACTATATCCAATTCAAGGTAAGAAAACTCCTGTAGATATTTTAGCTACTACTAATATGTTCCGAGATATGATTTTTTTAATATTGGATATTTTATGCATAAATAAAATTCGTATCTCGGAAACTACCGGTTGTAGCCAGCTTCCGACAAAAAATACTACAATTGAAAAAACGATGATTCGCTCTTGTCATTGTCATCACCAATTTATTTTTTTCAAGAATTATATATTTTTTTTTCATATCTTAAGCTAATCAGACGTCAGAAAAATCTAAATGTAGTTTGAGTTATTACTCCTACATTCCGAAATATGAATTTTTATGATTAAATTTTAAAAAAAAATTTGTTGTAGTTTTCTCAAAACTTCAACTAATCGGACGTAAGAAAAGTTTTGATTTAAATTCAACTACTGTCTATAGATTCCAAGATATAGATTTCTGGAAAATTCGTCATTTTTCAGCTATGAAGCAGTAGCGGGCTACTGCGCAGTATTGAAGCAGTAGCCGCGCTACTGCATCATAGCTACCACTGAGTGCCACTATTTTATATTGAATTAATTAAAAAAGTAATTTGTAGCATTTCTTTTTCTAACTTGAGTTCTTTTTGTTTGGCAAAATCAACCAAATTGCCGGAATAAAAGTCCTATAATCAAAATAGCTGTAAACGACGATTTTTAAGATATAAATTTTGTGAATGCAAAAATTGTATAAAAATGAACAATATTCAAAAATTCATATTTCAGAATATATGAGTAGTAACTCAAACTACATTTAGATTTTTCTCACGTCTGATTAGCTTAAGATATGGAAAAAAAAATATAATTCTTGAAACAAATTAATTGGTGATGACAATGACAAGAGCGAATCATCGTTTTTTCAGATGTAGTATTTTTTTTCGGAAGTATGAGCCAATTTCACATAGGAAAGGTCCTATAGCAATGCTGGCTACAACCGGTAGTTTCCGAGATAAGAATTTTGTTCATGCATAAAATGTCCAATATTAAAAAAATCATATCTCGGAACAGTAGCCAAAATAGCTATAGTAGCTACAGTAGCTAAAATAGAAAAATAGCTACAGTAGCTAAAATAGCTATAGAACTTTTCTTACGTTGAATTGGATGTAGTTTTAGAAAAAAAAATATACGTTTGAGAAAAAATCGAAAAAAAATTAAATAATTTATTCGACGATGATCCTCTGCTCATCCCACTCTGTTAATGTTTTCATTTGTGGAAAATGGCATAAACTTTCCGAAGAAAAAATAAAAAAGATTTTTTTTACGGTGCTCGCCTTTAAAACACAGATTTTTTAATTTAAACACGTTTTTATGGGGTAGATACTACCCTTAGGGTAAAACTGATATTTTTTTCGGAAAATTTGGACTTTTTCACATGGGACAATATTTGTAATTATTTTTTTTCAATTTTCCGTAAGAAGCGAGCAAGAAAGTAACAAAGTTAACTTTCCTAAACATAGAAATACCCAATATTTTTTTTATCGAAAACCTCTAGAGTAAAGAGGCTGTAATTTGGTGAATCGTCACTTCTTATAACACATAATAAGTATGTGAGAATGGCAAAGGAATCAAAACTTTGACCCCGAAATGCTCTTCGAGTAATCATGGATCCAGCCATATATTTACTAAATTAGGTTCCAAGTACTTGAATGATATTCAATATGAAATGTGTAAAATAATTTGTAATTACATGAATAATAATTAAAACTGCTCTAATTAATGCATAACTTAATTTTAGCAAAGCACAAATGCCTCGAATAATTAGTAATTTAACGTATAATTTAATTATAAAGATAATTGCAACTGCCTATCTCTGTATAGAATGTACATTTATACACGATATATAATATTATATACAAAATACATACTATACATTACCCACGTCGTGATATAAGGCATATCAAGGTGAAGAAAAGAGCTCGAATTTCGTACGGCTTTTATCTAGATGCGTATAAATGCCGGAATTTTTAAGAAACTTGCGCTGGTCCTGTGATTGACTGGCAATAAGAAATAAGAAATAGATTTCCAACGCGACGGAAATTCTATCGCTATTTCTTAGTCCTTATTCCCTATTTCTTCATTGTGCGTTGACCAACGGTTCTGCTATAACTGGATTCTGCCATACCTTATTTCTTATTCCTTATTTCTTATTCTTTTCATTGTATCTCAGGCTAAGTTGTCAAACCGGGGGGGAGAGCAGTAGCCGAGGGGCTGGGGAAATATCAGTGTGAAAAAAATCGACTTTTTTTGCTTAAATAGATAGTTTTGACCTTTAAGAATATGCCTACAAATTTTCAAAACAATATTCGGCTTAGAAGTATTCGAAATTGGTGCCAAGCGTCGACGCTCTCAGAGCTTTCTATAGGGGACGCGTCCGGCCCGAACTTTTCGTCTATTCAGGCGCCAAAATTTTTACCTGCGTGCCAGAGGAAGCCAGGTATATAGAAGGCGGTTAGTTAGTTACAAGCCATATTTCGAGAAGCGTGCGTCTCAACCGTTTCTTGTAGAATTTATAAATTGTGAAAGTGCAGATAAACAAAATGGACAGAAAAAGTAGAAGACACGTTCCAGGTGACAATATGGTAAGGGCTGTTAGAAAAAGAACGAAATTCGCCACTCCGAAGAATCGATATGTTTTGGAAAAAGAAGAAGGAAATACAAGCCCCCCCCCCCCACAGACCAAAAATAATAACTAAAAAGTTAAGAAATATACAGGAAACTTAGTTAAGGAACAATGAAAATAATTTATTTTGCACAAGAACAAGAACCGCATCAGTAATAAAATAGTATACGATCTGTCACGTCAACCTCAATTCAGTTTTACTATTTCGGTTGTGTTTTTGTTTTTGTTGAATTTCACCAACGTTATTCTTTTATTTAATTTCGGCAGTGTTTTTTATCTGAATTTGCGTGCGCAAAGTAAACTTTGCGCACTCAAGTAACCGTTCAATAAATGAAAAACCTACATCGCAATTATAAAATGCGCAAAAAGTTACTTTTCAACCGTAACATCGGGCGTAAAGGTAGCGCTTTTCCCGCATGAGTAATAAAAAAGATTTAACTCTACACTATGAACTCGCCATTCGACGCAACAATGACTCACAGGACAACATGAAGAAAGCAATATGGGCCACTTTTTACCATAAGTGCTCCACAGACGAGAATCCACAACACCATTACTGTCCGGAGGGCGTCGAATCGTGGTGTACTTGGCAAAAGGCTCGCACGCTCGGTGCTCTTGACTCATACAAACACGTAGCAGCACTAGCAGCAAATGTTACGAAGGCAATCAAGCCAATTATGAAGACCTTAGTCGTGATGAGTTGCTCGAAAGGTGTTTGCGAGCGTTCAATCAAAACAACAACGAAAATTTAGTGCTGCGATTTGGACATTTGCTCCGAAAACTCGTTTTTGTGGCTCCAAAGTAGCCAAACAGCCGCTAATTTGGCTGCTATAATATTCAACGATGGTCACGTGGCTTTGTTGGATGTTGTTGCGGACTTGGGCATCTTCATAGGCGAGAAACTTCAATTATTGCCACAAAATTGACCGAAAACGTATCGAGGACACCGAACGCTACTCAGCAGCAAACACGCACGAGGGACGCTTGAGTGCTATAAAGTGACGTGAGGATGAGGAAATGTTATTGCTTGATGCAAATGAGCTTCTATATGGTCCAGGGATAGCACACGAATCGGTAAGAACTTGTTTTACATTCATATTTAAGTTACATCATTCAATTTCATCCTCTCAAAACTTTAAACGCGTTTTTCTTGAAACCATGTTTTTTGACCTGGTTGACAGCATAACTCTGTCAAATTTTGTCCAATCTACTTCATTCAAAAAGGATTCTCTTCAGAAAACTTATTCCTATCGTCACATCGTAGAGTTTTTTAAAAATTGTTTACTTTTTTTATTCACAATTTACTGCAAAATTTTTGTGTAAAATTCCAATTTTTTTTTTTAATTGGCCGCCATTTTTTTCCAATCAAAATTTTCGAATTTCCTACAATGCTGTGATAGCTATGCTATTATAATTTAATAATCTTTTTTAATTTTTAATTTCAGCTGCTTGCTGTGGCACTTATGTAGTCAACCGTCGGGAAGTTTTTTTTTGGGACGCCATTTTGCGACCGCTCCTCTGCTTTATAAAATGTACTAAAAATAATTAAAAAAATTCCTTGTATACTTCAATGCTTCAATAACTAATAAACAAAATCCCTAATAATTTGATCGAGCCGTTTTTAAAAAAAAAAAATCCCAAAATATACCTAATTTTTCAGCCTGTCACACTGATATTCCCCCTTGTGCATTGACCAACGATTCTGCCATAACTGGATTCTGCCATACCTTATTTCTTATTCCTTATTCTTTATTTCTTATTCCTTATTTCTTATTCTTTTCATTGTGTCTCAGGCAAGAAGACTAGAATACAGAAGTCAACTCGAGGAGTGGGGGTGGCACAAAATATTTGGGCAGCAGGCTGCCCCACTCCTGACTTACAAATTGCGCAGTGTCGCACTTTTATACCACTGCGCAGCTTTCGTATATCTTCTTGACGTGTCAGTCTCGCGCGAGCACTGAAATATAGTAATATATTTCAGTGCGCGCGAGAGAGGCTGACGACGCACCATGGGCGCAGTATTGTACAGCGCAATTTGCAGGTCAAGGAGTGGGGCAGCCTGCTGCCCAAATATTTTGTGCCACCCCCACCACTCGAAAAGCAGCTAGTTGACTCTCCTTATTCTAGTCTTCTTGGTCTCAGACTAAGTTGTCAAACCGGGGGGGGGGGGGGGGGAGCAGTAGCCGAGGGGCTCGAGCGCGGGTTCGCATTCCCAGGCGACACCGCTGAAAAATGTATTAGGTTTTTCAAGTGTTTATCGGCTGTAATCCCGGTGGTATGGAACCCACCTTAAATAAGTCAAGTCCCATTGTGATGGGTGAGAAGTCATCGCACGGTTTCGGGGATGGCATCCGCGCGATCCTCATCACGCGGATGTCTATCTCTCAATCGAGTGGACGACCGACTCACCCGATCACAATGGAGGAGGTAGCTGCCTAACCAACCGTCGATAGTCGTGCGAGAACTTTCTCGCATCGCTATCGGTGGAGGTCTTCTGCAGTTTCCCTCCACCCTCGGCATAATTGCGATACAGCTTGGAAAAAGGTGTAAACGGCGCGGAACTGCAGCCCAATCTGAAAATTGTTGATGTGATTGGCACAGGTCTTCTAAAGAGGGCGAGTCATATTAGGCTAAAAAAGAAAAAGTTGTCAAACCGTGAAACGAACGCGTATGCCTGGAACGCAGTGGAATCAAGTTATGAAGAAGACGATCACGAAGATGACAGAGGATGTAGAAATCAAAACAGAAATCCAGACGTGAGGGTTGCATCAGAACGTACGTTATCTTTTAAGATCGTTGAAGACGCACTCGAGATATTCTCAGAAGACGGTAACCAAAATATTCCTCAACGGCTTATAAATTTGGAAGAAACAGCAAAGAAACAGCTTCGACTTGTGCGAATAGACCAATGGACAGAAAATAATCTACGCAAAGAAGCTTCTGCGCGGCTCAGCAAAACTTTTCATCGGTTTTGAATGTTCCACTCACACCTGAAGAGAATTGAAAAAAGCGCTCATCAAGAAATTCTTGACTATGAAGAAAGTTCATAGCGACCTCAGCCGTATAAAGACAAATATAGACGAATCTTTTCAAGTATACATATACCGAGTTTTGGAAATGGCGTGTCATGCTGATATTGAATTAGATGCAAAGATCCGATACATGATTGACAGTGTACCTGACGACGAAGTAAATAAATCAATTCTTTACGGCTCGTCGACGATAAAAGAATTACGAAAGAAGTTTTCGCAATGAGACACAACGTGATCGATATTTAGTCAAAAAAAATCGTTGAGCACGAAGGACCAATTACAAATACAAGAAGTAGGTTCATTTGAATTCGTACCCAATATGTCAAGACTTCGAGTTCAAAGCTGATGAAGGGAGCAATGAAAAGATCGAGCCCGGCGACAATGTCGAGGACGATACCGCAAACAGGATGGCCGAGTGTAGGATCAATTTCATACCTGACCAGTCAAAAGACTATAGAAAAGTGATGCTTAAGAGGCTATACCAGTGTGACACTCAAAAAATCGACTTTTTTTGCTTGTTCGATAGTTTGTACTTTCAAAAATATCCTATGAAAGCGGCAAGGTCGTATCTCGAATAATTTTTGAATGGCAGCGTTCTAAAGAGCGACCGCTCGCAGGTATAAACCGCTCCACCTGCCTACCCTAGTGGATGAAGTCACCACTGAATCACGGTGATTTTTTACGGTGACAAAGTGCCCACAAAATCACCGAGATCTTGGTGATTTTAAGGTGATTCTCACGGTGATTGTCACCGTCACAAAATCACCGTGACAATCACCGTGGAAACACGTTGCAATCACGTTGGAATCACCTTAAAATCACCAAGATCTCGGTGATTTTGTGGGCACTTTGTCACCGTAAAAAATCACCGTGATTCAGTGGTTTTTCAGGGTGAAAACATCGTCACCCAATCCGCTAGGGTATGGTCGGAGTTTCGGAGTTAGTGTGTAGTTACTCGAATCTTTCGCATTGTAAACAGTACATAGGTAATATAGGTAAAAATTAGAATGCTACACGTAAAAAAAAGAATGGAAACGCGATGTCGTAATCTAAAAAAACAAACCAAAGGATTAGGAGGAAGGAGTAAGAGTACGAAGAAGTTGACTGATCAAGTTATCAATAAATTACAGAAATATTACGGATTAGCATTTACCAGGCATCAAGATAATGTTGATGAAATGTACAAAGAAATTTGGATAACATTTTATCATTTATCTTCATCAGATAAAAATCCAAACTATCAAAATTGCCCCGTAGGTGAGAATAGCTGGTGTTCCTATGGTCGCGCGGAAGCTCAAGGAATGGACTTATCAAAGTTCAAGCACGATTATTTACCGCTTGATAAGAATGTTACGGAAACTTTGAAACCAATTTATACTGATTTGAGTTCAAGGGAATTCCTAGAGGGATGCAAAGGAGGAAACACACAAAATAAAAACGAAAGTTATAATGGGTTGCTATGGCACTTTGCTCCAAATCGCTTTCACAGCGGGATGAAAACGATTGAGCTCGCTAATTTCCTAGCAGTTTCAATATTTAATGATGGTTTTTATAGTATTTAAAAAATGATGGAAGTATTGGGCGTGGTTGTCGGCCCTATTGCGGAAGAATATGCAGTTCAAAGAGATCACAGCCGAATCAAGCAGGCGGAGATACGTCACGCGGCGTCCTCAAAAGAGGGACGAACAGCCCGGAGACAAACATTAACCTCTCAGCAGGCATTTTTCGAGGAAGAAGAAGGTGTATTGTATGGGCCAGGCATAGCAGATTAGCAATTTGTATGGTAAATATAATTTTATCTAGCAAAAATCGATAGTTGAAACTTTAAACGCGTTTTTCTCGAAACGGCATTTTTCAAAATTGCTGACATCATAACTCAACGAGAAATTGACCGATCGACTTCAAATTGAAACTGAGTATCCTTGAATATATTTACTATACTAGAACCTACGATCTTTTTGATTGGTTGAAAATTGTCAATTTGGCATTAAGAAAACGACCATTTTTTACCCCAAAAAACGACACTTTTTTCAGAACTACGCCATTTTGTTAATTTTTGATATTTTTCAAAAATCGTAGGTCATTGTATAGGAAATACCTTCAACTTTAATAACCTTTTTGAATTTTTTTGTTTCACCTACTCATTCGGCCGGAATCATGTCAGCAGTTGGGGTACTTTTTTTTTGGCACCTCCGAGGACCGCACATAACTCCGTTATTTTTCAATATTTTTGTAAAAAAAAAATCTTAAAATATAGCTGAAAATATACCTTATTATTTCCAAAAAAAACTTCAAAACATTCTATCGAGTACTTTCTTTCAAACAAATTCCCGAAAATCGCCTAATTTTTCATGGTTACACTGATATAGCCCCTTAACAACGGATTTGTTTAAAAAATAAGAGAGCTACTATAAATTAATAACAAGAGACGGTTAAGATTTTTTCGGAGCTTCTGCATAATAAAAAATATTCGTTACCAATAAACTGTTTAGCCAATTAATTGCGATCCTACACTATTATTGTACAATAGTATTATACAAAATAGTATCTATTCATATGGTAAATTTATACGAGCGGGGATGATCACACAGTTTTTATGATAATTCGACATTGAATTAAATTTAATGAAATTCAATGTTGAATTATCATCATGACTTTTTAAATACGTAAAAGTAACAAAAAATAAATAAAATATATAAAGAATCTTACATGGAAGCTTTGTGAGTCTAAATATTTTGAGGAAGTATGACATTTCTGAATCTCAGGATTTCTGCTTTATTCAGCATGTTTTGCCAGATCCACTATTTTTGTATTAGAACTTAATTCATGAGAAAAGGGCATGTCCTCAAATTTTATACATTGACCGTCTTGAAAATACGCATTTTTAAACCGAAGAACAGTGGCGGGTTTACCAGTAGGCTCAGTAGGCCCGGGCTTAGGGCGGCAAATTTTGCGGGCGGCACATTTTCAACGACAGAATTTTTTTTCTAGCGATTGTTGGTTTGTCACTTGGATTCACCAATTTATTGCGATTAAAAATGGATCCAAAAGCATCGCAGCTCTGTCTACAATTAAAAGTATATCGTAATCTAATCCATTGTAACAGAGTTTGTCTCAAAGATAACTACGAATTTAAATCGATTAAATTTACACTAAGCAGTGAGCTTGCTGTCTCAGAAATATATTCATGAATATATTCACGAACTTAGAGAATCGCATATACCAGGTGTGTAAGTATGAAACCGGAATTTGCCCATAGGTGGCGCTAGATGCAGTTACCGACACATCACGTCAGCGGTGTCTTGTTATTGTATTGATATCCGACAAAGATTTCCAACTCACAATAACACGAGTTTCATTCAGTAGCATTAGTTTATTGGAGATAAACATGTCGAGTTTTGTGCCAACAAATTACGATTTGCGGACAGCCCTACTATTCTGTTTTCATCTGAAGAAAACCGCAGCCGAATCGCATCGAATGCTTCTGGAGGCGTTTGGTGAGCATGCTCTCGGTAAAACACAGTGTTTCAAGTGGTTTAAACGGTTCAAAAGTGGCGATTTTGACGTGAGGAACGAAGAACGTGGAAGACCACCGAAAAAGTTTGAAGACGCTGACCTGCAAGCCTTGTTGGACGAAGACGACGCTCAAACACAACAACAACTGGCGGATCAGTTAAAGGTGACCCGAGAAGCCATCTCCCTTCGGTTAAAAGCCATGGGAAAGATACAAAAGGTGGGGAAATGGGTTTCATACTTTCGAAATTCCGGTTTCATACTTACACACCTGGTAATCAAGTTTTTTTCCAACGTTTGTTTTACTTCCTCATAGAGGATGGTTTATTTTCGCGAATAAAATTTTTTCGTGATTTTCATGCCATTATATTTAAAATATCCCAAAACATCGAGCAAACATATTTAGAAAAATATCCGGATATGCGCGCGCGTGTGTGCGTGTGTGTGTGTGTGTCTGTGTGTGTGTATGTGTGTGTGTGTGTGTGTGCGTGCGTGCGTGCGTAGGTGACAGGATCAGGCTCTGAAATTTTGCACGAGAGTAGATCGACCAATCTCTTTTGTGTATCTAGTATAATTTTAGAAAAGATTGAACTGCTGATTAGAATTTTTTGGGTTCTTTATTTTTTCAAAAATGTTTGTTATCGGTCTAACCTTCGTATTTTTTGAGCTATCACGCTAAGTTTTTCATACAGATGAACTATCATCAAACACTATTTGCTATTGAATTTGGTAAGAATCGAACGAAGTGTTATCCCACACAGCACAAAAGTCAGAAATACTTTCTCGCGAACTCTTTTTCAAGACTACTTCTAGAGCAACACGTATGATATCTCGCAGAAGTTACTCTGAAAAAGTCTGAAATAAGAATAACTTAAGAGATCTTCGGAATGAAATCAACTGTCAGACATCCTTAGAAGATATTTTCAAGATATTCCGTAAAAGCCGTCGAATACAAAGCCAGAAATACTTCCTCGCGAACTCTTCTTCAAGACTACTTCTAGAGCAACACGTATGATATCTCGCAGACGTTAGTCCGAAGAAGTCTGAAATAAGAATTACTTAAGAAGAGTCTAAAAAGGTCGACATAACCTCGAATTTTTTTAAACGCATTTTTCTCGGAGATGGCTTGATGAAATGAAATCGCCTGCGTAATTAATGTGTACAGGTGGCCCTACTATATTCTTTTTTAAGTGTTGGTTTGGATATGCGGCCGTGTGGAGAATTAGTGAAGGGAGGAATCGGCTGCGATTAGGCCAGTGGTTCCAAATAAAATTGGATTTTGTATAACCTTTCGATCCTTATTCGGATCCTCTTCAGATTTATTATTTCTAAAAATTACATTCATCTTAGTCTTATTTTGTATAATAGATTTTGATATGTTTTGATATGGTTTACATTATAAGTTTATGTGTATGTCATGACTGACCTGAATTTGTATGGGTAATTTTTGATCATTTGATGAATCTTGGATGATATTCATGATGAATTCATTGTATCAAGACGGGTCGTTTTTTGCGGTCTTTGATGTCTGCGAGAGAGAGGGTTTTGATATTTTAGTGCTTAGTTAATGTTCTTTATGAGAAGGTGTGTACATGTTATTTACCTATGATTTTCGTATTTGATATTTTCCAAGATTCATTTTTGATCAAAATTAACAATTTTTATTACATGATGTTGTTAAATGGTCAAGATGTTTCGAGAAATGATCTCACGATCCAGATGAACTACGTGATAATATTTGTTCGGATACATATCGGAACCGTTTAAATTCTGGGATTTCACCACTGATATTTCATATAAGTTAAGAGAATTCATAAGTAGTCGGTAGCGTAATAGGTAGCGTGTTAGATTCGTAAGTAGGATAGATAGGCAGGTCGCAGGTTCGAATCCCCGTGGAGGCAGATGAAATTGAAATGATGAAAATGAGTTTTTTTCTAATTTTGCTTCCTCATAAAGGAAGCTTTGTTTTCGTAAAAAAAAAATTTTCGCGATTTTTATGCCAATATGTTCAAAATGTCCTAAAACATCGAGAAATCATATTTAGAAAAAATGTCCGAATGGATGTGTGTGTGTGTGTGTATCCTGAGTTTCAGATGTAAATTATTAATAACTCGAAAACGCTTCAAGATATCAAGCTAACATTTGGCACACTTGTCGAGCATGAATTGCTCTTCGTTATGAATTTTTTTTTTTAATTATAACGGGTGTTCAGATTTTATCGACTTTTTTCGTTTTTGCCAGAATGGTGTAAACGCTCTAGCCTCTGCAATTTTCAAGATATTGCACTCAAACTTTGTACAGAATTAGTATAGCTATTAAGGTTGTTTGGTATTGAATTTGGCGAAAAACCATCGAGGGATTAAAATTTTATAAAATTTTGAACTTTTTGAAAAATCGCCTAAACGCTCTAACTTGCCCAATTTTTAAGATATTGTACTGAAACTTTGAAGGTTGTTCGCTATTAAATTTGGCAACAATCTATCGAGGGATTAAAATTTTATGAAATTTTGATTTTTATGAAAAATAGCGCAAGCGCTCTGACTTGCACAATTTTCAATATATTTCACTGAAACTTTGTACAGAACTTGTATAGCTATCAAGGTTGTTCGCTATTAAATTTGGAAAAAAACCATCGAGGGATTAAAATTTTATGACATTTTGAATTTTTTGAAAAATAGCGCAAGCACTCTAACTTACACAATTTTCAATATATTTCACATTTCATCGTCAAGTTATCTTGACGATGTCTTGTGAAGAAATCTCGAAATAGTAGTCTTTACGATATCTTTTTTGAGAAGTCTGAAAAAGTTATCTTCAAGACAACTTTTCACAGATATCAAAATCATTCCTCAAAGTGGCGCATTCGACTACTTTCGGAACTCATTAAGATGTCTTTCGAAAAATGTATACGGATGTCCATATCTTACATAAGAAATCTACAGCGATTATTTCAGACGTCATATTGCTGTGTGGGGTATTTGTTCAAATTTTGAAAATTTCGAAATTCCTATTTTGACCGCTTACCTCGAGATAACTTTAAGCTATTGGTACAATGTTTTTTGCTATATATGAAATAAGATATGAATATACATATACGACTAAATTTAACGATGATTATCAAAGCGGTTCGGATTTTGAATTTTCAATTCTTGAAGAATGTTTGTGAATAACCAATCAAGCTGAAATCTTGCAAGGAAGTACACCTACTATGTATAGTATAATTTTTAAGAAAGTTAATTTGTTTATTCGAATTTTATAACTTTTTCAATTTTTTAGGAAATATTTGTGAACGCTTAGTTTTCGAAACTGGTTAGTTATCAAGATAACTTTTTTCATACAAATAGACTATAATGAAATATTGTTCACTAACAAGTTTGAACAAAAGAATTTAAGATGTCTCCAAATGTATAATAAAGATTTTTATATCACTCAGTACAATAATGGACGCTTTTACGTACGCAAGCGGACGTGAAAACGTCCATATTGCACCTCGTGATATAAAATATCGTACATCACTCGGCGTAAAAACATTTTCTGACGAGTGTGAGTTAGCAGGACGAGCCGAAGGCGAGTCCTGCAATCACACGAGTCAGAAAATGTTTTTACGTCCTCGTGATGTAATGTACTATTTTTTAATATCAGAACTTTTGTCTGTGTCTGCATGTATACTAGCTCCAAAATATCCAAATATCAGTATTTTTATTTGACAAGAAATTCCTCTTCTTCGTTGATTTTTTTATTGAAAAGGGGTGGCAAACTTTTTGAGGCCTAGGGCGGCAAACAACGTAAATCCGCCTCTGCCGAAGAATGATAGGTACTATTGTCTCATTTTTTTCATAAAGCAAACAAAAATTGAAAGAAAAAAACAGTAGATTCTAAAAAAAAGTTCACCATCTCCAATCTTTAACATTATTATATTATTGATTAAAATTTGGATTCAACGTTCAATAGAGCATTTTAATAAACTAAATATCTTAGGTTTTCCCATATGTTTTATTTTAAAATATACTTATTAGGTCACAATAAGATTTGAACGACAGATGAAAACTTCTAAATAATTTCCCAACCCATCAAGGTATTCTTATGCAATATTTTTCAAAAGTTTTTCAAGTAACATACAAAATAAATCAAAAGTTCATAAATGAGATCAATTTAAAATATGTTGAAATCCATGTTTCAGACAATGTAAAATGTGTAAAAAAATGTTCTTCCTTCGACATCTTCAATCACTACATTGCAGACTCACAATTTTGCAACTTTACCATTTCCAATAATTCGCAATTTTTTTCAATGTCTGATAATGCGCAAGAATTACTTTTTCATTGAAAAATTAAATACAATGTCCATACCTTATCGATCCTCTCAATTTTTCGGTTCGTTGTAGACAATCCGTACACATGCTGAGAGGTTATGTTGAATCTGTGAAAATATCGAAGTAAACAAGATGTTATTTAATTCTCCAATATAGTAAAAAATTACTTACCTTCGTGAGACGGATTTTCTTATCAAACAATACATAACGCAATCTATTAAAAAAAGTTTTCATATATCGATATTTTATTTATCACAATAATTTTCCCATCAATGTAATTACAATACGTATTCCTGTATGTATAACGGATTAGTGGGATGTGCGGCGTATATTTTATCGTTCGATAAAAATGAGAAATGACGAAATCATTTGAAATTCGAGCTGCTTGAAGGAGGGCACCATAATTTGGTTAAATATACATAGCAAATGATAAGATATCAGCTTAGTATTCCGCGCTTGTAAACGCTGTTGCAGGCCATTGGACGCCAAAAAGTACCTCGCGCCGGACGCGCCTGCTTAAAATATATTTTACCAACTCTTACATGGATTTTTTTAATGATAAAAAAACAGTTGCGGTTTTGTATTAAGTGTACTTATATATGAATTTCACTTTTATGTATACTTATATATACATTACTCGCAAAAATTATGGGAACAAGAAAAATTTCCAAATTTTTCAGTGTTTTTCGACAGGCTGTATTTTAGTGAAAAATAATCGTATCGAGGTCATAAAAAAAGGATTTTGAAGCTCCAAGATTCTAGTTTTCAGATCTATTGGTCAAAAAATTTTCGGAGCTACGGTTCTTACGAAATTTTAAGAATTGGCGCAAAATAAAATTTTTGCAAATCTTTTACCTTTTTATGTTTGGTCCGCGGGGGTGGAATTTTCTCTCAGCTAAGCCAATACATGGACCAGGTAACCTGTTTCTCCAGCTTTAATTTCCTTTTTTTATTTTTGTTCTATGTTGATTTCTCGCGGAGATATCAGACTTTGAATGAAAAAGGATCCGTTTGTCTTTAAACACTGATATCTCAGCAACCAATTGTCGTATAAAAATTAATCGTGCAGTTTCAGAAACTGGGATAAATTTCCTAGAAGATTCCTTCAAGAGTTGTGGGAAATTTTGGTTTCTACCTTAAATATTCAGTTGAAAAAAGTACAAACAGTGTATTTTTCCCTTGGTTTGGTAAATCGACTGCACCTTTGCTAATATTGATGGGAAGGATGTTTTAAGGAACTTTTGCAGCTCAATGTACCTCCAATAACCCTGTAAATTTGCAGATCGATTCATTGAGCGGTTTTTCCGGAACGATTGATCAAAATTTCCAAAAAAATTAAAGGAGCCAGGTTTTTGTTTCTCAACATCGGGTAATCTTCTTAAAAATGGAAAAATTGAATTTTTCCTTTACTTTTTCCAAAATATAACTTAAGCGATTTTCGAGATATCGTGTCAAATTTCTTGTATGCAGACTGTCACTAACAAATGTTAATTATTGAATTTTGCGGAAAATTATCGAAGGGCTTTGATTGCAATGTCTGCAATTAATAATAGTTTGAATTTTATTTCCTTTAACTTTTATTCCGCTGATTTTCATCAAAGAATCAATCGAAAACAAAATAGTGACCTCAAACTGAAACATTCTCAGAATTTATGATTTTTCGTCAATCCTCCCTATATTCATTTGTTTCACTTTCATAGGGAATCTTCTCGTCATTAATATTCATGGTGCTTATTTTTTCACTGTTATATTCCCACCAATATCTGTCAAAAGTTGATGATCCGACAAGATTGTACCATTCTGTTGATGCCGAGAAAGAGAAGTTAAGATATTGCAGGCAGCTGCCGAAACAGGTCGTTTGGTGATTCATATTGCCTTTTACCAAATATAATTATTAAATATCTTTATTATTCCCAAACCCAAACTGATATATTAGTAATACCCGTGGCATATTTGAAAAAGAATATGGCTCATAACTTCTGAGAAACCTGATTGGCAATCCCACAATTTTTCAATTGTTTTCAATTTTTCGAGAATAGACTAAATCCAGTTAAGCTAAGCAGATTTTGCTCTCTCATAGAAAAAGCTTGTTTCCATGATAACATTTTTTGCTAGATTAATATATTAATTATGCCCAAAATATACTTTGAGATATTGAGTTGAGTTATTGCCTTGACAAAATCAAAATTCAAAATTTATTTTATATTTCCAGAATGGGTTGAGTTAGAGAGATAGAATTCTGCACACAAGCAAATTGAAACATAAAATTAACATGGAATTTTTTTACAAATACATCAAGCGGTGTAAATTTCATGAGACTGAATGACGATGAACACATTTTAAATTTGCGTGCTTTTTCTTCTTAGAAGAAATTTTTATGACTTCTTAGGTTGAAATTTTTCCTCTCAATGCAAAAATTCATTAATTCATTAAATAAAAGAAGTTTTACGAAATTTTTAAAATTATATTATAGCTGGTCGAGTGACTACGCTGAACGATTATCTTCAAATTCGACAATAAGTGTATCGAATGATATTCCGTTATTCACAATGAATAAAAAGGCTGAAGGCTATTTTTTCATATTTATGAAAGAAAATAATTAAATTCTACGTGAAGAACAAATATAATATTTAAAAAAAAAATAAACTTTGACTCCAATTGATAACATTTTTAAAAGTATTTTGGTTTTTAATTACAAAATAATTGGTTATTTATTCTTACATAATAGTTCCAATCGTCGGAACATAATATTTCAGAATAATCTTTTTCAGATAGATGTTATTGTTTTTGGCTCTTATTAAACCCTCAATCCTGTTCTTTCTGGATAGCCAGGGCTTTACTCGAATCTTGCATCCCTCAAGGTCAGCTTTCGTAAGCCTTCTTCTCACTAGATTTCGACTAGTTGAATGAGACTCGGCTCACGCTCTTTGGGTATTTTATGCAAAAATAAAGTCGAAATCTTGGAAATAATGAGCAGAAATTTCCTATGACGCCTATGTATCGTACCATTAAACGACAATAGCAGACTGGGTACATGAAAAAAGCACGAGTAACGTGTAAAAATATAGGTGTCTAATACTTTTGTCCAAGGCTGTATATAATGAAGAGAAAATTTCAGTTTGAAGAAAGAAAATTATGGTATGTAAATCGATCCTCATCTTATATTTGATAAACTGCAATAAAAATGTTGTATTTTATAATTCTTGGGCATGGAAAGAGAATGGAATAAAAATTAAAGGATAATTTGTTTTACCGAGAAAAAGATTTTTTTATACAGCTGTAACATTTTTCATTGGTGTACTGATTAAGGATGTGAGAGTGCAATCTGATTCTAATATTGTGAGATCTTTTGTTGCTCCCAAGAATTTCGTAGATAATTCCAGATCTTTTATCCTCACTCGCACCAAGGCTCCACGCACATAATCTCTGAAATAATAACTCGTATGAAAATTGAAATTGATAATAAAGAATAAAAAATCAATAAGGTATTAATAATAATAAATGATAATTAATTAACGATAATCTATGAGAGGATAAATAAATTACCATTCATGCATTCCATATTGTATTTATTAAGAATAATAATTTTGTGTGATAAAACATTAGTACCTTGAATTTTTTAAAGGTCGCGGACAAACGCAGTGAAACTTCCAGCCAAAATCAATGTACAAGTCATCATCGACTACATGAAATACCCTTCCGGTCACTATTTTTTCTTCTGGATCGCCCAACTGTATAAATAATTTATTTGCATATTGAAAGAAGTAGAACTGGAGAGAATAATATACTTTTGTTTTCTCATAGAAGTGGCTCTGTGAGAAAAAAAAAACTAATTTCGATGTTTTTGTGTCAAAGTCCTTAAGCACTTTGCTTAAACACTTTTAAATTTTGTACGTTTTATACATTTTACATATTTACTTTCTACACATTTAAGTCTCAAAAGTTCAAAAATGATTTTTGGAAAAATTGTCTCAGATGAATGTAGGCATATGTTTTCCCCGATCAAAAAGAAACTGCCATGATTCGAAAATGGTTCAATAGATCAGACTAAAATTTTCCAAGCACATAGAACCTTCTCTCGTTTAAAAGCATTATTGTAAAGTTTTAACAAATAATTGAAATTGTATACAATCTCCTATTTTTGGAAAAATGTTTGTTAAAGGCATAGCTCAAGCAATTCTTAAGATATTATAGTACAGTTTTGGGGCTAATAACTTTAAAAAATCGATATCTCGAAAACTATCGTGCATCGCAAAAATCCTTTTGAGGAACCTCTTAGAATATCGGGAGGAACATGTATGCCAAATTTTAGATCGAAATTTGGTTTGCGCTTATCGAAAGCGCACCCATTATGTCTGTCCAAAACTTTTTTATATAATGAAATTGTTTTCTGAAAATACATATTTTCTTTCAGTCGCGTTAGGAAGGATATATGTGAGTACTTAAATCGTTAATTTGCTGAAAGAACTTACATCAATAAATTTGGAGTTACGAAGTAAACGGGCAAAGCTTTGGACTTCTTCTGGCTGTTCGGGTGTGGGTTCGGCGAATTTTGCAAACGATTTTGCGAAACCACTTAATTCGACTTTGCGTTCAATATCTTCATCATTTTCCTTCAATTCTTCGATCGTTTCCTCGTTTTTCGTATTTTCGGTCTTCTCCGTCGAACAAAATCTCGCCGCGCGGAGGTTAGGTTTTGCGACAAAAGTACGTCTGCATAATTGACTAGCTCTTAGATAACTGTGCATTTTCTTTGAGGCAGGAAAACGAAAATTCACTCAATTGTTAAAAATGAACGTTATAGTAAAAATTCAAATTGACAATAACTAAACTTAAAAATTTATTTTTTCAATCTTTATGCTGCTCTCTGTTTCATCGGCTGCATTCGCTTGGACGCTTTGAGCGCTGTGCGTCCGTGTCAGAATTCACCCTTAGGGTGAATTCACCCTTAGGGCGCACAGCGCTTGAGCGCAGCGTAACCTTGCGTAGCCATTGGTCAAAATGAATTTCGCGCGTGGCATTGTAACGCACGAAATTCAATTTGACCAATGGGTACGCCAGATTATGCAGCGCTCAAGTGCAGTGCGCCCGTGTCAGAATTCACCCTAAGCACGGTCGTACATACAGGTCTGGAAACTCTAGTGGTGGGGGATGACCCACTTAGCGTGACCATCTTGTAATTGACATTATTCCCACCTGCAGCGCTGCACGTTAGAGATTTTTCAAAAAAGCGAATAAATAATTCCCAACTAAGAAATTTGTAAAGAAAGAACGAAAGTAATTCTCGGTTTATGCAGCTGCTGTAACGTAACTTTAAAAAATTGAAAGTATATATTGCCGTTGTAGCGTTTATGCAGAATTGTTAGTTTATTTGAAAAATCTTTGCAGCGCAGCGCCACGCACGGTCAGATGGCGAACCTGCGTAACAGCCACACTAAGCGGGTCACCCCCACCACCGAAAAAACAATAGTTTCCAGAACTGTATGTACGACCGTGACCCTAATAGCGTTTTCTGTTCGTTGCACTGAGTGCGCACTCGTTTGGCGAGCGTGTTCTCTTGGTAATTCCGGTGCAAGAATCTTGCACTGAGTGCATAAAATATTGCCCTGAAACGGCGAGTCGGTGTCACTCCAGTGCACGACATTTGTCGGTATCCGATAACCAATCGCAAGCTGGGCATTCCCCAGAATCTTTCGTACGATTGGCTGCCGGGTGCTGGCAGATGTCACTACAGGTGATAACGAATTTGGGCATTCCCCAGAATCTTTTGTACGATTGGCTGTCGGGTAACGACAGATGTCGCTAAAGGTCATAAAGATAGGCGTGTTCCATTGGGGCTTTTCTGCACTGACGCGGGGCAACATGCACGCACTGACTGCCACCAGTGCCCACTCAGTGCAAGCCAGTGCACCCAAAAGAAAAGCTATAAGTGGGTCCCCCCCCGCCACGGTCGTACATACAGGCTGGAAATTCCCGTGGTGGGGGTACCTTGCTTATTGATGTAGTTCATATATTTGTCACTGTGAACGCTGCGATCTAAACTCTGGCACGCTGACGATGGGTGGGGGAAGTGAGATAGAGACAGCGCTATAGCTTTTCAATCTATCTCACGTTTTGAGGTTAAGCTTAAGAATACCCAGGAAGCGCATAGATCGCAAAGACGAATAGTGACGGAATTACGAACTATTCTCGTGCTTCGATAAGCCAGGTACCCCCACCCTCGAAATTTGGCCGAGTTTCCAGACCTGTATGTACGACCGTGCCCCCCACCACTAGTTTCCAGACCTGTATGTACGACCGTGATTAGATCACAGCACGGTCGTACATAAAGGGCTGATACCTCTATTGTTCTTTCGGTGGTGGGGGTGACATAGAATTCGAAGGAGTTTTTAGTTTACATTATTGCCACGTCGCTACTATCGACTGCCAAAGTGAAATATCGCGTGCCTAATGCCAAAAGGGCCTATAAAAGTTATAGGCCCTTTTGGCTTTGCAAAACCAAAAGGGCCTATAATTTTTTTTTTTTGCGCCAATCGTTTTGCCAACATTTTCTAAGCCTAAAGACAAAAAAAAATTTTCCAAAGCCAAAAGGGCCTATGTCTCAAATTTTGGCTTTGGGACATTGAAAATTTAGTGATCTAAAGCCAAAAGGGCCTATAATTTTTTTTTTTACTTTCCGCTAAGAAAATTGAAATATTTTTTTGGAAAAATTTTTTTTTTTTTGAAAAATTTTTTTTTTTTTTTTGAAAAAAAAATTTTTTTTTTTTTGAAATTTTTTTTTTTTTTTTAAAAAAAATTTTTTTTTTTGAAAAATTTTTTTTTTTTTTGAATTTTTTTTTTTTTTTTTTGGAAAAAAATCTTTCTTTTTTGAAAATTTTTTTTTTTTGAATTTTTTTTTTTTTATATGGAAAAAAAAGTTTAAATCATTTGTTATTATTTATTTGTTTCAACAATTTGTTATTTTTTATTTGTTTAAAGAATTTGTTATTGTTTCAACAATTTGTTCTTTTTTATTGAGGTAAACAATAACAAATTACTTCAACTTTTTTTTTGCAAAAAAAACAATGAAAACAAGTCAAATAATTTAAACAAACGTTTAAACAAATTGCTTAAACAAATAAAAAATAACAAAATGTTGAAACAAATAAACAATAACAAATTATTTAAACTTTTTTTTTCAAAAAAAAAAAAAAAAAATTTTTTTTCCAAAAAAAAAAAAAAATTTTTTCCAAAAAAAAAAATTTTTTTTCCAAAAAAAAAAATTTTTTTTTTTCAAAAAAAAAAAAAATTTTTGTTCCAAAAAAAAAAATGCTCTGGTATGCAATTTCTATTCAAAACTTTGAAAATTTTTGATTTTTTTTATAGGCCCTTTTGGTTTTAGGCTAACAATTTCCTAAAACCAAAAGGACCTATGTCTTAAGATAGGCCCTTTTGGTTTTAGTACATCAAAATTTTTTTTTTTACAGATCTTCACGTTTCAAGCAATTTTAAGAAGAATGGCAAAAAAAAAATTTTTTATAGGCCCTTTTGGCATGGACCCCTATCTTCTTGCTGTAATAGGCCCTTTTGGCATTAGGCACGCGATATATAGTAATACTCCTTAATTAATGACTGCGCATGCGCTGTCATCTATCTCTCTCTCACACATGGTGGCACTAGGATGGCACTCGATCACAGCGCTCTGACGGCACTGTTCGAGTACTATGTCACCCCCCACAATAGGAGATATCGGACCTGGAGGCGGATTTTGTGCTGTCGATCGACATTGACATCGACTCCTCCGAGTTGCCGTTCTGCCGTTTTTCATGGTTTATGATATTTTTTCATAGTCTGTCGCAGTCTGACGAATGTAACTAGATGTGGAGAATGTCAAGTTTGAAATTCGGTAAAGTCAGAAGTGTATGTTTATCGGATTAATAATCATTTAAAAAATTGAGAGGAAATTAGAAAAAAAACGTCATTCGTGATATCGACTGAAAGCTCCATTCCGCTATTAGAAAGATTATCGTGAACATGAGCGTTTATGTTTGCAGTTGCGGCGCGGGTTCTCACTAGTTGCTTTCCCCCAGAACATAGACTAGTCATTTACGAAGAATGGGTCCCACATGATAATTCGTGTCCTCACGCTGTCGATGTCGATGTCGAACGACGCACAAAATCGGTCTCCTGTGTGTACGACCGTGGAGCACAGCCGGGCACGATGCGACGGATGCGACACTGTGTCCACCATTGCGTGTTCCAACTGCGGCACTGTGTCGCACTTTTGGACCAAGCGTTCTGTGCCGTCAGGGATACCAACGAGTCGACTCGCGTTCCAATAAGCACTATTTGCACAATCGCACCGTGCGGCACGGTGTCGTTCAATTGGAAAACACTCGATATGTACTCAATTTCAGACAATTATTTAGCTAGTCTAAAATTGGAAGAGACAAACGAAAACGATTTGGAATATGCAAAGCAAGAAAGTGGTAGGTTTAGGTTTTATTTTTAATTGAAATAGCATGCAATATTTTCCACGTGTGAAATTGTTATACTGTATACTTACATGTCTAATAATTTCAATATTGTTATGATTACTAGAAGAAGATGCCAAAGCAGTTGAGGCTCTTGACCCTGAAATAAATTGCAATGAATCTACAGACGGATTAAATGACAGTGCTACTGGTGATTCAGGTATTATTTCCGTGAAACCATAATTATTAATAAAATAAAACGATTCATCACTGATTGAATTGTCGTTTTTGATCTATATTTACAGCTTTTAAGTGGCCATACGAAGCTATCCTTCTGCTTATTGAAGAGTACATAAAACATCAGTCAAATTTCTATAATGGAAAAATATCTCGAAAGAAGTTGTGGGAGAAAATTAGTGCTCGACTTCAGGCACAGAGTCATAGTGTGACAGGTCCACAGTGTCAATCAAAATTTGCCAGGATTAAAAAGGCGTATGAAAACATCAAAGACCACAATAATAAATCTGGCGATTCCGCAAAAGCTTGGCCTTATTTTGTAGTAAGTTTTATCAACGTTTTGCAAAAGAATAGCTAAGCTAGTAATATTTCCATTGTTTCAGTTAATTAAAGACTTTTTGGGCGACAAACCTTTTGGTGTACCTGTCGCAGCTTGTTCGTCTACAGGAAAACGGGTGAGAACGAATTCTGAGTGTAGCGCTGACGGTTCATGTACCGAACAAGATGTACCATCCAGTAAGTACATCTCTATTTATTTTTCAAAAAATATACTAAGAGATGATGGCATTAACAGGATTGTATCATTTTTCCAGAGAAAAATAAACTAGCACCTATGGACAAAATGTTGGAAGCCTTAGAAGAACGTGCCCAGAAAGATGAAGAAAGTAAGGAACGTCGATTCAATCAACTGTTAGCCTTTAAGGAACAGAAAGCAAGGGAAGACTTGCAATTAAAAACTAGAGCTCTGGACCTATTAGAAAAAATATTGAATTCAGAGAATAAATTGTAATCAAGTTTATGGTGATAAGTGCATTTTTTATTCCACTGATTCATAATTTTGAGCCCAATTTAATACATACTACTGACATTTTCAAGTTCAGCAAATATATTTAACATAAGATTTCGACTTTATCATTTTTACGTTACTCAACTCAGTTACTAAATTTAAAAGTTACGAGATATAAGAAATTTAATTAATAAATTGAATTAATTTTTAAAGCGAACGATAAAATGTAAAAATTGCTAGATGTAAGAGATTTAATAAATAATAGAAACAGAAATAAATAAATGTTGGAAGCGTACAACGAAATGTAAAAATTGTTAGATGTCAGAGATTTAATAAATAAAGGTAATTTTTGAATAGTACAATGAATCTATTATTGATCCTTATACGAATATACACATCAGTAATGAGAATTCACCATTTTTTTCGCGTACAAAACTACTCGGAATTCGATCTCAACGTAACTGACAGGAGCCATTGTAAATTTGTTGTTTGAAATTTTTAATTCACTGTTTCTTAAGAAAAAATATATTTAAAAACGTTACTGAATTTGGAGTGTGCCCTAACCGTTTGGATTGTGGATGATCATTATTATCATTATTATTATTTATAATAATTATTACAATTATATAGTACAAAAAAATACACTAGTGGAAAAAATTAAAGGATCAAAAAATTTTCCCAAATTTTTAGTGGTTTTTAACAATGCTGTATTTCAGTTAAAAATGGTCGTATCAAGGTCTTAAAAAAAGCATTTTGAAGCTTGAAGTTTCTAGTTTTCAGATCTTTTAGCAAACAAAATTTCGAAGCTACAGGTTTCACGCAATTTTGAGAAATACCAAGAAAAAAAAATTTGGCAAATTTGCATCGCTTTTGTTTTGGCTGTAATTTTTGGGAAAACATTCTCCCAGCTAAAAAATTATAAGGACCGGATAGCTTGTTTATTTTTTTTGGCTTTTTTCACATTTTTATCGCAAACAGCGTTTAAATGTACAGAAAAAAAAAATTCGAAGAATTTTCGAATTTTTTTTATTTTTATTAATTTCATCGATTTTTTTGGTCTTACATAAATTTAAACGCTGCTTGCGACAAAAATGTGGAAAAAGCTCGAAATTTTTTTTTTCCTTTCAATAATGATTATGAAGTGTTAAGGGGCAATAAACATAATCCTTGAATTTTTTTTCATAAATTTAAACGCTGTTTGCGATAAAAATGGCGGAATTACTCGAAAAAAAAAATCTTTTTTTTATTTTCATAATGATTTTGAAGTGTAAAGGGGCAATAAACATGATCCTTCAATTTTTTTCAAAAGTTTGTTTGCTTGAAACAAAAAAACCGTTCGATAGATCAAATTGAAACTTTACAGGGATTTTGTGGGTATATTGAGCTGTAAAAGTCACGCTCAACATTAGTCGTTTTGTCAATATTTTTAATTTGGCCGTTGATTTTCTAAAAAACCCTAAATAGCCCTTTTTCTCCTGTTTTTTCAAATTCATGGCAAGGATGGAAAACATTTTTTCTTTCAAAAAACCATTGACAATTCTTGTAGAGCATTGATTCAAGTTTGTGAAACGCCCCTTGTGATTTCGGTGCGATCATTGGTTGCTGAGATATCAATGGTCAAACAGAAAAGTGTCTTTTTTCGTAAAAGCTCGAAATCTCAGCGAAAAATGATCGCAGCGAGGTCTCAAAAAAAGCAAATTGAAGCTAAATAAACAAGCTATCCGGTCCTTATAATGTTTTAGCTGGAAGAATTTTTTCCCAAAAATTACAGCCAAAACAAAAGCGATGCAAATTTGCCAAATTTTTTTTTCTTGGTATTTCTCATAATTGCGTGAAACCTGTAGCTTCGAAATTTTTTTTGCTAAAAGATCTGAAAACTAGAAACTTCAAGCTTGAAAATGCTTTTTTTTAGACCTCGATACGACCATTTTTTTCACCGAGATACAGCAATGTTAAAAACCACTAAAAATTTGGGAAAATTTTTTGATCCTTTAATTTTTTCCACTAGTATATTATTTGTCATATTTCTTATAGTTATAATTATTGCACACTCCTCATAGGCAATTCATCGCAGATGATATTTCGTTTATCGACACCTTCTGCAGATACGCCTCTATTTTGTGTCACGTTAAACACATGATTATCATTTTCATTCGATTCTTCTATATCTTCGTCCATAGGCAATTCATCTTTGTTTAATAAACATATATTGTGCAAAACACAACAAGCAATTATAAATTCAGGAATCAAATCAGTTCGATGCATATCAAGAACTGTAAGCAAACTGCGGAACCTTTTCTTGAGTAGTTCAAATGCACATTCAATAGCAATACATGCAGATGAATGGCAAAAATTGTAATTTTTTTGTCTGTTCGATAGATGATAATTATCTCGATAAGGAATCAATAGATGTTTATGAATAGGATAAGCCCCATCACCAACTAAATGGCAGTTATTCGGAAATTTTTGCGGATCATTGAGGTAATCGCTTACAAGCTTCGCTTTCTGATAGTCGAAAAACTCGTGCATCATGTACAGATCCAACATTACCAGCATAACAATGTGTAAATTTTCGACAAATTGATCTATGAGAATGTAACAAGAAATTGTTCATATTATTGTTATACAGAGCGCGTTTCAATAATTCAATTTCACATTCTTTACACACTGATATGAATCTGGAGTCGCCATTTTCCATATTGCAATGAGCAATTGTTTTTCTGGTGATAGCATTTTACTTCCCAATGTTTGTCTTATTAATGACAATTTAATTGTATCCAGAATGAAATGAAAGGTCAGCCGATTCATCTTATTATCAATTCAAATAATTGTTGTAATAATATTTGATAATAATACACACACAAATTAATTAATTCATTATTCAACGGCATGTACCACATATTTTATTTGTCATTTGCACATTACAGTTTATCAGATATTTCTGTCACTTAATTCTTGTGCTATAAATTAACAATATTAGGCGATGTCTAAAAGAATTCTTTACTTTCTCAATTTATAATAATTACCTGAAATGCGATTGGAATTCGTTGTCAGAATAATTAGGCATAACCTCTTCAACATCATTTTGGAGTCTCGGTACTAAACGTTCTCTTTTCACAGATTTATTAAAATATGCGGAGCAATATTCCCATTCCATTTCATCATCACTTTCTTCAATTATATCTAATAAATCTTGATCACTTTCATCCGAATCGTTAGTTATTATTATTTGAAACAAATGATCGATTAGTTGGGAAATAATAACTTTTTTCATATTCGCCACCATACTGGCTGACCAACACTGATGCTTCAAGACCTATAGCGCTTTCTGTTCGTTGCACTGAGTGTGCACTGAGTGCGCACTTGTTTGGCGAGCGTGTTCTGTTGGGAATTCCGGTGCATGAATCTTGCACTGAGTGTATAAAATATTGCCCTGAAACGGCGAGTCGGTGTCACTCCAGTGCACGACATTTGTCGGTATCCGATAACCAATCGCAAGCTGGGCATTCCCTAGAATCTTTCGTACGATTGGCTGTCGGGTACCGACAGATGTCGCTACAAGTGATAACGAGTTTGGACATTCCCCAGTATCTTTCGTACGATTGGCTGTCGGGTACCGACAGATGTCGCTACAGATCATAAAGATAAGCGTGTTCCATTGGGGTTTTTGTGCACTGACACGGGGCAATATGCACACACTGAGGGCCACCAGTGTGCACTCAGTGCAAGCCAGTGCACCCAAAAGAAAGCGCTACTACACACTTTTGCATAGCATAGCATAAGAAATTTCGATCAATCACGTAGCTCTATTCACATATATACAGCACAACGCATAAGAAACGGAGCTACGTAATTGGTTGAAATTTCACATGGCATAGCATAAGAAATTTCGACCAATTACGTAGCTCTCTTTCTTATGCGTTGTGCTATATATACGTGAATAGAGCTACGTGATTGGTCAAAATTTCTTATGCTATGCTATGCTATGCAAAAGTGTGTGAGTCTTGCTTAAGCCCTCTGCACACGGTGCAAGTATTTGGTGCTGATTTCTCTACTGGATTCAGCTGATTGGTGGAAAACTTGGTGGGGGCTGCCCCCATCAAGTTTTCAATCTGCACTCAACGAAATCCAGCAGAAAAACCAGCACGAAAAATTGCACCGTATGCAGAGGGTTTTAACGTAATAATGTGCTCCGCATGTAGCACGAACTTGAGAATAGGGCCCAGAACAGTGCTCTTAACTACCCATTCCCCACCCAACCCAGTTTCCAGGACTGAAGACCGTGGTTACAAGTCATAAAGCCAATAGCAGGAAAGAACCAACGGAATGCCTAGCTTGCTATTGGCTATCGCTACGCTAACGATATTGGTAAGCCGGAGACACAATAACAAAAAAAAGAAACAAGGAGTAAGAATGAGCCATCCGATTGGCGCAGCTTCTGTAAAGTGCGCAGCGATTGGCTGATTCTTACTCCTTATTTCTTATTTTTTTCATTGTGTCTCCGCCTTTAACTAGCGATTCCTACAGTGGCTTTTCCCCGTAACCAATGGTAACGAGGCGCTCAAGCGCATGGGGATTCACCTTGATTCACCTTGCGCGTAAAACCATGATTCATGGGCGCAGGGATATTTAATCGTGATTAAAAAGTACTTGAAACAAAACTATATAACATTTTACTGCTCTTTTCGTTCACCAATATATATTTTGTGAATTGTTGTGTAGTGTTGGTTGTCAAATGGATCAAGTAAATAAAGTGGCGCAATAATCTTGCGTTTCTCTGGGAGATGTCGACAAAACTTCGGGCGTATATTTTAAAATAACCTTCAATATTTTGTGCAAACTTTCTCAAACAATCCAATGTACCGGAAATTATTGAAATACTTACTGCATTCGTTCGTAATATAATTGTCGAGAATATTAAACAAATTTTCATTTCACATTAGGCATTATTAAAAATTCAACATGTGGTTGAAAAAAATTATCATCCTCAAACGGAACTTGCATCAGGTTATTTGCGTGTAGCAACAAGACAAAATGTGTTCAAATCAATCATATACATCTCCTGCTTAATATCATCTCGGGATTTCACAATACTCTACGGTGATTATAAGTATCATGGTGCTTTGGATGGTTTTGCTCATTGCCAGTTCTTTATTCGCCGATGCAACTGAAATCAGTAAGAAATGTTTTTTATGTACCGAAACAAACACATTGAAATTATTAATGACTCTATTATTCATTGTTTATAAAAATCCATCCTATCCAGCAAGCAGAAAATAATTTATTTGACATTATGTCAAGCCCTTTCACAGCCCAGAGACGAGAAACGATAGAAAAACTACAATTATTTTAGTAGAATAAAATTTGTTATTGTGTCCATTTTATTTCATGTATTTGTCTATCTCATTTCACTGCATTTTTGTATATTTGCTTCAATCTATTTCATTTCAAACCATTTGATATTTTTTTAAACATTACATTTTATATATTTTACATTAAATGTGTTAAGCAGTGTTAGGCACCAAATAAAACATAAAATTTTCCATCGCATAAACCTAAAATAATGCAAAATAATACTGTTTTTTAGCCATTTTGCTTTCTCATAGTTTGTTTTTGTACAAGAATTTTTTTCTAAATCTTTATGTCGATATATTCAAAATGTTCCAAAACGTTAAGAAATCATATTTTTCAGAAATGTCTGGATTCCTTGTATTAATGTGTGTAAGTGTAGGTGAGTAAGCTCACCTTGACAAAATTCAAACAGCTGAATCTTAAGACCACATCGGAGTGGCTAGCTAAAATTTGGCACATAAGCTTAGCTCCATGTTCTCTTTGTTTGATATAAAAGGCATGGTTGCTCTAGGTCCTACAAATTTTACGATATCAGGCTAAAAGTATCTATCCTGAAAGTTCAAGTGATATAGATTGTTGATTTTGAATTTCGCGGAAATAGCTCACAGGGCTCATGGTTTATACAATTTTTAATTTCTGGCAAAAAGCACATGATTGTGCTAGCTTATACTAAGGTTGGGATATCAGGCTGGGAATTTGTACAATGATAGCTCGATAGACAAAGGTACTTAATTTTGCAAGAATTGTATGATACGGAAATATCATGATATAAAACTACAGTATTCAATTTTCACATAAGTAATCTAGAAAAAATGTAGATAAAATTGGCAAATTAGAAATTTGCGCATCATTTTCTCATCATTGTTTCGTATTTACAAAGCTTCTATGATGAAGCCAAAACTGTGAAAGGTTCTTACTCATAGATGAGCATTTGCAAATACAAACAAATTCTGAAAAAACAATTGCAAATTTCTTATTTGCAAGTTTCTTACAACCATTCTTTAATCATTTTTCAAGATATTTTGAACCATTCAACTATTTTCAAACAAAAAAGTTTGACGGATCAAACAACCCCAGCGACTATTCAAAATTTTCCGATCTCGGTTCTAATTGATCCGTGTAACCGTTTTTTTGCCGGGTAATTACAACCACTGGTTATTTTTCGGCTGCTCTTCTTGGTTTTCGATTACGTATTAGGGAACACGGACAACATTTTCGTAGAATTAAATTTAACCTTTATTCAATACCTTCCGGATAGATATCACGCTTTCTTTCATCCAGACCGAAAGGCTCAGTCCTGATGATTACATTCAGCGTTTTATTTCTTTCAAGTGATTTCATTTAAAACCATTTTACATTCTTTTTAACAATTTTATCTTTTTTAACTATCTTTTTTAACAATTTAACATTCTTTTTAACAATTTAACAATATTATTCGTTAGCACACGTGTTCTAGTCATTTTCTACACTGGGAAATAAATTGTACACTTTTTCGAACATAAGTTTTTGATTAAGATATTGTTGAAGTATACGTGATTGGAATGCAATGGAAACAATGTTTCTTTTATGTTTAATGTAGTTCATCTTTGTTGTGCATATGCCCAGATTCTTGATAATGAACCAATCACATTTTTCTAACGTTTTTTGACATGGGAAATTCAAATGGAAATAAATAAATTTAATTGCGATTATTTATTTTCATTGTACTCCAGCAATGCAAACTTCAACATCATTTTGACCAATTCTTCAAGCGATAAAATCTTTTTCGCCAATAGATCTCTTTAAAATGTTTTTACAAACGTTTCATTTGATTTATCAGATAATGGAGTTTGTTAAACATAATATATTCAAAGTATTTTCATGATTTTCATTTTTGAAATTGAATAAAAACGTTTCATATGCTAATCGTTTTGATAAATTTTCAGATCGAATTGATCACCTTTGCGAGAAAGATGCGGTTTTGCAAAATTATCTCAAGATAATTATCTAAGAACTAATGTCTGCCAATGTCTCACGAAATGGCTTTTAATGTCCATCATACAATATTCGAAGTTTGAGCATGAATTTTTTTTGTCGATCTTTAAGCGATAGGTTTTATACCATCAATTATTTGAATATTGGCTGGATCAATTTGACCTGTTGTTTTAGTGGAATAGACTTTCTTTCGTTCATTTCGTTTTTTTAAGACAATATTTGACGAGTTTTTTAAATACATAGGATCATTTATTTCTGACACAGTGAATTTTTTACACAGTGTTCAATTTTCAAAGTACAGGTTCAACTAGTTTGAGCTATTTTTTCGTGAAGATTGGATTAACTTGATCTTCTGAATTCAATTTTTTACGGTTCTTTTAAAAAAAAGATTCGACTTTATAAATAATAGATTTTATAATACATTATCAAATGCTCAAAGTATCTTTATAAATTCTTTTATGCAATAAAATATGCCAATCATTCAAGAATTGGTCTGGTTCATTTGACTCTGTGTGACTTAACAGGTGGACTTCCTTGGAATTGTGATTAATGGCATTAATCTAGAAAAAATAAATTTCAGAATCTGCACCAAATGGATATTGTGAAATCTACAAGGGAAAAGTATGTCAAAAGTATCTCACTGGAATGGGCGAAGTCTGGTTTCACAATACATCGGAAAATCCAGGCGATTGGTTGAACGAACGTATCACAACCGATCTGTGGGAGGATTTAATAAAAAAACTCAAGGAACCATGTCGTTCTGCGGCTGAGGTATGATCGTTTTAGGTTATTAAATGTATTTTATATTATAGGAATTTCGGTAGTTATGCAGTTTAGTGGCTTTTCCGAATTTTGACAATTTTTTTTTTTTTTTTGAGAAATCCTCCGTTTCAAGCACTTACGTTTGCAATTAAAAAAAAAAATTATTTTCTATATTGAATTTAATCCTCTTTACTTTTAAGAATAAAAAAAGAAATCAGAGATTTCCATTCTTACATTCATGTTTAGGAACTTGTTTTTTTTTAAATCTCGTGAAGTGTTTTTTTCATAGGTGGGGGATAGGAGATTTCTTTATTCGTCGATTAAATATTCTTTTATAAGACATAGAACATACATTTTTTGTTCGAAAATTGCATACTCGGTTAGAGCACCGTGAAATTTTTATTTTTGAAAAAAAAAACCCTCTGTCAAAATAAATCTGGTACATTATTCGTCGATACGATTCTTTTGCCTATTGGATCATTTTTGATGAACTTATCGTGCAGACAGAGAGGTGCCATGGATTTCATCGGTAGCAGCCTATATATGATCCTATAAAAAATATATTGATATTAAAAGAAATTTTTTTAATGCTTTTGTGTCCGATAACTATGAATTCACGAAAGTTCGTGCATTTACGAGTAGTTTTTTTCCAAATTCTGTTGAAAATGAAATCCTCTAGCGTTTTGTTTTCAAATTGAATTGAAATTATTCTGCCGACCTGGTGCATTCATGTAAAAAAAAAATCAATACCTGCAAGATTTCTAAGGATAAAATACGTTCGCAAGCATTGTTTGTAAATTGCAATACTTTTACAAAATGTACAAAAGCAAAATGGTAATGTTATTTTGTCCAACGTGTTTCAGTGTTCGTGGTTCTGCGGAACGAATACTCTGAACTCAATTAATAATACGAATTTGTTGCGATCTGAGCAATCATTTTTTTCTGAATTTCGTTTTTTAGAAAATACTGTGCATGTACGCGTTTCCGCTGTGTGACAGATCAACGAGTTTGCCGTTATGTTACGAAGACTGTATGGCGGTTCGCCATGAGTTCTGTTTCAACGATTGGGCACTTATAGAGGACAACAAGCAACGAGGCATTTATATTAGATCTCGCGGGCACTTTCGACTTCCTGATTGTGATGAATTGCCAAAAGTTAATGAAGCAACGACGACTTGCTCCCATATTCACCTGACTGATGTTAATGAAACTTTGATTACTTGTAAGTATAGACATCCAGTTGCAATTATCCATTTTTAACATTTCCATTACCATGTTCTATGGAAGCTGGTGGAGTTTAGTACAAGAGTATCTATAAACTTTCGTTACATTTTTTGGACATTTTGCCAAATAAACCAGACCTCCGTGATTATGGACCCTCTAAACCGTTTTATGGAAATTTTGAATATTTTATATTGACTTTTAAATAAAAATCAGCAATCTTTAAACCCTTTATACCAAACTGTCCGATAAAATCGGATATTTCGAAATTCTTATGCGGAAATGTTTGTTGAAATGCGATAGTTCTTTAATAAAGTCGGCCATTTAAAATATCGTCAATTTGACTTCAAAATCGAAATCAGCGACCTTCAAACCCTTCGTGTAGAAATTTCCAGCGTTTGGTCCACCGTGTCACGTGACAATCCATCGTCCCTTCACCGTGTAAGGACTGATCCTAAGGATTTTCATTTGTTCGCTATTCTCCGAAGAAATATAGCGATTCTTCGAAATATAGTTTCAATTTGATTTTCTATGAAAAATTATAAAAATGCATTTTACAAATATTTAATTCAAATTTTTTTTTTAATTTCTTAAAAAATGGCGATATTTTTATATGATGAGATAATCCCCAAAGATCATAGCAACGGTAATGGGAAAATCCATATTGCCTCGGAATTAGGGATTCTGTTAAACATTTAAAACACATAAATATGAATTGTTCCAAATACAATCAGAAAGCGAGAGATGGAGAATTTTATCGACAAGACAGTATGGCTGCGTAGAAACTAGATGCGTGTATTTTATCATCAATTATTGATATTATTGACAAGGTTTTGTGAATATTTCAGTCGACTGTGTCAGAGAAAATGGACGTTTCTACATGGGAAAGATGAATCGAACGAAAAATGGTTACGATTGTCAAGCGTGGAATGATCAAGTGCCGCACAGCCATAACAAACCACCGAATGTTTTTCGACAAATTCGTGAAGGGGAAAATTATTGTCGAAATGCCGGAGGTGACGAGCCAATGCCTTGGTGTTTCACTATGGATCCACGCGTCCGTTGGCAACATTGTGATATCCCAATATGTGGTTCGTTCTTTAAGTTATTTCACTTGCCCAACAAATTATTTGAGATTAGTGGCACTTTATGGAGATGTCTAACGTGATATCATGAAAAATTCTTAGGCTGGGGCGTTATAACATGAGATTGTACTTTATAATGCTCCACACACGAATGTCTTGCGATGTTGTGAACGTCCGTTCAAACATACGTAGAAAATGCAGCAAAGTTTTTTTGCTAGAACGGACCAGAACGGACGTTCAAATATACGGACGTACATCGTATCATAATCAGAGTTGTAAATAATGCTTCACTTTGATAATGCATTACTGTATTCATTACCCATTACACTGCATAATGTGAAATGGATGTGTACCATTACAAAGTACAAAAGTAATGTGTAATAGATGCATGTGCCATTACAAATAAAAAAGTAATGTGCAATGTATGCGTGTTCCATTACAATTGAAAAAAGTAATGTGTAATGTATGCATCTCCCATTACAAATAAAAAAAGTAATGTGTAATGGATGCATGTCCCATTACAAATTAAACAAACTAATGGGTAATGGATGCGTGTTCCATTACAAATTACAATTTCTTAAAAAGGTAATTTGCAGTCGAGAATATTCCATTACAAATAGAAAAATTGCCGTACTCGTATCAGAAACTTGCACATTGCTGTCTCATTATTTCATTTCGCTCACTAAAAGATCATCCACAATTATCACAAATGATCCATAAAGTTAAAAAATAGAAACAAAAAAACAGACAGTTCATTGTTAAATATGAAGTACGAAAATGTACTCAACCCCAAAAATTATCCAACTTTATATTGAACTTGCTTTTACACGCTGTTACTCATAATTATAAGCAATCTGATAAAAATTACAAGTTACTGCTACAAAATTTGTCGCTTTATTAAATCCCTAAATAATGTGCATGTTTTTTTTTTTTAACTTTATGGCTCATTTGTGATAATTGTAGATGAACTTTTAGTGAGCAAAATAATATAATGAGGCAGCAATGTGCAAGTTTCTAATACGAGCACGGCAATTTTTCTATTTGTAATGGAATATTCTCCACTGCAAATTACTTTTTTTTTAAATTGTCATTTGTAATGGAACGTGCATACATCACACATTACTTTTTTATTTGTAATGGAACACGCATCCATTACACATTACTTTTTTTTAATTGTAATGGAACACGCACCCGTTACACATTACTTTTGTAATTTGTAATGGAAAACTTGTCCAATACACATTGTTTAAAGTAATGCGCAATGCATTACTTTTACATTACTATTTTCACAACTCTGATCATAATACATAGTTGGCTAAAAGTGGCTTCACATTCGGAACATTTTTCATTCGAATTTAGATATCGATATTCGGAAGTAATTAAAGGATTCGGAAATAATTAACTGTATCTTTGCGAAGTTCTTGGTAAACCATATCGAGAGCGTACACTATTTATTGAATGAACTAACAATGTTTTGTCTCGTCTCTTTCATTCTTTAAACTCAAATTTGTATAATACGAAAATGTTAAAACGCTTAAATATGATCAATATCATATTTTGAATTCGTTCTAATTAACGGCGGCTATCGAGAAAATGGTTCGAATTGACTAGTTTGGACGCGTACTATGATAATGGACGTCATCTTTGACGCTCGTGTGTTCTTTGAAGTATGCCCGTCGAAATAAATTCTGTCAGAACGGACGTAATTTAAACACTTCGTGTGGCCGCAACTTGTCTGAATATTTTTTACACTCAAATGAGTCATAAATTTCCTTCAAAAATGATCTTGAAAAGTGCATTTTTTCAATTCCTGACAGTGCAATGTTAAGGGCTTACATACCCCGGGATTATAAACAAAAATTTTAACCTCTCTGTCAAACTATAACTCATACATTATTACTTAAAACGATTCCTTATTTTTGCCAATTGGATAATTTTTTTATGAAGTTATCATGCAGGCAATGGATTTCATCAGTAGTTCTTATGATCTCATAAAAAATATGTTGGTACTGAACATTTTTTTGAATGTTTGTTCAAATATAATTGAATGTTTCATTAAAAATATTTTATAAATATTCTGTCATAATTTTTTACTTAATAACGGAAACTAATTTTTCGAATACGCGTACTTTTCACAACGCGCAGGGGGTATGTAGGTCTTTAAATAGATATAATTAAAATTTATGATGAAAAATTATGACATTTATTGCTTTTTTTTGCATACAAATAGTTTACAGTAATTAGTATAGATTTAGAGTTTTACACTAACCAAATTACCGCCGAGTTTTTGTTTATCGTTTTTTACAAATACTTATGGTAAAGACGATTTTATCAATTATATCTTATAAGATATTAATTATATCTTCAACATAGAAAACTATATGTAGGGTAATTATTTAGGGCGATTAAAATCCCTATAAATGAGAAATTGGCTCATTGCTTCCTCATCTTTTTCGATAGTGCAGTGTTTCCTTCATCAATACGAGGGTAAATTGAATCTTTCTTTCGAAGTACCTAAAGAGATGACTGTGTGCAATTTTTCATTTGAAAAGTCTTGTACTTCAATCAATGTGATGTGATTCAACAGATCTGTTGCAAAGTTTTAAAAAAATTCGATTTAATGACAAAAAATCTTGATCACTGAGTTAACTGCATATAAAATTTTAATGCGATGTCTTGATAATTTGGCGGATTGGAATGGTTATTACATCTTTACAAAGTGGACACATTTCGGACATGTTGGCATGAATATCTATAAAAAAAATGTTCTATGCAGACAATGAAACTTTTTTTTATGCGGGAGCGAAGGTCGGATGCCGCGCTAACTAATCTCAAATTGTTGCAGACAATTCGACTGAAACAGTAATGGAAATAGATCCAAAAGATTTAACAATGGATACTTTTTTCACTCCAACCTTCATAATGATACTGTCTGCCCTTGGATTTGTCGTCATTGTTGGATTACTATTATCTATATTTCTGAGCCAACGAATTGGCAAGCGTCATCAAGGATACAATCCCACACATAGTCGGGTAATATATCGATAAAACTAAAACTATCGTCTTTTAGCGCAATTTTTTAAAAGCTAAAATGACAAATTAATAACTATTTCCAGGATGTAAATATCGATCTGGACAAATTACCCGATAACGACGCATATCACAAAACCGGGGCGCAACTGAATCCGAAATTGGAAATGCTTGAATTTCCGCGTAACAATATAATATACGTGAGGGATTTGGGCCAAGGAGCATTTGGTCGGGTTTTCCAGGCGAAAGCTCCCGGTCTTGTTCCGGGTGAAGAGTTTACCAACGTTGCCGTGAAAATGCTCAAAGAGGAGGCATCGGAAGATCTTCTGGTTGATTTTGAGCGCGAAGCTTGTCTACTCGCGGAATTTGACGATCCAAATATCGTCAAGCTCTTGGGTGTCTGCGCACTCGGACGACCAATGTGTCTTCTTTTTGAATACATGGGCCGCGGTGACTTGAATGAATTTTTACGTTCCTGTTCGCCCAGTAGTTATATCGTACGTACTGTGGACAAAGACGGCACCCTCGCAGATACACGATTAACGCATATGGATTTAATAAATATAGCTCGCCAAGTAGCGTCTGGCATGGTGTATTTGTCGGACAGAAAATTCGTTCATCGCGATCTGGCAACAAGGAATTGCCTCATAAATGACCAAATGATCGTAAAAATAGCGGATTTCGGTTTGTCGCAAAAAATTTATCTCCAAGATTATTACAAAGGTGATGAGCAAGATGCCATTCCCGTAAGATGGATGCCGTTAGAGAGTATTCTATACAACAAATACACGATAGAGTCGGATGTTTGGGCGTTTGCGGTATGTTTGTGGGAGATATTTAGCTTCGCTCTTCAGCCTTACTATGGTATGACCCACGAGGAAGTTGTTAAATACATCAAAGAAGGAAACGTCCTTCAATGTCCTGAGAACACACCGCCGTCAATTTATGAGTTAATGAAATTGTGTTGGAACAGGCGGCCCACCGATCGGCCCACATTCAAAATCATTCATCATACTTTGAATTCCATAAAGCAAGATCTCGAAGCCGACAAAAAGTCTGACAGCGTTCCGTTACGTATCCATATATAGGCGATACTTGATGATAATTTTTGTTAATACTATATTTCGAATACCGTGGACGGGAAAAAACGATGCTTCTTTGTTTCCTTGGACTCAATTGCTATTACGGATACAAGCATATGGAGAATTTGGCCGAATGTAGTAAGGGTTTCGTCAGTGTAACAGGTTGAAGGACATAGATATTTTTGACAATTTTTTCGAAGTGAATTATATCATATTAATTTTCTATTTTGAGATATATGAACTACAACTATGGGACAGCACAATATAAACTTTCAGTCGCCCTGGTTGTGTATATGAGTAGAAATACGCAGAGTTGTAAATAATGCATTACTTTGATAATTCATTACTGTATTTATTACCCATTATACTGCATAATGTGAAATGGATAAGTGTTCCATTACAAAATACAAAAGTAATGTGCAATGAATGCGTGTGCCATTACAAATAAAAAAAAGTAATGTGTAATGGATACGTGTTCCATTACAATTAAAAAAAGTAATGTGAATGGATGCATGTCCCATTACAAATGAAAAAAGTAATGTGCAATGGATGCATGTTCCATTACAAATAAAGAAGTAATGTGTAATGGATGCCTGTCCCATTACAAATAAAAGAAGTAATTTGCAGTGGAGAATATTCCATTACAAATAGAAAAATTGCCGTGCTCGTATTAGAAACTTGCACATTGCTGTTTCATTATTTTATTTTGCTCAGTAAAAGGTCATCCACAATTGTCACAAATGATCCATAAAGTTAAAAAATCGTCGTTAAATATGAAGTATGAAAATGTACTTAAATTCAAAAAATTTCCAACTTTATATTGAACTTGCGTTTACACGCTGTTACCCATAATTATAAGCAATCTAATAAAAATTACAAGTTACTGATACAAAATCTGTCGCTTTATTGAATCCCTAAATAATGTGCATGTTCTTTTTTTAACTTTATGGATCATTTGTGATAAATGTGGATGAACTTTTGGTGAGCGAAATAAAATAATGAGACAGCACACATTGCTGTTTCTAATACGAGCACAGCAATTTTTCTATTTGTCATGGATCGTGGATACATTACACATTAGTTTTTTATTTGTAATGGAACACGCATCCATAACACATTACTTTTTTTATTTGTAATGGAACATGCATACATTATACATTACTTTTTTATTTGTAATCCCGCATGCATCCATTACCCATTACTTTTTTATTTGTAATAGGACATGCATCCATTACACATTACTTTTTTTAAGTGTATTGGAACACGCATCCATTACACATTACTATTTTCATTTCTAATGGAACACCCATCCATTACACATTACTTTTGTAATTTGTAATGGAAAACTTGTCCAATACACATTGTTTAAAGTAAAGGGTAATGCATTACGTTTACATTACTATTTTCACAACTCTGAATATACGTGGTCCAAAGAGACGCCTCAAAAAAAACGACGCAGTGCGGTTAACGACAAATCGGTGAACTAATTCATCTGCAATTGGAAAATCAAAGAAATTTCAAACAAACACATATGTCGCTATCGTTTTATGATCAGAAAGGGCATAGCCGTATAAGGTCTCTAAAAGTGCCCCCAGCCGGTACTTGAAGCACACTCAGCCTACAGTATACTTACTGAAAGAAAACATTTGCCTGAAAATTTAAACTCGCTACCCAAATATTTGCTGAGCAATCGAAAAAAAATGATTTTCAGTTTTTTTTAATGGATAGTTATGATGAGCTTTCGTCGATTTTTAAAAAAATTACTCATTAACAAGATCTAACAATCGAATATTTTTTTACAAATTCCAAAGATAAACTTGATTAAAAAAAAATGAAAATGGTGATTTTAATGTGTTCCTTTCGAAGTATTATGAAATGAATTATGAATTATGAAACTCGCAAAATACTGGTTTTTTAGGTACCTTCACTCTCAATTTTTTTCAATTTTCTTGATTTGCTGCAACATTGTGAAAAAAAAGCCTTTTCTTTAATTTTTGCTTCCTCATAAGGGAAGCTTTATTTCCGTGAAACAATCTTTTTTTAAAGTTTTTTATGTTTTGTTCAAAATGTCAAGAAATAACATTTATCAAAAATGTCCGGACGTATGTATGAATGTGTGTGTGTGCTCTTCGTACTCGCCTTAAAATGGATATATCTCGAGAACTGTTGAAGCAATCGAGTTGAAATTCGATATACAAGTAGACCATCTGTGCCCCTTTATTCGTGCAAATTTTTTTGAAATTGCAAACGAATTGCCAATTTGGCTTGACTCTTAGTTTTTTACAAAATGTTTGTGGGTGCTCTAACTTTCGTAATTTTTTAGTTATCGTTCTGAAATTTTGAGTGCATATACACTTTATAACAAGGACGGTTGGGATTGAAATTGGGCGAAATCGCTCCAGGGTTTTTTTTTCTAATTTTACATTTTCCTTAAAATATGTTTTAACGCTCTATCTTTTTCGTTTCAGCAGATATTGAGTTCAATTTTTCAACAACCAATAAACCAGATGACAAAAAACAAAAAATAATGTATTCAAACGGAATTGGTGAAAAATCGTGCAAATTAGAGATTTGAACATAGCTTCCTCCATTTATTTACGTCGTTCGTGAAGCTTTCTTTATGAGGAAGCCATAATAATGAACATACATGCCATAAAAATGGCCAAGGAGATTCTCATAAAGGAGTCTTGATTAAGGACGTAAATAAATGAGGAAGCCATGTGTAAATTTCGTTACTGTCTTTAAATTGTATCTAGTAATACCATTGATAATGATTATCTGTTCACTGTGGTGAAAAATGTAAAATATCGACTTAATATTTTAGATTTCTCACCAGAGTAAACAGATAATCATTATAAATAGTTTTACTTGGTAAAATTTAAAGACGATAACGTTATTTGAACTATAAAATACATGTAAAAAAGTAAAAATAGTTTTTAAAAATGTTAAAAATGATTTTTTTTACAATGTTGCCCCTAATCAATAAAATTGAAAAAAATGAGTGAAGGTACCTTAAAAACCAGTATTTTTCGAAAGTTTTATAATTGTACCTCGAAAAGAACACATTGAAGTAATCATTTTCAATTTTCTGTTTTTTATGAAAAATCAAGTTAAACTCTGTAATATTTAAGAAAATATTCGATTGGCGTATCTTGTTGATAAGTTCTTTTAAAAAAATCGACAAGAGCCCGTCATAAATATCCATGAAAAAAAAACTGTAAGTCACATTTTTTTCGATTGCTCAGCAAATATTTGGGTAAGAGAGTTAAAATTTGCAGGAAAATGTTTTCTTTCAGTAAGGATACTATAGGTTGAGTATCCTTCAAGAACCCGCTGGCGGCACTTTTAGTCACCTATTTTAGAAAAATAACAAAATGACGTGCATATGAAAAAGTACTTTCATATTTAACGAATTCTTCACTGACAAAAAGTTCAATAAAATAAAGGCGGCTCGATGAATTATAAAATGACCATGTAGAACGATGAAGACGAGGCGTTTTTTACCAAATACGTTTCTTCATTAAGGTGGTTGAATCGTTAGATTTTTTGTTTTATGTCAACGAGGTCAAAAAATGTAATTGTGAGATAAACGCGTTTGAAGTTTGATTTTAAAATTACACAAAGTTAAAACGTGATATATATATATAAACTGCCACAACTTTGTCAATGTTACGAGTTTCGACTTAATATTTCCATGCCATATTCTTGAGATGGCTGTTCATTGCAAATCGTAATTTAAAAAAAATCGATTTTTTCAAGTTTTTGCCCCGGTGAAACAGCTTAAGTTCGGAAGTATATAAACTAATTTATTTTTACTCGATATATCTTAACCATTTCTGAGATAACAAGGAAACCCAAGAAAACGCTATTCGGCAAACCGCTGTTTTAAATACTCCTCGAGATTTCTTGTGCTAAACGAGAAGATCGTTCCGACTGAATTTTTTGTACTCCGGTTCTTTTTTATTATGTACATATGGTAGCTCTAATGCGATCTTTAAGTACAAACGAATACGATAACATTATTGAATTAATTGGAAATGTGAAGAGATTGAGTGTTTTACAATGAGTTGAGTAGACTATCTTTTTGAAGTGATAAAAATTTGTTATTAGAATTTGCATGACAGAAAAAGCACGAAGAGTGAAATTTTTGCTTTATAACAATTTCAATCGTACATAATTTTTACAAACGTTCAGAATTCTTTACGTACAACGAATAACCAGTGTTTACGCACCATAAAACCTCAATGTGGTATATTTTAGTGTAAAAGAATGTATGCTGGGCTTATATACATATATGCAAAACAAGATGGCAGTAAAAACGGTTTTCTGAATATCCACTTCGACAACAAAGAAAGTTTCACTGTTTATACCCGGAAAAGCGGGACAAAAAGTATTTCGTTCTTGATGAAACGTCCACCTGTCATGTTTTCCCATTACGTCGCTGATCAGGAATTTGAGGTAGAAATTGAGAAATTCAAAATGACGGATCTAAAATGGTGCAACAAAAGGTGAACATTCATTTGATGTTGTAAAAATTCGGTATTCGCGTATTTTTGAGACTGCGAATCTAAACTTTTTATAAATTAACAATCGCGAATTGAATAGAGTAGATCAAAATGCAAAAAGGTAACTTGATTCTGTTGAAATTCGTCACTCGGATTTTTGGACTTTTTTATTTCGAATCTGAATTTAAAATTCATTCAATATAAGCTCAATTGTGTCCTAAAAAATTCGTAACATTTTCCGGCCATCATATTGGATACGACATTTGACATTTTGATCTAGTTCTTACTCATAATCACAGAAATTAAAACCTTCAGAGAACAAAGGCTGTATAAATCAAGTAAATTTATGAAAATTGGTCCATTGTATTTTATGTGTATTTTTTCATGTTTTTATTTTTGTCATTGAAATTCATAATCAGGAATTTCGAAAGGAGTTTTTATGCTCGTAATTTTGAATTATTTAAATTCATACTTGACGACCCAAAAAAGGCCTGAGTAAAAAGTTGCACGAAAATCGTTGAAACCAATCTCATGCTAAACCATATGCCTGTTATCCCGGCAATTAAAAAAAAAAAAATTTATCTAACGATTTTTATTCCTCTATACATTCAAAAATATAAAGAAAAAAATTTGGAAAATTGCACTCTGTTATTAAGACCATAAATGTGGAAAATGTGGAAAATTTGGAAAATTGCACTCTGTTATTAAGTGCCATAAATGTGGCACTTTGTTTTTAGACACTGACCGCACAATTACTTGGTCAATTTTTTATATTTTGTAACTTTCTTTTTTTTAAATCTTAATAATTATGTCCTTTATAATCTGACAGCAAGTTTTTTTAATACTTTTTTGGTGAAACAATATTGTACAAAAAATTAAACATATTTTTTGTTCGAAAATTGCATATTTGAGTTTAAAGCATCGTAAAATTGTTATTTGTGAAATAAATCCCCTCCATCAGACTATAACTAGAACATTGTTTTGAAAACCTACTCTTCATGTTTGCCGATTGGATAATTTTTGTGCGAAGTTTTGTTATCACACGCAGACAAGAAGGCGCCATAGATTTCCTCAGTAACCCTATGATCCCTTAAAGAAATTGCTGATACTAAAAAAAAATTGTTTTTTTCCAATATAATTAAACATTGATGGATGGATAATATTCAATAGAAATTCTTTCATATTTTTTAATTAACCCCTTCACTGGTAGACCATTTTTTTCTTACTATCAACTTGAAATTTAGTTACTCCGGAGTTTTTGGGGTCGATGATAACGAATCTGCACTCCAAATTTAGAAATTCAAGATGGCGGATGAAAAATGCAAAAAGTCATTTGACGAGCAAACTAAGGCTGGAGGTGAGAACTAAATATGTATTCAATTTCTAAATGAGTGCAGATTCGTAATCAAGGACCTCGAAAACCCCCGAGCACCAATTTTTGCTCACATTGAACGACTTTTTGCATTTTTGGTTGGCCATATTGGAACCGCCATTTTGAAATTTTAAGTTCAGATTCGTAATCAGGAACCTCAAAATCCCGAGTACCAACTTTCGCTCTCGTCAAATAACTTTTTGCATTTTTGGTCCGCCATATTGGATCCGCCATCTTGAATTTCTAAATTTTGAGTGCAGATTCGTAATCAACGACCCCGGAAACCCACGGGTACGGATTTTAGTTCTGCAATTCTCAGAAATTTCGTATACACCGCATTTTTTCCGACAGCCCGCCATATGGCGGGCTCACCAGTGAAGGGGTTAATAATCTTCAAAATAATTGATTGAATATGCGTACTTTTCTTTCATGGTTTTTATGGCCATATAATGAATGAAATACAAAATTTATTCGAAAGCCTTCCCTAGCGGATTGGGTGACGATGTTTTCACCCTGAAAAACCACTGAATCACGGTGATTTTTTACGGTGACAAAGTGCCCACAAAATCACCGAGATCTTGGTGATTTTAAGGTGATTCCAACGTGATTCCACGGTGATTGTCACGGTGATTTTGTGACGGTGACAATCACCGTGAGAATCACCGTGGAATCACCTTAAAATCACCAAGATCTCGGTGATTTTGTAGGCACTTTGTCACCGTAAAAAATCACCGTGATTCAGTGGTGACTTCATCCACTAGGGTTCACATGGACAATACTTGGGGCGTGTATCCACAAATTTATTCGGTTTTTTTAAATTGGCGACATTTCTTACCTGGAATAAAAATCAAACATTTTCAAGTTCTGATAGATTTCCGATTAGCTGAAGTATCTACGGAAATTAAAAATACCTCTTTACGTCAAAATGATGCACGTATCCAAGATGTATCTAGAAAAAGTTGCTGCTGCAGTGTCCCCCAATTTTTTATTACCAATCTAACATTGGTAATAACAGAACGTTGGAAAATACTATTGAAAGAACGCGTACGTGAGCAGAGCTGAGCAGGTCTGTTCGACAACTGCGTTTAAGAACGCACCTATAGGATGTAATCAAACAGTTTCCAAAAAGACTTAAAATCTGTACCTTCTTCCTAGATGATGTAATTTTGAAACTACATTTAAGATTTTGAGTTAAGTGCCGAACGATCCGGAAACACCCGAGTGAGCTCGCTGCGTCACATAAGGCTTATACTGAGCAATTTTCATTCTCGTGACAGAAAATAATTCTTGACGTTAAAAACAGTTATAGGTAATTCTTTTGTACCGTTATGCAAAAAATACAAGAAAAGGCGCAACAAATTAAGTGTTTCTTTCATGTGCCAAACGACGCAAAGAAGAGATAATTGGAGCACGCCAAATGACACATGCAACGTGACTTTATAACTAATAGCAACGGTTTGCGCAGAGGCCACTAAAATTTGTCTTTCTCGGATTTAACAACGCCAATTTTTATTTTTATTATGGACGGAAACGGGGATTTTATTTGGGAGTGTTCGTTGTTAAAGCTAAAGATTAGAACGATTAAAAAAAAAATAATTTGTGATATAACCGAATTCGCAGAGTAAAGACTGAAAACCTTTTCATCCGTTATAAAGCTTTTTGCAGCTTATGTCGAGGAGTCTAAGTAAATCAAAACAAAGTTCTATCTTTATTTTTTAATTCTAGATCGGTATTACCTCTGGAGGTGATACGTAATACCACAGTCGGTAATATAAAGTATAATAAGGTTACCTGATATTTGGACCAACGTCGTTTGGTCCACGACGTTTGATCCGCGACATTTGATCCAGCGACATCTCCGCACGACATCTTAACCAACGATAACTGACCCGCACGATATTTAGATTACAAAGGAAGAAGTCGAAATTAGTTTCTTATATGCAACAAGCATACATCGGCATATACAAGCAACATTAGTCGATATATTTCAATGACAATTCAGACACAATATACTTCAAATACTTCAAGGTCTGATTACCGTCATAATTATCAACAATAAATTTAAATCGCTCATTCTCGTCAACGGATGTTTGACGTTTTTTGACTGTAACGGTCAAACCGGTATTCATTGAGCAACAGTAGTGTCAGTAATGACTTGCTAACTTTGAATAATATCGACAAACGAACTAAATATGGCATGAAATATACAAATTTTAGCATTAAAGGCATGGTGCCACCCCGCGACGCAATTATTGGTACGCATTCCACCATCACGACGCCCGGATCAATTATCGATGGATCTAACGTCGCACGGATCAATAGTCGCGAGGGTAACTTATCGTCGAACCACATGTCGCGGATGAATTGACTCCGGTCGAAATATCATGTCACCAAACAGGGTTACCTGATATTTGGACCAACGACGTTTGATCCAACGACATCTCCGCACGATATCTTATCCAACGATAACTGACCCGCACGACATCTCAACCAACTATAACTGACCCGCACGACATCTCTACCAACGATAATTGACCTATACGACAGGGGCAATAAATATGATGCTTTAGTTTTTTTCAAAATTTTGATTGCTTGAAACAAAAAAACCGTTCGATAAATCAAATTGAAACTTGACAGGGATTTTGTGGGTATATTGAGCTATACAAGTCACGCTCAGCATTAGTCGTTTTGTCAATATTTTTAATTTGGCCGTTGATTTTCTAAAAAACCATAAATAGCCCTTTTTCTCCTGTTTTTTCGAATTCATGGCAAGGATGGAAATTTTTTTTTTCAAAAAACCATCGTCAATCCTTGTAGAGCATTAATTCCAGTTTATGAAACACCCCTTCTGATTTCTGTACGATCATTGGTTGCTGAGAAATCAATGGTCAAACAGAAAAGTATCCTTTTTCGTAAAAGTCCGATATCCCAGCGAAAAATGGTCGCAGCGAGATCTCATAAAAGCAAATTGAAGTGAAATAAACAAGCTATCCGGTCCATGTAATGGTTTAGCTGGAAGAATTTTTTCCCAAAAATTACAGCCAAAAAAAAGTGATGCAAATTTGCCAAATTTTTTTTTCTTCGTATTTCTCAGAATTGCGTGAAACCTGTAGCTTTGAAAATTTTTTTGCTGAAAGATCCGAAAACTAATTACGTAAGGATCCCGGGGGGCGATGGGGGGGTTTGAAAAATCTCTACATGAACTTACCTGGGGGGGGGGGGGGGGGGGGGTAAAGCTATTCTTACGTAAGGTTTTACGATAAGACAGAATGTGCGTTTTGCAATGTCGAGTGATGGACATTTGAGAGCAAAGGGTTAGGCGAAGCAACTATGGGATCTATTTTTTTATTTTTAATGTACAATTTCATTTACATATTCTTACGTTAAAAATTTCTATTGTTTATTAAGTTTTAAAAATCTTAAACGAGTTGATATTCACACATTTCGAAGCTTAGAAATGAAAATTATAGTATTTTTTTTTGTATATTAATCTTACTTAAATTCCTTGTAAAAAATTCCTTTTTACTGTTACGCAATACGTAAAATGGTGTGTCGAGTCCATTTAAAATAGAAAGTGGAAAATGGTTTCCAAAATGTATTTAAAATGTAAAATGGAAATGATTTCCTTAAAAACATTTGAAATGCAAAATGGAAAATAGGTATTTGAAATGGATTTTAAAATGAAAAATGGTTTTTAGCAAATTATTATTGCTTCCTCATAAAGGAAGCTTTGTTTTCGTGAAAAATTTTTTTTAAAGATTTTTATGCCAATGTGTTCAAAATATCCTAAAACATCGAGAAATCATTTATAAAAAATGTCCGGATGGATGTGTATGTGTGTGTGTGTGTGTATCTTGAGTTTCAGATGTAAATAATTAATAACTCGAGAACGCTTCAGATATCGAGCTAAAATTTGGCACACTTGTCGTGTACGAATTGCTTTCATTATGACAAAAATTTGCTTTAATTCTAACCGGTGTTCAGATTTTATCGACTTTTGTCGTTTTTTCGAGCATGGCGTAAATGATCTAACTTCTGCAATTTTCAAGATATTGCACTCAAACTTGGTATAGAATTAGTATAGCTATTAAGGTTGTTTGGTATTGAATTTGGCGAAAATCCATCGAGGGATTAAAATGTTATGAAATTTTGAATTTTTTGAAAAATAGCGTAAACCCTCTAACTTGTGCAATTTTAAAGATATTGTACTGAAACTGTGCACAGAGCTAATATACTTAGCTATCGAAGTTGTTCGCTATTGAATTTGGCAAAAATCCATCGAGGGATTAAAATTTTATGAAATTTTTACTTTTTTGAAAAATAGCGTAAACGCTCTGACCTGTGCAATTTTTGAGATAATACTGCACTGAAACTTTACACAGAGCTAATATAGCTATCGAGGATGTTCGTTATTAAATTTGGCGAAAATCGATCGAATGATTAAAATTTTATCAAATTTGTTTTTTTTTAAATAGCGTACTCTAACTGCGGCTATTTACGAGATATTGTACTGTAATTTTGTACACATTCGAAATAGTGGTCAAGGTTGTTCGCTATTGAATGTGGCAAAAATCAAATTTAGCAAGAAGTTAATTTGAAAGAATCTGGCAAATTTGCACGTTGATTACTCATGTTTTTCGAAAGTTAATAAAGCTTCCTTTATGAGGAAGCCAAATTTGATTGCTATACTTTGTGATAAAGGAAGCTTTGTGATTAAGATGAGGACGCAATGTGCAAATGTCCAATTTGCAGGGATTTTTTTAAATAATGGAGAGATCTTTACATCGATTATCAACAACGTATTAAATGCAATATTCGCATTGAGAAGCAGTTGCATTTCAAATGTAGTGTCGCCCATGTTACGCCTATTAGGCCTCAATACCATTCCACCGTAAGAAAACAAGCGTTCGATTGCTGAAAATTGTTTCAGGGACTCTAAAGATATGCCGTCGTTTTGTAAGTAATGCAAGCATTGCAATTGAACACTATTATCTTCGTGGAAACGTTCAAATCGCTCTCGTCCGAAGATGTTCCTTCCTCGAATGAAAAAAACTGATTGTCCTCGTTTTCTGTGGTGGTCTCATTAGCCTTGTGAGCAATATTTCGGGAACAGGAAGATTCGGCTTCATTAAAAAGAAGTTCTTTTACTTGGTTTCTTTGTGCTTTTGGAACCCATCGTAGTTTAAAGAAAGGATAGGTGACTGAAGCTAGTATAACATCATTGATTTGTGACGAAAAAGAATAGAAATCGTGAAACCTCTTCTTCAAACTTTCTAAAAGAACCACCACCAAACGAGAACAATACTTGAGATGCCCGAGATGTAACTTCAGTAGCTGTTTTCGCATTTGTATCAGGATCGGAAATAGTTCCCGTAAAAACACTTTTTTTCCTCTTGTAGCCTATCCGAAGCTTCAGCGAGGGGTTGAACGCACTCGACATACTCGGCAAAAGATTTCAAATCAGTGTCCTTGAATTTCGGGAGTTCCAATGAATCGCATACTTTAGCGAGAGAATCATTTACTTTTAATAAATCTCGCGTAAACAGTCGTATGATGAATTCCAACGAGTCGGACAAGGAAAACTTGATGCTTTTTCCGTTATCTCCTTGTACTTCCCGCTGCTTTAGGAGATCTTGAGATAAGATTCCATATTGCAGAGCATTTTACAAATGCAGAATGGTGAACTCTCTTATAATTGAAAACAAGACCAGTGGCCAATGAGCATAGCCCTGTGAAGTCGCTCAGTTATAACGAATCAATCCAAAAATATTGACCAAAAAGTCGTTCGTGAGCGTATAATTAAAAAAAAACCATTTACCATTTTACAAATGGTTAAATGGATAGACTTTGCCATTTTAAATATGAAATGAAAATGCTTCTGTGGATTCTATTTACAATAGAAAATGCTAAATGTCATTTTACATTTCAAATACCTATTTCAAATGGAACCATTTCAAATACTACCCAGCCCTGATTATACAGAGTAGCCACTGTCAGGGAAATCAGGGAAATGTCAGGGAATTAAATATCAGTAAGGGAAAATACGAAATATTAAATCGAGAGAAAAAGTGTATGGGCGAACTTTTTTTTTCTGCGCACCGATGAAAAAAAATGTTAGGTGAACATTTTTTTCTGTTTTGCTTCCTCATAGAGGAAGCTTTGTTTTCGTGAAATTTTTCATTTTTGAGATTTTCATGTCAGTATGTTTAAAATGTCCTAAAACATCGAGGAATCATTTTTTTTTTTAATGTCCGGATGTATCTACGTGTGTGCCTGTCTCGAAAAATTCAAACTGCTATATCTCAGGACCATATTGGAGTAGTGAGCCGAAATTTTGCACACAAGCCGAGCAGGGTTGCCACCTTTTGGGGAAAAAAAGTCGGGACAATCGGTCGGTCATCGGAGACGATCGGAGTTCGGTACGATTTGGACCATCAGACTAAAGGAAAGAAAAAAGTTTCTGCACCCCCATAAGAAAAGCTTTGTTTTCGTGAAATTGTTTGTTTTTCAAGATTTTTATGCTAATGTGTGTATGTGTCCTGAGTTTCAGATGTAAATAATTAATAACTCGAGAACGCTTCAAGATATCGGGCTGAAAGTTGGCAGACTTCTCGAGCACGAATTGCTATTCATTATGAAAAAAATTGTTTTAATTCTCACAGTTGTTCAGATTTTATCGACTTTTCACGGTTATGCAAAAATGGCATAAACGCTCTAACTTCTGCAATTTCGAAGATATTGCATTCAAACTCTGTACAGGAGTAGTATAGCTATTAAGGTTGTTTGGTATGGAATTTTGGGAAAATCAATCGAAAGATTAAATTTATATGAAATTTTGAATTTTTGAAAAATAGCGTAAACGCTATAACTAGCACAATTTTCAAGATATTGCACTGAATCTTTACACAGAGCTGATATAACTATCGAGGCTGCTCGTTATTAAATTAGGCGAAAATCGATCGAATGATTGAAATTTTATTAAATTTTGGTTTTTTTGAAAAATAACGTTCTGTATAACTTCGGCTATTTACGAGATATTGTACTGGAATTTTGTACACATTCAAAGTAGTAATCAAGGTTGTTCGCTATTGAATTTGGCAAAAATGAAATTTGAAAGAAATTGGCAAATTTGCATATTGATTACTCACGTTTTTCAATAGTTAAGCTTCCTTTATTATGAGGAAGCCAAATTTGATCGTCAAAACTTTGTGATAAAGGAAGCTGTGTAAACTATGGATAAGGATGAGGAAGCAATGTGCAAATGTCCCATTTGCAGGGTTTTTGTTTTTATGCGCATTTGATATTTTTGCTTATTTTTCCATCCATATTTCTTATTACTACGGGCTGTTTGCATTAATTCTGCGTCATATTTATATTTATTTATGAACTCCAAACAAGACATGTTCATGTTGAACGCTATCTGCAATTCTGCTTTCATTAAATCTACAGAGCAACGATTTCTCTGACATTAGACCATTTCGTCGTCATTAATGAAAATACCCGCTCAACATAAGCATTTGAAGGAAGTATGCTGAAGGCGCGAGATATACGACAAACGCAGATGCATTCGGCTTGGACGCTTACACACTTCACAAAATATACATCGACATACAAAAGGTATGTGACGTTTGCAGCGCTCAAAGCGTTCAAGACGAATACAGTCCAAAAATCGGGACAACATTAATAGGCCGTCGGGGCGCGGGACAATATCATCGAAATCGGGACTGTCCCGGAAAAACCGGGACGGGTGGCAACCCTGAAGCCGAGCTCCACCGACTCTTTGTTTGCTATGAATTTTGCAAAAATTCATTGACTTGTGCGTATTTTTAGCGACTTTTAAATTTTCAAAAAAAGGGCGTGGTTGCTCTAGCGTCCTCAAATTTTGCCATGTCAGGTTAAAAACAACTATACCGATAGTTTGAGTGATAAGGATTGTTGATATTGAATTTTTCAAAAATTGCTCAAGGGGTTCGTCGTTTATGTTTTGATTTTTTTTTTTTACAAAAAACGCGTGATCGCTGTAGCTTGCACATATTTCGCAGTATCGGCCTCAAAATTTGTATAATGATCGTTTAATGGAATAAGTTACTTGATATTAAATTTTTCAAAAATTGCTTGAGCTGTGCAAATTTTATGCGATCTTGAAATGTTCAAACAAAATCTGAATAAAAAAATGTATGATATAAAGCTATAGTTCTATTACTCCAATAACCAGAAATAGTAAAAAAAAAAACTTGCAAATTGTAATATTGCACATCGTTTCCAGAGTATTTTTCGAATTTACAAAGCGTTCTCTATGAGGAAGCCAAAACTGTGAAAGCTATTTGCTTATCATACACAGAAAAAAGGAACAGTTAATATTACAGGGGGGCCCAGTTCGCATTGGATTCGGGAGGTATGAAACAGCAGAAATCACAGCATAAACTGGATAAAAAATAGGGTGACACATTTAATTTTACAGTAGAACAGAGTAATATAGATCCTCTCCTACAAAAATGATGACTTTTACTGTGACACACTGAGATTTTGACAGTGTACACTGGCTTAATCACAATTTGGTATGTGAATAATTCAGTGTTACCAGTAAAAAATTTTTACTAAAGAATTTATAGGAGATCACTGATTTTTGTCCTGCACGTAACTGCAAGGGTTACAATGTACATAGAGCGAACATAGAGTGATTCATTAAATTTTACAGTGTGACGCTGTAAATTCACTCTTTTTTCGATAGTTCATGACATTATCTGTGCACACTGAGATTTTTACAGTATACAATGGCTTATTTACAGGCTGGAGTTGTGGATAAACCAGTGTGCCCAGTAAATAAATTTTACTGTAAAATTTACATGAAATCATTGAATTTGTTCCTACATGCAAACTGCAAGATACACAGTGTACACTGTATTGAATACAGAGTGAATCATTAAATTTTACAGCTCGGCGCAGTAATTTCTTTCGTGCATTTTGTATATATATATATTATATATATTAGGGTGATGCAAAAAAACTAATATTTTTGTTTTTTTCGGAGCTCCATCGAAAAACGTCAGTACATAAAAAAAAAAGTAATTTTCCCAAAATTTGAGATAAACATTTTTTTTTTAGATATTTCTCAAGCGGCTTTTCGGTTTTTTTTAGATAAAATTTTTTTCTTCCAAAAAAAAACGGTGTAAGTATTTTAAAAAAAACATGTTTCGCTGCAAATTTTTATGTTTCAACAAAGCCCAAAAAAATCAGTTGGTAGTTGAGTCGTTAGGGCAAAATGATGACAAAAATCTGAGATTATTAGTAACGAGAAATATTCATTAATAAAGTAGTCAAGAAAAATTTCAAGACGATTAGGAAGCTCGTTATCGAATAGTATTAACAAATTAAATGTGGTTTTATGGAAACTGATATAACTTTGCGATAAGTTTTTTTGTTGACCTCTCAATTTGTTAATATCTACAATACACTGAAAGCAACGGAAACAAAACGAAGTTTATTGATAAATATTCTTTTTAATTGTTTAAAAAATTATTCTTAACAAAATGTTAATTTTTGAATAACGAGCTTCCTAATCGTTGTGAAATTTTTACACGACCTCTTAAATACTTCATACAAAAACATACAAAATTTTCAAAATTTGCTCATCATTTTTTATTTTAACCCTTAAGGAGGTTGAAGTTATGATGATAGAATTCTGGAAAATTTGGTATCTTTTTACATGAAGTATTCAGGAGGTCGTGTAAAAATTTCACGACGATTAAGAAGCTATTTATTGAACAATTAACATTAACAAGTTTCGTAGCGACTCAACTACCTTAAATGATTAGTTTTGATTTTTCTGTATTTATAACTACAGAATATCACAAAAAAGATAATGAGCAGAACGAACAGAATAAGTGTGAGGGATTTTACTTTGAAGATCCAGCTGAACAATAATTTTTTTTTGTGCTAGGCGGATACTTTTTCCTGTGTTCCTCAACAATTTGCAAAAGCTATTATTATTGGTCTTCATTTTTTGTGATGAGACCGTTAAAAATTTTCATCAAAGATACTGCACCGTCGCCCGTATCATTCACAACTTGCATATTTTTGAACGTTCAACTCAAAACTCTTAAATAAATTCAACGATTTCAATGTGATGAAATCACTCTTTTGAACAAAGCAATTTTAGTTCGTCGATTTTAACTGCAACTCGTTTTGCTTGAGGACCTGTGCTGAATCAGCACAGGTCGATTTTAACTGCTTTGTTGGAAAGACTTGAGTGATTTCATCACATCGAAATCGTTGAATTTATTTACGAGTTTTGACCTCCCATGCAGTTTCTTGGACATAAATCCTGCAATTTGGGAAAATAACCAGGATTATAATATTTGTTTGACAACGTTCAAAAATATGCAAGTTGTGAATAATACGGCCGAGCGTGCAGTATCTTTGATGAAATATTTTAACGGTCTCATCACAAAAAATGAAGACCAAAAACAATATCAAGACAAAAATTACATCTAAGAAAAGACCGAAAAGCCGCTTGAGAACTATCTAAAAAAAATTTTTTTAATCTCAAATTATGGGAAAATTACTTTTTTTAATGTACTATCGTTTTACGATGGAGCTCTGAAATCGATTTCTTTTTGCATCACCCTAATATATATATATATATATCTTTTTATTTTCGCGCCGCTGGATTCAGACAGTCAAAATTACAGTGTGACGCTGTGAATTTTATCAAGTGTTTGATCGTATTGGTGGTAACAAAGGGCTTGTCTCGCGTGTGCCACCGCGGCGTCAAGCGCTGTGGCAGTTAGTAGTAAGTGGTTTATCGGAGACGGAAAGAAAAAGGTTGTTCTTGTGCAATCTAATTTAACCTAATGGACTTAAATTTATTAATCTGCACAGTTTTTGCTTTTCATGTGTATGTGCATATGATCAAACGTGTCATGTGTGTATTGGGGTTATCTTTTTTCATTTCTGCGTATTTTTGTGCACATGAATTCACATGAACATTTCAACCATGTGTGATTCACGAATCATCAAAAGTTATTTTTAAAAAATACCATCGTAGTTGTATTCAGCAGCATCCTTGTCAAAATCGAACATGCAAACAACTTCTCGAGTTTTGCTATCCTCACTTGGTTCATCATTTCAACTAGGCTTCATTTCACGCTTGACATTGTCAATCGGAGACTCAAGGTCTCTGAACGATCTTGAACATGGCAACTATCGACAATGTGCTCAATTCGGCGATGCCTCATTCCGTGGATTCACTGGAGGGTTCACGTGGTCCACACTGTAAAAAGCAGCGGTTGAAAATTGAAACTATAGCAGTTGCTGCCGACTTTCTTCAACAGAGTATTTCACCATTGAAAGACTTACGTGGGCACTGCCCATACAATAAACGCATTCATAGTATATAATACACATTAACACTGTAAACTTACGGATTTCATCAAGTTTATATTTCAGTGTTAAACTGTATAATTTATTTCGGACTACACTATATTTTGGATTATGCGTTCCAGTAAAAGAAACTGTGGGGTTGCTCCAGTCCAAAGAGGACAGTGCAGAAACTGTATTAATTCACTTTGAGCTCAGGGGCGTATACAAGGGGACATGACCCCCCCCCCGGGCATCATCAGCTTACACGAGATATTATTGGAAATTTGAAACCTCAACTCAAGAAATATATAATAATCCTAATTCGAAGTATTTTTTTTTTAAAGTACCATATATTGAGAATAGTATTTATTTTCTTAAAGCACCATGTATTGAGAGTATCGTGTAGAAATTTTTTCAAAAAATCTTTAAAACTAAAAGAGTTACAATTTTTTAGGTAACAAACCGGATTTTTGAAAGTTTTTTTTCATGATTTTTTCTCCGTGTAAATTAAAAAAAAAACAATTGTTTCATATATTGAAATGTTCAAAGATAATTCCTATTTTTTTTTTAAGTCAATCGGATAGGTACTTTTTCTGACAACCATCCAAAAATCGGTCGGGTCAAATTGACTCAGTGTGACTAGTTCGGAATTTTTTGGAGGTGTGACCAGCGAGAGTTACAAAATTTGACGGAGCGTAGATTTAATTTAAGAGCGGGTTGTTCCAACTCATGGCTCATATACAGGATCCCTGGCGGGTAACGTTACCTAAAGGTTGGAACATTTTACGGTAATTATGCAGTGACCGCACTTGATTATTCGGAGTAAAATTAATCCGGAAAAAATGACTGAGGACCTGAGGGAATAATAATTTTTTAAAAATCTCTTGAAAGGAAATGTTTTTGGTAAATAATTATTTAACAAAGTTTGAGTACAAAATGCAAAAATTAGACCGTTCTCAATTTAATTTAAAGGAATTTACTACGGGAATGGATAATCACATTGCAGAGTTTCTGCCTGCCGGGTATCGATTCTTAACGACCATGTGCGTGACCGCCAAAAGATTTCCTACCGATTAATGCATTATAGAAACAAAATAGTTGAGAATTAGAAATTGTCAGGCTAACTTAACACTCTAAATTGATTGACATTATCAAAGAGCTACACAAAATTATATATTATCGACTGAAGGATCACTTCACTCACCGACGCGATGAAAAAATGTTTTTAATATAGGTTTTAAATATTCAAAACAGCAAGAATATATTGTATTTATTACGCGTCACCCTAACTTGACCCATATGACCCAAAGCTAGCAAATGTAAAGCTTTCACTGAATATTGACAACTGTAGTAGAAATGTATCTTCCTACATGTATGTAGGAAGCTCGGTGTTTTTAAGTAGATAATGTCATAATATTTGTGTTCAAATCATACCAGAAAATTATTTTTACCATCGATTCATTTTTATATGTTACAAAAATAGTCTTCGTTTATTAAGCGCTTCGTTGCACTAAAAAAATGTCGCATGCAGAGTTTTGCTACCGGCTGTATGAAGTAATGATTGCTGAAGATGTTTTGGTTGCGGCCACTGTGTCGAAAATTATTTTGTCTGCAGTAATTTTGTCCAGAGTTATTTTTTCCGGAATACTTTTGACTGGTGTTGGAACTTAGTCAGGGGTGAAGAAACCGGGCATTATTTTGTCTCAAGTAAATAAGTGCGGGAACCATATGTGTGAGACAGAAACACTATGATACTCGAATCTACTAGAGTAAGGTTCCCGAACGGAGCCCTGGGTAACGTTACCCGCCGGATATCCTGTATATAAGCCATAGGATACCCGCGCGGGTAACGCTTACCAGAGGTTGGAATAACCCGCTCTTAATTAAATTAAATCTACGCTCCACCAAATTTTTTAACGACTACGTGCGTGACCGCCAAAAAATTTCCTATCGATTAAGGCCTTATAGAAACAAAATAGTTGAGAATTAGAAATTGTGAGGCTAACTTCACACTCTAAATTAATTTACTTTTTCTAAAAAACGGTTGACCGACAAATTTTCTAATTAGTTCGCTAATTACCGCAAAATTACCGCCAAAATATTAGAAAAAGTTAAAATTGCATTGTCAACTTAACGCCAGCGCACGAGATGCCACTCTAACGCGGTTACCAAAGCCAGCAACAAAGACAAGAAGAAGAAGAGGAAGAAGAGGTGCGCGTGGGGTTGTTACTTTGTTTCGTTGAGGGAAAAAAATGTAAAAACATTTAAACTTAAACTAGTACTTCAAAGTTTCGCATCTTTCTTAATAAATTCCTGAGTTTCGGTTGGGTTGAACCCCTCCAAAAAGTGAAGCTGTATACGCCCCTGTTTGAGCTCACTGCATTTTGAGCAGTTTATTTCAGTAAATATCGCTGTGCAATTCCTCGAGACCAATGCGAACTGGGTAACCCCTGTATTTTTAACTGTTCTTTTCTTCCGTGATAGAGGTAAATTTGTAAATGCGAAAAAATACTGAGGAAGTGATGTGCAAATTTACAATTTGCTATTTTTTTTCTATGAAAAATAAGATATTCCTACCTTGTCACTTTTTTCACGAATCCGAATGGTTTGTCAAGGAAATTTTCGAAAATGTCAGGGAATTTTTTTCGTCCGATTTAGTGGCCACCCTGTTGTATCATTCAATTCTTAAAAAAAAATTAATTCTAACGGCCACAACACCATTATAATTCAGCCCGGACATCGATTGATGATCTGAACTGAACTGACTTTCACTCTTCGACTTATTTCGTTTAAGATTGTTTCAAATTTAGTCACCCATTATTTTACGCAAAGTATTATTCGTTTGTAGTGGTTTGACTGATTTGTATCCTCACTTGAAGATTGTTCAAAATCTTATCTTTAATTATAACATGAATTTTCCAAAGACTAAATAATTCTTTAAAAAAAAATAAAGATCTTTTTTTATGTCAAATAATAACAAGTTTTAGTGTAACTGACCCTTTTTCTAACGACATTTAATTATGTTAAATGCTTTTTAGGAAAACTAGGTAAAATCTTACGTAAGATGGGGGGGGAGGGGTCCAACAAATCTTATGTGTCCTTACATGGGGGTAGGGGGGCTCGAAAATGGCCAAAATTATCCTTCCATAATTAATGAATGGCTCCTAATTCGTGACATTCCATTCGAGCTTCCCTTCATTTCTTATCAAATTTTCAATTTCTGTTTTGACGGTAGAATTAATAACGTATCTATTCACCATATGTCGCCAATGCTTTACGTGTAAATTAAGCCAACTTTGAGTGTTAATATCTCGAGCTCGGGACGATAAAACTTATTTAAACTGCACTGATATTTGGATGGCATATTAAATAACCTGTATGCCAAATTTCAGCCATTTCTTAATTCAACGACCTCGTGGAGGAATAAAATAAAATGATAATTTCGCTTCGTCTATTTTAAAAAATGTACAAAAAAAATAATTAAAAAGTGTCATTTGACCCCTCTGCGTAGTTTTATTGTTAAACACTATTTTATTCGATGTCGGTAAACTAGAAATGTTATGGTATTATAAAAAAATTGTCCTGGAACAAGTCACACCAACATGGTGATGCTGAAAAATACGAATACAATACGAATTATATTTCAGCATTTGAGTTCATTTAAAAAATTTACGATGTGTGTGGCAAAATAATTTTCTCATTTACAGCGATCTATGTTACAGATTGTACACGGAGAAAACAGGGGCATCGAAGTTTAATATCAAAAAGTATTGAATGGAAGATAAAAATTGTAATTATGGTATAGTAATAATGAAGAAATTTAAATTTTAACCTACGATATGGCACGTAAACTGATACAAATAATACATTTTATTCTGTATATTGTGATTTTTTGTAGTATTCAAAAAATATTTTGCTCACGTGTTTCCAGTATTCTACAAAAAGTACAGTATAAAGTCACATTTTACTAATAACTTTGTAATATTTTTGGCTATACGCCGAAGATTTATGCTATATGTATAGTAAAATCCTTATCAAAATATAGCATGTAATCAAGGTTGGCACGCATAATTTTTACTATACAGCATACAGGACTCGCGCCCATGCGAGAATAGTTTCAAATGTAATATGCACGCATTATTTTTACTATATGGTGTGAGAATCATTTTTACACTTCTATAGCAGGTCCTTAGAATTCCGAACTGGCAGTAAACTGCTAACTTTTCTAGCACTGAATATTAGAATTCTGGCAACCAGTGTTAGAATTTGAGGCCGCTGACTCACAATTTTTTTTTTTTAGTTTTTCAATTTTGATTTTAATTTTATTTTAAATTTCAGTTTCATATAAGTAAACAAACTTTTACAAAAGTTGCACTATTTTTCATAATTTTGTTCAAATAAAATACAACCACCATTTTGAATTCTATAAATTTCCCTATAATTTTGGCTAAGATATTCGAGTTCGCGAAACTGTAAAAAACGCTAAGCAATTGACTTTCATGGACATCCGATTTTTTTATTTTATTTTAAGCGGTACGCGAATCCGAGGGAAAACTCTTCCCCTTGGAGGTTTTCACGGCCTTATTGACAGGTTGGACTGCATATTCAGAGGATCATTAAAGCTGACCACAAAGATCTTGGGTAAAACATCCTACGGAAAACAATACAATCTTCTATTACATTTCCAGATAAAATCCACGGCTGTATTCCATAGAAAGCTCACACGCAATCATCGATTGGTCTGCATACTGTGATGTAGATTGTTATTTTCTAGTACCAATTCAGGCAAATATAAATTACGCGTAAGAATCCTGATTGGATAAGCTCTGTAGAATTTTCTACCATATTTTCAGATAGAAACCACAACCTTATTTTGGCGGAAGCATGCGCGCGATTTCCAATAAATTTTGACATGGGGATATGTAGGTTATTCCCTAATAGTAATACAAACAAATTGCAGTTACCCAGAACAATCTTAGGAGGATAATCTCATAGAGAACGATAACATTTTCCGTCGCGCGTCCCGATGCACACCATAATCGTATTCTAGGAGAAGCTTCCATGCAGTTACCGATAAATTCCGCAAGGGAATGTACATTTTTATTTCTTAGTACTAAAAGAGACAAATTGAAAGTCCGACAATGGTTCCGCGTAAAAAATCTGATAGAAAACGATAGAACCTTCCCTAGCGGGATTTGTCACGCGTTATTTCAGTGCAAGCAACTAAACGGACAACGAAAAGACGACAGGTGTCAAAGGCAACGGTGCGAGCAACTCGTGGAGCAACGCCACAGCAACGCTCTTTCCAAATGTTACCGACCGAGGAATCAGCAATTTTCGAGGTTACCATCGGTGAAGTGTCGCGACGGCATTCCAATACGAGTTGCAGGACCGTTGCCTTTTGATACAAGGCTACTCGTTGCATACCGAGTTGCCCTGATCGTTGCAAATCCCGCTAGGGTTTTATCGCCCATCATGATAGAGCCACAGTTATATTCTCGAGAAAGTTTACGTGCAATTACCGGTAAATACTCATACGGAAATGTAGATTGAACTCGATAGTACCAATAGAGATAATTGCCGATACAACCCCGAGATTTATCCTATGTACCTATGAATTGACGTACGATACATTGACAATGTAGTTGTATTACGATTCGTATGAGATGGACTGCCGCTCATGTGTGAAGGTAGATTCTCCGCGAGATACCCTCTTCCAGATTGTACTATTAAAATCTGCACTGGTCAAAAGTTTCCAAGAATATGTCTCATTTTCACGACAACCAAGTGAGGATAGAAAAATCTGATTCAGACAGATTAATGTCTGAAACACTATCTCACGCTCCCATTCTGGTAAATACTGAAATGATCTCCGTTTATACCCAAGTTTCTACTATAACATCCGGCAACAAATTTTTCGCATCAAGATTTCCAAATAAAAACGGTTCAAATCTGATAATCAACGAAATCTATCTGCAGCCATGAAAATGTATATTCATTTTACTAGCCGCACTGAAGTCAAAGTTAACACAAGACTGCACAATTTTTGATAACTTAATACCATGTTATGAGTCCATACAAATATATCTCGTAGTAAGAATAAGGATTATCTTATCTAGGGGATGCTCAATTCACGATTTTAAAAAAAGTTCACCAACAGAGCAAATCCTGGGATGACATATATTCCACCAGTTCTCAGGTATTCAAGTGCAATTTGGATAAGCTTTCAATCACAATAAAAACTGTACAAAATCGTATATGTTTCATTGTTCATAGACGAGCTTCAAACGTATACATTTTACTTATTCTTCTAATTAAAAGCAATACAATATCTTATTTTACCGCTTATTTTACCTCTCATTTATATTTATAATTTACAGTTTATTTATTATTAAAATGTACAATCTATGAGGCTTATATCGGTAACACACACGCATAAACCGTTACAAAATTTTGAAAGCCATGTATCCGTCCTATCGCAAGTAATTTTGTAACTGCAGCACCCATCTCCAATTGGTTTAAAGAGAAAAGCCACGGTGAAGATTTAAAAAAAGATTTTTTTCCTTTTTTCTAAAGTATATATTTTCAAAAACATATAGGTACCATTTTAAGTTGAAATTCTGAGAATGGACTGAGTTACAGTCCTCAAAAAACTTTTTTCAACCTTGTCATTTTCATTTTTTTTTATATTCGTAATAGCAGGGGCTAGGTCTGTACGTAGCGCATTTCAAAAATTTCGATGATTACCATTTTTTAAATCTGCTGGAATTAAAAAAAGAGTCTTAAAAATGCGAAGAATTCCAATTCGTCGTTATTTGATAAGCAATTAAAGAAAAAAAATGGCTGTACACGACGATAGCTGAATTCGTATGAAGATAGATATTTTTTATTTTCATTTTTAGATAAACCTTCACCAACATATAAATGGGACAATGGATAGCGATTTTTTGTCTGTGAGATAATATTTATATCTCCATTTATTTTTAAGATTTTTTAATCAAAGATGGTATGGGATAAGTTGAATATGTACTTAATAACATGAAATTAACCAGATCCTTAAATAATTAGTTATGTGTGTGAAACAAAATTTCGAAATGTCAACAATTTTTTCTCCCATTACAGTGATTTTCCCCGTTGATTCATGTTTTTAGTATTTCGATCGTTTAAATCCGATTCAGATTTTTTATACTATCAATATTAGCGATTAAAAAAATACATTTTTGGCTTCCTCATAGACCACGTTTTGTTTGCGTGAATTTTATTTTTTGAGATTTTCATTCTCGTGTATTGAATATGTCCAAAATCGTCAAGAAATCATGCTTATTCAGTAAACTGCATCTCCTTATAGGGAATCAAGTGATTAGATTGAGATTTTGAATACACCTCTTCGTTCACCCTTTGAAGAAAATCGTTAGGGAGTAAAGATGTCTAAGAGATTTAGGATTTTTTTGTAAAACGGTCGCGATCATTCTGGATTTTACAAATAAAAAAATATCGAGCAAAAAAATTACACAGATAGTTTTTGGAGCATAAAGTTCCTATGTATAAAATTACGTAGAAATCGTTGGAGTGAGTAAGATGTTACCAAAAAAAAATGTTATCTTCGAAAAAAAAATTTGATTGCTCCATTTTACATAAGGTTTGCAGTATCGGACTAGAAAAATGTACAGTTTTCGGTTTGTTGAAGACATAGAGTAGAGAAAAAAATGGCGCACATTTTTGAACAGCTCATTGGTTCCTTACCGGTAAAATGAAGGAAATAAGGAGGATTCAGGATAAAATCAGAATCACCAAATCTACTGGCTCTCGGAAGAAATGTATGCATGCAGATGAGGATATGCAAATGCATAAAAAATATCAGGAAGCAATATGGACATTCTAAATTTGCAAGCATTTCTTTGCGCTCCTCATCAAGATTTTTATCCTTTTTTCATACAAAATAGATTCCTCACAAATAGAGCAGGGGCTACGCAATTTGTTTTCATAACTAACATAGTTTCTTCAAAAACGAAGAGGTTAAAATTCAGATATCACAAAATCCTCCGTTGTTTTTTGTTTATGACATCATGAAAGTTTTCGACCATATTCAACCCTTTGCGATTTTTTTAAAACGTGTTGTCAGGTGTCGAAATTTTAACGATACCAACTTTTCAAATTTCCATAATTAATAATAATTCCTCATAGAGAAAGCTTTGTTTTCGTGAACATTTTTTTTTCGAGATTTGTATCCCAATGTGTTTAAAATGTCCTAAAACATCGAGAAATCATATTGAGAAAAAATGTCCGCGCGCGCGCGCGCGTGTGTGTGTGTGTGCGCGCGCGCGCGTGTGTGCGCGCGCGCCTGTGTGCGCGTGTGTATGCGCGTGCGTGCGTGTGTGTGTGTATCCTGTGTTTCAGATGTAAATAATTAATAACTCGAGAACGCTTCGAGATATCAAGCTGAAATTTAGCACACTTGCCGAGCACGAATCGCTCTTCATTATGAAAAAATTTTGTTTTAATTCTAACGGGTGTTCAGATTGTATTGACTTTTTTCGTTTTTGCAAAAATGGCGTAAACGCTCTAACTTCTGCAATTGTCAAGATATTGCTCTGAAACTTTGTATAGCACTAGTATAGCTATCAAGGATGTTTGCTATTGAATTTGACGAAAATCCATCGAGGGATTAAAACTTTATAAAATATATATATATTTTTAAAATAGAGTAAGCCCTCTAACTTAGGCAATTTTTGACATTTTGCACTGAAACTTAGCACAGAGCTAATATAGCTATCGAGGTTGTTCGTTATTAAATTAATCGGCGTAAATCGATCGAATGATTCAAATTTGATCAAATTTTGCTTCGGGTTTCGGTTTGGTTTTTTTTAATACTCTAACTTCAGCTATTTGCGAGATATTGTACTGAAATTTTGTACAGATTTAAATTAGTGATCAATTGTTCGCTATTGAATTTGGCAAAAATCTAATTTGGCAAGAAGTAAACTTAAAAGAATTTGGGAAATTTGCACATTGATTACTAATGTTTTTCGATATAGTTAACAAAGCTTCCTTTATGAGGAAGCCAAATTTGAGCGCCATACTTTGTAATAAAGGAAGCAGTGTGAACTATGGATAAAGATGAGGAAGCGATGTGCAAATGTCCAATTTGCAGGGTTTTCAAATTTTCCTCTACTCATCGATGTAATGTTTTCGACGAAAAAATTTATTTCTATTAATTCTATCGATATTGAGCTATCAACGAAAATGTGTTTCATAGTTCAATAGGGGAAAAACAAAGTTTAAAAATAAAAAGAAAAAACAGATATATTCAAATAATTTTAAAAAAATTGGGGCTTGCAAAAAGTATTCACGAAAACTTTTGTCCCGTCAAAAATCATTTGTTCACCGAACGATTTTGTGATATCTTAATTTTGAAATTCCTGATTACATATTATTATGCCGAAGATGCAAAAATGTTGATGAAGAATACAATTCAAATAAAATGTTTTTTTAACCACCCAAGTCAATATACACAAAAATGATGATTGTTCTTGCGATAATAGATGTTTTATTCTGAACCCAGGCGGCACGAGACTAGAATTTTGATGCGTCCGATTGTTCAAGTCGCCTCAATCACTTTTCTGTATCGAAAATACATATTCACGAATTGATTATGAATGCATAATAAAATGTTATGGTTGAATGTATGGTAAAAAAAAATCCCTTACGCTTGAGACGAAAATTCTTCAATTCGTCTTTTTTGCGTCCTGTTTTTCGTCCTTCGCCTGGCCACGTCCCATCAATTTTGCCAAAGAGTCCCAAATTCCACCGAGAAATAGGGCACAGAACAAATTCTCAAATGGAACGAAAGGATCGTGAATGCCGAGCAAAATAGACGATAGCTGAAAAGAAAAAAGGATTTTATCAATATCGAAATAAATATGGCGCGCAATGTGGTTCGACAAACACTTCGATTTTATCCGTCATTCCCATATCTCATTCTAAGCAGCGAAGGTTAGCAATGTGTGACAATTTCAGCACTGAATGGTTATATACAGACTTTGAAAAAGAATTATTGCATAATTCCATAGTATTCCATAGTAGAATTCCAAAATTAAGGGAACAAAGAAATTTTCTAAATAGTGGTTTTTAACAATGCTGAATCCTAGTGAAAAATGGTCGTATCGAAAGCTAAAGAAAAGCATTCTGTAGCTTTAAGTTTCCAGTTTTAAGATCTTTCAACAAAAAAAAAATCGAAGCTACAGGTTCGATGCAATCCTAAGAAATAGTGAGAACAAAAAATGTTGCCCATTTTTATTACTTTTTTTTGGCTGCAGTTACTTGGAAACGATTTTTCCAGCTATGTACAATTCATAAATTACAACCAAAAATTGCGATAAAAATGTAGAAAAAGCTAAAAAAAAAGTTTTTCACTTTAATAATGATTATGACAGGTTTAGGGGCAAAACATGATCCTTCAACGTTCTTCAAAAATTTAATTGTTTCAAACAGAACAACCGTTCGCTAGATCAAATTGAAACTTTACAGGGTTTTCATGCCTCTCGACACTAATCTGCGCTTCAAGCGTATTCCAGGCGTTTTTCTCAAAACAACGTTTTTTACGTTAGCGGCTGTGATTTCTCTGCAACCACTGAACCGATCCTTATGGAATTTTAAGCACACATTTTACTCCTGAATACCTTCAGGGTATTCTATAACCGCATTAACATTTTAATTTTTACTATTTTTGTTGGGCCAAAAACAGTGAAAAAAACCTCATTTCCTCAAACCTCAGTTATGACAGGTTTAAGGGCAAAACATGATCCTTCAACGTTCTTCAAAAATTTAATTGTTTCAAACAGAACAACCGTTCGTTAGATCAAATTGAAACTTTACAGGGTTTTCATGCCTCTCGACACTAATCTGCGCTTCAAGCGTATTCCAGGCGTTTTTCTCAAAACAACGTTTTTTACGTTAGCGGCTGTGATTTCTCTGCAACCACTGAACCGATCCTTATGGAATTTTAAGCACACATTTTACTCCTGAATACCTTCAGGGTATTCTATAACCGCATTAACATTTTAATTTTTACTATTTTTGTTGGGCCAAAAACAGTGAAAAAAACCTCATTTCTCGTTTTCTTTTGTAAAATCTCTGTCATTTTATTATTTATCAATAAATATTAATATCCGTAGAATGCGCGAGAGCCACATTCATACTGAATCTAAACTTTTATAAGTTTTTCGGTTTAGATAACCTGTTATCTAGATATCAGAGTCACCAGCGAAATATCTACTTTTCGAGGAGTTACATTTGCCTGTTATTTTTGTGTATAAACAGTGTTTAAAATAAAAAAAATAAAAATTGTTTTACGTATTTTGAGAGTGTATTTATTAAGCGCAGCAAATTTTATATCAATGTCTATAATAATACATTCGTAAAAAATTTACAAAAATAACCATTTTTTAAAACATCTAAACCAGAATGATACCTTAAGAATGCTTTGCCCCAACCATCCCAGGCAAAAATTTTATCTCATTGTAATTACCGTACTTCGTGATACAATAAAAATCTAAAAAAATTCAGAAACATTTGACGTACCATAAGCAATCATTATCAATAATAATATTGCCCAAAAGTTATCAATAAATTGTTTAATCAAATAATTATTCAATCATTTTCCCGTAAGTTCGTTTTTTCCTTAAACAAATCGAAAGCGTTAATTTTTCTGAACGCATATGAATTTTGTCAGAATTTTCCCTCTATTTTGAAATTCCCGTTTTGAAATTTTAAGAATGTCTGTATTTATGTATTTTTTGGCCTAGTGTCTTTGAAACTTTTCAAAGCTGACGATAAACCTGTGTGCAAAAACCTATACGAAATTGGCAATTTTTTGTCTATATTTTAGAATTTTTTAAATAACATTTCAAAATAGAGAGATATTTCTGAAAAAAATCATATGCGTTCAGAAAAATTAACGCATTCGATTTGTTTAAGAAAAAAAGAACTAACCGACAAATGGTTGAATAATTATTTGTTTAAACTTTTGGGTAATATTATTATCGATAATTGTTGTTCATGGCATGCCAAATGTTGCCGAATTTTTTCAGATTTTTATTGTATCACGAAGTACGGAAATATCAATCGGATAAAATTAAAAATACATATGTAATATTTTTCCTCGATTGAGGTATTCATATGGATATTAATTTTTTTTCTCATAATCTGTAGTCGACATAAAAGTTTTATGAAACGTGCCATCATGGAGAGACCAGAGGTTTTAAAGTGTGGTAAATTAGATTTTCGGGAAAAATTTAATATTTTATTCAAGTATTGGTTTGCAGGATACGTGGCCGTGTAGAGAAAATAGTGAAGGCCCATTAATTGACGAGCTCATTGGGGAAAGTTCTTGTTTACTATTGCTTACGTTTTTTTGCTGTAATATTGAAAATAATCAATTTTTACATTACCTAAATGTACTAGTATGTTTTATTTGAAAATTACCTTGAAATAAACGAAGAATATGACGATTCCAAAGTACACCAGTGCATGCGGTGCCGAAATGATATCAGTCTTTTTGTCCAGGACGAATATTATTGATGCAACCATCGATGCTTTAGTTGGGCTAGAAAAAGGAGACATTTTTTTTATATAATTAAAATATTCCATATCATCATGCAATACCTCAGCAAATTCAGCGACGACTATTTAAGGGGTTTCATTGGGTTAAGAATTTGAAAAACGTACGGAAAATTTGAAAAAATTTGATTTTTTTTTAAATAACAATTTTTAAAACATATACATCCCTGAATATATCATTCAAATTCCAAGTCTATAATTGTAAAATTGACAAAGTTGTGGCAGTTTGTATAAATCATTTTCTAACTGAAAGTAATCTCGAAATGTACGTGGCCTCTAATACACTACTAGGGTGACTGAAATTTTCCTACTATGTAGTTCCATAGTTGCAGTTTATATGTGCCAACATAAAAAATTCATATACGATATTAATTTTAAAAAACAAATTCTGAAAATACCTATATTTTTCGACCTACTGTTACCCTAATGAAACACCATAATGGGCAATTTTAATTTTAGTCTGTACCTATATGAATCAATAGACCCTAATATGAAACTAGTGCCCATATATTTTCAGAATGTAATGATTGTTGAGAAATCATGTTGACATTATACATTGACATTTTAGTGAGCTACAGGTAGTGCGTTTGTGTAGTCCGTCTGAAAATTTCGATTTTATGTTTGGGAGCTCTGCCAGATAATCGGAGTGGCAAGCCCCTTGAAATTATCTAAGTAGCCTTTTTTTGCTTAAACTCAGTATACAGAATTTTGAATAACTCCGCAACTTGGAGCTATATTTCTTCTGGTAATGTAAGTTGAATAGAAAAAATAGATTGATTACGTACAAGCTTGGCTGCATGAACTCCATCGCTGTTGGCGTCCAAACTCCTCGAATAAGACGCTCGAATAATTTCGTGAACCCGGCGCCATTGCCTGAATGAATTTGTAAGATTATAGTTTATTATAATTTAGTTAATCATAATTTGTAATTTATAATTTGATTGCGTGTCAACACTTTTTCTGACCTTTAAGAGTTCCAATAAGTATCATGATCAGATATGCATTTGGATATAGCTTTCCCGCATGTGTAACGCCGTCATAAACTTTTTTACACCTATTTGAATAATTTTTACGTATTAATTCGATAAAATGGAATGCGAAATTTATATTTACATACGATATTTTTGACCGTACAAACTCACCTATATATCTCTTTCATTGCTGAACAAATTATTTTTATGGGTAGAAATTTCGCAACTTTGTATCCAATGTCGAAAGGAGTATAAAATATTACGTACCTAGAAACAAAATGCACCTGTGTTTAATGTACGGTATGAACGAATTTTTTTCTCTTTAGCATTACGGATATAGTAGAAGGAGTATTTTAGGTCGATTTTTTCAGTTTGGTCGATTTGACTCTCGCGGCTTTTCGTTGGAGAATGCATTGCAGAAAAAGTTTATTTGATCCCAAAAAATCTTCTGATTTTTAGAGTTCTTTTCTTAAGGGGGAATATACACCTGGAAACGAAAAAAAAGGTAATTTTCGAGAATTTTTTCAGGGAAACTATTGAAATGATCAGAACGGGGTTTTTCCTAGTAAAAAATATACACTTTCAACAATGTTTTCAATTTTTTTTATTTAGACATGTTGTAAATTCACGGAGTGCTTAAGTCATATAAAAGAAAAAACTAAAACAGGATACTAAAATAGATAATATTATCTTGTCTTTGTCATAGCCGATTTAAAAAATATAGATTGTTGACAAATTGGCGGACGTTTAAATTCAACGTAGCTATATTTAAAAAAAAAAATTCGTTCGTATTTTAACTAAGAAAAGAAAATAAAAATCGGAAAAAAATCCTATGACAAAGACTAGATAATTATGTATAAAATAACCACAAAAAATTTGAAGTTAATCGGTTCAGTGGTTTTCGAGATATTTTGAATACCGCTATGGCATATTTTTTTTACGGCACTCAGTAGATGACTTGAGGTAGTACACGCCCGACAGTCCAATTCAAATGTAATTTTTGGTGAGACCTGTCCACTGCGCGGACGAACACTTCGGAAGATTGTGTCCATGAATGAACGCACTGAACACACACAACATCGAACGTTCGAGCAGCGAACATAGAGGTACATGGGAGCGTAGGCCTTATGGGAGCGCTTGGCAGAGTTTTGTTAGTTAGTACCTCGACCACGGCGAGCGCTGCTTGTAACGGTGTGCACGAATACATCGCTACATTACCAAGCAGCTTGGTGATGTGGTAAGTGTTCGTGGACACCGTTACAAGCGGCGGTCGCCGTGGTCGAGGTACTAACTAACAAAACTCTGTCAAGCGCTCCCATAAGGCCTCCAATTTCATGTACCTCTAGGGTCGTTGGTTCGGGCGATCACGTTTCGTCACGTATTTCATACTTTAAACATTTATAACTCAGAAACTTTGTGGTAAAATGGGACAATTTTTTTCCAAAATCATCGCCGAATTCCCCTTTATCCTTGCGTAAGTTTTTCATCGTCTTTTGTCCTGTCATTTTTTAATTATCAATCGAAATGTGTTCATACCCTATGCAAAGCGTGTTAAAACGCCAATTTCAATTGTAAATATCTCGGGAACGGGATGGTCAATATATTTGAAATTTTACAAGCGCGTCCTGAATGTCCTGAAAAATATTAGTTTCAAATTACAACCTTTGCTGTCCCGAAGCGATTTTGGGATGTACTACCTTAAGTACTCCGTGAAGATGCAGTATTAAACAAAAAATTGAAAACATTCTTGAAAGTGTATATTTTTAACGAGGAAAACCCCGTTCTGATAATTCCAATAGTTTCCCGGCAAAAAAATCTCGAAAATTACCTTTTTTCTGTTTCCAGGTGTATATTCCCCTTAAGGGTATAGTGTAGTTGGTCACTTTCGAAAATTCGATTTTCTTGTTACATTTTTCGAATGTATATGGATCAAAATTTCTAAAGACAGCATACATTTGGGCCTCATGGTCGACGATTGTTTTGTAACTTTTTGGACACATAGTACAGTATGAGAGTACACTCTGGAATTTTTTTTGGATTTTTAAATCGACCAGTTTCACCGTACCGATGACGTCATTTTTTTTGAAATTTCTTGAATATCATGTTTTAATCAATTTCTCTAGACCCCTGTAATTAAAAAAAAAAATTTCGACATATATTTTCATCGGAAAAGATCTCAGCTTTTCAAAAAAAATATTTCCAAATACGCATCAATTCGTATAAGCATAGAAAAATGGGTTTTTCCTTAAAAAAGGAGTTTTATCGATGAACCTACACTCCAATCTGTTTTTTTATATTTTTTTCGGATTCCTGTGGTTTTTTTATACGAAAAAACTCTTTTTCCAGAGTGGGATCTCTGCGGCATCAGACCGTTATATATTAAGGTTGTTTAGAAGCAAATCACGTTTAATGAGAAAATTCTGAAAATTTGGTATGTTTTTCAATGAAGTATTCAGAAGGTCGTGTAAAAATTTCACTACGATTGAGAAGATATTTATTGAACAATTAACATTCAAAGGTTTCATAGCTTCTAAACAACCTTAAATATAATCTGAAGTACTGTGAATATTGAGAAAATAGTGCGGATACAATACTGCTTACTGCGCTAGTATTGTATTATATTGTTACTATTATTTTTTATCGAGGTCGTTATGGGTTTTTAACTTAACTTTTAATTTATTAGTACTGTAACAAGAGGATTTGACTATGAGAAAAAATAATAATACCCTGAAAGCAATATAATATACACGATTCCGGGGAATGGGTGTGTAAACAAACTTTTAAAAACATCCATTCATCTTTTATGAAAATATTTATTGACACATGGTTAATTTTTCGCCAAGAGGTTGTTAAATATTTTTTTTTTTTAGTATACTCAAAAGCAACTAATGTAAAACAAGTAAAAAATTGTTAAATATTTTTTTTTTGCGCAAAATTGGTATGGTATGGTCTGTGAATTATCCGGGCACTCAGTCCTGGTGGACCATCGTGCCCGAGCCCTGCGCTGGGCAAGCTTATTAACCTGTCGGACCCATAGGCAAGCCGGCCTCACGCGCGAAGCGGATTAGCCCGCTCGCCCCTGTGCCCTCCAGATCGGGATTGACGATAGCATAGGCCCCCAGAACGTCATTTCGGACATTGCCCTGTGCATCGCGTTACATGTCCCATCGGCTGGGCCTTAAGCGAAGCCCCACCGACGGCGTGAACTCGAAGGTGCTTATTGCATTCCCGAGCCTGCGCAGAAGATCGTCGATAACCCAGAGCCACATTCAAAGGGGATGCCACCCTCCTTGCGGGCACCCCGGCTGACACGAGCCCCACTGGCACGAGCTCGTTGACGACTCCAATAAAGATGACCACTCCAATAAAGATGTCGACTCCCATGGCGGGCAACCCCGGCCGATTCGAGCCCCAACAGCAGTTTCCGTTTACCAATAATTCCATCGAGTGTTCAGGAACGAATGGTCCACCCCCACAGAGCCTGCATGTAGGAGTAAGGCTAAATACCATGGAGGGTCGCCTGGTACTCCATGGGCATCGTAGCGACACTATAACCCAAGTGCCATTCAGCCTTCAGCACGATAGGGCATCTTAGCGACACTATGACCCAAGTGCCATTCAGCCTTCGGCACGATAGCTCTCGCCTTGGCTTAGGGGCGTTGGTCCGCGACGAGGCTTATGTCCCCCTGAGCCGGGTTTTAGTCCGGCCGGGTTCCTTATGGCTCCCGTTAACCAGGTCTTTCCGCCACCCCTCTCCCTGCTTCCGGTCGCGGTCATCACAAGACGTCCCATTCCCCGAGCAGGGGGAGCAGTTTTGGCCCTGGCCGCTCTCCTATCCGCCACCTGGAGACGCGCTCGGTCGGGATTCAGCCGCCTCCTCGCGCTCCTTTACGGGGGTTGAGGAGCCCGAGTTGTGCAGAATTAAGTATGCATCAATAAATATTTTCATAAAAGATAAATGGATGTTTTTTAAAGTTTGTTTACACACCGATTCCCCGGAATCGTGTATATTATATTGCTTTCGGGGTATTATTATTTTTTCTCATAGTCAAATCCTCCTGTTACAGTACTAATAAATTAAAAGTTAAGTTAAAAACCCATAACGACCTCGATAAACAATGATAGTAACAATACAATACAATACTAGCGCAGTAAGTATTATTGTATCCGCACTATTTTCTCGATATTTACAGCACCTCAGATTATATTTAATATATAACGGTCTGATGCCGCAGAGATCCCACTCTGGAAAAAAAGTTTTTTCGTGCAAAAAAACCTCAGAAATCCGACAAAAATATGAAAAAACAGATTGGAGTGTAGGCTCATCGATAAAACGCCTTTTTGAGAAAGAAAAAAAAACCTATTTTTCTATGCTTATACGAATTGGTACGTATTTGGAAATATTTTTTTTTTAAAGCTGAGATCTTTTTCGATGAAAAAATATGGCGAAATTTTCGTTTTTTCAATTACAGGGGTTTAGAGAAATTGATTAAAACGTGACATTCAAGAAATTTCAAAAAAATGACGTCATCGGTACAGTGAAACTGGTCGATTTAAAAATTCAAAAAAAATTCCGGAGTGTACTCTCATACTGTACTATGTGTCCCTAAAGTTACAAAACAATCGTCGACTATGAGGCCCAAACGCATGCTGCCTTCCGGAATTTTGACTCATATGTATCTAAGAATGTTGTATTAAATTTTTACGAAGATCCGAGCAGTGTAAGTGTTTTTTGGTCAAACTCCGTGGATTACGTCGACAACCACGATTTGACGCGTATCGAACTTGCGAATCGCCACAGCTTGGACGCATCAAGAGAGCGCAGAACGGAAAGAAAGAAGGCCAGATTAGCAGCAAACGAAAGTTTTGAGCAAGAAGAAGGCACTTCGTACGGTGCAGGCATCGCAGATTAAATTTTGGCAAGATTTTTTTACGATTTTTTATTTAAAAAAACTTCAACCCGTTTTTCTCAAAATTATGGTTTTATGGACGCCTCACACGATTTCTCCGGAACCCGGGGCCGATCCCTCTGAAATGTTAACCACATATTTTACACATAAGTAATCACAAAACAGACTATTATCATGTTAAAAATTTGACTTTTACTATATTTTTTTTTACAAATAACATTGAAAAAAAACCAATTTTTTCATTTTTTTTGGTTTTTGTTGATTAAAATTAACAACAATTGTTGAAAATTAATATCAATAGTCTATTTTGTAGCCATTGTCATACCGAATCTAAAACATTTCGGTTTTTTGAAGTGAATACTTCTTATGCGATGAAAACCAGACAGTGCGTTTGTCCGCAACTCGAACAAGAGAATGCAGGAATACAAGAAGAGAGAGAAAGAGTGATGTGTGAGCGAGAGAGAGCGATAGGCTGTTAACAGCATGCCCGCTGGTACGTATTTAGTACGTATATAGGACAGCAGCGCGCATGCGCGTCGTGGCGCGTCGTTCTATCCAAGAAGAGTGATGTGTGAGTGAGAGAGAGCGATAGGCCATCACAGTATGCCCGCGTGTCGTGTTTAGTATTTATATTCGCTCTGTGCACACCTACACATCCTCACCAGAGTGAGAATGTGTAGTCGTGTATATGCATACTGGTGGCGACGCCAATAGTGGGGAAAGGCACTTCATGCACGCAAAAATGTATGTATGTACACGACTACACATTCTCACTTTGGGAGTGTGTGTAGGTATGCACGGAGCGAATAGAACAGCAGCGCGTATGTGCGTCGTTCTATGCATTGCATGAGTGAATCCACAGCTATGGGTGAGTTCATACTGCGTCTGCATCTTCACAGTATATATATGGGGCTTTCCACGTCAAATCACGCGGCCATCGGCCTGACCTCCTCGGATTTTGATGTCCAATGAATTGTGGGTTTCGTTTGGCCCAAAATATGACCTCAAATTTTAAGAAATTTTTATTTCATTTTTTAGGGGTTGCCCGAGCGAAAAATCATTAAATTGAGGGAAAATACAAAGAGGGGCCTTTTTTAAATTATTGAAATTTTTTTACAGAAACTAGGACCTAAAACAAAAATTTTCGTCATCCCCAATCCTCTCCCCGCCATCCCGCGCCTCCCCCCTCCCCACCCACCCACCAACCGCTGATTTTGGCCATCCATGGCCAACTTCAGCGCACTCGATTCTCGATTCCATGGCCAACTTCATCCCGCTTGATTCTCGATGCCATCCCCAACCTCACCATGCTCGATTCTCGAATCCATGGCCAACTTCACCGCGCTCGATTCTCGATTCCATGGCCAACTTTACCCCGCTCGATTCGCGATTCCATGGCTAACTTCACCCTGCTTAGTCTGTGGCCAACTTCAGGCCGTCTCGATGCTTGTAAACGGGGGCGGGGGCGGTGGCGGCGGTGGCGGCGGCGGCGAAATGTTTATATAATATAGAGATATATCTATATATATATACTAGGGTTCGTGCGGCTCGGGCGCTACGCGCCCTCGCGTCATTAAGGTTTGGGTTTGGAAGTTTGGGTTTGGAGGTTTGGGTTTGGAGGTTTGGGTTTGGAGGTTTGGGTTTGGAGGTTTGGGTTTGGAGGTTTGGGTTTGGAGGTTTAGGTTTGGAGGTTTGGGTTTAGAGGTTTGGGTTTGGAGGTTTGGGTTTGGAGGTTTGGGTTTGGAGGTTTGGGTTTGGAGGTTTGGGTTTGGAGGTTTGGGTTTGGAGGTTTGGGTTTGGAGGTTTGGGTTTGGAGGTTTGGGTTTGGAGGTTTGGGTTTGAAGGTTTGGGTTTGAAGGTTTGGGTTTGAAGGTTTGGGTTTGAAGGTTTGGGTTTGGAGGTTTGGGTTTGGAGGTTTGGGTTTGGAGGTTTGGGTTTGGAGGTTTGGATTTGGAGGTTTGGGTTTCGAGGTTTAGGTTGTGGATTCTTGTACACGGTGGCGGCGGCGGTGGCGGCGGCGGCGGCGGCGAAATATTTATATAATATAGAGAGATATATATATATATCTATATTATATAAAATTATCAACGCCGCCGCCGCCACCGCCGCCACCGCCGCCGCCGCTGTGTACAAGAATCGAGGCCATGGCCAACTTCACCCCGCTCGAGCCTCGATTCCATGGCCAACTTCACCCCGCTCAGTTTTAGGTTTGGGTTTGGAGGTTTGGGTTTGATGGTTTGGGGTTAAAGGTTTGGGCTTGTGATGCGAGGGCGCGTAGAGGTTCAATTCTAACCCAAACCTCGACTCCCGCCCGACGCCTTCCCCCACCCTCACGCTCCACCGTCCCATCCCCGCCACCCCAACCCTCTGCTCGATTCTCGATTCCATGGTCAACTTCACCCCGCTCTATTCTCGATTCCATAGCCAACTTCACCCCGCTCGATTCTCGATTCCATGGTCAACTTCACCCCGCTCGATTCTCGATTCCATGGCCAACTTCGCCCTCGCATCGTTAAGGTTTGGGTTTGGGTTCCGAGGTTTGGGTTCTGGATTCTTGTACACAGCAGCGGCGGCGATAATTTTATATAATATAGAGAAATAGATAATATAATAATAATGAAAATATTAACAATTAAAATAATAACAGTGTAAAAAAATAATAAAAACTATTTTTAAAAAATAAATAATAAAAACAATTTGAAAATCACAAAAAATACAAAGAAAACATAATTTTTACCAAAATAACCCCAATTTCTAACAAAAAAAATCAAAGCCGTGCAGCCAATGTAAGTAGACAATAAAAAACAAGAACAAAGAAAAAAGTAATAAGGAAAATAATAACAATTTAAATGATAACAAGTTAAAAAATTAACAATGAAAAGAATAGCAATTAAAAAATAATAATAAAAACAGTTGAAATAACAATTTAAAAAAAAATAGAATTAAACCCGATTTCTAAAAAAATAACAACAATTTCGAAAAATAAAAGAGAAAAAATCCAAGCCGTGCGGAGCATGTCAGTAGACTTTCAAGGCGCGATGGCCTTGGAAGACGTTTGGAGATGTTCTGAGACCCCAAACCAAAAATAATAATAATTAAAATAATAACAATTTGAAAGAATAACAATTTAAAAAAATCTCATCCCAAACAATTTTAACCATTTTTTGGGTTTGTTAGTTTTGGTATTAGGCTTCTCTCTCTCTTAATTCATCGGCAGAAATAATTTGTCGCGTCAGCGAATTGCATACAAGTATCCACTTCCACGGCGTGTGATTGCACACACCCTGATTTTTTGTTTCAGATAAGCCGTTGCCGAGATATCGTGTGGGAGCCGACCTGCCTCCAAATTATGGCGTGCCGTTCAAGTACAAATTTCGTGTAAAAAAACTTGAAAACAAAAATTATTTTTTTTTTTGTAATTTAAGACTTCATTTATCATCCCTAACAACTTTTACAAACATATCTTTCATAACAAGCTCACATAAACTCCCAAAAATAGCCTATATGTTTGGCCGACGAACTAGACTACACTCTTAAACGATAAGAAAGGAACCCTTATGGTGAGAATTCGGTGCCGTCTGTCCGTCCGTCGGTATATTACGGCCATTTATCCTAGTAACTATAAATGCTACCGACAAAATTTAAATGTTCCGTAACTAGGTCAAGCGGAGTATCATATCAAAGGACTTTGTTTTTACATTCTGAAATTTTTTTTTTTAATTTTTCATTACACCGTTTTTTAATTCTGACTTAAAATGGGGTAAAAAATGCTACCGCCTGTCCTAGTCTCAGAAGTTTGCAAGACGAAAAATAAAAAATAATTCAGAGTAGATTCAATTGTAGACAATTGTTTACATATGAAAAAAACAAAGAACGAAGTTCCAGACATTTTCCATTCGTGGTTTTATTTGCAATATTCTACAAAACCCTCAGTGTGAGTTCTACTCGCACTTTACCGGTTTTTGATAACCTACTTCTTTCTAGTCAATAATGTACGGACGAGAGGTTGAATAACAAAGGCTTCGAAGGCATTTTCAGCAATGACATGAAATGGCGTGAATTTTGTATGAAAAAATCAAGATATTTCTGGATAAAATAAAAATGGAAGTCGTATCGTGATTTTGTGAAAATTTCAAGCTCCGTGCTCAGGAATCCAATGAATGCAATATCTTTAAATGAAAAAAATAAGATGCGATATACATAAAAATGAAAAATCTTGCATAAAATCAAAATGGAGCTCTATTTTTACCTTTTATTATTATAATCAACATATAAGCTTTAAATGATTTATCTATTACAGAATTCAACTTTCTATGTAAAAAAAATTCGTTTCATGTATAATACGTATAATTCTTTATATTGGTCTCAAATCGACGTTTTAAATGACTTTTAGTGAAAAAAGTATTCGGAAAAAAAAGTATATTGATCCATCGGGGATCAAAGAATCATTTCCACAACTGGGAAAAATTAATAACCCAGAAAAATGGTCAGAAATTTTCAGTTATGCTTTACAGCCTGTACTGAGACGTCAATCCAAGTATGTTATACACATACATTAGTGGAAAAAATTAAAGGATCAAAAAATTTCCCCAGATTTTTAGTGGTTTTTAACAATGCTGTATCTCAGTTAAAAAAAGTCGTATCGAGGTCTAAAAAAAAGCATTTTGAAGCTTGACGTTTTTAGTCTTAAGATCTTTTAGCAAAAAAAAATTTGAAGCTATAGGTTTCACGCAATTATGAGAAATCCCAAGGAAAAAAAAATTGGCAAATTTGCATCGCTTTTGTTTTGGCTGTGATTTTTGGGAAAAAATTCTTCTAGCTAAAACATTATAAGGACCGGATAGCTTGTTTATTTAGCTTCAATTTGCTTTTTTTGAGACCTCGCTGCGACCATTTTTCGCTGAGATAGCGAGCTTTTACGAAAAAAGACACTTTTCTGTTTGACCATTGATATCTCAGCAACCAAAATAGTTTATAGTTTACTATTTTTATTAAAAATAAAAATACAACATGAGTGTCTCAAAAATTTGCCAAAAAGTATGCTAATATGCCATCAACTGTACAACATAGCACATTGGAAAAATAAATTGGCAACGATTTTTAGGAATTTGTTGAGCGTGACAAGTTTTTTCTTATACACCCACATGTGCACTATTATTTTTTAGTCCCATTGCTAAAAAATCCAAATATTCTGAAATAGTAACTGGCTTGCTGCATTGCAGTTGAACAACTTGTGAAGTTAAGATTATAGCTTATAATCAAAAATTGATTGTGTGCTTTAGCAACATATGTTATACATAGAAAACTGCGCTTAATATTACTTTATAGATAATTTTAATAAATTACGATAATTTCAAGAATTCATCAAATCGGCAGTTTAGGTTTGATTCAAAATTGTGCATGAGTACCAAAAACTGCGTTTATAGCGGAGGAATAAGTGGCGACATGAGAATATAATGATAAAGTAAATAAATTATTACATTGTTTTACTCACCAGACAACTGTTGCAACTAAAAGTTGCGGCGTATTCTTCAAAGGTGCTAAAATTGCTTCCCCTAGCAAACCATTGCACAACATACCACTTGCAAATACCACCAGCATGGTCGATAACCAACACGATAATGGATGTTTTCTTGAGAACGCTTGGGCACCTGCACAAAAATCGATCATTCGAACTTTAAGTAGTTACAGATACTAGCCTTTGTAAAGTTAATAGGTCTATAAAAACATGTAAAAAAACCTAAAATAACTAATCGCAATTTGTGGTAAAAGGGCTTCACAAAAATTAAGAAAAATTTCAATGTTCTTAACCTTTAACTTTGAACTTTTACTTGCAGGCACTATTACTATTATTATTATTATTATTATTATTATTATTATTATTATTATTATTATTAGTGTTAGGGGGCATATACTGCGTGTCGCAATTAGGCTACAGGCCTATTGTGCTCCCCTGATCTAGTAACTCTCCTCCTAGACCAATTCGCTCTCTCTTGTTAGTGATACCAGGTTGGCCAAGCAGAGGTCGATGATGCTTTTCGGCTTCAGTATCTGGGAACCCAGGTGTCTCTGTCACCTGCCTGCGAAAGCCGCGCAGTAGCATATTACGTGGAGTTGGAATTTCTTCTCCCTCCCCGCACTTTCTGCACGCAACCGTGTCTGAGTTCCCGATTGTGTCCATGTGTTTTAAGAGCGTCACTACGACGGAGGTGAGACTAATGGGTCTGACGGTCCCGGCCTAGTCGTAGTCGATTCGATCTGGCTTCGGTGTGAACACCATTCGGGTAATGTGCCATAGAAGCGGCGTATACCCAAGGGCCACGCATGCTCTAAGGAGCTTCGTAATTGGCAACAGAACCTCTTCTACCCCCTGCTATAATATTGTTAGTATACTAACCGTCCCAAGCACCTTGTACGGCTAGAGCCCCATAGTTGTAGGCTTACCCCTCATACACCGATTTTTCATCGCTTTTCTTTCTCTATACTTTTCCAGACAGAGGAGTGCCATGGATTTCATTAGTAATCTTTATGAGCCCCTAAAAAAATGTTCAGATAGAGAAACAAATTTTTTAATGTTTTTTCCAATATCATAAAATGTTTAATTAAAAATATTCCCTAGACATTCTTAAATATCTTTTTTACCTAGAGACGAAATTGCCATCGTCTCCGGAAAAGAGAAGGAAGAAAGGACGAGAAATAGATTGTGAGATAAGTCGCTCCGATAGGGCCAGTAAGTTTTCTTTGAATACTTTGATGCATACGCGTAGGGCGGTTAGCTTCATGAAAGAAAGTCTGTTTCCCGAACAAGCTATTGACTTGTCTTCAACCCTGAAATCGCCATTCTTGAAATATCGAAACCATTCCCTACATGATTTGTCAGTTAGAGCATTTTCACCATAAACTTCCCCAGGCATTCGATGCGCTTCAGCTGCACTTTTTTCCCAATTAAAGCAGAAAACTAAAACTTCCCGCAAATGCTTCTTTATAGTTACCACAAAATTTGACATATTCAATACTTCAATAATTGAAGGCATTACTCGATGGAGATTCCAGTCAAATACAAGAGGAGCTTGCAGAATCATTGGGACTGACTCAACAAGCAGTTTACGTACGATTCAAATCCCTGGGAATTATCCTAAAGCGAGGAAATTGGGTGCCTTATGAACTGCAACCGAGAGACGTTAAAAGGCGAATTTTCACTTGCGAGCAGCTGATTCAAAGGTAACAAAAATAGGGGTTTTTTTAACTCGAATTGGGACGGGGGATGAGAAATGGATATACTACGACAACCCCAAGAAGAAAAAATACTATGCTATGCCCGGTCAATCAAATTCATGGTTGGAAGGTCATGCTGTGTATTTGGTGGGACCAAAAGGGTGTTGCTACAAACTGGTGATTCCATTACGGGCGATCAGTATAGGCTACAATTGATTCGTTGAGCCGTGTATTACCACAAAAACGGCGGGAATACGAGCAAAGACATGAAAAAGTTATTCTTATATTTGGCAGGTCACCGGTTCACTTCTTTTCCACAAATCGAAAATTGCCCCTTAACTTGGATCGCCTGAAAAGACGAAACATTTTTTCGAGATGAAATTCAAAAATTGCCTGAGAGGTGGGAAAAAGTAGTACCCAGCGATGGACAATACTTTGATTAATCTGTTCATTCATTTTGTTCTGAAATAAATACATTTTTTACCACCAAAAAACGGACTCAACTAATTTGTATTCCCAATATACTGGCGTCGAAATAGTGGGAGAACACTCCTTAGACTTTCAAGAACCATATCAACATATAGAAACGCAAATTATAGAAGATGAAGAAGAATGGGCACACGCTGGCCGTTGATTACTAGAGGTGGGGAAAAAAATTAATCATTAAGAGTATTAGTCAGAAGTTTAAAAAAGTCGAATTTGTTCTTCAATTGAGACGTTGACTCGTTACTTAAATAAAGGTGGAACTTACAAGGAAAAAATCGCGAAAATCGCGACTATACATTGCGCGTTTGCAAGTCTTACCAGTTCATGATAACTATTTACGAGAGTGGACTTTGCAAGCACAGAAAAAGAAGTAGGCCATGAAGACCTTCGGTTCAAAGCATTTCAATTTTGGATGAGATCATTTCAAAATATCTATTGTATTGTGTCAAGAAAATTAAAAAAAATCATCACTAAAACAACGATTGAAAATGTAAAAACTTTAAAAAACCAAGCAAAAAATGCATAATTGATGACAAGCAAAATTTACAAACTGGTTTGGAATTGGAGATGCATTCTGAAAGGGCTTTAGCAGTCAAAGGCCACAAGCAGGTGGAATGTGTTATACAGGGAAGAAAGACATGATTGATCGCTGCTTCGCCAGGTGATTTTCCAGATCGAGATCGGTGGAGATCTATCAAAACTTGTAGCCGCAAAATTGACCTTGACCCTGAAACTCAAGGTCAAATTTTTTTATTGGCTTCAAAAATTCTACTAATTGACAAGAACAAAAGTCAGAAAGGAACCATGGGTCGCAAATGAGCCCATCACCCAGACAAAAATGTAATATTAAAAATTCTTAAATATGAGTTTCCGTGGATAAGAGAAACTCAATAATAGCAAGTTAAGCACCAAAATGAAGTATTCCATCACTGCGTCAGGTGATTCTCCAGCTTGAGATCGGTGGAGATCTATCAAAACTTGTTACCGAAAAAATTTGTATTGCCTTAAAACTTGTATTGAATTTTTTATTGTCTTCAGAAATTTTACTCGTCAACAAGAACGGTCTCCGAGGAGCCATAGGTCAATGCCGCGATCTTTTAAGTGGAACAACAGTTCAAAGTAAAAAAAAATTAAGAAATGATTTTTCCCTAAATATCGTTTGAACGGGTTCAGAATGGATGATATAATCATGAAGGAAGCCTGCGCGTGTTTGTGTTCGTGTGTGCAGAGGTCAAGCCTCCACGGTTCGTCACTCCCGCAGTAATTAATGACTCCAAACCCTCTCTGCTGACTGTGTGTGTGCTTGTGTGTGTTTCTAATACTTAACCGAGCTGTACTTTAATTGTGGTTTGCCTCGTTGTGTTGACGTGGGCGACGTGAAGACGGAACCCAAAGAATCGCACCATTTGCGCTAATCGCCCTCAATATGCGCGAGAAGCTCTTGGTTACTTATTTCTTATTACGGTTGTGCCCCATCGTGCATAAAATAAATCCTGTTTCGGCTTTCTCGAGGAATTATTTGGCGTAGCCAAGGCGTAAGCTCGTGTCGCAGGAACTCAAGATAACTTGCAGTATTCAACCGCAATGGAAGATAAACAGGAGCAACTAACTCATTCCCGATTATTCCTGCCCAGACGTTAATGGCAAAATGACCTTGGCACACCCGCTGTGTCATAGTATATGTGTCATAGCAGTACTGGAAAAGCACGTTGGATTTCAAATCGTTCCTGATCGGCAACGTTCATCAAGACGTTGAAAATCATGTCTGTATTGTATTTCACCTGGGCGAAGTTGTCGATTACCGGCACGGTTTTGAGCTATTTCAGTGTAGATTTCACGGGCTCAGGCATAATTTACAAAAGCGTCATCCATTATTCGTAGCATTAGTCGTTGGTCCCGACCATTTCGTGGATAACCCCGCCGTTCCATAATTTTTCAGTCTCGTTTTTTAAAATCAAAGATTAATTTTGAAAACTTGGATTAACCAGGAAGTCACAGCCGTGAGGAGACAACCTAGAATATTGCAACAGTTTTCGAGATTTAAAGCAAAGCCTTCAATATTCAAGTAGCCTCCTGCGAGGTGCATGCCTAAGCACTTTGCTTTCGATCACTTTGCAGTCGATGGAGCCGCTCTAGCCGAGACGATGGGAAAGCGCTAGCCAAGCTTTGCTGGCGCGGCAGAGTGGTGAAAAGCTATTTTCATGATTTGATGATCTATTCTGAGCCCGCTCGAACGATATTTAGGAAAAGATCATTTATCGAATTTTTGTCGACTTCGAGCTGTTTTTTCACCTAAAACATCGCATCTTTGACCTATGGTTCCTCGGTGACCTTTTTTCTTCTAGACAAGAAAAATTTTTTAAGACAAAAAAAAATTTAATAAAAATTTTAAGGCAATACAAATTTTTGCGGCCACAAGTTTTGATAGATCTCCACCGATCTCAAGCTGGAGAATCACCTGGCGAAGCGGCGACCAATCATTTATTTCCACCCTGTACAGTCAGTTTCATCTACTACCCACAGTTATCAAATTCAACCGACTATATTAGCCGAGAGAAAGCTTCTTTCACCTCTCTTTTGGTTCTCAAAGAACCAAGTGGTATGTTTGGCCCAATAGTGGAACAGAAATTGTTCAGACCAGATCATTATCTGGTCTGATAATGTTATGGTCTGAACAATTTCTGTTCCACTATTGGGCCAAACATACCACTTAGTTCTTTGATAACCAAAAAAGGGGTGGAAGAAGCTTTCCCTCATAACGACATACATATGAGGCAGTCCACACCAACTCAGAGGTGTTTGACCCTGACTAATGAACAAATCGCAGGGATTTGTTCCATTATTTTTTATGTTATTCATCCAATCAAAAAACATACTCCAAATTTTTTGGACAAGCCGGCATTTCAAAAAAAATTGACCAAACCTGATTTTTGACGGAAAAAACCGCCCATTTTTTGAATTCACAAAAAATTCACAAAAATTCTGTGTCACAAAACGAAAATTTTGGGCCATGAAACATAGGGGAAGTATTTTTTTCTGAGTTTACGGCGGAAAAAGTAGATCGACATTTTTGTATTCTTGAAATTTTTACGTGAGGCATAACTTTTTCTTCACTTTAGGAGATTATAAATATGGAATAACCTCTGAAACATGCCAATAAAAATAAGTAATTGATATAAATAATGGAAATAACACATCGAAATTTACCCAATTATTCGGCTAAATACACAATATTATTTCAACAAGTAAAATAACCGTGGAAATAGAATATCTCGATTTTTCGGATCAACTGCAGTATGCGCTGGTAAAGGCCTCCAACTTGCAGTGTCAGAGGCAAGCTGGGTGAGATTGCAAAATTTACACAATCTATTGTTAGAAGAAAAAATCCGTGATTCAGGTTCCGCATTTGGTGGGAAAATTAATTGTGTAAAATGACGCCTTGACGTGAAATGATAATAAATAATAAGAAGAATCATAAATAATAGATAAGAATAATAATGACCAATTAAGAATTATAAGACTCAAATCACAAATCCAAATCAAATCTATATGATTCTGTTGATCTGAAGAAGGGCGCTTTATTTTGCAAAATTGGAAGAGGTTTGTTAAGAATATTTTCAGTCCTGAAAATAATCACAGTGCATTTCAAGTCGGAGGCTTATACGGCACTTTTAGTCACAAAGGTTTTGCCGTGTCAAAGTTTCGCACTGCAAGAAATGGCCGATAAAAGCAAGTTCTACGAGGCGCTGTGGGTCACAATATAACAACAGGCTCGGTGTACTCAAGTTTTTACATAAAATACTTCAAAATAGCAGTGTAGTAGAATATTCAGAATTACTATGTCATTAACTATATAGGCCTCACGTAAAAATTTCAAGAATACAAAAATGTCGATATACGTTTTTCTCCGTAAACCCAGAAGAAAAAATATTTCTGCTATGTTTCATGGCCCAAAATTTTTGTTTTGTGACACAGAATTTTTGGGAATTTTAAAAATGGGCGTTTTTTCCGTCAAAAATCAGGTTTGGTCATTTTTTGTTGAGATGCCGGCTGGTCCAAAAAATTTGAAAAAAATTTGGAATACGTTTTTTGATAGGCTGAATAACACAAAAAATAATGCAACAACGATTTTTTTTAAAACGTTGGTTCGAAAAGTGTACTGTTGATTGATTGATGGACTTGCCATTGCCCTGCATGCACGTGATGCAAAAGCTCCAAATAAAGACGTTATATTAAAGATTATACGATTATACCTATGGGTACGACCAGCACGATTGTACCTCTTGATGTTTATGGTTTCAGAGTATGAAAAAATTTCAACAGACATTTTTCTGACAATGTATTAATTATGATATTAATTTGCACGTAAGAAATAATATCATTAAACTGCAATCTCTAACTCATATACTTCTCGATATATCAATCTTTTCAACTATTATTGGTTCGAGAGTGGCTATACAGAAGTAAAGCCAGAAGCTTTCTCGGAGCTTTTTCGGAGAAGCTTACAAATCTCATTGTGAAGTCCCAGGATGCAATAATGTATCGTGTAATTCAATGTAGGTTATTCGCAATTCATGGTGTAAAAAGTCAGTATGTTTTAAGCATTTTTTGATGATTACCATTACTGCAGTACTTACTGCAGTCAATGAATAATGTAACTAACATTACTCCAAATGCCAAGATTGTATAAAAATACGAAGAGCTTGTTTTTACGACTTGGAATGTTCGCAGTTTTGCATTTAATTAATTAGTGGCAACTGAATCAGCGTTAGAATGAAAGACTCTGTGTGAAAAGCTCCGACTCGTCAGTTAGGTTTAACGCCACCAAAACATTTTGAAAATAGAAAACTGCAAAAATATGTGCGTGTATGAGAAATTCCGCCAACCAAGGGTCTGAAAATCAAGGTGGATTTTTTAGGAAATATAATCCAATTTTCTTCTATCTATTAAAACCGTTAATTGTCAGATAAAAATAACTTCGTAATACTTAAACCTAATACGATTTGAATGTATTTAAATTTGGTTGCGCACGTATACCTAAGGCATTATTCACCGGTAAAAGAAGATTTTCGTAGGAACGTAAAACGATTCAACTTTGTATGCTTCGTCGTGCTTTCGAATGCAAAGAAATTCATCATAATATATCAAAACGTGTTTATGATATAAAATTGTCAACTTTTCAATCCGCATTGGTTACTAAAAATGTATACCGTCGAAATAGGAACACGTCTATTTTACATCATTCGCCATGAGATTGGACGATTTGCGTCATGTAAATATCGATATAAAACACCATCGAAGGAACTGAACAAAAGTAGATGGCATACAGGACATTGTATCATATAATATAGTAGTTCGTCCTCGGATAATGTTTTTCTGGAAAATTCGAAAACAAGTATCTCCTACATTAAATAACTCTGTTACATTCTGATGGTTTTGTGTGAACGAAAAAAAATCAATTTTTGCAATTTTTTTTACTTTTAACCCCTATAAATTTCTACCATTTCCGCCTCTCGGGATTGGTGGAAGCGTATTTTTCAGTATTCACCATGAGCATTATCCTTGAATTGGTTTCATTCGACTACCTTAAATAAAAAAGTGACGTCATTTTGAAGGTGAGTTTTACCCCTTAAAACTGTTTTGCCGCTGATAAAAAAAAATACATGTATGTCTGATTTCAATGAAGAGTAACATTGAAAAATGAACGAAATCGGAGGGGAACACCGGAAACGGTATTATACAGGGGTAGGTTTAAAGGTTAGGTTTAAAAAGGTTTTTTTTTAACGCAAAAACGCGTATCTTCTACATTTCCAATCTCTTTCGAATGCAATTGATTTCATTAAAAAGAAAAAAAAGTTTCCGAGTTACACGAATTTTTTTATTTTCAACCCCTATAAATAAACCCCTATTCATCTCCTCGGAAGAGGAAAACTGAACTGAAACCACTGAAGGACAGTGAAAACAAGCGTCCACAATGGAAGTCAATTTACGAGAATGGGTTACCACGATAACGACTTAAGGTAAGAGGGTAGTCAAGAAAAAAAGAGTTAGAAATAAAGAACTCCGACTCTACTTTGAACCGTTTCTATGGCGGCCTCATTGAAATTTTATTTGATTTGATTTTATTGACGTCTATTCTAGTAATATATTTACTAACCGTTATTATTGGCTAACCATTTAAAGCCGTTGAACTTGTTGGAGCCCAACCATGTTCTTTTGAAATTTTATTTATACCCGAGTGGAAATTTGTCCTATAAAAACTGGATTGCTCCTAGCGTCAAGCCAGTATGCCCTGGATAGTACTGCTGAGTAGGCGCTAGACGCTGCCTAGTCGCAGTTCACTGTTCTTCATCCGTATGTCTAGCGTGTAAGTAGTTTTGCTGTCCTGATTTCTCGACACGGGTGGCGCTGCTGGTGTTCGCTCTGCAGCAAGCGGGCAAGTCAAGAAAACTAGGATACAGGAGACCGAACTTGGGTGGTGGGGGTAGTTCCGTATATGGCCACCGCTGCTAAACCCTAAACGTGATGTACATGTGCAGTGTGGCACTGCGTATGTACATCTTACAGTCCCTGCAGGCCCTACCCCGCAACCCCCGCAGCGCCCATTGTCTCCCCCGCAAAGATGGGCAGTATCGGATTGCGCATGGACTCTTCGACGACGCGTAGGACCCTTTACGTAGCCCGTTACTCCCTCCGTTCATCAAAAAAGACCAACAGATATTTTGTTATTCGACGCAGAAGACGTTTTAAGAAATTTTGATATTTTTGTCTAAATATAATATATGTGTGTGTGAAAATACCCGAGTGAAAATATTCTTTCCACGACGGAACAGACACTTTCTTGATATTCAATATGGATTCTCTTAAATATTTTGTCGCTGTTGTACGATATGAATTTTATTCAATATTCTGTCACTGTCGTTTGATATAAATTTTATTGAACTTACTGTCGCTACAGTTGCAGCTCTATGAGTGCCGCTATTGATCAGCAAATTTATATCGAACAACAGCATGGTTAAAGATCTCAAATTTTCATACTTGTTCGTAGAAAAAAAAACGACTGAGTCCATCCATACGAATAAGTCGAAGTTACTGAATATAAAATTACATTTTATGCCGTTTGATATTTCGTGGTTACAACGCTAAAAACAAAATGATAAAGATTTGGGTTACAATACTTGGTAGATGTACCATTCCAGCTAGCCAGGCAACGTACTGAAGCGTTGGCCATGGCGAGTGATCACGAGCCAGCGCCTGGATAGTTTCTTGCTCTTACAGGCTAGATTGCGCAAGGTTACACATAGCGCTCGGTGCTGGCCAGTTCGCTGATGTAGTGCTCTAGTGGCGCTAGATAGTATCCAGGAAAACTGGCTTGCGCCTATACATAGCCGGGCTTAAATTTCCACACGGGTACTGGTATTTAGACGCTATGCATAAACCTTCCGTACCGAAATAAGAAAGATTTGAAGAAGAAATACAAGTTACCGACCGGCGGAACTACTGTGCCTACGTTACCGTAGTACCTTTATGTGAGTTCTAAAGCGACGTACTCACATCTTCCGCGCTATCCACGGTCAATAGCTTAGCAGTCCTAGCTCCTAAAAATTTTGGACTAAAAGATCTGAAAACTAGAATCCTGGAGCTTCAAAATCCTTTTTTTATGACCTCGATACGACCATTTTTTTTTACTGAAATACAGCCTGTCGAAAATCACAGAAAAATTTGCAAATTTTTCTTGCTCCTTTAATGTTTGCGAGTAGTGAACTTCAGGACTAACCACCACATCATGCATGTCGAACTATCATCTCTGTCTCGAATTTAAGAATAACAGAAAATGAAACTTAAAAATACAAGAATAAACATTGTGTAGATGTCTTCGATTGGCCAAAAGGTCTAGATGATGAGGGATCAGAATAAATAATGTATCCTTTTTTTTTTACGTTTCGATCCGAATTCGCATAATCTTCAGAAACTTACTTCCATTCTATGAAGTATTACATCTATCGTATGATCGTACACTGATTTCATAAATTCATATAAATAGTTTGATGCTCTCGGTTTATCAAATACCATTGAACATAATCTTTGACGTTAATATACGCTCCCACTCAAAAGTTTGGAATTACCAGTCAATATTTCTTGCCGCACTAGCAGTTGCATAACTTCGTCAAAAAACAAGGTAATCGAATTTAAAAAAAAAACGTTTTTACGGGAAGGAATTCAGCTTTATTTTTCTTTAAAAAAATATTTTTTTTCAATCCGGTACGCATTTTTGCACGTGACCGTTTTTTGGCTTTTTTCGATCATCGCGAATTGGGTGCATAACTTAAGAAGATTTTTTTTGTCTTTTTTGAACTACGGTACATTTGAAAGGGTTAGCAGACGCTCCATTTTTGTTTTTTAAAAAATTTCATACCAATTTTTCTCGCAAAGTTATTTTATTTTTGGCTAAAAAAGACAAATCGAGAAAGATGCAACGTAACTCAAAAACTATAGAGGTTAAGAGAAAATGTCAAGTATAAAAAACGTCGCGTACGTAGACACGAAATCACTTGGAATTATTTCAGAATTGTCCTATGAAATTTTTTTTTTTACTAAGTTCGCTCGAAACTGATGACGTCCTGGCGAAAAATTGTATCTGATTGAAATTTCCGTACTTCGTGATACAATAAAAATCTAAAAAAATTCAGCATTATTTGGCATACTATAAACATCAATGATCGATAATAATAATGCCCAAAAGTCATTAACAAATTATTTAAACAATTGCGTAAACAATGTATTAAGCAATGATGAACAATTATCAATAATTGTTATTGATCATTATTTTTTATAGCATGCCAAATGTTGCTGATTTTTTTCAGATTTTTATTGTATCACTAAGTACGGAAATTTCAATCAGATACGATTTTTTGCTGGGGCGTCATCGTCAGAGTTTCGAGCAAGAGTAGTAAAAAAAAAAATTTCATAGGACAAATCTGAAATAATTCCAAGCGATTCCGTGCACACTTACGCTACTTCTTTCATACGTGATATTTTTTCTTGAACTCTATAGTTTTCGAGTTACGTTGCATCTTTCAAGATTTGTCTTTTTTAGCCAAAAGTGAAATAACTTTGCGAGAAAAAATTGTACGAAAATTTTAAAAAACGAAAATGGAGTGTCTGCTCACCCTTTCAAATGTACCGTAGATAAGAGAGACAAAGAAAAATGTCCTTAAGTTATGCGCCCAATTCGCGATGGTCAAAAGAAGGCCAAAAAAAGGTTGCGTACAAAAATGCGTACCGGATCGAAAGAAAATCATAAAAAATAGTTTTAAAAAATCAAAATAAAGCTGAATTCCTTCCCATCAAAATGCTTTTTTTTAATTCGATTATCTTGTTTTTTGACGGAGGTATGCCACTTCCAGTGCGGCAAGAAATATTGACTGGTGTTTCCGAACTTTTGAGCGGGGGTGTAAATACTATGTATATTCAAGATGTATCACTGACCGCCAGGACAGCACTAGTTGCGGCCTTAATAGAGACTGCTACAGATGACCGGCGTCAGTACTGACCATCGGGAATAGTTAGGAGAATACTAAATACGACTTTCAGATGTTTCAATAAAAATAGCTATGAAATAAGTTGAATATATCTTAGACATGGACTGAGCATAGCCGTATACTTTGTGTAGACAGAAGTGAAGCCGAGAAGGGCGCCGCCATCTTTGGAGAAATAAGGCTATAAGACTAAAGGGACATATGAATATTCTTAGGTGCCCTATGCAATTCAGGGATGTACATTTTTTTCTCAAAATTTATGTTTTAAACATAAATTCCTTGAACTTGAATGAAAAATGTTTTAATTATAAATTTTGAAACATCAGGCTACAAGGATATAGGGACTGTTTACGCTTATAGCCTTGTTTCTCCAAAGATGACGGCACCCTTCTCGGCTTCACCCTAACTCCTGCTATGCTCAGTCCATGTAGTGTGTGGCCTAAGAAATATATTCTTGAAAAAATCACGTTAACCTGATCCTTTAATAATTAGTTATGTCTGTGAAAAAACTCTCCTACATTAACAATTTTTTCACTCCTTATCGTGACTTTCCCCCTTAAGAAGCACCGAATTCTCGATGTTTTTATGATGCTCTTCCGGGATCAGTCTAACATTGTAAATAATTATGAAACAACCTACACAGACTGGCTGTTTCACAATCAGAAAAAATATGTTGTTTTACTTTACCAATCCAACAATACGTCTGTTAAATGACTATTTGGTGTAAATAAAATTGTATATCGAGAATTTAACATCAAAAGGTAATTGTGTTCGAGTGTGTATTGAGACGTGACGGTAGAACAGTACATCAAAACTTATTGAACTGTATAAGGTCCGATAAGCTTTAGAAAAAAAATTATTCATGGGAGAGGATGGAGGCAGCAAGTCAGACGCACTATCTAATATTATGGCTGACTAATATCATTAAACGCGGGTACTATCGAAAAAGCGACTGTTCCGCTCTAATGATCCGAAACATACATTTTAAACTAGTAAGTCGTTGAAGATCGAAATATCTGAAAATTCGATTTTAAAGTAGTCGATGCAATTTCTAGATATTTTTTTAACTGGTGTCCTGGGCTAATTTGGTAACCATTTAGGGCCAACTATTGTTAGGTCACACCTCATGTGATGGTTGATCAACGTGCGAGCAGCTAGCCAGTGAAGATTCCACGGTAGACAACCGTCTGCGAATTTCGCTGACAAATGAGATCTCACGGTAGCCAGAGAGATGCTGCACACCTCTAGGATCTGCAGCGGCTGGACGTAGTTTTTTACGATCGTGCACCTTGAGTTTCCGGACAACTAACGTAAGCTAATACTAAGCAGGTACTTAGTAGTAGTACTCCGGTAGTAGCTCCTGCGCTACTATTACTGAGTAGTGCTCGACCAGTAGGGTCGAGCTCCAACAAAATAATAATGTTCTCGACGGGAGCTCGGCCAGTAACGTCGAACTCAATTAATATATATTAACAGGGAGTCACAAAACTCACGGGACGGCCGATAATATATTTTTCAAAAACATCAAGGTCATTCTTGTAGTGACTTTTCACGGGAAATTCAATAGTACCCTCGATTTTAACCATGACGACGACCTTCAGGGTTATTTCGAGGCCAACTTTCTTCTTAAACGCAAACCCTCTTCCTGATATCGACCATCGATAGATTGGAAAATTTTACGTTCAAATATGCACTTAGATCATAGGTACATTTTATCCTTGAAGGTCAATTTAACTTAAACACGGTGTGGATACCTCTGGGAATCGAAGCTTTTCAAATTCTTTCGGAACGAGCAAACTTATTAATTTTAACAATGGGTATTTAGTAGTGACCTTGACAATGACCTTCAAGGTGATTTCCAGATTCACTTTTTTTTAAATGGAGAGCTGTATTTTCAAGTTCTGAAATCAATAGAAGAAACAGTTGCACATTTAGGATAGACTGGGTACGGTTGTGACAGTCGCCATATTAGCGAAACTATAAGGAATACGGGCGGGGGGGTGCAAGGGGAGAGAGGAGCGATGTGCCTGACTAAACATATTTTATATTGTTGCGTTACCCAACGCGCGACATTAACGCCAGTAGAGGCCTACATTCCTTTTCACCAGTCAAAAGTAAATATTTTTATTCGATTTCTTTTAATAATTGATGTTACATGTGTACAGATAGAGTAATGAGTGTTTTTCCTCGTTATTAGTTAAACCTTAGTAGTTAAATACCAATGATTACTTTTTAAGTAGCTTATTTTTTATTGTCATGGCGATTGTTTTTTTGCGAAGGAGTGCGTTGGGTACGGTTGTGACATAGTTTCTGGGTATGTTTGTGGCACAAGTAAAACAATTTTTTTTTTACATGCCCAGAAAACGTTTGAGGAAGACGGAAAAAGGGCAATGTAACGTAAAAAAATATTAAATCACTTATGAAGAATTTTTGACTAAATATATGATGTGATATATGATATATGATGATGATGATGATGATATATGAAATAATAATATGGAGACTGTTGTAATAACTTATTCGTACGGGGCCTTATGTTACATATGACTTGCAATAAAAGTGATTTTAGACCATTTTGGTATATTTTTTGACCTGTCACAACCGGCCCCAAGCACTGTCACAACCGCCCCTGGGGTGTGGTCGGTTGTGACACTTTTTTCTTTTTTTCTAATTTGCTCCTACGAGTTAACCATTGTACTTAGGGACAAAACTTTAGTATTTATACGTAGGCAAATGTACACTTTACTGTAAAGAACAGTTTTCGTCCGGCTAACTGGCCTACTAACAAAATTATGGGCGATCAAATGAAAATTGTCACAACCGTACCCAGTCTCCCCTGCATTAAAAGATTTGGAAAAGATCAATCCATTTTGTCGGAATAAAGGCCATAGGGGTATAAAAAAATTGAGAATGATACTTAGAGCATAAGGTACTAATAAAATAATAAGATCCTGGAAGTTTCAGATCCCTAACTCAATTGGTTATTGAGAAAAAGTTTCTCAGAATTGACCGCACTGATTGATCTAAATTTTTTATATGTTTTGGGGGCTGATTGAAAACCACTTTTTGGCCCAAATAATGATTTTTTTGTATGTTTTGAGGTTTAATTGTATTTTAACGCATATTTACACAATTTGTATTTATTAAAAATAATATTTCATATACAAAATAACAACAAATTTTTTTTGCCATAGTCAAAAATTAAACCAGGTAAATATCACTAATCAATTTTACAGTAATTTTAACAAATATTTTTAGGAAAAACATTTTATTATAAAACTCGATTATTTGTATATTCTTATGGATTTGAGACAGATATAATGAGCAAAAATTATCGAATTGGTGAAAGACGAGATTTTTTTTCTGAACAAATGTAAACTTCCAAACGAATCTAAGTTTAATTTTATTTATCTATTGTTTTTTTTTATTCTCAATTAATAAACACAACAGTTCACACTATTAAAAGCGTTTCTTAAAGACTGCGCAGATATACTGAGGTAATCCAGCCCAAGTGTGTAAACCCGTTTCCCTCACCCTCTCGGATTTGTGTCATTTTTTTAAAATATGATCGCATTGAGTCTAAAATACACCCTCATAACTTTTTCAGATTTTTCCAAAAATCCCTTATTTCAATTTTTTTTTTGAAAAAAAACGCCATTTTTTTACAATCTAAAAAATTCTGAAAAAACCGTGACATTATATAAAAATTTTCAAGCTAACACCCGTAGTGGGCAGATTTTTTTCTGTTTTACATGATAAATTAAAAAAAAAATGTTTTTTTTAACGCTATTTTTTGAAAAATCTAAAAAAATTCTGAAAAAACCGTGATAATATATAAAAATTTTCAAGCTATCACCCGTAGTGGGCAGATTTTTTTTTCTGTGTCTTACAAGCTATTAACGTTCTCAAAATCCCAAAAAAATGTTGGTACCCAAATTGAGTATCTGCTCAAGGTGAGCTATTTGAGAATTTTTTGGAATTTTGAGAACCTTAATAGCTTGTAAGACACAGAAAAAAAAATCTGCCCACTACGGGTGATAGCTTGACAATTTTTATATATTATCACGGTTTTTTCAGAATTTTCTTAGATTTTTAAAAAATGGCGTTTAAAAAAAAATTTTTTTTTTGAATTTATCGCGTAAAACATAGAAAAAAAATCTGAAAATCTGAAAAAAATCTATCTGCTCAAGGTGAGCTATTTGAGAATTTTTTGGAATTTTGAGAACGTTAATAGCTTGTAAGACACAGAAAAAAAATCTGCCCACTACGGGTGATGGCTTGAAAAGTTTTATATATTGTCACAGTTTTTTCAGAATTTTTTTAGATTTTAAAAAAATGGCGTTTTTAAAATAAAATAAAAAATTTTGAAATAAGGGATGTTTGGAAAAATCTGAAAAAATTATGAGGGTGTATTTTAGACTCAATGCGATCATATAAAAAAAATGACACAAATCCGAGAGGGTGAGGGAAACGGGTTTACACACTTGGGCTGGATTACCTTATTGTAAAATACAATTACAACATAAAAAAAAGTTTTTAATAAATAAATAATAAAAGGAAAACATATCTAAATCATATTTTTCAAAAACATTGCAGAATCACATTTCATCAATCTTGGTCACCGTCTTCTTCAATCGCAGATGAAACATTGTCTTTATCAGATAATTTGCTCAATGTTTCAGCAGGCCTCGAAAATTCCGACAAATATCTCCCGTGTGACAAATAATAAATAATCGCGGCAACATGGAAGCAACATCCAGTTCCAAGACCACTTGCACATTCACAGCTGAAATGTGATTCCGCAATATTTTTGAAAAATATATCTTTGAGATAGTTGTTTGCCTTTTTATTATTTATTTATGAAAAACTGTTTTTATGTTATAATTGTATTTTACAGTATATCTACCAATCTTTAATAAATTCTTTTATTAGTGTGAAATCTTAGGTTTATTAATTTTTAAGAAAAAACAATAAATGAATCAAATTAAACTTAAATTTTTTTGAAAGTTTACATTTGTTCAGAAAAAAAATGTTCTTGTCGTTCATGATTCGATAATTTTTGGTTATATCTATGTCTCAACTAAAAAAAAAAATAATAATAATTCAGTCTTATAATACAATGTTATTCCTAAAAATATTTGTTAAAATTACTATAAAATTGATTATTGATATATACCTGATTTAATTTTTGACTGTGGCCAAAAAAATGTTTGTTGTTATTTTGAATACGAAATATTATTTTGAATAAATAATGTAAATATCTTATAAAAATCAAATCATACAAATCATACGAAAAATTTAGATCAATCGGTTCGGTTTTTTCTGTTTTTTACATATTTCACTTTTTCTCAATAACCAATTGCGTTAGGGATCTGAAACTTTCAGGATCTTATTATTTTATTAGTACCTACTTATGCTCTGAGTATCATTTAAAAACCTTCCGGGGGCAGATTCACCATTCTTATACCCCTAGGGCCGTTGATTTACTTTTAGCATTACCCAAGAACAATGACGTGAACGTAGAAAATTCTGTTCTTTTTGGGGTGCTTGATTAGCGCGAGTCCCTTTGCCTCTCACGTTCAATCCCAAAGGGTCCAATAGATATATTTTAAAAATTAAGAGAATTACTTTGCACTTCAACAAATCAAGGCATGAGAAAAGGATAATTATGAAGCTGCAGCGGAATGGGAATCTTCGAGGTGAGCGGCACCTCACCGATTACCATTAGATTTTGCTTTTCAGCAAGATTCGTAGACGACTCTACCATAAATTAGGGAAGTTCGATTCCGATTCGATTCTTTAAAAAAATCGATTCTTTTGTTCAAAAAATCGATCTTTTTAATCGATTCTTTCCTTTCCAATTCCAGTTCGATTCTTTAAAAGATCGATTCTTTCGTTTAAAAATTGATCTTTTCAATCGATTCTTTCCTTTTCGATCTTTAGGTGAATCGATTCTTAACTCGAAGAACAAAAAATTCGATTTTTTATAATTTCCTGTTTTTTTACCACAAACGAAACGACTGTTCCGTCCACAAAGAGAGCCCGAACGCTTTTGGCGGAATCGTCAAAAAAATTGCCTGTATCGTGATGAAAAATATTAGTTCGAAATTCAACCACGGTAAGCGCTCACGTTGCGGGTATATCAATATGAATTATGAGTCTGATTTGTAAAATATATTCATAATATTTTTATGAATATATTAAAAAGTGCAAATGTGTAAAAGAATCAAACTATGTTTAGCCAGAATGAAAACGGCATTATATATTTGTTATTTTGTATTCGTCATTTTATATTAAAAATGAAGTCATCCAATTTAATACTTTTCCATAGCAAGAACTTAATAAAGACTTACGTAAGCTTTAATTAGCAATTAATTTTTTTTACGATTTTTAAAAATCGATTCTTACGAAATCGATATTTGGGTTTGATATCTAATAAAAATCGATTTTCTTAATTCGATTCAGAATCGAACATCCCTATCATAAATTCCCCAATTTTTATGACTTCACTGAGGACCCTCGATTGACATTATTTATTTATAATTTGTATTTTATTTTATGACAAATTTGGGGCGTATGCGAGAAGGAAATTGGCCCCCACAGAATGGTAGCTAAAAATCCTCGCCCATAACAAGAGACGTAACAAAACCACGTAACAAAAGAGGGCGCCATTCCATTCGACATAATATTTTTTCTTTTATATGATTCGTAGAGCGTTGTATGCAGCTACTTTTTCCTAATGCACATTTCTATCTTGCATTTCCACTGAGGCACAGGAAATCTATGGAAAAGCCTGTGGCGAAACGGACCGCGATATTTTATTCAGCTTCAGTTATAAATAATGTTTGGCGTAATGTCGGCTAAAATTCGGTCAAGGGATTCAGATAATGTAGAATTAAGCGATTATTAACGTATATATTTTAAAGATGATCCTAGATCATCTAGATCACTTGATTTAATCTAGATCTAAATCAGAAACTCAAAGAAACTACCCTCTGCTCTCTACCCAGCCAAGAGAGCTAGGGCCAATGCTTCTTGAAGAGCTATATTTGGTCAGAAACCTTAAAAAATCACTTTTTTCAAAAACGATATTTTTTACAGTATATCGTCTTATAAATGATCTCTAATTATTTCAAGGTAATCAGATCAAAATTCACATAGTTACACTACTGCTATTATATTTCTTACGTTACGTTAAGGCGTGTAACCACCCTGCATTTTTTTTTCATTTTTTTAAAAATAAATCTTGAGCTGTTGAGAACAATTGAATTCATAGTACGCATTAAAAAAATGCAAAATTGACGAAGTTACAATTATTTTTCGGTAGGAAGGTCGAGCCGCTGCGAACGGTCGACCGTGCAGTTCGATCTGGTGCATGCAAAAGTGTTAAATACAAAAGAAGCACGAAGAGCACGAAAAACTTCACAAAAGCAGACCCAAAACTCTCAATCAGCTGCCAAAGGAGTCGTCTATGGCCCCGGAAACGTTGATTAAAGGTGAAAATCACAAAAACCGCACCGTCAGTCGAACAACTGCACACTCATTTCTTTTGCGATTATCTTGAAACTACATTTTTCGAACTGGTACCAAACAAATCTCATAAACTATCGCCCGATTGCTTTCAAATTTTTACTCAATACTTTTAGAACATTATTTAAAATGTAACGTAAGATTTTTGCGATAACTTGATTATTTTTTTTTAATTAGTGTTCTTGCTCGTAAAATTTCGGCGAAAAATAAAAATCCTTTTCTTCGGCTCAGCATAATTTTTTTAATGGCCGAGAAAAAAAATCACTACGCTTCATTATATCGACACTATACACGAATAAACTAATTTTTCTCAGATGCTACATGACCGGGTAACAGGTGGGACAACTACCACGCGTATTGTGCAGAGGGCCTCCACCAAAATGTGCATAACGCCGCCATTTTCAATTATTTTTAATGGAAATTTATTTACATTACTTTTCAAGCCCTTTCTGACGTCTAAAAAAAAATATTCTGATTCATAGTTTCGAATTAATTATTTTTAAAAAAATATATCCATTTTTTGAGCGGTCAAGGTGGCCAGACGTCTTAATTACGTGTGGTGCTGAAACGTTTTTTTTCCATTTATAATTTCGTTGTGATGAGTGAAAAATGCTAACTTTTTCGCCGAAGTCAAATCTACATTGAACATTCGCCAGTATATTTTAATTTGATATTTTCGAAATTTTTTCGATTAATGAAAAAAGAACTATGATGCTAACTACATTTTTTTATTTTTTATAACTTTGTTCAAAATGGCATTGCTCACAGGAGGAACGGTATGGTGGAGTGCTTTCTGGACATCGGATATCACTCTCGCATAATAATTAATGAATTACGCATTTTCAAGTAGAACAATTACTGAGGCTTCTTTAGATGTTACTTTTTAACATAGCAAAATTGCCCACCTGACCAGACAAGAGCAGATGAGCTCTTAATTTGGATGCTCTCAAAAGTTTTTTCTTGCTCTCACTTTCGTAATGTCGCAGTTACCGAGCATCAATTTTATGTATGCATGAAAATAAGGGTGGTTGGGAGTAAATTTTAAAAAAATCGCTTGAAGAGTTTGAACTTATGAAAATTTTTAAATTGTTAAAAAATGGACGCACCAACTTTCTTAGTTTTTCAACTCTCGATCTTAGTTGTGTTGACCAAATGCACTGAGTTCCGAAAACTATATTCCGAACTTACTATTAGTTAGTATTACATTCTTCGAATGGCTTATATAATACAATTACAACAAAATTTTGAAAAAAAAATACTTCTCAGAGCGCTTACTTCCGTAATTTCGCAGCGATTTATTCACTTTACAACAAATCCATCTCATAATTGTAATGTGCAGTCAAATATTTGCCATTATATAGATATAGACGCATTGTAATATAAATGAGTTATTCGATTAGAAAATGTAATTTACGCTGTCCAACAACTCACGCCAAGTGTTGAAAAAAAAAATTAATATCACGTTCTCTTTTGTACACGATTACAACATGATAATCATTATAAATTGTAATCCTGTAAAACGTTAGGAGAGAAGGTTTCAATAATCATTAGTTAAGGTACCTGCGGGTAATGAGGCCTAGCTAAGGGAGATTTGTAATAAAATGAAAAATATATAATTTAATCAATAAGTTTTAATGACAATCATTATTCAAGTACATTTTCTATAAAATATAAACGAAAAATGGTAATTTTTACCATAAACAAAAACGAAATTAAACATTCAAAAAAACCTTATCAGTAGGCCTTATTTTACTATAGGAGGGTAATAAGGCCTACGGCTTTAATATGCTTAAATAATTAAGCTATACTTAATATATTTGGTATTCGTGATCAATAATCATATTAATACCTCTCTGTAGCTTTATAAGAACTTAAAATTCTTCTTTACACTGCTCTGACAGCTGATACCAGGTCGTTTTCTGACCACAACGCTGGTTCAGGAGGCATCGGTATCGAGTCACTGAAATCAATAATCAATTAATAATAAATTAAATTAAGTGGAGGATACACTTCCCTATAATGTAAAAAACAACATAATAAAAAAAGAAAATTCAACGGGTTTTTCTTATGGTAAAATTTAATAGGCCTTATTAACCGGCGACCACATATTTCAGAAAAACGATAAATAACAAATATTTGGACCATGATACGTTATTTATATTGTCAATATCATCGAAGTAGATATTCTTGAAGATAGAGACTACGATTTTAGATCGTTAAGTGTAGTATTATCAAAAATACTTACGATTTACGTGGACCGTTTTTTACTATTCGTGCTGCGCGGCCGCATCATATGATAGATGATGCAACACTGGAGACGGAGAACGGCGTATCGCACTTCCGCGAACTTGTAGCGACATTTTTATGCATTATGCTTCAGTCAGTGTAGCCTTGCGCGAAAGCGGTCATTGTAAATATGATTTTTGGCGACTAGGCCTTATTACCCGACAGGCCTTATTACCCGCGGGTACCTTACACAAAAAAACCCAGACAGTGTCAAGGATTTTTTTTCTCAAAGCCAACACATTGATTAAAATTTTTTTACATAACTATCTAGCCTATGATCTTTGATCATTATCTTTATCTAATTTATATTTATCATATAATACATATACAAAAATTTATTCAGATAACTCAAAAATGGCTTTAGTTCCGATAATTATCCTGTACCTAAAAAAGGGTAATAGCTCTGCTATTTTGTAATTATAGAGCCTAGTTCCTCTTACGGGCGTCCTTGAAAGTCTTGATCATTCCGGAATTACATACATTTGATTTTTAGCGAAGGAACCTTAGTGGATAACTTTAGATTCGGTTTCGTTGATGTCCACTGGGAACGAAACATGAACCGGCGGGTCATTAATGTCGTTCGGGTCCTTCTCGATTTCTTTCTGGTATCGTTTCAATCTCATTTTTTTGTCGCCGATTTTTTTTTGATAATTTTAATTAAATACTTTATGATTAAATATCAGCTAGTAAGCGAGAACTTCTATGGCATTATGAGAAAAGTTGGTCAGTATCATAAAAACTATGGCAATGCCGTATTATCGTGCTGTTATGTATTAGATTTTGAGCTTGCAGTGCTATTTTGTTTTATTTCTTCGAAGTTAAATTTTTTTTCTTCACTTTTCTAATAGAATGAAAGTAAATTTGCACTTAGCAATGTGTTTAATCGATTTATGCCCAGATTCATCAAGCTCGGTGAGCTATCTAGCCCAGGTTAAAGTTTATTCACCAATTTTTCGGTTGCACCAATCACAGTTAAATTTAACTATCGATTGAACAGGCGGATAAACTAATCGGCTGTTTTAGGCCAGTTAACTTTAAAAAATGTGGCTTTCTTGACTTTAGTAATCAGAAAAAAAAGTTCCGTCAAGTCTTTTGAATATTAGTCTACACGTATATCGCACAGCTAATCTGCAAATAAGACTTGTACAGCCCATTCAACGTGTGGAGTGCCGTAATATTTTATCAAAGCCGAATTTTCAAGTACTATAGAAAAATAAAAACGGGATGCCGAATATTATTTGAAGATGACAGAGTGTTATAAAATTTGGAGATTGAGAAAAAATTTAAATAATTAAGTATGAAAAGAGTGAAATTTAACTTCAAATTTATATAAATACAAATAGAAATTTACCCTTAATAGTCACACCTCGAAAAAATTACGTAAAAGTCACAGTGGGTGAAATTCACCCAAATCGTTTGGCAATGTGATAAAGTTATTGAAAAATGCAAAATAAAAATAAAAATACTGCAATGTACTTTCAACTCTTTTCTACAAGACCATACCGATTATTTTCGAAAAATGTGATTTTAAGTATGCAAAAAAAAATTTTACAACAAAATCTTTCTAAAAAATGACTTTTTTTCAAAAATTGATGCCGAAGAGTTAATTTTCAATCTAAAAAAAATCGTTTCATAAACCTGAAATAGCATGCTTTCAGGTGAGAATGATTAATTTAGCGACCGTTTCAAAAAGTATATTTATTTTAACATTTCAAATGAGGATTTTTTCCGACAATATGATACGCCTGTTTTTATGGGATAAGCGTTATTTTATTGATGAAAATGGATTTAAAAAAATACAAAAATACGTTGGTACAAGAAAACAAAGCTCCTTATTCGATACGATGATTATTCTATGCTGAAATTACATTCTACACAAAATTCTATACAAAATCTTCGCATTGACTGCTACTGGGTCCAGTATCCCGAAAAACATCCGCATCGCCCACCTGTTTGTTCGTCGGTTAACCGTGTTCGAGTGCCAGAGTTATCGAAGCAGTCAGTTCCTCCTATATTTTTATTGCAATGCTGGATAATTTCCGGTTTTTCATCAATTACCTGACAATGACCTCGCGCGAAGATCACTTAATCAATCAATTAATCAATTAATACATGGTATATACATTTTTTTGAAAAAATTGTGAACTTCACAATTATCAATTTTAATACTTACGGTTGAAGATTATTTAAGAATGACCGGAAAAAAAATTGCTCCGAAATTTTTTTTTCACGCTGTAGTCATGTGGGGTATTTTTCACCCCAAATTTTCACACATTCCGGTTCGAACGGCTGCCACAATAATACCGATTACTGACGGGCCCATTCAAATAATACCTACCTGGTTCCATAGTTGAAGGTTAAAACCAGGGTTTCAAAATTTTTAATGAAAAAGTAATGCATTAACCATTACTTTTTTAATGGCTAATGAAAATTATTTCCATTAACCATTAAATTTTTATTTATTTATTTAATTATTTATTCATTTATTTATTTTTTTGGAACTTTCAAGAATAAAAGAAAATAAATAAATGAATAAACAAATAAATAAAAATTTAATGGTTAATGGAAATAATTTTCATTAACCATTAAATGTTAATGGTTAATAAAAATGCAAACATATTACAAAAAGTAATGCATTACTTGCAACCCTGGTTCTAACTATACCTATAGATGGCGAAATATGTCCTATTGTCCCGAATTTTCTGGAAGGTATTCTAGGTCAAAAAATGGCTGGGGTATATTTCACCCAGTGTGACCATTAAGGATTAACATAAAAGAAAGACAATTGGCTAATTTAGTACGTCAATTATTTAAGTATTAATAATTTTTTTAAATTTACTAAAGCGAATAGTCTCGTTGGTACTTTGTACAGAAAGGTACTGGTTGAAAAAGTTATATGAACCAACAATTAATTATAAAAAAAGATGTCTGTTATAATGGGCAATAATTTTTTTTACTTCCTGTCGAAAAATTAAAATTATTGACAAATATTTTGATTTTCTCAGAGGATTCAAATTTATCTTAACGAAGTGGCGGAAAATATTAAAAAATAAAGTAGGATAATATGTAATGATATTTTAGAATCCATGTATTCCCAAGTCCTAAAATACGATAGAGAGGAAAGAGGAACGTCGAGAATTACCAATATTAAAATTATAGAATTATGGAGATTAAGTGATGATTAAATACATAAGCAAAGTTAAATTGATCTTACAATTTATAGAAATAGAATAAATGTTTTGAACAGGAATATTATCAACCAGGACCATCGAAACGAAGAAAATTATAAATAAAAAACGGACCTAGATTAAACTTCATTAGGGGCCAATCATTAATTACGTAAGGATAATTTCGGTCATTTTCGACCCCCCCCTGCCCCCATGTAAGGACACATAAGATTTGGTGGACCCCCCCCTTTCTTACACAAGATTTTACCTAGTGTTCCTAAAAAGCATTTAACATAATTAAATGTCGTCAGAAAAAGGGTCAGTTACACTAAAACACGTTATTATTTGACATAAGAAAAAGATCTTTATTTTTTTTTAAATAATTATTTAGTCTTTGGAAAACGCATATTATAATTAAAGATAAGATTTTAAACAATCTTCAAGTGAGGAAACAAATCAGTCAAATCATTACAAACGAATAATACTTTGCGTAAAATAATGGGTGACTGAATTTGAAATAATCTTAAACGAAATAAGTCGAGGAGTGAAAGTCAGTTCAGTTCAGATCATCAATCGATGTCCGGGCTAAATTATAATGGTGTTGTTTCCGTTTGAATTAAATTTATTAAAATAATTGAGTGATATAACAGGGTGGCTACTAAATCGGACGAAAAAAATGCCCTGACATTTCCCTGAAATTTCCGACATTTTCGAAAATTTCCTTGACAAACCATTCGGATTTGTGAAAAAAGTGACAAAGTAGGAATATCTTATTTTTCATAGAAACAAATCATTACAAATCTTCCTCTATGATAAGCAAATAGCTTTCACAGTTTTGGCTCCCTCATAGAGAACGCTTTGTAAATTCGAAAAATACTCTGGAAACGATGTGCAATATTACAATTTGCAAGTTTTTTTTACTATTTCCGGTTATTGGAGTAATAGAACTATAGCTTTATATCGTAAAATTTTTTATCAAGATTTTGTTTGAACATTTCAAGATCGCATAAAATTTGCACAGCTCAAGCAATTCTTGCAAAATTTAATATCAAGTAACTTCTTCCATTAAACTATCATTATACAAATTTTGACGCCGATATTGCGAAATATGTGCAAGCTACATCGATCACGCGTTTTTTGTGAAAAAATTCAAAACATAAACGACGAACCCCTTAAGCAATTTTTGAAAAATTCAATATCAACAATCCTTATCACTCAAACTATCGGTATAGTTGTTTTTACCCTAATATGGCCAAATTTGCGGACGCTAGAGCAACCACACCCTTTTTTTGAAAATTTAAAAGTCGCAAAAAATACGCACAAGTCAATGAATTTTTGCAAAATTCATAGCAAACAATGAGTCTGTGGAGCTCAGCTTACGTGCAAAATTCCGGCTCACTACTCCAATGTGGTCTTGAGATATAGCTGTTTGAATTTTTCGAGGCAGGCACACACATACATACATCCGGACATTAAAAAAAAATGATTCCTCGATGTTTTAGGACATTTTAAACATACTGACATGAGAATCTCGAAAACAAAAAGAAAAAAATGTTCACCCATCATTTTTTCCATCGGTGCGCAGAAAAAAAAGTTCGCCCATACACTTTTTTTTCTCTCGATTTAATATTTCGTATTTTCCCTGACTGATATTTAATTCCCTGACATTTCCCTGATTTCCCTGTCACTCAAAAAATGCTCTGACATTTCCTGGTTTTCCCTGACAGAGGTAAAATGGCACTCTACGCACTCGAGCAATAAAATTTTGTATGACACTCGTCAGAAAAAGTTTTATCGTACTCGTATCATAATGTACTATTCTTATTTTTGTCATTGTGTCTCGGGCTTGACGCTCAGTTACACGGTCTTTCATACCGGTCTGGAAACTGCCCGTCATTTTTGGTAATGGGGGTAGGCACTGATGCGGAGAAAATTTGCAACTTTAGTAGCCACTAGGAGCGCACCTGTCTTTAAGTAGCTGATGGCGGGACGTGGTGCGACGGCAGCACTTTTTTCAAAAATTATTTTTTAACTATGTTGAGGCTGGAAAAAAAATGTGGGAAAAAAATTTGAAAAAAAAATTCCATTGTGTTGAAAAAGGTATAATAAAGTATTATCCCTTCTTGAAATGTTATCAATAATCCCATAGTTGTCGAGCTATGGTAATTGCGTGAGCTCCGACCCAGAAAATGAGAAAAGAACAAAAAATTGGAAAAAAAATCTGAAAAAATTCCTCCTGAACTCAACGAAAACAGACGCAACTTTTTGCTATCTTGAAGTTTTTCATTAATCCTCTTTGCTTTCGTGCTATACAGAATTTGTCAAATTTCCTCTTTTTTTCACAAACAACAGAATAACTGTGGAAAAAAAATCGCTCAATGTTTTTCAAAAAAGGAAATTGAGGATCAAACTTTCCCTTTTATGAATCCAATTATAAAAATGTATTTTTAAAAAATTCCTCTAGAAGATGGGTGCACCTGAAGAGAGGGAAAAAGGCGAAAAACAGTTGTTTTCGAAATAGAGTCTAAATCTAAAAACAAATTGTACAAATAATTTAAAACACAGGAAATAAAGCCGAATTCTTCCCCTTTAAAATGCCGTTTGTTAAATTAGTGTACGTTTTGAAGTTTTATTCGGAACCTTTTTGCCGGTAGTGTATATCTATATATACATGTTGTAAGCGGGTAAGCGTTTAAGACGAATGCAGGCATCATTAACGCGATTTTTTTCGGTTGCCGCTGCCTCGTTGCCAGGACCTAGCATATCGAACGACCGCGTAAAACCACCGTCAAAACCACTACAAAAACGACGGTGGTTTTGTGCAACATTTATACCGTCGAAACCATCGCAGGAACCCCAGATAGACAGTTTGCGTCGATAATCAGCTTTGTACCGCCGCATTAAGCTGCATTCTAACGACGCGAATTAGATAATGTCGCAATACTTGCGTCAAAATTGCATTACGTTATAACTGCCCAGTGACGTCTTATTTACGACATACTGTAACGTTACAATTGCGGCATCTTTGCGTGTTACCATGCCACCACGTTTGCAGCATATGTGCGTCACGCTGTGCTGCATATTTGCAGTTTATTTGCAGCATTTTTACAGCACGCCATACTGCATATTTGCAGCTTTCTGCAAGTGAGTGCTGCAATATTGCTACAATATTTGTGGCACGACGTGCTGCAATGTAAGCTGCAAATTTATGCCACGCCATGCTGCTATAAAGCTACAGATTCGCGTCGCAATGATTACAATAGATTTCAGCTATTTTTCTGCAATTTCGACACAACAAGTGACGTCTATATGCTGCTCAAATCGGAAGCAAAATGCTGCTTAATTGCGACACGCTATGCAGTGTCTTGTCGTCAAAATGACGTTACTGTGCCGTCATGCGCATTTCTAAAGCACGTTTGTCTATCTGGGAACCACGGTCCTGTTTCGAGCGTGGTCGTTTCATAACCAACGACGATCGAAACCACCACAAAAAAGACTGTTACTGAAAAACTGTACCTAATTTATTTTTCGGGACCGTGGCTTTTGCAGTGGTTTCATAGGTATAAATTTTGCACAAAACCGCCGTCGTTTTCATGGTGGTTTGTACGGTCACACATTCTGCTAGGGGAAAACTTGTGAAATTTGTACAATTTGCGCAATTATTATTAAGAGGAAGAAAAAGGTCAACATATAACCTCAAAACATATAACCTCAAAACAAAAATCGGAGAGTGGGGGCCATCTGCACATATTAATAACGTAGGCAGTCGCCCACTATTCGTTTTTCATTCCATAAAACTATCTTCGAGAAGACGATGTTAAAAAAGTTTTGAGGTTATGTTGCCCTTTTTCGTTATCTGATTTCCAACGCGCGGAAGAATAATTTGCTAATTGCAAGTTACCGACGGTAGATATTTACTGAGCGAAACTATTAAAAGCAATGCGCTGTGTTACGGCATTGAAAGAAATTGTGAATTGGTTATCTGTTCTTCATCGGTTCCTAGCGGACACGACAGGAACCGTTTTTATCGGTTCCCTGCCGATTTCCCGCAATCTTCATATGTGTCCATGCACACAAGTACGCAGACGTTAGGATATTTTTTCTGAACTTCATTAAGGGACTTTTCAGATGCATAGACATATAGCACAAAAAAATCGAAACATTATTTTCTTATTCCAAAGATTTTTCTGTCAAAGAGAGGAATAATTTAAAATAATACAAATTGTGCAAAAACGCTTTTCGTATTTTTTAAGAACAATGACTCGGTGAAGGGTAATTATAACACATGTGATGTCTCTTTACATTTTATGCAACTTGTAGAAAAATGACTTACACTTTTCCCGGTCTAGGTGGATTATACATTGATCATTATGCTATTTCGGTCTCCAAGTTTTCTGCTATATGCAGACCAGGACTGTTACAATTATACAGCTGTGACCATTTTTTCAAATCAAAGATTATTTTTTAATTCAGGTTGATCGAATATTTTCAAGGGGTAAGAGATTCATACATTGAATAATATTATCTAATTATAAATAGGAAATTTTGTAATGAGTCAACATAATGTAAATAGTAAATCACTGATAGTCAATTTTCTAAGGATAGCTATAAATATATAAATGCTTCAAATGTAAATTGAATGTTTCAACAATTTTAATCGGGAATGAACGAATTGCATTATAAGAAAATAAAAAACAAAACATATTTGGATTTTTACTTCTTGGGCACACGGTATGAACAGGGCAGGCGATATCTATCAAAAGCTATAGACGCTCGGGAGCTTTAAATTTAGAATCAGCCCGGTAGGGTTTGGCTTACCAGATCCTAAATCCTCTCTGACGTGCAGCGCGCATAGTACACAGTGCGCAATATCGAAGTATGGAAACATCTTTAATTTAATAACCTGGTTGGCCATGTCTAGAAAAGCTTCGGGATCCATCGTGTCCCTATTTACTGATTTCCACGCACTTTATTAAATTACACCGAATGTCGTGTTGTACGCGAATTCGAAATCACTCCCGGCACCCTCGATCAACGTTGGCTTTGCGCCGTCCGTTCGTCGTCTGCTTTTCTCATTCCAATCTCAAGGCAAAAGCCATTATAAGATTATAACCCCTCACTTCACTTTTTTGATATAAAGGTAAGGTCACTAGGTGGCAGCATCGCCCGTGCCGTGTTACGAGCGGACTCTGAGAGAGTCGCCCAAGTGATTTTTATCGTTCACCGATTGGTACACGTCATTTACCGCCTAGCGAATAAAAATTCGATCCTGAAAAGCGGGAGTCGTTTATACATTCAAAGTAGTTTTGAAATAAACTTACAGCACAACACAGTGATTTATATTAAAGAAAATATATAAATGATCAATTTTATTAAAGTATCCAATAAAAATTAAACAGTTCTACAATTCTATTTAGCGCGTATCGCGTTGTTAGCTCGATAGTCAAGTGAAGAACTTGTGTTCCTTCCAAGAGTCGTCATAAGACTGCCGCTTTTTGGCAATGAGGTATTAAGGTGAGGTCCCCAAACATTTTGGTTTCTACCCTTAATGAAAAATTTAAAGAGAAGGGGTCAAGTTCTTCTAACAAAGATTTTTATTGGTTATCGGAGGAAGGACATTCCCTAATGCCGGCTTGCTCTTCCCCCACGCGCGTCTTCGAGGTGTGGAGGCGGCAACAATGCAAGAATTTTTCCAAAATAGGGGGAAACAGTCCCTTTTTCTCAAGCACGTACCCTCGGCTTGTATAATAAAAACTCCCTCAGTTAATCCCTTCCGCATGTTTTCCGCCACGGTCAAAATATGTAGTATGAATATTAGAATGGACCCTTTTCGGAAAGTACAGAAATGATTTTACTATGTTTTGAAACGTTGGGGAACCACATGCGCTTATTACTATTTTGTGCTCATGGCACTCGTCTGAGAATATTCTTATTTCTAACAAATGCGCGAATATTACTTTCATTGTGCCCAGGAAGATGAAAATATTCAATTCTGGATCTCGCTCGGCGTTTATTATACTGTCCCGGCATTCACCTAAGATTCTCAGGGAAACCAGGGAAAACCCCGAGAAAGGACAGAGTCATACGACAAAACGATATATAACGCTTAAAATATCGAGAAAATGCTTTAAGTTCTATACATTTGCTTTTACGTAGATATAAAATATTTACAAAGAATATAAACATACATCCACGAGTTTATATAAAACACATTCATACATATACAGTAATATACAGAACCATGTACATTTATATACAAATATATACATACATTACACACAAAATATATATACATTACTTACGTCGTGATAGAAGGCATATCAAGGCGAAGAAAAGAGCTTGAATTTCGCGCGGTTCTTATCTATATGCGTGGCGAGCCTGCGCTCGCGTCACAGCCGACTTTTACGCGCTGAAGTGAGACGCATCACATTTAGCATGAGAGCAAAAAATGGATAGTCTAAAATCCGGTTATATCGGTCGATGTTCGGGAAAACAAAGAGAGTGATCAACCGCTCTATCTCTAAATATGGCACGAATTTCTCCTCACCACCGAGAGAATACATAGTTATGGGATTGTTACCATCCGAGTCCGGTAGTATCATTCAGCATACTCTTACTCAGCTCGGCATTATCCAACTGGCCACGAAGCAATCGCTAACCGAGTTTCCGTATTTTTCCGCCGAAAAATACTCAGTGATTGGCCGTAGTCATTTAAGCCCCGGACACAATGAAAAACATAAGAGATAGGAATACGAAATAAGGAATAAGAAACGAGAAATAGGACAGCAACCAAGACACAATAGGCGATGAGTTACAAGATTCAACCAATCACGGTGCGTGCTGTTGCGTGCGCGAACGTCAAATACATAACCTCAATCACTAAAGCTGTGATGCTGTGAAAAACAAACGCATTGCCCTTTTAGCAACGCAAGCATTAAATTACAAATCGTCATTTAATTTAATAATACGCATCGCTGTGATTGGTTCGGATTGGTTGAATATTGTAACTCATCGCCTTATGTGTCTTGGTTGCTGTGCTATTTCTTAAGCCCCGGACACAATGAAAAAATAAGAAATAAAGTATAAGAAATAAGGAATAAGAAATAGCACAGCAACCAAGACACAATAGGCGATATTCAAACGATCACAGCGGTGCGTGGTGACGTGCGCAAACGTCAAATACATGCATAACTTCAATCACTGTAATGCTGTCAAAACATTAACGCGTTGGCCTTTTGGCGACACAAAAACTTGATTGTGACTGTGCACGAGAGATTGCTGAGTTTCCTCAGAATATATATATTATTTAAAAAAATAATAAGCTCCTTTATTTTTGAATTTAATAAACTTGTTAATTTTTAAAGTTATAAATTTCTCATTTTACTTTTCATTACAATTGTAAATCATTTGAATTGTAATTTAATTACATTTGTAATTAAATTGCATTTCGAAGCGGCGATCGTTTAAGGAGGAACGTGTTACACCTAGTGAAATTTATGACAATATTGGAAAACATCATCGAAGAAAAACGTTTTTGAATATAGAAATACAAAACTATATTTAAATCGTCGCAGAAGAAAGAAGAAGAAGGAACATCGACCTTGGGATATTACTATCCCAAGGTCGATGTTCCTTCTTGGTGTGTTTTGAGGACGTCAAAACAGTGCTCATACGCCTATTCCATTGTAGAACATCAATTGGAAGAAATCAATAATGAAATTATAATTATTTCGCCGGGGAATGCAGTTACTGATAAGAAATTGCCGTCGTGCTTGACGACAACGCGCAAATTAGTTATCGACATCACCGTTCGTTGCATGAGTGCAGCACCTCCTGGAGGAGCATCGGCTGGCTCGCGCGAATTCGTAAAGGCAATGACACACATACAGGAACGATTCACATACATAAATAAATGAAAAATTCATTTTAAAAGTCCAAAAAAGATATTTATAGATTAGGAAATGATTAATTAGTATTCAATTCAACTATGACAATGTTTTATATGGGTCAGGTAACTAAAAATAACAATAGAAAATACGTTATGAATTAAAAATATTTCACACGCACAAGCAAACTTGAATTCAATATACATGCATTGGTAAAATGTACAATATCTATTAAAAGAACTAAGGAAAAATGAAAGAAACAAAAGTTTATGAACAGTTATAATATTGAAGGAATTTTGAAAATATAAGAACGCAATTAAAATTATTTAGTTAAAAATTAGAAAACCAAAATTATTAACTTCCATAAAAATGATGGTGCGAAGTTCATTCAAAAACGGAATTAAAACATTTTGAAAATTAAAATTTTTTATAAGAAATAGAAATAAGAAAAATATTGTTTTGTACGATAATTATAAAATATGAATAATCAACGATGTATCCAAAAGAGAAGAAGATTGTAATTAGTATAAAAAGGGGCACGACTGAGGGTTGTACCTCTTGAAAAAGTCTGATAGGATATTATTCAAACCGATAGGAAATTTATCGGAATCTATCTGGTGTATCGGTACCGAAAATTGAACAGATAGGACCTGGATATGGTTGTATGAGTTTGTATGGGTGCTTCGTTTTTATGAGCATACACAGATAGTAATTCTATCGGGATCTATCACTTTGTGAAAAATGAAGTATTATATCGGAAACGACAGATAAACGTTCAATGAAATTCAATTTGCTTTGTACACTCGCATTGTAAATCATACGAATTTATAAGCAGTTACAGATCAACTTGCAACATGTTGCTACGAGCGTTCGCATTTCCTGTTATCGTATACGTTATTATTCGGTTTTCCTATTTGAACGTCAATCTGTGTTGATGAGACAAATCCAATACGTATTTTCATTAGGATTTGAAAGAACAATCTTATCATGACGAACGCATTTGTATCCGGTCTTATGAGAATATGCAGTGTTAGTTATCCTACTCGCTCGTCGTATTCAATAAGAGAAACCGGGGACAAAAACACATCTTTTTCCGATAGAAACTTGTTTTCTGTATAGGATTATAGCAGTTATTGCATATTGGATATTGTATGAGAATCTAGTGGATTCGCTTATGCAGATTCAATCAGTAGTTACCAATAAAGGAACGAAATGTTTTATAAGATTATAACTTATAAGGAAGCGCACGAGAAAAGAGGGGCATTACATAAAAGAGACAGATTGTTGAAATTGAACACAAGCACACACACACACACACACACACACACACACACACACACACACACACACACACACACACCTTTTACATATTTGAAAATTATTTAAAACCTCAAATTGCAAACGTTAATTCCAATAAAATCAATATTCGAAAAACACGAATTTGTATTTAAATTATTTCGGATATTTATTTATTCGAATTTTCGTCAAATCATCGATCCGGAAAATCATCATCCTCAAATATTTAATTTTTGTTGGAAATTCGTGGGAATCGGAATTCAAAAGAAATTTGGATAAGTAATTTCGGCCAATTTGAAAGACGAAATTCATTGAGGAACATCTCTTTTTAACGTTTTGAGAATTAAAGGCTCTAGGGGTATAAGGATGGTGAATCTGCCCCCGAAAGGTTTTTAAATGATATTTAGAGCATAAGTAGGTACTAATAACATAATAAGATCCTGAAAGTTTCAGATCCCTAACTCAATTGATTATTGAGAAAAAGTGAAATATGTAAAGAACAGAAAAAAAAAATTTCTGAGGATTGACCAAACCAATTGATCTAAATTTTTTATAGAGCTATATAGCTCTATAAAATCGTGCAAAAAAAAATATTTTTCTTTCATTTTCGATTTTTAACCGTGATACAATTTTGGCACAATTATGAAACCTTTTTTTTTCAAATCTTCTATATTTCACTATAATACTATGAATTTTTTAAAATTTAAAAAATGGTAGGCCATAGTAGAAAAAAATAAAAACCACTTTTTTTGCTCAAATAATGAATTTATTTATATGTTTTGAGGTTTAAATTTTGGTATTTTAATGCATATTTACATAATTTGTATTTATTAAAAATAATATTTCATATTTAAAATAACAACATTTTTTTTGCCACAGTCAGAAATTAAACCAGGTAAATATCAATCATCAATTTTATAGTAATTTTATTATAAAACTCGATTATTTATATATTTTTTATAAACTTGAGACATAGATATAACCGAAAATTATCGAATTGATGAAAGACAAGAACATTTTTTTTCTGAACAAATGTAAACTCAAAAAAATTTAAGTTTACTTTTTTTTCCATTTATTGTTTTTTTTTTTTTTTTTTTTAATTAATAAACCCAACAGTTCACACTAATCAAAGAATTCGTTAAAGATCGATAGATATACTGTAAAATACAGTTATTACATAAAAACAGTTTTTAACAAATAAATAATAAAAAAGCAAACAACTATCTCAAAATCAAAAATATATTTTTCAAAAATATTGCGGAATCACATTTCAGCTGTGAATGTGCAAATGGTCTTGGAACTATTGGGGGGGTGCTTCCATGTTGTCACGATTATTATTTGTCATATGGGAGATATTTGTCGGAAATTTCGACGCCTGCTGAAACATTGAGCAAATTATCTTATAAAGACAATATTTCATCTGCGATTGGAGAAGACAGTGACCAAGCCTGATGAAATGTGATTCTGCAATATTTTTGAAAAATTTATGATTTAGGTATGTCTTCCTTTTTAATATTTATTTATAAAAAACTTTTTTTTATGTTATAATTGTATTTTACAGTATATCGGCGCAGTCTTTAAAAAATCCTTTTAATAGTGTGAACTGTTGGGTTTATTAATTGAGAATTAAAAGTAAACAACAGATAAATAAAATTAAACTTAGTTTTGTCTGAAAGTCTAGATTTGTTCAGAAAAAAATCTTTTTGTTTTTCACCAATTCGATAATTTTTTGTCATTATATCTGTCTCAAATCTATACAAATATACAAATAATCGAGTTATATAATAAAATGTTGTTCCTAAAAATATTCGTTAAAATGATTATAAAATTGATAAGTGATATTTACCTGGTTTAATTTTTGACTGCGGCAAAAAAAATTGTGTCGTTATTTTGTATATGAAATATTTTTCTTAATAAATACAAATTATGTAAATATGCGTTAAAATACAAAAATTAAACCACAAAACATATTTGAAAAATCATTATTTGGACCAAAAAGTGGTTTTTATTTTTTTCTACTATGGCGTAACGTTTTTAAATTTTTTATAAATTCATAGTGTTATAGTGAAATATAGAAGGTTTGAAAAAAAAATAGTTTCATAATTGTGCCAAAATTTTATCATGGTTAAAAATTGAAATTAATAGAAAAACTTTTTTTTCCAGGATTTTATAGAGCTATATAGCTCTTAATTTTTTTTCTCGGAGCTATTATCAGCCGCCAAAACATATAAAAAATTTAGATCAATCGGTTCGGTAAGTCCTAAGAAAATTTTGTTTTTCTGTTTTTTACATATTTCACTTTTTCTCAATAACCAATTGAGTTGGGAACCTGAAACTTTCAGGATCTTATTATTTTATTAGTACCAACTTATGCTCTAAGTATTATTTAAAAATTCGCCAAGTGCGAGTCGAACTCGTGCTAGGAGAGTTCCGTACCCCAGTCGAGTTAGACAAAAAGAGAGACAAACATATGCATTTATAGGGTTTAGCCTGCGAGAGAATGAGATAGAATACAGATATACAGTCTTTCCTATTCTCTTCGTCTCCTTTTTGTGCGGTGCTTCGTGGCCTCCCCACTCTGTCGAACCAAGAGAAAAGGCGTCGTATAGTGAGTATAGTATATCTATATACCGGGTGTCCGATTTTAATCTTACAGTTGATTTATTTCGAGAAATATTGCTCCGATCAAAAACTGAGTGGGATGAAACTTTTAGGGTTCAGAGGGGGACGTTTAAAAAATTTTTGTTTTGGTCCAAAATTTAAAATGGCGGCGTTAAGATGGCTGACATGTTTTTTTAAAATGGAAACATGATTTTTTTTTCACCCAAATTTTTTTCAGATTAAATCTAACATCTTTTGTAGGAACATTTTTTTGATACAGCCCATAGAGGGTGCCCCATTTTAATCTTACAGCTGAATTATCTTGAAAAATTCTGCTCCGATAAAAAATTGAGTCGAATGAAACTTTTAGGGTTCAGAAGGGGACGTTCAAAAAAAATTTTTGTTTTGGTCCAAAATTTAAAGAGGCAGTGTTAAGATGACCAAAAGGTTTTTCAAACAATGAAAACATGATTTTTTTTCACCAAAAAATGTGTCAAGTCAAAACTAACAACTTTTTTTGGAACATTTTTTTTATTCAGTCCATAAGAGATCACCATTTTTTACTATTTTAGTATTATCCGGGATAACCATGATGGTGGAATGGTGGAATCTTTGAACACCTTTAAGAAGATTTCAGAAAACACTCACGAGGAGGATTTAGAAGACCTCCTCGGCTTCGTCATTATGCTGCATAACGCTAAAATAGTCAAAAATGGTGATCTTGTCTAAAATATCCGGGCTATAAAAAAAATATTCTTACAAAAGATGTTAGATTTGATCTGAAAAATTTTTTAGTCAAAAAAAAATCATGTTTCCATTAAAAAAAAACATGTCAGCCATCTTAACGGCGCTATTTTGAATTTTGGACCAAAACAAAAAAATTTTTTGAACGTCCCCCTCTGAACCCTAAAAGTTTCATCCCACTCAATTTTTTATCGGAGCAGTATTTTTCAAGATAATTCAGCTGTAAGATTAAAATGGGACACCCTCTATTGTGGGCTGTATCAAAAAAATATTCCTACAAAAGATGCTAGATTTAATCTGAAAAAAATTTTGGTGAAAAAAAATCATGTTTCCATTTTTAAAAAACATGTCAGCCATCTTAACGCCGCCATTTTAAATTTTGGACCAAAACAAAAAAAATTTTTAAACATCCCCCTCTGAACCCTAAAAGTTTCATCCCACTCAATTTTTGATCAGAGCAATATTTTTCGAAATAAATCGACTGTAAGATTAAAATGGGACACCCGGTATATACTCCCACCACTAGGAGTTTGTAAACATGAATAGAAGACCCCATTATTATTAACTTTATTTTATTTTTATTATTTGTTGTCATAGCGGCAATAGAAATACACACTCTGTGAACATTTCAACTGTCTATTACGGTGCACGAGATAGAGCCCTGTGACAGACGGACGGACAGCCGAGGCTTAGTAATAGGGTTCCGTTGGATATCCTACGTGTACGCAACCCTAAAAATCTTTCCGGGGCAGATTTACCGTGCTTATACCCCTAGGGCTCTGAGATAATTTTCCGACTTTGGACATTATATATTTTGAATTCAATATTATCATGTTTTGTATTTGAACAAAAGTTACAATGATTATTTTGATTTTCGGAATCAAAGATTTTCGGAGTCTATAAGATAATTTGCTCAATGTTTCAGCAGGCGTCGAAATTTCCGACAAATATCTCCCATGTGACAAATAATAATCGTGACAACATGGAAGCACCCCCCCAATAGTTCCAAGACCATTTGCACATTCACAGCTGAAATGTGATTCCGCAATATTTTTGAAAAATATATCTTTGATTTTGAGATAGTTGTTTGCCTTTTTATTATTTATTTGTTAAAAACTGTTTTTATGTAATAACTGTATTTTACAGTATATCTATCGATCTTTAACAAATTCTTTGATTAGTGTGAACTGTTGGGTTTATTAATTAAAAAAAAAAAAACAATAAGTGAAAAAAAAATTAAACATGAATTTTTTTGGAAGTTTACATTTGTTCAGAAAAAAAATGTTCTTGTCTTTCATCAATTCGATAATTTTCGGTTATATCTGTGTCTCAAGTCTATAAAAAATATATAAATAATCGAGTTTTATAATAAAATGTTCCTCCTAAAAATATTTGTTAAAATTTCTATAAAATTGATTATTGATATTTACCTGGTTTAATTTCTGACTGTGGTAAAAAAAAATTTGTTGTTATTTTAAATATGAAATATTATTTTTAATAAATACAAATTATGTAAATATGCGTTAAAATACCAAAAATTAAACCTCAAAACATATAAATTCATTATTTGAGCAAAAAAAGTGGTTTTTATTTTCTTCTACTATGGCGTACCATTTTAAAAATTTTAAAAAATGCATAGTATTATAGTGAAATATAGAAAATTTCAAAAAAATGGTTTCATAATTGTGCCAAAATTGTATCACGGTTAAAAATCGAAAATGAAAGAAAAATAATTTTTTTTGCACGATTTTATAGAGCTATAAAGCTCTAAAAAATTTAGATCAATCGGTTTGGTCAATCCTCATCAATCTCGAGTTTTGTAGCTGCTGTTTTTGCTTGAGTGATCTAAATTTTCACCGAGGCAAATTTAATTGGATAAATATATAATAATGAGGGGTTAAATAAAACTTGAGAAACTTTTCTTTTTCTTTACACCTGCATAGACATTATTATTTTATAAGACCTGAGTTTATTCAAGCAAAGAAAAATTGTATTCCTCATAGTATATTTTTTTGCTATTGCTGATGACTTTTTTTCAGCGATGAAAATTTTTATTCGATGAAAGGGTAACCAGTGTCATTTTTGTTTATTACGATGGTTATTTTCGTTGAAGGTCGAAAGAGATATTTGGTTTAAATTTTATCTTCTAAGATGTATCGTTCTGCTTGGAATAATGTTTCGTGTCCAAATTTATGCACACAATGAAAAAAATTCGAAATGAACTGTAAAATTACTGTTCTTATGGACGCGGAAGAATTTTAACGTGAATTCCTAGTCAACTGAGAGGTTAGGTAGACCATTTTTTTCACTTCAATAAATAGTTTTGCAGTCATCAATAGTTCCTGGGTCATGCTGCACTTCAAACAGCCTAAATTTTCTATTATATTAATTACAAGAATTTTTACAGGGAATTGCCAGTTTATTCGAATAAATTTTTCTATAATTTCTTTAAATGTATTATGTGTACACGGAGAGAATTTTATACGAAAAATTGCTATGTATATGGTACCCGACTTCTAACGCGGAGAACACCAGAAGTGCCATAACCCTATTTACCTGGGACTTTGCTCAGTGAAAGAGAGGTGAAAATAAGCGAACACGTGTCTTGGCTTATGCTCGGACACTCAACCGTTTCCGAGAAAATGACGGTCAAAGTTTTCGACGTTCCTTAGATGCTTGTCAGCACGTGTCGAGTTGTACCGAAGCGGCGGCGCAGCGGCTAGCGTCTCGGCATCACTCTTTTGCGTCCCGTGTTCAAACCCGATATTAATTTTTTTTTTTCTTACATTTATGCATGTCCGCAGAAGATTACTTCGCGAATGTTTCTTGCCAATTTACAGGATACAGGGCGTAATAATAATTGGAAAATGTCAACTGGGTTTCATAATGAGTTTTGTGTATTTATGATATTATAAAATATATAATATTTGTGTGAATGGTTTTCAGGAACTACAACCTTTTCAGATTCACATATTCCTATATTTCATTTCTATAATAATTTCCTTATACTCATTTATATATGTGTCATTCCATATCAATTCAACGACGTTTTGACGGTGACCCCTTCGATTTTGTTTATTTTTTAATATGTTATTATTCATGCAAAAAGAAGTATCCATGCCAATTTTTAGCTCTCTATGTTAAACCATACCGAAGTTATAAATTTTTCAAGAATATACTTAAAATAATCATAACTTCTACATTAACCAAGATATTGTAATTTGTCAAGAAGTCATTTTTTTTATTTTTCAAGGTACTTTTTGAAAAAAATATTAAAAATTAAGAGAAACAAATTTTTAATGTGTTTTTAACTGTTTTAAGCTAAAAAATTGGATTTTCTCTCAATGGGACCCCTTCGATTTTTTTCAAAAAAAATTATAAAATTCTACGTAAAAAAACAAAATTTTTGAGATTTTACCGAAGAGGGGATTCAAATAACTTCTTATCGAAAAAAAATTTCTACATTCTGCAAACTTCTATATTAACCAAGATATTGTAATTTGTCAAGAGGTCATCTTTTTTTGTTTTTCAATGTACTTTCTGAAAAAAAGATCAAAAATTAAGAAAAACAAATTTTTAATGTCTTTTTAACTGTTTTAAGCTAAAAAATTGGGTTTTCTCCTAATGGGATCCCTTCGATTTTTTTCTAAAAAAATTATAAAATTCTACGTAAAAAATAATTTTTTTGAGATTTTACCGAAGAGGGATTCACATAACTTCTTATTGAAAAAAAAAATTTCGATTTTTTTTCGTAATTCTGATCTTTTTTCCTTCTATGACTACATTAGTTGATTTCAATTATGTTAAAATAAATAATCTAACTTGCCTCACATATTTTCATTGTAATTCTTCATGTTAATTATAGTAATTTACAATGGAAATATGTGAGGCAAGTTAGATTATTTATTTAAACATCATTGAAATCAACTATTAGAGTCATAGAAGGAAAAAAGTTCAAAATTACGAAACAAAAATCGAATAAAAAAATTTCGTTAAGAAGTTATTTGAATTCCCTCTTCGGTAAAATCTCAAAAATTTTGTTTTTTTACGTAGAATTTTATAATTTTTTTTGAAAAAAATCGAAGGGGTTCCATTCCAAGAAAATCCAATTTTTTAGCTTAAAATAGTTGAAAAGACATTAAAAATTTGTTTTTCTTGATTCTTCGTCTTTTTTTCAAAAAGTACATTGAAAAACAAAAAAAAGATGACCGTTTGACAAATGACAATATCTTGGTTAATATAGAAGTTTGTAGAATGTAGGAGCATGTAGAAAAGTTTTTTTCGATAAGTAGTTATTTGAATCCCCTCTTCGGTAAGATCTCAAAAATTTTGTTTTTTTACGGAGAATTTAATAATTTTCCTTTGAAAAAAATCGAAGGGGTCCCATGGAAAGAAAATCCAATTTTTTAGCTTAAAACAGTTAAAAACACATTAAAAATTTGTTTTTCTTAATTTTTAATATATTTTTTTTAAAGTACCTCGAAAAATGAAAAGAAATGACCTCTTGACAAATTACAATATCTTAGTTAATGTAGAAGTTATGATTATTTTAAGTATATTCTTGAAAAATCAATAACTTCGGTAAGGTTTAAGATAGAGAGCTAAAAATTGGCATGGATACTTCTTTTTGCATGTATAATGACATATTGAAAAATAAAAAAAATCGAAGCGGTCACCGTCAAAACGTCGTTGAATTGATATGGAATGACACATATATTCTCATATTCTCATATTTAATTCTTATAAAAAGACATGAATTCTTACATTTTATTCTCATATCAATTCTTATATTAATTCTTATATTTCATCCTGATATCAATTCTGATTCCTGTATCTATCTATTCGATTTCTGTATCCGTCTCGATTGACTGGAATTGGGTGCATTCCTTTGGGTGATAACGATCGTAAAAACATTCGAAACCTAAATATTCTGAACACCAAGAACATCTTGCAAAGGCAGGTTTGCCACAGTCACACTTCCTGGTGTGAGTTCCATTAGGGAAACAAACATCGTTGACATTGTTGAAGATATCACGCGTGGGCAATAATTTTGAGGCAAACCACGCATAACGAATCATTTTTTCGAAAACTGGTGCCTGCAATTGATTATGAACCAATGCGTGGATTGTTATTGCGTCACGTCTAGAAGTGATATCCCTTTGCTGGGCGATGAGTGTAGAGCAATTCTGCAGTTTCCGTATGAAGTTTTTTATTTGGCGGTAAAAGCATACGTCACAGGGTTGACAGAGCGGCGTACACTTCGGAGGAATTACTTTCAACGAACAGGTTGGCATTCCGTTTTCATCCACGAATTTTTCGTCGTATAACGAACGATCACTCTGTCCACCCTGTGACGTATATTTTTACCGCCAAATGAAAAACTTCATACGGAAACTGCAGAATTGCTCTACACTCATCGCCCAGCAAAGGGATATCACTTCTAGACGTGACGCAATAACAATCCACGCATTGGTTCATAATAAATTGTAGGCACCAGTCTTCGAAAAAATGATTCGTTATGCGCGGTTTGCCTCAAAATTATTGCCCACGCGTGATATCTTCAACAATGTCAACGATGTTTGTTTCCCTAATGGAACTCACACCAGGAAGTGTGACTGTGGCAAACCTGCCTTTGCAAGATGTTCTTGGTGTTCAGAATATTTATGTTTCGAATGTTTCTACGATCGTTATCACCCAAAGGAATGCACCCAATTCCAGTCAATCGAGACGGATACAGAAATCGAATAGATAGATACAGGAATCAGAATTGATATCAGGATGAAATATAAGAATTAATATAAGAATTGATATGAGAATAAAGTGTAAGAATTCATGTCTCTTTATAAGAATTAAATATAAGAATATGAGAATATATATAAATGAGTATAAGGAAATTATTATAGAAATGAAATATAGGAATATGTGAATCTGAAAAGGTTGTAGTTCCTGAAAACCATTGACACAAATATTATATACTTTATAATATCATAAATACACAAAACTCATTATGAAACCCAGTTGAAATTTTCCAATAATTATTACGCCCTGTATCCTGTAAATTGGCAAGAAACATTCGCGAAGTAATCTTCTGCGGACATGCATAAATGTAAGAAAAAAAAAAAATTAATATCGGGTTTGAACACGGGACGCAAAAGTGTGATGCCGAGACGCTAGCCGCTGCGCCGCCGCTTCGGTACAACTCAACGCGCGCTGACAAGCATCTAAGGAACGTCGAAAACTTTGACCGTCATTTTCTCGGAAACGGTTGAGTGTCCGAGCATAAGCCGAGACACGTGTTCGCTTATTTTCACCTCTCTTTCACTGAGCAAAGTTCCAGGTAAATAGGGTTATGGCACTTCTGGTGTTCTCCTCTAAGCATACATACCCCTACAGCACACAATATTCCTGCAATGTTGCTGAAATGTTGCACGACAACATTGTAATATTGCAAAAAACATTGTTGCAATCTTGCTGCAATGTTGCTATGTCCGACGATTGAAATATTGCTGCAATGTTCCGCAATGTTCCAGAAATACTGCATCCAATCAATATGCAATATTCCAGCAATATAACTCGTATTGCATATTCAATATTTCAAAAATATTACCTACAATGGAAACTTTATCATTTGAATTATTGCATAAAATAAAAATATGTAGTTTTAAGTCCATAAGACTGCGCGACCACAGAGCGCGGGTAAATATTCTAACAATTGATTGTTAATTGAGGACCCCGGTGCTGGTAATACACCGGACCTTTATCGGTGCTCGGTGGCTCTCTCGCCAGCGCGAGAGCGCCCACGGACCGCCGCCACCTATCGGATCTCAGGCGAAGTGCCGAGATCGTGGCAGGCCCCAGGTTGTCCCGTTACAGTATATAGTCATATTTTACGAATAAGAATAATTCAGAAACAAAATATATTTTGGTTTTATAGCTTTTTTGATATAAAACATTTTTTCAATACGAATATCACAATGTCTCAATATTATTAATATCACGTGTCTTATTAATGTCAAAGCACAACAAAATTTTGAAAATAAATATCAAACAAGAAAAATAAAATGACTCGAAATCAATCGTTATTGATATTTTATGAGGAATACATGAATAGATCTTTTTCAATTGATCGTTCATATTCATTACGCCCGTGTTGTTGTAAAATTTGAAGTTTGATCTCACCAATATTGCTGCAATTTACTCGCAACGTTTCAACAAAATATTGCAGGTATGTTGCTTAGGAACGTTCCCGAAACATTGCTGAGAAGTTTTAGTGCAATGTTGCGTAGCAATGTTGCCACAACGCATCTGCAATATATCATTGCACGTGCAATATGACAACATTGCTGCAACATTGCAGCATTGACTCCACCCCTAAAAATCAGGATTACACAGATAACGTTACATTTGGAAACTATGTGCTTGGCAATACGTGTTGTGAGTTTCATGTCTATTTATTTCACAACTTTTTGTAAGAAGACTGAATTAGAGGTACTTTCGTAAATGTACTTGTCTCCAATTATTGTACACCATTTTTGGTGTTTTTGGGGGTGATTTGTCGACTTTTTGTAAAGTGTTTCCATTCGGTTTTTCAACTATACATAATTCATTATTCTATTTGATTATATAATTTAATATTATTTATAATTTCATGTAATTATATTATTTTTATATGCTTAGTTCATAATTTCGCTGGTCCGATGGACTGCAAAAATTATATTTTAGACACGAAATCATTCATCGATGAGAGAACGAATCATAAACCTCAATATAGATTGAATTTTCTTCATTGTGCAGTTAATAAAATCTATTTATACTAAGGTTCATTATTATTGTTTTTCACTTAACTCCACAAATCATATTTTGGATACAAAAACTCCCATCGGTGAGTTAAAAAATTATAAACCTCATTATTGATAAAATTTTTACCAGTGTGCAGCAAACGGAATGCTATGAAATCTGAGATTCTTGGTTTTCTCATCAATTACCATGAATGATAATAAATGATATACCTCATAACCGATAGCCCTTACCTAATCCTGACCTTAATTCTCGCTATATCATTTATTGGTTTTGAGAAAAAAAACCATGTATGCAGCTTTGGCGTTTCGCGGCCAGCCTCTTTTCTGGAGCTAGTATCATCCGCCATAATCCACAAAGATGTATATAGTATAATATTTTTTATAATTTCATTTAAATATATAATTTTCATATAATTATAATAATGTGTTTGTCCAATAGAATACACAATTTATATTTGAAACAAAAACGTCCATCGATGAGAGAGAAAATCATAAACCTCAATATGAATAGAATTTCCTCCACTATGTAGTGGAAAAAATGTTATTAATACTGAGGTTCATAACTTTTTTTCTTCAACTAACACCACAAATTAAATCCTGTATACAAAATCTACCAACGATAAATAAAAAAATCATAAGACTCATTGTGAATAGAATTTTGTCCATGTCGCAGTGAACAAAATCATGTTGTCCTGGTTGTCCATTGTGCAGCGAATAAAAATCTTCATTGTGCTATGCAGAAAATAGCATTAACATTGAGGTTCACAATTTTTTTTCATCTAACATCACGAATTGGATTCTGGATACAAAATCTTCCGTCAATGAGTAAAAAAATTATAAACCGCATTATGAATAGAATTCTGACCGGTGTGCAGCAAACAAAATATGATAAATACTGAGATTGATATTAATAGTATCAAGTATAGTATTAAACTGTATGATATAAAAAATTTTCGACGGATCATAATGAATTCTAAATACATTTTTTTACAGATCACAATAAATTCTAAATAAATCTTTCTGAAAAAACGACGAACATGTTACATTAATAAAAAATTGAAAGTCTCTGGAAGCCCTTGGCAAACAATTCTTAGACCGCCTTCCATAATTTAGAAGAATTATTTACCAAGAATTGGCAAACCCTTTTAATTTTGCGTCGAGTGAATAAATTTATAATTTTTGTCGTTCAAGGGAACATTCGAATCTTCAAGTACATGTAAATCATTATATTCTGGCAACACAAATCACGACACCAATTTTTTCTACACAAACTGTAAATATGGTTTTTGAATTTTTATTGAGCACATATCATTTTTATTTTTTTTAAGGTTTTCAAATATTAAAGATGAATTCAAACAAATGTGATACATATATATTAACTCGATGCACGTTTTGTAACCAAATCATTTCTATTTACAATGAGTGTTGTCAAACCACCGTTAAATTTAAAGTATTTTTTAAAATAATGTATGAAAATAAACTAAAACAAATGCGACGATATATATATATATATATATATAAATTAAATCGATGCACATTTTATAAACACAAAAATAAAATCGACCCTGCAATTAGTAAATATAAAGTTGGTCGGGAAGACAGCTGCATCGATATTTATTTTTTAGATTATACATGATGGTCGGTACGTAAATTTTTGCAACATCATTTTGGTTGTTTGATCTGCTGTCAGATGGTGCGAAGATATATTTCTGTGTGGTTCGCTTTATCGTCCCACCACGAGCCAATCACTGAGCACAGAAATTGTATCTGCGATTGGGATTGGCTCGTGCAGTGGGAATTCGTTCTGCGAAAAATCGAGGAAGGAGAAAAACCATGATCGTCGTAATATTCGGAAAATAACAATATAAATTCGATATCTTCCATATGCAAACACCTGTACCATTCATTTGGATGTCGACGGAAAGAGAAAAAAATTACGAACAATACGTGTATTTTTTAAATTTTCTACACCGTATATTTCAAGTATAATCGAAAAAATCGATTTTTTAATACAGATATACTCGTGTGTATAAGCAATATCCTTGCTGTATAGAGTCCGCTGGAAGCTCCTCACGTCGGTAAGATTAGGTAATGTACTTGTTTCGAGTCACTATCGCGATTCTTGATTTCTCTCAGGGCGAACACATAACTTTGAACGTACCGACTTCGAATAAGTATGCTCACTACCTTAACGACCTCCGATCTGCATGTACAACCGTGTACCAGACCCATGTTGTTATACACTATTTTTTTTGAGACAGAAATAAAGGATTTCGAAGAAATTAAAGAAATTCACGCCGTGAATTGGAAAAAATTTCAATAATAAATACATTTGTAATTAGTGGAAATGTCGATACTAATTACATTTGTAATTTGTAATTAGTGAAAATATTGATACTAATTACATTCGTAATTAGTGAAAATTTCGATACTAATTACATTTTTAATTTGTAATTGGTGAACATTTTGATACTAATTACATTCGTAGTTTGTCATTAGTGAAAATGTCGATACTAATTATACATTTCAAATTTGTAAATAGTGAAAATATCGATACTAATTACATTTTTAATTTGTAATTACTGAAACCTTCGATACTAATTACATTTGTAATTTGTAATCAGTGATATTTTGTCGCTAGGTATTTTGTCGTCGGTCTTTTGTCGTCGGTCTTTTGGTTTTTGGCTTTTAGTCATGGAACCGTAATTTGTAATTAGTGAAAATTTTTATACTCATCACATTTGTAATTTGTAATTAGTGAAAATTTCGTTACTAATTACATTTGTAATTTGGGTAACACGACTAAAGGCCAACGACAAAATATCTAACGTCAAAATATCTATAACGACAAAATATCTAACGTCAAAATATCTATAACGACAAAATATCTAACGTCAAAATATGTATACGACGAAATATATAACGACAAAATATATAGCTTTCTTTGTTTTGATACGTCCTCCCTGAAACGGTTTGCATTTATCCGTGGGAAACATTGTAATTATTGGTTGCCGTGTGTGGGATAAATACAGCTTATATGGATACACACAAAACTACAATTACAGATTGACGTTGAATTTTGTGTGTGTGTTTGCTTTCATTCGGTACTAATAAACTTTGTTCTGTACTCAATCAGTTGCCATATTCTCCTTTTAGTTAGGGAGGCGAATAGGGGATTTTTCGGGCATACTCGAGCGCGTCAGTTTAAGATATGGGAGATACCTTAGACGTAATAGAACAACTTTGGAAAGTATTAGCTCTTGATCTAGTGACGCGCGCCTAGGATAGACGATCAGATTAGTAAAAAAATAAATCGATAGTCTGAAATACTCGAGCGCATCAGATTAAGGTATTGGAGGTTGATTTTAGTGTTTTAAGACTAAATTCAACTAATAAGTCCTTGATGCCGCAAAGTTATAGGGTCGCGAACTTGTAAAAAAAACCGTTAATCCGGCATTCCCGAGCGCGATCATTTTTTTTTTTTTGAAAAATATAATCTAAAACTTACAAAAAATACAAAATCTGCCGGTTTCCGCATGTCCGAAAGTGTGGAGGAGCCATTTCGTACTCCAAAAAACGCGTTGCGGCATATAAGTCGCAAACGATACATTTTACACAAAAAAAAGGTTTGAATAAAAAAAAAGGTGATTTTGTTTTACGCGAAAAAGATCTCTTTATATTTTTGTCTAAAGTCAAGACTTTTGGACTTGTAGCATCATAAAAACTCAAACTCCCGGTTTTTTGAATATATTTCGAAAACGGAGGGTGTTACAAAAAAAATTGATATGAAACAACGATGATTAAATTATCTAACTTTTATTATATCTCAAACTTTTTTTCCTAAAGCTTCTCGAAAATTTTTGTGGACTCAGAACAAGTGGACCATACACGTCATACCCACCGCTAAAATGGTTTTTACCATTCTAGCTTTTCTTTTCGAAATTACTTCATCTTTCGATTTTAATAGGTCTCGACGGCGCTCAAGAATGCCGCCATTTAGCGACCTAACCTCCCTAACTATTTCGTCGATATCACGCGAACGATTCTATGATGCCGTTGAACTTCATGCGCAGTCAAAAAGACAAACCGCTTTTAATTGTCGACGGTTTCGTATATAATTTAACACATAAAGGTGTTAAAAGTATTACGTGGCGCTGTGTGGAATATAAATAGTTTTTATGCCCTGCACGTATGAACGCCAATTCAATGAACCGTAACGGTGAGAATTGTTGAAGTTATGCCGCGTGCAATTTTTATGCTATATCCTATCGCGAAGATACTATATCCTATCGCGTAAAATGATGGTGTAATATGATGATGCTATATCCTATGGCGAAGATACTATATCCTATCGCGTAAAATGATGTAAAATGATGCAAATGATTAAATGTAAAAGATGTAGAAAATATATTTTGGATTTTATATTTTGTCACTAGATATTTTGTCGTTAAATATTTTGTCGCCTAGATATTTTGTCGTTAGGTATTTTGTCGTCGGTCTTTTGGTTTTTGGCTTTTAGTCATGGAACCGTAATTTGTAATTAGTGAAATTTTCAATACTAATTACATTTGTAATTTGTAATTCGTGAAAATTTCGATACTAATTACATTTGTGATTTGTAATTAGTGAAAAATTCGATAATAATTACATTTGTAATTTGTAATTAGTGAAAATTCCGATATTAATTACGTTTGTAAATTGAAATTAGTGAAAATTTCGATACTAATTTCATCTGTAATTAGTAATTTGAGGGAAATTAATTACTTAAAGTAATTAGTAGTGGGTATTTAAGAAATATTGATTTTTGTCTAATTAGCAAGTATCTGATTAAAGTTGTCCAAATTTCACCAAAAAAGAATAACTATTTGTTACTAAATATTAAAATAAATTAACTTATCTAAAATCTCTGACGTGGTTCACTTCGAAATGTTATTTCGAAGTTCTGATCAAATTTCAGAATAGAAAGATTGAATATTGTTGAAGTTATGCCGCGTGCAATTTTTATGTAATATACTTAAATACGCTCAGTCAAAAAATTAAAGGAACAGCAAAATTTTCGAGATTTTTCAGCGATTTTCCAAAGGCTGTAACTTTGTTAATTTTGGTCGTAAAATTTTTTCAAAAAAAGCATTTTGAAGCTTGAATCTTCTACTTTTGGAATCTTAAGTCAAAAATTTCTTTTGGGCATCACCCTCGACGCAGTCGAAAGAAATATCACGGTAAAAATTTTATCGAATATTCTGCTTTTTTCAAATCAGTCGATGGGCTCCAAAAATTTTTTCCGAACTTAACCAATCCATGGATCGCTTAGCTGAATTCTTTGCCTTTAATTTGCTTTTTTAATTTTTGTTCTACGACCATTTTTCGCTGAGATATCGGCGATTGAACAAAAATTCGTATTTTTTTTTTAAATCTTCGATATCTCTGGAACTGATGATCGTACAGCGAGTCAATGGTGGTTTTCGTAAATTTGAATCTACCCTTTATAAGTGCCTAGCCAAGTTTTTTTCGCAACATCTGCAAAGTTGTGGTAGATTTTCTAAAACAAGAAAGAAAGCTAATTTTTTGGACTTTTTCAAGTCAAAATTAAGCATGGAAACAATTTTTTTTCGTTTATGACAATAACAGGCACTTATAGAGGGTAGGTTCAAGTTTACGAAACCCACCGATTACTCGCTGTACGATCATTAATTCCAGAGATATCGAAGATTTAAAAAAAATCACAAATTTTTGTTCAATCGCCGATATCTCAGCGAAATATGGTCGTAGAACAAAAATAAAAAAAGCAAATTGAAGCCAAAGAATTCAGCTAAACGATCCATGGATTGGTTTAGTTCGGAAAAAAATTTTGGAGCCCATCGACTGATTTGAAAAAAGCAAAATATTCGATAAAATTTTTACCGTGATATTTCTTTCGACTGCGTCGAGGGTGATGCCCATAAGAAATTTTTGACTTAAGATTCCAAAAGTAGAAGATTCAAGCTTCAAAATGCTTTTTTTTTTTAAATTTTACGACCAAAATTAACAAAGTTACAGCATTTGGAAAATCGTTGAAAAATCTCGAAAATTTTACTGTTCCTTTAATTTTTTGACTGAGTGTAGATGATCAATAATTACATTAAGTTTTATTTTTCTATTACCTTTTCTTCCACCTTAAAAAAAATTATTAAAAAAAACAGCTTTTAATTTTTTCATAATGTTGCACCAACTCAAAAGAATTGGAAAAATTCCTGAGTATAGAGGAGTATAAGAGACGTTTCCTGTTAAAATCTCGAAAATTTTGCTGTTCCTTTAATTTTTTGACTGAGTGTAGATGCTCAATAATTACACTAAGTTTTATTTTTCTATTACCTTTTCTTCCACCGAAAAAAAAATTATTTAAAAAAACAGCTTTTAATTTTTTCATAATGTTGCACCAACTCAAAAGAATTGGAAAAATGCCTGTGTATAGAGGAGTATAAGAGACGTTTTCTGTTAAAATTTGGTGATTGCACGTTTTCAAAAACGTAGTCAAAAAAATTATTTGAGTTTATTTTTTTTTTTAATTGGCTTTGATTTTGGGAATCAAATCAAAGATATTTTAGTATGTCTTTTACTCTCAAGTGTTTGGAAAAAAATCGTCATTTGTTAATTTTCATTTTTACTTAAAAAAAAAAATAAAAACGGAAAAAGAGGTTTTTGTAAATAACTCGAAAATTGCTCAAAATTAAGAGTTGAAATTTTGGGTGAATGATTTTTATTTGGTATCAAAATTACCTCGAAGTGTCGATTGAATACGGCGCGGGGGCAGATTTGGCATGCTTATCCGGCTATGCCCTTTACACGCTGTTTGCGAGAAAAATGTGGAAAAAGCGAAAAAAAAAATTCTTTTTTAATAATGATTATGCAGTATTCAGGGGCAATTAACATAATCCTTTAAATTTTTGAAAAAAAAAATTTCAAAAGAATTAAAAAATAAATTTTGAAATTTTTTTTTCTGTAAATTTAAGCGCCGTTTGCGATAAAAATGGGGAAAAACATAAAAAATTTGTATTTTTTAAATTTTAATTATGATTATAAAGTGTTGAGGGGCAATAAACATGATCCTTCAATTTGTTTAAAAAAATTTATTGTTTGAAACAAAAAAAACCGTTCGATAGATCAAATTGAAACTTTACAGCGTTTTTGTGGGTATATTGAGCTGTAAAAGTCACGCTTAACATGTCGTTTTGTCGATATTTTTAATTTAGCCGTTGATTTTCTAAAAAACCGTAAATAGCCCTTTTTCTCCTATTTTTTCAAATTCATGGCAAAGATGGAAAACATTTTTTTTTATCAAAAAACCATCGTCAATCCTTGTAGAGCATTAATTCAAGTTTTTGAACCCCCCCTTTTAATTTCTCTGCGATAATTGGTTGCTGAGATATCGTAAAATGGTCGCATCGAGATCTTAAAAAAGCAAATTGAAGCTAAACAAACAAGCTATTCGGTTCGTTCAATGGTTTAGCTGGAAAAATTTTTCTTAAGTAACTGCAGCAAAAAAAAAAGTAATAAAAATATACCAATTTTTTTTCCCTCACTCTTTCTTAGAATTGCGTAAAACCTGTAGCTTCGAAAAAATTTTTGTTAAAAAATCTAAAAACTAGAAACTTAATACTTCAAAATGCTTCTTTTTAGACCTCCATACGACCATTTTTCACTGAGATACAGCATTGTTATAAACTACACAAAATTGAGGAAATTTTGTTGATCCCTTAATTTTTTCCAGTAGTGCAGTTACATTACTGTAATGTCACTTCGTAACAAATACTTTACGTAACGACTACACAACTTGCTTACATTAAATGTACTGTAACAAAGTTATATTCTAGTTATGTAACCTGCGTATACGCAAGTAACGTGTTATGTAACATTTATGTAAGATAAATGGGGTGCAACGAAGTGATTCGTCGTTATTTGTCCTTAAATTAAGGATCCGCAGGAGATTAATAGTCACAGTATTGCGGTAATATAATTTCAATATTTCAATTGTATAACTGCAATATTAAAGTGGTATCACTGCAATATTGCAGTAATATAACTGAAATATTACAATGATATCACTGCAATATTGCTGTTATATAAATACAATATAACATTACATTGCAATATACAGAACTGTTACATAACTGTTATATAGCAGTTATGACTTGTTACATTACCTTGCAATATAGCTGTTAATACCGGATATATAACATGTTATATAACAATGTTATATTGCTGAGTTGTAACTTACATGTAACCTCGAGTACTGAAAATGACTCGTCACACGAAGTTTCAACGATTTTCGACTTCCGGAAAGCACCTCTAAGGGGGGGATGAAATTTTGAAAAAAAATATCTCGTGTAGTTGAGACATTTCCGTCGTTTTTATTTTCGTTATAGGATCGTAAATATTTAAAATCACCCCAAGACTTCCAGAAAGAATATTTGAGACCCATTCTTTTTATTGTCGTTGCAGAATCGTGGATACCTGAAATGACCCCCGAAAATGCTAAACTATTTTCGATTTCTGAAAAGTATTCTTTAGAGAGGTTGAAAATTGAAGAAAAGTCTCTCATGCTAGGAAATTCTTATAGCCATCTCATATTTATATTTTTTATTATCGTCGTATGATTGTGAATACTTAGGATGATCTAAAAAAAAGTTTGTATTTAGAAAATATGCGAACTCTAAGGAATTTTTTAAATGCAAATCCTACTTTTTGTAGAGTTAGTTCAAGAAATAAATTCACGAAGCTCAGTTTCAATAGCATCTCGCTTTCACTCCAAAATAAAGGTTATTTCGTCTGTAATATACGCTTTAAGCACCATATGACTGTTATATTGGTACAGAGATGTGTGTTTTGTTTGCCATTCTCAATTTCCAGAAACAGCAACTCGCCTCATCTATCGTAAAATTCTAACAGCTGTTGATTTTACTCCGATTTCCGATTTACTCCGATTTAGTTACTTTTTGGGATGAGCAATCCGGGGCTTTCCAGCTACGGCAATGTCTGTTCAGAACGACCAATCCGGACAAAGAAATACATCAGAAACGAACTGGATGTGTTGCAACGTGTCGAAACTGGACAGCACGTAATACCCTACCAGCAAATTAATGGGTGAGCTCCGTCGATAAGACCACTCGTATAAGAGAAAGCCTGGCGAAATTAAATATCCACGATAGGTAATACGCCTTTAGGGCGTGTTCTGGTTTTCGCTAATGTTTGCATGAAGGCGCTTATTCAAAGAAACTTCGATGCGCATTATGTGATATTTGAGCTCATCTGCACACACCCAACATATGATTCTGTTCGCGTCACGTGAGAAAGCAAGTTTTTATCTAACTGCTCGTTATTTCTTACGCCGCATGTCATTTATCCTGACTGATACCAAATACATTGGTGTTATCGAGTGAGTTGGAAACTACTATTCACATACGGTACGTGAATGAAATCAATTTTGTTGCACCTTTCGCATGTTTGCGGAATATTGTAGAACTTACAAAAGTTGAAATATCAAACGTGTTAAAAAAATTAATTTATTGGAAGCCACTGGAAGACATAAAGTATGGACTACGAATAGAGCGTCACCAGAGAGAAAGAGATAGCGACTTACGTGGGTCAAGTGCTGTCTCTTTCTAACAGTAGCCAATGAGAGAGTCAGAAAGAGATAGCTATGGCCCCCGTTTCGTTCTCTCTTCGTCTACCCAGGCGGACACTTTAGGCAATGGCTTCCAGTGCGGACGCGTAGTCCATACTTTATGTCTATGCTCTAGGTAAGTTTTAACAGAGAACATAGAGGTTACATAGAAGCGTAGGCCCCGTGTTAGCGTTTGGCAGACTTTCTCGGGGTGCTGTATACCGAACACCACGCGAGCACCCGGAAAAAGTGTGCCAAGCGCTCCCATAAGGCCTACGCTTCCATGTAACCTCTATGTTCTCTGGCTTTAACGGACACGTTTACGCCGCCTGCTGGCCTGCATACGCAGCCTCGAATTTCGCTGGGTAAACCGTCCAATTTCTGACGTAGGCTGCATTTGTTGACTTTTTGGCAAAAGGTTAATTAGATATCCACCCTGTAAAAGAAGTTAATTAACTTTTTAGTGAATATAGTTAAGAATTTCGAAAAAAATTATACAAATCGGCTTTGTTATCGTAGAGAACTTTTTCCAGGTATTCATCACGTTCTTTTTACATGAAGCGTCTAACATCTAATTCCTGAAATTGTACACGTACGATACCGTGTAATATAAACAATAAAAATTGGAATATCGTGATATAAAGGATGTAGTACTTATAAATTCAAATTACCTTCAATAAAGTCTAAATACCTTTTAATAAGTTTTCTCAATGGTTTGGAGTTTAAAAGGTGTTTACATTGAGGGGCGGTTACCGTCGAAAGCCATGAAAAATGCATGAGCGTGTGGATCGGTTCATCCGTTGAAGCTGAAAAGCGCCCCGCGCGCTGACAAATTTTAATCCCAGAAAAACGCATTTAAGTTTAACATTATAAAAGAACATTCAACAACTTACTATAGATCTGAAAATATCCTTTAACCCATGTGTTCTAAACACTTCAAGGATGGAAATTATGTAAAAAAAAAAAAAACAAATTTACTTTTTCATCGTCATGAACGATAACCTGGCCTTGAGGGGAAAGCCATTCTAAGGGATGAAAAATTGTCAATCTTTAAGAATTCATCTCACAGACACAACTAATTATTAGAGGATCAGATTATTGTTTTCTTTATTAAGTATTTATTTATATTTTTATTTATTAAGTAACTTATTTCATAACAATTTTTATTTCAAAATCTTAAAAATTAACAGAAATAGATATCATCATAACGACAAAAGCAGTTGTAGCTATCGTAATCCGGAGCCGTTTTTTAAATGATTATTTATAAAATAGCTAAATTTCAATTTGATAAACAATTTTTATTTTCAAACATTACATTTTTTTAAACATTTTTAGAGCCTTTTTGCATTCAAGCAGGGTCTAATGACAGGAATTAAAAAAATTTCTGAAATCGGCTACATACCGACTAGCCACTGCGATTACCAATATAAAAAAAAAGATTTTTCAATTTTCTAGTATTGTTTGGGACGGGGACAAAAAAAGCCATGTAGAGAAAAATGCCATTGTGGTTTTCGTTGATATTAATCGGTAACGCTACCTGCTCTCACTAAAGTGACTAACTCAGTCAATTTACAGAATGTTAACTCAAAATTTCAACTATACGTTGTCGAAAATATAAACTTTAAAGAAATATAATTTTTTCAATTTTTACAGTGGCTTCGCCCTTAAGAATGTATTCTTTAACAGACTGCCGAAAATTAACGACTGTGACTTTTCAAGCAGTTCCAAGCTTTTAAAACTTGTTAAAAAATAATAAAAGCATGGATAACCGTCTTGTTCGATAACGAATTTTGAAAATCAACTTTTGTCAGTACAAAGGACATTTTTTCATCGCAATTTTAACATGTTAGCGTGATCAACCAGTCACAGAACGACAATGGGGTTAACTAAATCGCAAATTACTCCCTGGATATTTATTTGGACTTTGTGTATGCCATGTGCAGGTGTTCACGACGCTAAGACTTCATTTAAAAGAAGAAGCAACTGTTCTATCGTTTGAAAACAAATCGTATTAAGAAATCGTCATCGCAACAAAATTGTTCTCTATACACAATTGCAGAACAAATCGAAGACGGTGGCGGCTAGCCGTGCTGACCTAGACTAGTAATAAACCTGTGAATACAGATTTATCACTGGTCTTTTCTATTCCTCAACAGATTTTTTTTCGCTCAAGAAAACTGATCCATTCTATTTTTTTTTTGTTTTAATCAAGTTTTTCATTGAAAGATAATTGCCGAACATTTCTGGGTTACAGTACGTATAGATAAACTTTAAAAACTATCGGTATATCGAAAATAAATCAGAGTCTTTAGGCTGGAACAGAACAGCATCTCTAAGACTAAAGTTTTGACAATGTGTAACAATGAATATAATTTTTTTTGTCTAACATTAAGGAAAAAAGAAAGATACCGGGGGTGGAATTGCGTGGAAAAGAGAGGTTAATCTTTGGCAAACCAAAAAAAAACCACGCTAGATATCTTAGTATTTAAAAAGAACGATAAAACCAAAAAAAGGAAAGTCCTAAGAAGGGCTCATGTTATTGTCATACTTAAATAGTACATATATATATATGAGGCATTCCAGCTATAACCGAGCGGCCATTACCTCGACATTTTTTTTCGTGTCGCTGATTTTTTTTCAGTTACTTTTCGACAAAAAAAACATACGTATTTCTCAAAAAAAATTATTTTTCATCCTCTTACGTTTTAACACCTTTCAAAGTACAATTTTTGTTTTTTCGACAAGAGTGTATCCTACAATTTTTTTCAAATCAATTGACAAAAAAGTACATTTAAAACCGCATCTTTTGATCGCTATCCCATCATGGAGAAATCATTTTTCGATTTTTTCTATGTGTATGAAACTTTGAAAAATGTGTTTTTATTCGTAAGAAAAGGAGTAAGTACATAGGTAACATAGTTGATGCTATTATTTATTAATACAGTTATAATATTTATGTGCATATAAATAAAAAATAAACAATTATTTTTCATCCTCTTCCGTTTTAACACCTTTCAAAGTACAATTTTTTTTTCGACAAGAGTGTATCCTCCGACTTTTTTCAAATAAATTGACAAAAAAGTACATTTTAAACCGCATCTGTTGATCGCTATACCATCATAGGGAAATCATTTTTCGATTTTTGCTATGTGTATGGAACTTTGAAAAATGTGTTTTTATTCGTAAAAAAGGAGTACGTACACAGGTAACGTTGTGGATGCTATTATTTATTAATACAGTTACAATATTTATGTGTACATAAATATTGTACACATTTTTGTATACATTGAAAACACATTTTTCAAAGTTTCATACACACAAAAAACATCGAAAAATGATTTCTCCATGATGGGATAGCGATCAAAAGATGCGGTTTTAAATGTACTTTTTTGTGAATTTATTTGAAAAAAATCGGAGGATACACTCTTGTCGAAAAAACGAAAATTGTACTTTGAAAGGTGTTAAAACGAAAGAGGATGAAAAATAATTTTTTTTTAGAAATACGTATGTTTTTTTTTGTCGAAAATCGACTGAAAAAAAATCGGCGAAACGAGAAAAAAATGTCGAGGTAATGGCCGCTCGGTTTATAGCTGGAATGCCTCATATATATACTTATGCATTTAATAAGTATCTAAATGAAATAATAACTTTAAAATTAGCTTAAATTCTATTCTTTATTTTTATCTCCTTGAGGAAACAATTTTAGACGCGGGGGCGATTTATCTTCTTTTTCTTCGTTCCCTTGTTCTGTGCGGCCTAGTATTCTCACAACGAAGTCTTCTTCTTCTTAAGTCGTTGATGTGGCAGGCGGAAGGATCGAGCCAAAAATATTTTTTCCAAACCAACACTTAAAAACATTTTTGTCGAGACGAGGGTTATCGAGTTTATCAATGATTGGAATGGATGTATCATATAGGGTATTCCACGGGTAACGGGACAGGTTTTGGCCGCGGGTCTTCAATTTTTTCATCCATCTGTGTATTGTCTTCTTATATCATATAAAAACATTTCCATTTAGTTATGGAACCCAATTGAGTCTGGGTTCTCGTTGAGTTCTAATCGAAATATACAAAAATACAATATTCAACGTACCTTTAATTGTGTGTCTTACGTGTCAATACAGCAAACTTTAAATCTAACCAGTGCTTTTTAACTGGAAAAGAGCTCTCTTTTCAATAAAGCAAATGGAATATTAATCCGATATGTAAAAAAAAATGGTCAGCCAAAAATCTGAGAAAAAAACCGTTTTTATTTTTTTTCGGCCCTTAGGGTCTACTGAATTTTCTCAAAAATTTTACTGAACATAGTTCAACACGTGAGAAATGTTCAGTAAAATTTTCAGCTTGCCTTTTTTTCGTTTACTGGCAATAAAATTAATAAGTTTTGTCTTGAACAATTGAATTGCATTAATATTGTATTGAGAGTGCTCCAATGAAGTTAAAATGTGAGTCAATGTGAATACTAATACTGTACAAGTTTAGCATTAGTAAAATGTATGAAATCTATTATTCCGACAGAAATATTCTCTTCGTTAGTATATGGTGGCCCTGAAAAGGGCAATTCAATTGTTCAAGACAATACTTATTAATTTTATTGCCGGTGAACAAAAAAAAGGCAAGCTGAAAATTTTACTGAACAGTTCTCACGTGTTTAACTATGCTCAGTAAAAAATGGCCCTTTTCAGGGCCACCATATACTAACGAAGAGAATATTTCTGCCGGAATAACAGATTTCATACATTTTACTTATGCTAAACTTGTACAGTATTAGTATTCACATTGACTCACATTTTAACTTCATTGGAGCACTCTCAATACAATATTAATGCAATTCAATTGTCTAAGACAAAACTTATTAATTTTATTGCCAGTGAACAAAAAAAAAGGCAAGCTGAAAATTTTACTGAACATTTCTCACGTGTTGTATATAACCGGTGCTAATTGAATAATTTGTTAGTATTGGATCAGGATGGCTAAAGGATTCAATAATATTGTTTTTTGACAAGGCAGTGTATGCGTAGTAATCTCTAGTTAGTCTAATTATAAAATTGTCTATCCTAGGTATATTGGCAGTGTTGTGTATGATTGAATTTTTAACTGTGTTACAGAACGGTTACTTACAGTAACCAAATGAAACCTGAATCCTGAAAGTAACAAAATGAAAATGTATCGATAACAAAACATTTCGTTATTCCAATGCTTACGAAATGATTTTAATGTTATTAAAAAATTCGGTTCATATAAACATTTTGTTTAACCTGCACTTTGTCAACGTATATGAAGAGAAAAATGTTTGTAGCGTGGTACGAAATTGTATTCCGCAACAAAAATATTTAACAATCCAACATATTAAGGTTTCATGTTATAAGTGACAAAAATAAAAACTAACACATGTTCGTGCAATTATAAAGTTAAAAGGTTTTAAAGTTAATAAAATAAAATTTAAATCGGGTAGACGTTATTTTAGTATACATATTATTAACAAAAAGCTATGCACCGTAATGCGGCAGAAATGATAAATTACACTTTTTTTTTTCAAAAAAGAGTGCAATCCACATGAATTTTAATAGTATTTAAGAAAATAGAAAAAATACTTCTTCGATGCAACTATTCTAACTTATTACATATTTTTCGCAGAATAGACAAAAATGACGTTCGCTGGAAAGGTCGTACTAATAACCGGAGCTAGTTCCGGTATTGGAGCAGCAACTGCTATTCATCTGTCAAGCTTAGGAGCATCGTTATCCATTACTGGACGCAATGTCGAAAATTTGGAAAAGGTTGCGGGTCAATGTGAAGGTCCAAAACCATTTATCGTTTCTGGGGAGCTCACTAATGCAAACGATACGGAAAAAATTCTCAATTCGACAATTAATCATTATGGAAAGTTGAATGTGCTGGTAAACAATGCTGGAACTTTGGAAAATGGAAGCATTGAAAATACCAGTTTGGAACAATTTGACAGGTATACAGTTTCTGTGAAACATTTTTGATTTTTGGTGTGTTAAACATATTTTATCCCAAAAGTTACATATTTAGTATGTATTTCGGAACATACAGCCTCGGCCAAAAGTATTAAGTACCGACGTTTTTGCACGTCAGCCGTGGAGTTTTTAAATCCAGACTTTTTTCTAGTATGTATGGTCTTGAGCGTAACAAAACGAAGTTTTATGCATCAAAAATTCCTCGGATACATACGATGAAGCAAGTTTCTGGTGCGAATATGATTTTAAAGTTTTTTTTTTCACGTACCCAATCTGCACTTATCGCTCACAAGGAAAGTCTTGGCGGTGAAATTACCTTCTGAAGTTGGGACCTCTGAGGGGTAGGGGAGACCGGGGACAGTTGTAACAATCTGTATTTTGGCTTTTCCTGGGCTTTTTTCACTGCATAGAGCATTTAATGGTCTACAAGATGATTCTATGTTGAAGTCTGTAACTAGAATTGAAAAAAAGTATAGGCCTTTATAAAAAAGTGTAAGAAATTGTTACAACCGTCCCCTACTCCGGGACAGTTGTAACAGTCGATGGGGCTAGTTGTAACATAAGATTTTAACACAAAATTATATCTTTTATTATAACCAATATTATATAATATTATTACAACATCAAACATTATTACAGGGATATATATTACGGTCACAATGATAAAATCTTAACACATGGAAATAGTCGTATCGAATTGATAAGAATAATGAAATAATAGAATAAAGTCTCAGACATACCCAACCTGTCAAAAAAACATGACATAACCCAAAGTTACGTGCCGTAGTTACCTGTATAGATTTTCCATTTTTGATCTCTTCATACGCTTCTTCGTACGTTGGCAGGTCGGTAAAGGCTCGTTGTGTGATTCTTACGCGTTGCGGAGGAATTTTCGCACACAGAAACTTAAAAAAAAAGGTCTGTATGACGTTAGATTCAATGTTTAGATGTGAAATTCTCATGACAACTGACAGCCGACAAACTGTTACAACCGTCCCCGGCAAAATTGTTACAATTGTCGCCAGATGGTTTTTTCTAGTTTAAAGTTATAATTTAATTAATTTTCTCAAGCTGGAGGCTTTAAAGACCGCGAAAGTTGACACAAAAATGTCCAAGGAAGCTTATGAAAAAAAAAATAATGACTATATGTAGCGCAGTAATCGAGATATTCATGTTTATCGGAAGCCGCAACAGTTTACTTTAGGCCTGAGAATACCAATACACCTCTCTGGTCAAGCTGCTTAGTGCGGATGTCTCCTAGCCTAGTAACCAAATGTGAGGAACTGCAAGACGCATTACGTGCCTGCGGGACACGGTGGTACCTACTATAGTTTGGGAGATATTCGCTATGTTACAACTGTACCCTGTTACTTTTGTCCCCGGTCTTCCCTACTTTTTAGGTTTCACCTAATTCCACTTGAGATAATCCAGTGCACCCAAATGGATAATTACCTTGATGATAAATGATGAAAACTGCAACTTATTTTATATCGGGGGGTTGCATGGGAAAATGTTCTGGGGGTTGAAATTCACTAAATCCTTATAATGAAAAAACGATTGCACCTATCTTGATGGATTCAATTGCACTTTGAAGAGGGCAAAAAAAGAGTACATAGAGGTTTGTGCGTTTTTTTCGCAAATCAAGTTGAGGGGGTAAACTACTCTTATACACGTGAGATTATACTCACAAGTAATCTCAATAAAATGGCAGTAATTCTTTTTTTTTCTTATTTCTTCTCCTCGCGATGAGTTTTTTCTGTAAATTCTCAACATCTGAATCTCAAAAGTTGGATAGGTTTTTTTCTAAACTACATTTTCATAACTGGTGAAAGAGATACAACAAAAAGTATGCGTGCAATCTTGATGGTTTTTTTTCATTTGAAGGCAATTTGAGACTCTCCTAGTTATACTTAAAAGATTCCACTTAAAATTTATTTAAACAATTGATTTTACCTAATTGAACAAGGAAAATTCGAAAAAATCAAATTTTCCCGCTGATAATTTTTTTTTACCCGAATTTTAACCGATAGGAGCTTGGTATTATTAACATACCATTAGTATTAACATCATGTGGTACGAGTTGACGAAATTATATCGATAATTTTTCGACAATTTACCCGCTGTTGCTAGGCAACTGACGAAAATTGTCTAATAGCTTGTAGCTGACGTAGGTGTAAGAAATACCAAGCTCCTATTGGTCAAAATTCGGGTAAAAAAATAATCAGTTATAATACCCCTCGTGCTTGGAAATTATCGGGTATTTCCCGATAGCTTCGTTGCCAAACTGCACACGCATGTCACTAGGCAGGGAAGCTTGAGGGAAATACCCAATTAATTTCCAAGCACGAGGGGTATTCGGCGGATTATTTTTTTCACTCGATTTTCAACCAATAGGAGCTTCGTATTTAACATCTTCGTCGGAAAAATCGAATGGCTTTATTAAAAATTATATTCGACATACCCGATTTTTTTCCGCTCATCTCGATGAATTTGACGTTTCTGACACGTATGTGGGTTACAAGCTGTTGAAAAATTTTCGTTCGTTACCTAGCACCAGCCGGGAATTTTTCGAAAAATTACCGATATAATTTCGTCTTGCTTGTACCACGTGATGTGAAATGCTTAGCTCCCATTGGTTGAAAATCGAGTGAAAAAAATAATCGGCTGAATACCACTCGTGCTTAGAAATTATCGGGTATTTCCCGATAACTTCGTTGTCTAGCAACTTGCATGAGAAGTTTGGCACATCAAAATCCCGAGCGCGCAGCGCGAGAGACTTGGTGCCCCAACTGCACATGCATGTCATTAGGCAGGGATACTTGAAGGAAATACCCGATTAATTTCCAAGCACGAAAGGTATTCAACGGATTCTTTTTTTGACCCAAATTTCGACCAATAAAAGCTCGGTATTTAAATAAGTAAGTAAATTTTAAGTAAATTTTTGGTTGTTTCCTAGCAACAGCCGGAAAATTTTCGAAAACTTACCGATATAATTTTGTCTGCCTCGTACTACGTGATAATAAATACCAAGCTCCTATCGGTTGAAATTCGGGTTTGGGTTGAGATGCAATAGTTTTTTTATTATAATGATTTTGTAAATTTCAACCGCTATAACTTTTTCCCTATGCGACCCCCCGATATAAAACCAGTTGCATTTTTTATCATTTATCATCAAGGTAATTATCCATTAGGATGCATTCGATTATCTCGAGTGGACATAGATTAAGCCTGAAAAGTACCCCTTGGAAGTCTTAACTTGAGGGGGTAATTTCACCTCCCAGAAACGTTTCTCCGCCGATAAAAAAAATACGAGTCTCTTAGACTTTTATGTAGAATAACATATTTAAAGGTGTTAAAATAATCGGTTACGGTTCGGCCAGTGATTGCGATGATGATGGAATAATTTGTTATTATCTCCTTTAACGTTTCGATTCTGATTGGGATCTTCTTCAGAATTTATTTACTCTATAATTTCTATTACATGTTATTAGCAACTCAATTTGTATCATATATATATTACATTTATTTGACGATGAAGAATTCGTTCCATCATTTATTATTAGGTTAGGATATCTGTCATTTCGAATTACCTGAGTTTTGAGAATAATTTCTAATTTTTCCATTTTATTTATCCTGGATGATGATCTTTTATGTTTTATTGATTATATCAATAAATTTATTTTGTTGAGAAGGAATCAATAAGAAAAATTTTATTGATTCGATGTAGCAATTTTATCCTTGTATTGAGAAATGATCGTTTTTGTGCGATCATTAACATCTGTGACGGGTGATAATTTTTATATTGGTTAAGTGGATCAAAAATTGTATTGTATGTCAAGTGTGAATGTGTTATTTGCCAATAGAATCTGCTGTTGATATCTTCGAGGATACATATCGAAATCAAAATTTTTATTTTTATTACATTTCGTTGTGTATGATCTCAGATCGATCGAGAGACTAACCGGCGTCTATTTATTGGAAGAGTGTGGGGTGTATGTGTTATCGTTTAGGCAGTGCCATGTCAAGTGAATTATAATTTGTGTGTGTTCTCTGGTGTGATGGCCGAGATATTAGTTCGTTATGTTCAATGCCGTATCGATGAATCTTTATGTTCAATTATTGGATCTCAATGTGAGAAAGTAGTTAAGAGTTTGTCAAGTTGTAAAAAATTTTATTTTCATTTTAAAGGTCATTTTGTGAAATATTTTGATTTAAAAGTTAAATGGTAAAAATATTTATGTCATATTATTGAGTTATATATGTTGCGTAGTTTGTCAATGTCAGTTCTAAAATTTATGGCATTAGAGTGTGCCTTAATTTGAATCATCTCTAAAATGAATCGTTTTTCAAACCTTTTTTTGTTATTTAAAATTTTTACATCGTCGAATTCAAATTGATGTCTTAATTCCATTGCACGTTTTGCTAATGCTGTGTTTTGTATAGCTGCGTGTTTTAGGCTACTTTTGTGTTCGTTTATTCTAATTTTTAAGTATCTTTTGGTTTGTCCGACGTATACTGAATCACAATCGATTTTGTAAACTACGGTGGATTTGTTTATATCTATTTTGTCTTTCGTGGAATCAATGATGGAATGAATGTTGTGTTTGTTGTAAGTGACTAATGTTATGTTAACTTGTCGAAAAAGTCGGAATAGTTGATGGTGAATATTTTCAGTGTAAGGTAAGATAATGAGTCTAGAGGAGTCAAATGTGTTTTTCTTGTTTGATTGTGTGCGGATCTCCCTTAGACTCCGTTTTATCATCTTTTCTGTGAATAGAACTGGGTAGCAGTTTTGTGTCATCGTGTTTTTTATTAGTTCTAAGTTTCTTTGGTAAAATGAGGGGTGTGATAATTTTCTGGCTCTGTCAACTAACATAAATATGATCCCTTTTTTTGGCTAAGTGGATAGTGAGAAAAGCAATTTATGTTTCTGCCTGACCGAGTTGATTTTCTGTACCAATCTGTGCGTTGTTTTCTCGAATTAATAAGATGTCTCAAAACGGTATTTTATTGTTTATTTCTATTTCGGTTGTGAATTATAATTTAGTGTGGTATGAGTTAAACGTTTGGACAGTTGAGTCTATTTTGTCCGCGGGAAGCGCCATGATGATATCATCTACGTATTTTTTGCATATTGGTATTGTGAATTTCAATTTTTCTAGACAATGAGTTTCTAAGTCAGTCATTACTATGTTTGATAGTATTGGGGCAAGGGGTGAGCCCATCGGTAAGCCAAAGATTTGTTGATAAATTTTATCTTGAAACGTAAAGAAAGTAGAAAACATTATGAATTCTATTGTTTTGATTATTTCATTTAGTGGAAATTTGTCTGAGAAAAGATTGGATCGTTTTTGAAGACTTTGTATAACTAATTCCAACGGGACGTTTGTGTATAGTGATATGACATCGAAAGAGACAAGTTTGTAGTTAGTGGGAATAATGATTTTGGAAATTAGTTCTTGAATGGAAAAGCTGTCTTTCGTGTATGAGTTTGTTGTGTCTATTAGTTTTGAAAGTTTTCTTTGGATGAAATCGGCAAGTTTGGGTGTGGGGCTATTAATGGATGATACTATTGGACGAAGAGGATAATTTTGTTTGTGAATTTTCGGAAGACAATATAAACGCGCCAGGTTACAGTTTTATCTGCCTTTAAGTATGTGTGAGTCGTTTAATCAATTATTTTTAAATTACTCCATCTTGTTAAAATATTGTTGATGCCTTTTTGTAGTCTGTTGCATGGATTTTTGTTTGTGAGTTTATAAGCTGTTTCGTCAGAGAGTATGTCGTATGTTTTTTTGATATAGTCTGATGTATTTAGTATTACTGCTGAATTCCCTTTATCCGCTCTTGTGATTAATAATTGGCGGTTATTTTTGAGAAATAAAGATGTGTTTTTGATGATTTCATTAGTGTGAAAGAGTGAGCTAGGTGTTTTTATTTTATCTATTAGTTTGGTGAATTTTCCTCTGATTTGTTCTTGGTTTTTCTTGTATTGGTTTTTCTAGTAAATATTCAACTTTTGATTTAAATTCTGACATAGATTTGTATATGCATGCTTTAATGTCAGTTGGTTTTAGATACGGAAAACACAATTTGTGTCCTAGTGACAAAAAAGTAGATGTATGTGTTGGAATGTCTATAGTGAAGGGAGGAATCGGCTGCTATTCGGCCAGTGGTTCCAAATAAAAATAGACAATTTTTTTTGTATAACGTTTCGATCCTTATTCAGATCCTCTTCAGATTTATTATTTCTAAAAATTACATTCATCTTAGTATTATTTTGGATAATAGGTTTTGATATGTTTTACATTATACGCTTATGTGTTATGTGTTATGTGTCATGACTTACCTGAATTTGTATGGGTAATTTTTGATCATTTGATGAATCTTGGATGATATTCATTATGAATTTATTGTATTAAGACCGGTCATTTTTTTGCGATCCTTGATGTCTGCGAGAGAGAGGGTTTTGGTATTTTAGTGCTTAGTTAATTTTTTTTGTGAGAAGGTGTGTACGTGTTATTTACCTATGATTTCCGTATTTGATATTTTCCAAGATTCATTTCTGATCAAAATTAACAATTTTCATTACATGATATGGTTAAACGGTCAAGATGTTTCGAGAGCTGAGCGGCGACAGTATTAGAGACGAGTGAAGAGGTATCTATATTGTTGGGGCAGTGCGATCGAGTGGGAGTGGGACGTGTTTGTTACGGTTGAGGAAGTTGCCGTTAAGGCCTTAGGCCACTCTAGAGACCGAAAAAAATAGGCTTTTTGGGGATTTATTTTCAGAAATACTACAAAATAAATCGAGATTACAAAAACGGGGTGTTATCATACATATCAGTGACTGTTTACAATATTTTTTTTGAAGCGATTAATTTCAAAATGGCGGCTGCGCAGCGTTTTCGCGATAACGTCTCCGTTTTTTCAGAGTTCACGGCCGGACTAACAGCTTCTGTAATTTTTTAATCATAATAAGCCAATAAATTTTTTTCGATCATATGTAATCACTGCTATAGAAGTACGTAGGATTTTTGCGATATATTGATTTTTGGTCAAATGGCGCATTTCTAAGGTGGAAAGTGAAAAATCTACCTAGAAAATCGTCAGATAATTGTTAATAACAAATGAACTATGCAATATAAAAAAAAAACCTACGTACTTCCACAGACAATGTCGTTTTCGAGATATATTCAAAATTTCAAGTGATTCGGTGGAAAATTGTCTGAGTTATGAGTCCGGCCAACTGAAAAAATGCAGTTTTGAGATAAACGCGTTTGAAGTTTTGAGTAGTACCAGACGGTCTTGTATTAAAATTTGAAAACCGAGTTCTTAGAGATTTTTCCCGGTCATAAACTTTTGGGACATCATTTTTGAGGTCCTGTTAGACCATTTAAAGTAAAATTTTTTGTCAATAATAATGCAATTGTGAGATAAAGGCGTTTGAAGTTTTTAGTAGGACCAGACGGCCTTGTACTAAAATTCGAAAAACGTGTACTTAGAGGTTTTTCCGGGCATAAACTTTTGGGACATCATTGCTGAGGTCCATTTAAAATAAAAATCAGTCCTGCAAAAAAAATCAATTTTTCAAAAGTGCTAGGGTGGCCTAAGGCCTTAATTATTTTTACATGCCGGACGAAATGTGGCAACGAGTCTTGAACCGGTTTTGAATTGATAACTGTTAGAATTGGTAATGAGTTTTAAACCGATGGCTGGTAATTGAAGGTTTTTCAGTTATTATTTAAAGTTTTGTTAAATTATTGAATTATATATGCTGCTTAGTTTGTCGATGTCTGTTCTAAATTAATCGCTTTGGAATGCGCTTTAATCTGTATCATTTTAAGAATTAATCGCTTTTTAGTCATTTTTTCATGGTTAAAAATTTTGACATCGTCACATTTTAAATTGTGATTTAATTCGATTCCGTGTTTAGCTAACGCTGTATTCTGTGTGTTAGTGTGTTTTAGACTATTTTTGTGTTCGTTGATTCTGGTTTTTAGATATCTTTTGGTTTGTCCTATGTACAATGCATCACAACGTTATAGAAAAAAATTGTCTATTTTTATTTGGAACCACTGGCCGAATCGCAGCCGATTCCTCCCTTCATTATTTTCTCTACACGGCCGCGTATCCAAACCAACACGTTGGAATGTCTATGTTTGATAAGTTGATGAGCCTTTATTCATTGTGATTGTTGATTCAATATTCATTAATGGATCGTTTTCCAACTTTCCAAGTTGATGTTTGCATTGTGTCGAATATTATTTGGGTTTGTGGTATTGAAGAGATTGATGTTTTGTGTTTGTTTTTTTTGTTACTTGATGATTTGGATAATTTTTGTTTTCTGGATTTGGAATTGATTGTGATGAGATTGGTCTTAGGAACTCATCGTAACTAAAGATGTGCCAGTGAATGTTTTGTGTTCTTTCGAATCTGAGATTAGCGAGTTATCTTCGGTGTTTGTTGAAGATGTTTTTTGATATTCGATTCAGACTAATTTTATCGAATTCGAAAAATTACTTATTTATGTTTTTTTGGAGTTTTGTTGATTATTTCTGTATTTTTCTGAATTTTTTTATTGAGTACTGTAATCCGGTAATTCAAGTCGTCTATTTCAATGTTGAGTAAAGATTTGTAGGTCTTGTGTGCTATTTTTTAAAATTGGAATTTACCTTTGTTGCTGAAGATTAAAATATTGTTTAAGTTTTGTGAGCAAATACGTTTGGGTATCAAACCTTCGTGTTTACATTTTAATAAAAAACGTAGTTGTTGGTGGTAACGAGTTTTGGCGACGGAATCACTTTTCCAGTTTTTGAACGCTGTGAGTGTGAAGTCTCCAAAAAGATGTAAGATCTCGTTGAAGAAGGTCATCGTGGTCAAGTCTTAAGCCAGTCGTCTTAAGTGATTGTTTGAGCGTGCGGCCGTGTATAATAAAGGTGTTGGAATAATCGGCTACGGTTTAGCCAGTAATTCCGTAGATGATGGAATAATTTGTTATTATCTCCTTTAACATTTCGATCCTGTCTCCGATCCTCTTCAGAATTTATTTACTCTATAATTTATATTACATGTTCACAATGACAGATATCCTAACCCAATAATAAATGATCGAACGAATTTCTTCATCGCCAAATGAATGTAATATATACGATACAAATTAAGTTGCTAATAACATGGAATATAAATTATAGAGTAAATAAATTCTAGAGAGGATCCGAGCCAGAATCGAAACGTTAAAGGAGATAATAACAAATTATTGCATCATCATTGGAATCCGTGGCTGAACCGTAAACGATTATTCCAACACCTTTATTATACACGGCCGCACATTCAAACATATTAAAATTTCATCAAAATCGGATGACCTCACCGGAAAGACTTTCCTTGTTAGTAGAACGACACACAAGCGCGATGGTCCAAAAAACGGGTTGAGTCTCGTTGAACGAGTCAAAATCGATGTTTTCTACGGACAAAAGAAAACGCAGACGCAGATTGCAAAAAATAAAATTTCGTCTTCTTCAAAAAATAGACGAAAAACGTCGTTCGATCTAGATAACGAGCTTGCGAAGCAGACAGAGTGTATGGTTTCTTCTCGGATAGTGAGAAAAAAGCTAACAGAAACAAAACTTAAAGGCTGCAAGACTGAAACAAGCTTTGGCTGGCCAAAAGAGTCTAGTATGGACTCGAAAACCTCAACATCTGTCCAAAGAAGATTGGTGTGAGATAAAATGATCCGATGAATCGTACTTTCAAGTAAGGATGGCTAACTTAAATAATTTAGATAATTTGTGTTTTCTGGATTTAAAATTGATTGTGATGAGATTGTTCGTAGGAACTTATCGTAATTAAAGATGTGACGGTGAATGTTTTCATTATTGTGTGTAAAGCCTAAAATGCTTTACTGCAATCTGTTTCCGGGTTCAAATTCATGTTTAAATAATTTAAACAGATTTCGATGGTTTTTAACCCATATCTTGTTTTCTTCGGCTGGCCAGGGCTTTTTTCGGCCTTACGTCCTTCAAGTCCCGGCTCCACAAGCTTCCTTCTAACTATCTGAGGGGAAATAACAGTCTGTCTGCTTTGCAAGCTCGTAATCTAGATTGAACAACGTTTTTCGTCTACGAGTATTTTTAAAAGAAGACCATACAAATATCTGATCTTCCCAAGGTGATATAATTTTTTTTCTTTCTAATTTTCATCGATTTACATAACTACTAGTCATTTCAACTTGTTTTATACGATATTGAGAAGTGCAACGTACACATTTCATCTCTTTTGCAATCTGCGTCTGTTTTCCCTTGTCGATACAAAACTTCAATTTTGACCCGTTCGACAAGACTCAGCTCATGTTTTTTGGGCATTTTATCAAAGAATAACTTCAAAACGTTGAATTTAAAGACCCAAAAATTGTTATCCCGCTTGTGTGTCATTCTACTAAGCAACAAACGCAGATTGGGTACGTGAAAAAAAAACCTAAAAATCATATTAGCACTGGAAACTTGTAACATTGTATGTATGTATGTATGTATGTATTCGAAGAATTGTCGGTGCATAAAACTTTGTTTTGACAAACTCAAGGTCAATACATACTAGAAGAAAGTCTGGAAAAAAAATCCACTACTATCGTGAAAAAATACAGGGGCCAAATACTTTTGGCCAAGGCTTTATATTGAATATACGTAGACAAAAATTAAGAACATCATGGAAAGACAGTATTTATATCTGCAAGCATTCAAAAAAATAGATAAATGGCATACGTGGAATCGAATTTTACATATACTTTATTTTCATATGGGTGATTGTTTTTTATTCGCAGAGTTTTCAATCTGAATGTGAGATCAATGTATCAGCTAACTATGCTCGCAGTACCGCATCTGGTGGAATCTAAAGGGACTATTGTCAACGTTTCCAGCGTTAACGGTTTGAGAGCGTTTCCAGGCGTTCTGGCTTACTGCATGAGCAAAGCAGCGGTTGATCAATTTACGCGATGCATCGCCATTGAACTAGCTGGCAAACAGGTGAAGAACATAAATCGTATACCCACGAAGACTAAAAGTTAGAAGAGTCAACTGGAATAGTGGGAAAGCACAGAATACAATGAAAGTCCTTTATTCTCAAGGCCAGGCAAAAAATTCTCCTCCCGCCATTCCGCTCTAGAGAGTGCGAGAGATAGCTCCATAGGGGCAGTTTGAAAGTGAGAGAGAGGATCTTTGTTTCCTCTTAAGATGAGGCTGAAATACCTCCCCTTCGTCTTTCCGCTCTCGTGAGTATGAGATCATTCTACAGAGATCGTGAGCAAACAAGAGAGTCGTTAGCCTCTTCTTAAGGCCAGTGCAAAAGAAATGGAGTTAAAACTTCTAACATGTATTTCTCGAAAACGACTTGATAAAATAATAGAAGAATAGTGGGGACCATCTGCAGCCATTAATTACGCAGGCAGCCCCACTATTCGTTTCTTATACTGGCCATATGAGATCTGCCACCTTGAATTTTATAAAGATGACTATTTTTTATTGGATTCATATTCGCAATCTCAAAAAATATCAAGAATCACTTGTCACGAATACACTAGACTCTCGGTTTAACGCGGAAATCCCGCGGACTTGGCTCGACGCGCTGCGTTCCGAGAAAAAACTCAGGAGTGTACGCGTATATGAAGGATTCTCTGTCAATTCAGCCACTTTTATTTCGACCATCTCAGATGTGCCCCATAATTGGTTATATCAAAGTAAAAAGGCATTCTATGTGAATTTTTTCAGATTTTTTAATTCAAAATTTTAGAAATCGCCCTTTTTTTGCAAATGAATATATCTCGGAAACTTGAAGTAACTGAAAAAAATGGTACATAAAAGTTGTAGTTTCGTGTTAGCATTCGAGCGGAATATTTGAAATAATTGTTACGTTCCGGTAACGCTGATTTTTTACCAAAAAAGGGGGAAATTATTTTTTTATTCAAAAAAGGTCTTTTTATTTGGCTGAAAAAAGTACAGAGGCTTCCTGTATATCAGACGATATCGCAAACAAATCGCCAGAGTGGCACGGATCGAGGTTCTAGGGTAAAAAAAACGAAACCCCACAAATTATTATTTTTTCTACCGGAACCTCGATCCGTGCCACTCTGGCGATTTTTTGCGATATCGTAAGACATACTGGAAGACTCTATAATTTTTTCAGCCATATAAAAAGGGCTGTTTTTGAATAAGAAATTAATTTCCCCCTTTTTTGGTAGAAAATCAGCGTTACCGAAACGTAAAAATTATTTCAAATATTCCGCTCGAAAGCTAACACAAAACTACAACTTTTATGGGCAGACATTTTTTTTCAGTAACTTCAAGTTTCCGAGATATGCTAACGAGGTTCCGGTAGAAAAAAAAATTAATTTGTGTGGTTTCCTTTCTTTACCCTAGAACCTCGATACGTGCCACTCAGGCGATTTTTTGTGATATCGTCAGATATACTGAAAGACTCTAATTTTTTCAGCAACAAAAAAATTGCCTTTTTTTAATAAAAAAATAATTATCCCTTTTTTTGTAAAAAATCAGCGTTACCGGAACGTAAAAATTATTTCAAATATTCCGCTCGAATGCTAACACGAAACTACAACTTTTATGTATAGACATTTTTTTTCAGTTACTTCAAGTTTCCGAGATATATTTATTTGGAAAAAAAACGACGATTTCTAAAATTTTGAATTACAAAATCTGAAAAAATTCACATAGAATGCCTTGTAGTAGCACTTTGATATAATCAATTATGGGGCACATCTGAGATGGTCGAAAAAAAGTGACTGAATTGACAGAGAATCCCTCATATATGAATGGCGCATTATATGTCTGGTGCTTGAATTGGCACTGTTCTAAGCGTGTCAGTTCGGAGCATTATATCTATATATGTCTCCTGGCTTGACGCAAAAATCCCCGTCGTCCGCGTTAAACCGGGATTCCAGTGTATTTGACTTTTTTTCTTTACTTGGGGCGTCATCTGCAATATTTCAATTTCAACATTTTGTATTTATTAATTATTTCTTTCATCCTCACATTCGAATAAAAACCATCATTTCGATTGCACCCCAACATTTATATACAGGGTGTATAAAAATGATGTGTCGCCACTTCGCCCAGTAAATCTCCAGCTTGAGATCGGTGGAGATCTATCAAAATTTGTAGCCGCAAAATTGACCTTGACCCTGAAATTCAAGGTCAAATTTTTTTATTGGCTTACAAAATTCTACTTCTTAAGAGGAACAAAAGTCAGAAAGGAACCATAAATCGGAGATGCGTCCTTCAACCCGAAACGACAATGTCAATTCGAAAAACATCGAAAAAGTGCGTTCTTACAAAATATTGTTCACAGAAACACGGGATAAGAATTTTAATAATTATAAAAAAAGCTTTTCAACGCAGACACTTCAATATTTATTAATTGGAATCAAGAAATGTTGCAATTGCATGACGCTGACCACACTAAAGTGGATGAATCGGCATGAGATGGGTGACACAGATCTTTGCGATATCCCTTTGTCGCGTTACCACTACGAGCATCTCATTCCCTAGCTCATTGTTGCCGAAAATCAATTAACACATAGTCCCGCTGAATTAACCTTGACCCTAAAACTCAAAGTCAGTTTCAAAGTCAATTCATCTCGTTAAGAGGCATCTAATTCTCGTAGAAACGACGAGTTAGGAATGAACCTTTCAATATCAAGCCGTCAAAACATAAATAAAATATGCGTATTTCATTTAGTTCGGAGGGATAAAATTCGGAACTGAAACATAATTAAAAAGGCAATCGATGTAACTAGACAGACTTGATGTCTGGCACACAACACGCCTGCTGTTCTATGAAAACAAGGCCTTAGATGGCCAGGTTTACGATAAGCGATTTTGATCTTAACAATAGTTCTTGTCATGAGTTGCTTAAACATCTTCATTAGCGGCAGACTATTAGCGTTACCCGGACTACACCACGTGGAGGTTGTCTGCCTGGTATCCCTTGGCCCTGAAAAGGGCCGTTGTGTTTTGTTGTCCGTTTCGAAAGATTCGTTTCAAATCATTTCAATGACGACTGTGTGTCGGGTGCGTATGCAATGTTGGATTAGTCGTCTCCTGCTTCATTATGACGCGGTCGTTGATGGCGGCGGCGTCGAGGAACCCAGAGAATCGAACCATCATGTCTAATTGCTCGAAGCATTCTAGCTTGTTCTCCAGCTTCCACATGCCGGCCACCATTACGCAAGCACGTTCGCAACCGTGCCTCCAAGTTTCTCGAAACCCTGAGAAGAAGTTCTCGGTTTCGCATCAACCTGGCAACTCCCTCATCGATTCGGCGTCTCAGATCTACCGGCGTCCTAATCGCTCGACCTTCTCTGTAGACGATAGCCTGGAGTGCTCCCCAGAAAAAAAAAGTCCAAGGGATTTAGGTCTGGAGAACGTGGTGGCCAGAGATGCGGAGCAGGCCGACGACCGAGCCAACGCGATCCAAACATTTCGTTTAAGAATGCACGGACTTGAAGACCGAAATGAGGTGGTGCTCCGTCGTGCATAAAAAAATGCGATGGCGAGCATGTCGTGGAATCATGTCCCTCAGACGCGGCATTAAATCGCGTTGCAGAAAGTGCAAATAATTGCGACTGTTCAATCTCAGTGGAAGGTAGACTGGACCTATCAGGGTGTTCCCAATGATACCTGCCCAAACGTTTACTGAAAAACGTCCCTGGTGAACTCGTTGCATCATCGCACGAGGATTCCTCTCAGCCCAGATGCGTAAGTTCTGCCGGTTCACGATTGCGGTGCTGGAGAAGCTCGCCTCATCGGTAAACAGAATGCGTTCAAAAAAATGAGGATCTCCCTCCAGTTTCTGTAGCATCCATCGACAAAAATTACGACGAGCGCCGTAATCTCCAGGATATAGTGCCTGAACAGATTGGACGCGGTAAGGTCGTAGGCCCTCTTCACGAATTATGCGACGCACCGTCATGTGCGCTATACCAACGCGAGCGGCTATTCGACGTAAACCCATGACGGGAAAAGCTCGTGCAAGAGCAATGACACGCTCTTCAATGTTCCAATGAACACGAGGACGACCGGCTCTTCGATATCCAGCGTTCCGCACCTCAAACCTCTCCTGATCGTTGAACCGCTCTTCGAGTCGTTGAAACTCACGACGATCTGGAATTGCCCCCGGCCGTAGAGGATGACCGTTTGCCCGATCAAGAAGTAACTGACGATAAATTTCGCGAGCTCTTCCAAAGTTTCCGAAAGCTTGATCAATAGCGCGCAACATAAGACGTTGATCTCGTCCATCTCGTCCACGACCACGATGTGGTCGCCGACCACGATTCATGTTATTACGACAGTGACGACAGTGATAGGGCCAACAAAGATTCAGGTAGTGAGGGCGATCACCGATGGAGCGACCACAACGACTTCGATAATGCTAGAGATGACCAAAACTGCCACGACAAAGACTGACTGCGATAGAAATGACCTGGACTGCAACGCTAAAGACTTCGATTATGATAGAGTTGACCGAGACTACGGCAACAGACTTCGACAATGATATAATTGTCCAAGACTGCGACGATAGACTTCGACAACGATAAAGTTGATCGAAATTGCAATGACAAACCCTAGCGGATTGGGTGACGATGTTTTCACCCTGAAAAACCACTGAATCACGGTGATTTTTTACGGTGACGAAGTGCACACAAAATCACCGAGATCTTGGTGATTTTAAGGTGATTCCAACGTGATTCCACGGTGATTGTCACGGTGATTTTGTGACGGTGACAATCACCGTGAGAATCACCGTGGAATCACCTTAAAATCACCAAGAACTCGGTGATTTTGTGGGCACTTTGTCACCGTAAAAAATCACCGTGATTCAGTGGTGACTTCATCCACTAGGGAAGACTGCGACGATGATAGGATTGACCGAGACTGCGACGAAAGACTTCGACAATAAAGTTGACCCAAAATGCAACGACAAAGACTTTGACTATGATAGAGATGACCGGGATTGCGACGACAAACACTTCGACGATGATAGAACCGACCTAAACTGCGACGATCCTAGAGATGACCGAGACTGCGATGATAAAGACCTCGACGATGATGGAGATCAATGGGACTGCGACGACAGAACACAGTTTTTTTGTTGATTTTTTTATAACCTCCACGTGGTGTATTCCGGGTAACGCTAATGGTCTGCCGCTGATGAATATGTTTAAGCAACTCGTGCACGGTCACACAAGCACGATATGACTCTGAAATGTGTAGGTGACAACAACTATTGTTAAGATCAAATTCGTTTATCGCAAACCTGGCCATCTAAAGCTTTGTTTTCATAGAATAGCAGGCGTGCTGTGTGCCAGACATAAAGTCTTTCTAGTTATATCGATTGCCGTTATAATTATTCTTCAGTTCCGAATTTTATCCCTCCGAACTAAATGAAAAACGCACATTTTTTATATGTTTTGACGGCTTGATATTGAAAGGTTCATTCCTGACTCGTCGTTTCTACGAGAATTAGATGCCTCTTAACGAGATGAATTGACTTTGAAACTGACTTTGAGTTTTAGGGTCAAGGTTAATTCAGCGGAACTATGTGTTAATTGATTTTCGGCAACAATGAGCTAGGGAATTAGATGCTCGTAGTGGTAACGCGACAAAGGGATATCGCAAAGATCTGTGTCACCCATCTCATGCCGATTCATCCACCTTAGTGTGGTCAGCGTCATGCAATTGCAACATTTCTTGATTCCAATTAATAAATATTGAAGTGTCTGCGTTGAAAAGCTTTTTTTATAATTATTAAAATTCTTATCCCGTGTTTCTGTGAACAATATTTTGTAAGAACGCACTTTTTCGATTTTTTTCGAATTGACATTGTCGTTTCGGGTTGAAGGAAGCATCTCCGACCTATGATTCCTTTCTGACTTTTGTTCCTCTTAAGAAGTAGAATTTTTTAAGCCAATAAAAAAATTTGACCTTGAATTTCAGGGTCAAGGTCAATTTTGCGGCTACAAATTTTGATAGATCTCCACCGGTCTCAAGCTGGAGATTTACTGGGCGAAGTGGCGACACATCATTTTTATACACCCTGTACAATATCATGTAAGTAAAGGAAGTTCTTAAATGGTCGATAGCGAAGTAGGTGGTGCGTTCGGTAATTAGGTAGGATAAGTCGAATCATAGGTAGAATCGCAGGTTTGAATCTCGGTCGTGGAGAGATCGAAGAATTCAGGTGCACTTTTTTTCAATGGACCCCTTTAAAGAGCTAAAAAACCGGCAGATTATGCAGATTACAGTATTTTTAATTATGTTATATTGTTACATTATATTATATATTGTTGTATTGTGTTATATACAATTTTTTTTATGCATGAACCGGACATTAATTTTCAAATACCACTGAGCAGTAATGTCCATGTAATGTTATACATTAAAAACAAACGAGCCAGCATCGATTATAATGTAACGTTCCTTGAAAATTACTGAGCAGTGGTTTACGAAAATTAGTCTGGTTTATTCATAAACTTTATGTACGTGTTCATTAATTTTTAATGAGTTTTTTTTACAGTGTAGTAACGAGTCCTCTTACCTCAACTTTCCCTATTTTGCGCTTTCCCCACCGCGAGAAACGTGGCTAGATGACTCTCCATTTTTAGTCTTTTTGCGTACACTATACACAAAATGATGTTATCTCATACAATTTGGGTTCACTACCAACTCCATGTGTATGAGATATTATTCATAAATTCTATCATCAATAGCGAAAAATTTTCCGAGAAGAGGCTTATGTGATAATTAAAGCCACTCTCAGGTATTTGGAATAGCGGTCTAAATGCAGAACCGGAGTTAAGAATTTTGATTTAGAAAGTTCAGAATTGCATACAATTTGATCTTTCTCCATACAAGTTCTGATTTTTGCTAGTTCTGAATTTTTTAGATCGATCTGACAGAATGTTGGTAACTAACCCCTAGCGAAACACGCAACGCGTCGCAGACGCTGAAAGGGACCGCTGATGCGACCGTTGCTTTCAGACAAATGAGGACGTAGGAAAGGACTGCATTGAGAACGGTGTTCAATATTTTTTGACAGGTGCCCTAACAAACCAAGCTACTTAAAAGCGACCATGCAAAAAAGGTTCTTTTTGCGGTCGCTTTACCCCGCTGAAATTGAGAATTTGACCGGTCGCTTTGTGGTCGCTTCGTAGTAGCACCACGGTTTTCGTGGTCGCACCACCGTCGCTTCATGTTCACACCACGGTCGCTGTTCTAGATGGCGCCACCATCGAGAGCGACCATGCGGTCGCTGTTCTAGATGGCGCCACCATCGAGAGTGACCATGCGGTCGCTGTTCTAGATGGCGCCACCATCGAGAGCGACCATGCGGTCGCCGTTCTAGATGGCGCCACCATCGAGAGCAACCATGCGGTCGCTTATCCCCGCTGAAATTGAGAATTTGACCAGAAAGCGACCGCAAACGAGTGAACCGAGCGGTCGCTTGATTTGGTAGGGTGGCGCGGCGGTCTTTTTCCGTACGGTCGCACGTACAAGCGTCGCACGCAGAGTCCTTTTGCATCATATTATTTTTCTAAAAGCAACGGCATCGCAGGTGCAGTCCTTTTCAGTGTCACGACGGTCTTTTCTGACAGGTGGCGCAGCGATCTTTTTCCGTGCCGTCGCACGTATAAGCGTCGCACGCACGGTCCTTTCGCAGCATATTATTTGTCTGAAAGCAACGCGTCGCAGATGCAGTCCTTTTGAGTGTCGCGACTTCCGCTAGGGACGTTCTGAATTCAGGGCCGAAAACATTCAAATTCAGAACACTTTTATTTATGTACATTTTGTATGAGCAAGCACACAAACACACCGAAATTAGATTTTCAATTTCTCGGTTTCGGTTGTGCGCGCCGGGGGCGAAACTGGTCGAACTGAATTTTTAAGCAGTAGTAGTTAATATTCGGAATTCCGATTCTGAATTAAGATAGCCATTTCAGATATCCGGGGCCGGCCTAACATCTCTGGAAGTGCAGATAATGAAATTCACCGAAATGAGGAGTTCTTTTTAGTTTTGGCCATAAATCATCACACAGAATTCAACAAACAATAAGATTGAATGAAATTTTATGTGGATGATAAAAATACGAAGTTTTTCTATAAAATGTCTTTCGTATTCATTGTACCACTCCTCTTTTGAGTTGAATTTATTTATCGTCTGGACTCGAATCGCTTTGCAAAACCCGAAAAGATGTTCAAAAATTCATTTGAAATAAAAAAAATATCGTTTATACCTAATTCTAAATCGTATTTAAGGAGGTTTATCTGGTCAAGGAATTAACAACTAGTAAAATTGATTAATAAATCTAAATCAAGTTTTCAGTATCTAAAAAGCTACTTCATGAAATTTCGAGTCTTGAGGATATCTTGTTCGTGAGGAATAAATAAAAATAGATTTATCGAATTAACATGAGCCTTAACCGGTTGTAAAGTTTTTTCGGTTATGTACATTAAACATGCAATCATTAACAGTTTTGAAAGGATCACTCAGAACAACGCAATACACATACTATGCACGTACGAAAAAATATGCAAAAGTGACTAGTGCAATATTGATGATTTAATGACTGAATCTGGCCGAAAAAAACACCGTCATGAAATTGAATACAAACTAATAACACATAAAAAAATGAATAATCGTACATATATTTTATGAATCACATTCTTTTTTTCATGTCAGTATATTTAAAATGGCCAGATATATGTATGCGTGTGTGTGTGTGTGTGCACGCCTTGAAAAATTTAAACAGTTAGATTCTCAGACCACATCGTTAGCTGAAATTTTGCACATAAGTTGAGCTCTACGCCCGGATTGTTTGATATGAATTTCGGAAAAACTCATTGGGGTTTACAAACTATATGCGACTTGAGAATTTTCAAAAAAAGAGCGTATTGTAGCTTCCGCAATTTTGTGATATCAGGTTAAAGAATTTATACTGATAGTTTGAGTGATATAGATTGTTGGTACACTGGACGGTCACAGTAACGAACCAAACGAGGGTTTGCTTGTTACGATGAGAGGTATATATGGGGCATTCCACGCCAAAACGACCACTTGCGAATCCGACCCCTTTCGATTTGGCTGAAACTTTTTTTATCTTTTTCTACCCTATCAAAAACATTTTTCAGAATTTTTTCCAATTTTTTTACCTAACCGATAAGAAGTTATAAATTTTTCAAATAAATTGGCTTTTTATTTTTCAAATAGCTATTACTTTTTCAAAATTTGACTTATCAGAAAAATACAGAAAAATACCAAATACAAAAAAATTATGGAAACCCATCTTCATTGATTCTTTTAGATTTTTGGAAAAAATCGAAAATTTCTCGATGATTTCCATTTTTGATTTTTTTTTCTATTTATTATATCAAACTTTGACATTTTCTGCAAATCTTCAAATTTTTTCAGAGGGGTGTTTTTTTTATTTCTATTGTTTTTCGAATTAAAAAAATTTCAACTAGCTGTATTTCTCATACCACCATTCTGCAAATTTTTGAAGGTGTTCAGAGAACTTCCAAATTGGAAAAATAAATAAAAACAAATTGAAAGTGTTAATCATAGAGAAATATTCGATTTTTTCGAAAAATCTAAAAAAAAAAAAAACGATGAAGATGGGTATCAATAATTTGTTTGTATTTTTTTCGAAAACTAGATTCGAAAAAATATATAAAAAAATTATTGAAACCCATCTTCATGCTTTTTTTTTAGACTTTTGGAAAAAACCGAAAATTTCTCGATGATTACTACTTTCAATTAAAAATTTGTTTTTTTCAAGTTTGGCAGTTCTCTGGACACCCTCAAAAATTTGCAGAATGGTGCTATGAGAAATAAGGCTAGTTCAATTTTTGTTTTCAATTGGAAAAAAAAAATAGAAATAAAAAAATCACCACTCTGAAAAAATTTGAGGATTTGCAGAAAATGTCAAAGTTTTATATAATAAAAAGGAACAAAAATAAAAAATGGTAATCATCGAGAAATTTTCGATTTTTTTCAAAAATGTAAAAATAAACGATGAAGATGGGTTTCCATAATTTTTTTATATTTTCTTTCGAAAACTGTTTTTGAATGTAGTTTTCGAAAAAAATACAAAAAAATTATTGAAAACTATCTTCATCGTTTTTTTTAGATTTTTGGAAAAAATTGAATATTTCTCGATGATTACTACTTTCAATTTATGTTTTTATTTTTTTTTTTTTTCAAATTTGCAAATTCTCTGAACACCTTCATCAATTCGTAGAATGGTGTTATGAGAAATGAGGCTAGTTGACATTTTTTTTTTCAATTGGAAAAAAAATAAAAATGAAAAAAACACCACTCTGAAAAAATTTGAGGATTTTCAGAAAATGTCAAAGTTTGATATAATAAAAAGAAAAAAAATCAAAAATGGTAATCTTCGAGAAATTTTCGATTTTTTCCAAAAATCTATAAGAAAAAACAGAGGCTGGATTTCTACAATTTTTTTGTATTTTTTTCAAAAAGTACATAAAAAAATAAAAATTTTGAAAAAAAACCGTTCCAATAAGTCAAATTTTGAAAAAGTTATAACTTTTTATCGGTTGGGTTAAAAAATTTGAAAAAATTCTGAAATATGTTTTTAATAGGGTAGAAAAAGATGAAAAAGTTTCAGCCAAATCGAAAGGGATCAGGTTCTAAAGTGATCGATTTGCCCCATATATATGGGCCAAAACGCAAATTATGGACGTCGGACCGGCCTCACCCCCTCAGATCTTTTCGCATTTTTTTAAGCTGAAATTCCTAATTGAAAAACACAATCCCAAACTTTTTCAGATTTTTTCCCCTCTAACTTTCGCAGTTATTACATGGGGTACTCCGTCTAGTTTTACAATTTTTGTTTTATTCATTATCAGTGGCGTAGCTACACTTTTAGCGCCCTGGAGCAAAATTCTTCAAGCGCTCTCTCTCATTTTTCGATCAATCAATTGTAACATTGTAACTTTGCGTGCAATGTCTGTTTATGCTTCGTAACCACTCAATTGAAAATTCGTTTCGAGGCACTGGAGGAGATCGCGAAGACGTTCAGCTATATATCACCGCGTAATTTGCTCGAAGCATCGGACGAAGATATAATCGCCAGTGCGAAAGCACTGGTTAATGCTTATCCAGAAGATATCTCTCTAAACGTCGAAGCACAGTTGCTGTGTCTAAAGACATGCTTTTCTAACCAGTTCAAAAAGATCAGGTCAATCCGAGAACTCACACAGTTCCTTCTTGTTGATTACTAAGCGTCGAGTAGTTTCTTGGGGTGGGGTTCAAAATAGCGAACGATGAATATTTCGAAGAACCGAAATAGCGAAATTCCAATTAACGAACGTTCGCTATTTTGGACTTACGCTATTCTGTGCATCTACTTTTTAACTCATTCAAAATATTTTATTTCGATGAATTTCTTTTCTATATACTGCCTTTTCGAGAAGTTAATTGTTCGTCTTTTCCTATTTCGATAATATCTACCTTCTACATCAGTACAATCACTATATTGTCCATTCGAACTGCAGGCTGTCTGAATATGTATTTTCGAATAAATGCCCTTTCGATAAAAACTGTCTTCGATGAAATGGTTATTCGTCATAGTCTGTTGGCAATTCGAATTTCGAAGAATGCGTCTTTCGTTAATTTTATGCTCGCATTTTTGAAAATTCGGAATATTAGGTGTTCTATTTTTCAAAATTCGCTATTTTGAACCCCACCCATTTCTCGGATGCTATCACAGCCTGCTTCATATTTTTCATTTTGCCAGGAAGCGTTGCGACAGCTGAGAGGAGTTTTTCAAAACTCAAACTTATCAAGACACACCTGAGAACCTCTATGTCGCAAAGTCGTTTGACTGCGCTGGCGACAATCTCTATCGAACGACAACGAGCCAAACAACTCGACTTAGAGACTCTGATTGACGAATTTGCGGAAGTTAAAGCAAAAAGATTCAACTTGTAAACAACAAATAGCAACTGCCCAGATAGAACACTAACGTATATTATACGTATATTATACGTCGCCATATACGTCTATAATACGTATTTAGTACGTATGCTGAAGAGCCAAATGTCCGGCTAATATCCGTATAATTTATGTATATTCTACATATATTAAACGGTATATTTTATGGATACGAGACGTCGAAAATACGAAGAATATACGTAGAATGTCCGGCCAATATCCGTATAATGTATGTATATTCTACATATATTAAACGGTATATTTTATGTATACAAGACGTCAAAAATACGTAGAATACAAACGTAGAATATAAACATATTATACGGATACTAGCATATATATATACGATGAAAATCAGCTCTATATTCACAATTGATAGTTCCAGTAACGAAAAAAAAAAATGTTTAAGAAAAAAAAAATTTCGCTCCCAGTGGGATTTGAACCCGTAACCCTTGTTTTTAGGCATATCCTTAAATTCAACATGAATTAAATTAAAAAAAAATAGATAATTTGGAAGTTCATGCATTTTTCCGACCGCTTTAGTTATCTTGCATATTCGCGGACCCTAGAATATGTACAAGACCTGACTGGGATCTGAAACCTACCTACCTATCGAGCCTAACGAACGACCCACGACTGGGTCGCTAACCACTACACCACCGACTACTTTTGATATACTGATGTAAATATCATATTTATAGAACACAGGCCGAGAACAATCACGTGCCAAAATCGTATTAGGAATTTATTTTCATTACCCGAAGGCCATTTTTGGTTCAACTTGTCTTTTAACTAAATTTAAAAAATCAAAAGGAATAATTTATTATAATGACAATAACAATAAATATTATTAATATATTTGTTATAATAATAATAATAATAAACAATAATAAATATCATTATTATTGTTATTATAAAAAATGATTGCTCTCAATCATGGAAATCTTTTTTTATTCTTAAATAACAATAATATTAAATGATAATATACTCAATGAACGTATAATATACGTATATTATACGTTGATTGAATAGCTTCAGATCTAAGAATCGCATTCGTAAGATAATTAACATATATTATGTGTATATGAGATGTACAAAATTCCACCCAGATATGTAGAAAAAAACATATACAATATGACATATTATATACGTATATTACGTATATAATATGTCATATTCATCTTTATCGTGAAGTACATGTTTCATATACATATAATAAACGTATATAATTCGATGTCAAATGCTTACGGTATAATGTACGTAAATTATACGTATATGAAATTCTTTCACTATTATCATTTCATAGACCCACAATATACGTATAGTATATGTCTAATACAGGTATATCATAGACGCATACATATCATATACATATATACATGTAATATTCGTATATTATACGTTCTTGTTCTATCTGGGTGTATTCCTCTTGATTTACAAAACGTGCACCGTGCAATGAAAGAGTTACCGAAAAGCCTATTTTCGTTGTGTACCAGGTTCAAGTTTTGCGTGCATGTCATCGTTGCTGATTAATTTTTTTTCAGTAATTATAATTTATAATCATCTCAGATGATTAAAAATTATAATTACTGAAAGAACTGAAAAAAATCATACACAAACCTCCAGATGATTCATTTGGAGGTTGTGTGTTCCTCACGCGCCCATATGAGAGAGGGCGCTTGAAGAATTTTGCTCCAGGGCGCTAAAAGTAAAGCTCATTATAATACGCTACTTTGCTTTGAAATTGATTTTAGTTCCATTTTCCGCTACCTTTCCTGGAGTACATTTAATGACCGGCTATTTGTTTCATTTATAGATACCTGTTTGAGACTAAAATGTTCCGAAAAAGTGAATAATAAATATTTTAAATTTGGTGGGAATCTTTGATTGGCTATTGACAGAAATTCAGAAAAAAAGAATTTATCTGCGAGGTGCCCCCAGGCCCCGGCGCCCTAGAGCAACTGCTCCCTCCGCTCCCCGACGCTACGCCCCTGTTCATTATGACTTGCCATCTTTCACCACAATTCAATTTTTTTCAAAAAATAGTTTTTTTGCGTTCAAATGTCTCAGCTTAAAAAAAATATTGTTTTTTTGTTTATGCACTTGGAAAGCTCTTAAAATTGAGCTTAAAGTCTAAAAAGCTGCTTTTTGGCCGTTGCTCTAATTTTGAAAAAATGTTCAATATTTTTTTCGAAAAGCTGAGACAATTTTACATGGAATATGTATTTTCCGAAATGGGTTCTCCATAAACATACGAGAAATGAATGAATGAACAAAAATTGATTTTATTAATTTTTTTTGCCATCTTCCGTTAGAATACATTTTTTTTTTGAAAAAATACGTTTTTTGAGTAAAAAACGTCTCAGCATTCCGAAAATAAATATTTCTTTTCCGATAATGCTTGTAAAAAGCTCTCAAAATCGAGTTTTAAATCTGAAAAGCTGTTTTTTAGCCATTGCCCATATTTTGAACAAGTTTTCCATGTTTTTTTCGAATGGTTGAGAAAATTTTACATAACTATGTCATTTTCAAGGAGAATTCTAAATAAACATACGAGAAATGAATTAATAAAAACTTTTGAATTCATTTTCTCGTACGTTTCTCGTATGTTTTTTTAGAACATCCCTTGTAAATGACATGTTATGTAAAATTTTCTCAGCTTTTTGAAAAAACTATGGAAAATTTTTTCAAAATATGGGCAATGGCTAAAAAAACAGCTTTTTAGATTTAAAACTCGATTTTGAGAGCTTTTCACAAGCATTATCGGAAAAGCAATATTTTTTTTTTGTAAGCTGAGACCTTTTTACTAAAAAAACGTATTTTTTCAAAAAAAAGTTATTGTATCGGAAGATATAGCAAAAAAATGAATAAAAACAATTTTTGTTCATTCATTCATTTCTCGTATGTGTATGAAGAACCCATCTTGGAATGTACATATTCTATGTAAAGTCTCAGCTTTTCGAAAAAAATATTGACAATATTTTCAAAATTTCGGCAACGGCCAAAAAACAGCTTTTTAGACTTTAAGCTCAATTTTAAGAACTTTCCAAGTGCATAAACAAAAAAACAATGACGTTTTTTGGAAAAGCTGACATTTTTTCACGCAAAAAACCTACTTTTTGAAATTTTTTAAATTGTGGTGAAAGATGGCAAGTCATAATGAATAGAACAAAAATTGTAAAACTAGACGGAATACCCCATGCAATAACTGCGAAAGTTAGAGGGGACAAAATCTGAAAAAAATTAGGATTGTGTTTTTCAACGAGGACTTTCGGCTTAAAAAAAATGCGAAAAGATCTGAGGGGGTGAGGCCGGATCCGACGTCCATAATTGGCTTTTTGGCCTATATATATAGATAGAATGCCCTGAACTCGACACGTTTGGAACAGAGCCAATTTAAACACCACACATATAATGCGCCATACATATATACGCTCACAGTCCTGAATTTTTCTTTTGATTTACTCGATACCAGATCAACCTCCTTGAGAAATTGCTGCATCCACGACTTTAACCATTCCGTAAATGTGGATAGCATCCATCTAGGCCGAAATTACGGAATAGTAAAAGTTGCTAGTGCAGCCTTTCCTTGTAAATGACTCATGATTAGGTAAAAATAGTAGAAACATGAATGTTCTCTACATTTTCAAAAATAACGAACTAGTCTACGTCATCCACGGGATTTTCATGCGTTCCATGAATACTTGCGAAATGATACAATTCTTGAAAACGAAAACATTCATAATTCGAAAAACGGTTTCTTAAGAGAATCTGAAGACATTTACAATTTTGTTTCCCAGCTTGAAGATTAATGGAAAATATTATTGACCAAATCGGAAACTGTGAGATGGTCCGAAGGCTATTTGAACTGATGTACGAACTGATGAATTTTACATATTATTTATTTGAAAGCTTTAATCACAAAATATTTTGCAACAGGTACGAGTCAATTGTGTGAATCCTGGTGTCACGGTAACGAACTTACACAAAAACAGCGGGATGTCTGAAGAACAGCTCAAAACGTTCTTTGAACATAGTAAATCAACCCATGCTCTTGGGCGTCCGGGTGATGTACAGGAAGTGGCGAAGACAATTGCATTTTTGGCCAGCGACGATGCTAGTTTTATAACTGGAGCGAGTTTGCCAGTAGATGGTGGTAGACATGCCTTGTGCCCACGCTAATTGCAATATATTAGCAATGGTATACACTCAATATTGATATCCTTCATTCTGATGTACAACGTGCTTTGAAATATATTTTTTCATCGTTTACTTTGACGAAAAAATTTGTAAAAGCCCATTTTTCGCCAATTCTCGGGTTAACAGAAAATGAAAAATGTTGTCTAGTTTTCGGCCATATGGATGCTCGAGTGACGGTCCGTTTGCAAGGGACAAAACTGCGTTGGGGTTAAAATCAACTCATGTCAGATGTTGATTTCATATTAAAATCTTATATTATCAATTACAATGATACCATCATGAGTGAATTTAGTATAATTGAATCGAGATAAACGAATGTTCAAGAGATGTAAAGGATAATCACTCACTTATTTCATTAGATGCAGATTGTTTTCACTTAAAAAGGCATATATAATGGGTCATTATGGGTCTCGAATTGCGCAGTGAGTTTTGATTCATCCATTTACTTTATTGTGATTAGATTGTTCAATAGGCAGAATAGACTTCTTTCCCTCTTGAATATTTATTTATGTAAGTAGAAAGTCTCCTTGGATTGTTCAACAACGTGGCCATGGTCGAGGAGGTTACGTGTTGACATTATCATCTTAAAATTTGGATCAAAACTTTTTTTACATACCGGTCAATAGAAATCAACGACATTCTGTCAATTAACCCTTAACTGGCACAACTCCTCCATATGACATTACTGGCACAAGGGGTATTTATTACCCCACGTATTCAAATGCGTTTTGCGCAGCCGCTATTGAATATTCTTGCATGAAAATTTAATCCGATATAGTTTCAAGTATGTTTATTAAAGTATAATCGGCTTTGTAGTGATTTGTTCGATTTAAGTTAGTTAAAAAAAGCTTCGATAAAAAAAACCTAAAAAATGAGTTTTTTTCACTTGAAGGTTCATAACTTCCTTCATTTTTGATATTTTGAGCTAAAAATTTACAGTTCTACTCTCAAATTAGTACACTTTGAGGAAAAAATTAGTGCGATATCGATGCTTCCAAAAAAGGTATTTATTTTGCAAAATGTAAGTGTGAATTTGGGGTAAAATAAAGCAACACATTATTCAATATCTAAATCCATTTTTTTAAATTGAAAATCGCAAAAATTATTATAAAAATAGGAGAAAATAGTTATTTCATTATAAATTAATGTGAAAATGATGGAAAGTGCTGAAATTTTCATTCATAGCCGAGACATTTGATGCAAAATCCCGCGCGGTGCTCGTGGCACATCGGGCGATTGCAAGCAGAGCAAGACATTTTCGTTTTCCTGTCTCGGCTGCGTTTACAAAGCACACATCTTACCGAATTTTCAAACATTTTTACTTTACTTCCGTCTTCATTTTGTTCTGGATGCTGGATCAATTCCTCAAGACAACGTTGTGCGGTGACTTTGTTGGGCTTGTTTTCATTTATGAGTTTGCATGTTAATAAGATTCTGGCATTCACAACAGCCTGATCCAACATACCAAAGAAATATCGGAGTGGCCATCTTTTGGTTCGCCTGGCTGTTGAAAACGAATGACAGAGCTGATCATATGTATCGGTACCACCTTTTGTTTTATTGTAATGGTGAACCATGTTTGGTTTGCCATCAGTTATCTCATTTGATGATGTGAATGTGGAGACGAGAAGCACAATCTTATTCTTCTTCGGAGTGTAGCATAATAAAGTTAATTTATCAGTGTAACAAAATTTACTGTGTGGAACATCTTTACTTGCTACTTTCATCTCACTTGGAATCTCACGCTTGTTTTTTCGAATCGTGCCTGTGATAGTGAGATTATACGGCTCTTCCAACATTTTCAAAAGCAGCGGAATCGTTGTGAATCAATTGTCAATGGTCACAGTGCGTTTAGTTCCGTGAATCGGAGCTGTGACTTCACGAAAGAAAAACTCCAGTACGGACTCATTATTCGACAGCCCGTGAGCTTTTCCTAAGTAAGGGATAGCAAAAATCAAGTAAGAGTTACCGCATCGTTCAGCGTTTTCAACATCAGCCCGTACTTATCGGGTTTTGATTTCATATAAATTCGATGTTTGCAGTGTCCGCGAAAACCATGAAGCTGCTCATCTACTGTACACATGTTCCTCGGATTGTAATTTTTGGTACAATTATTTATGAACATGTCCCAGATTTTCCGGATCGGAGCAAGTTTATCTGCAGGATCTCTCGTAGTTTTGATATCAAAGCGTAAGCAAGATGTTAAAAAATCGAAACGTTTGAAGGGCATCACACATCTGTAAGAGCTTACTCCGTTCCCATAACTCCATAATTTCTCGGCATCTACTCGATGTGTTTTCCACATCCCGGAATGGTAGAGAATGGCAATCATAGCATTTATTTCTCTCGCGTCAGTGTGATAATGGTAGCTTTGCAGATTCATGCCTTGAGCAATCATATCAGCACAAGTACTTTCAATTTTTTTCGTTTGTACATTCAACAAGTATACCAGGTGTGTAAGTATGTAATTTATTGTAATGATATGATACAAAGTAACTTATTCAAAGTATTGTCCGTCGCTATCTATACATTTTTCCCATCTTTCGGGCAATTTGTGGATTCCGCGCCAAAAGAACTGTTGCTCTTTTGAGGCAAACCAGTCATCGAGCCTTTTTCGTACATCTTCGTAAGAAGTAAAGCGCTGCTCAGCAAGTGCGTGTCCCATCGATGCAAACAAGTAGTAATCGGATGGGGCAAGGTCTGGTGAGTAAGGCGCGTGCTGAAGAATCTCCCAACGGAACGACTCTATCGTTTTCTGGACCTGTTTTGCTTTGTGTGCTGGTGCATTGTCATGCAGCAAAATCACCTTGTGTTGTCTTTGTTGGTATTCTGGTTGTTTTTCATGCAAAACTCGATCCAAATCGGTCATTTGTTGTCGGTAGCGTTGAGTATTGACAGTTTCCCCAGGTTTCAGCAGCTCGTAGTAGATTACGCCCTTCTGATCCCACGTTCCACGTTCTTCGTTCCTCACGTCAAAATCGCCACTTTTGAACCGTTTAAACCACTCGAAACACTGTGTTTTACCGAGAGCATGCTCACCAAACGCCTCCAGAAGCATTCGATGCGATTCGGCTGCGGTTTTCTTCAGATGAAAACAGAAAAGTAGGGCTGTCCGCGAATCGTAATTTGTTGGCACAAAACTCGACATGTTTATCTCTAATAAACTAATGCTACTGAATGAAACTCGTGTTATTGTGAGTTGGAAATCTTTGTCGGATATCAATACAATAACAAGACACCGCTGACGTGATGTGTCGGTAACTGCATCAACATCTAGCGCCACCTATGGGCAAATTCCGGTTTCATACTTACACACCTGGTATTAGTTATTTCATCGTCAAATAATACTTTCCAAAATTGGAAAATATTCTCGCAATTAGCGGCATCGCCGATTGGACCAGGTGTATAATCAGGCAAGGGAGGATTCATTGGATCGGACTGACGCGTCGATTTGTTGAGACTCCAAACGAACTTATTCACTCCATTTTTTCCTCCTTTCCCGTAAAATTTTTGTTGTGGTCTTCCTCGTGATCGACAACGAGGCTGCTTTAATCGCTCACTAAGCAGAGTATCATAGAGAGCATTATCCTCCTCTTCTCTCTGACGCTGTCGTTTTGTTGGAGGCGCATTCTCAGCTTCCTCTTCCAATCATCAGTGTCTGAATAATCCGTATCAGGCTCTGAACCATTATTCTTTTCAGCATCACTCCCATCCCCGCCAATGTCGGTTTCATCATATAAAGTCTCCAACAACTCGTTACGAAGCAACCGTGGCCGAAGATTGTATGCCATCTGATATGTAAAAACGCATGAAATAATGGAAAAAAAAAATTATTTCACTTCACATGATGTACTTACAGTTGAAATTGTAGAAAAATTATTAATAACAATCGTCCAAACTTTGTGAAAAAAAACTTTTTTATACACTCACGGCACAAGGGGTAAAAAATACCCCACGTTTTCAGGAAGTCTACTTCGAACAGCTGTTCAATGCACACTGAAGCTTGCCACACATTACTATCCCACTTTTTCTCTAGTTGATGATGTCAACTGATGGTAGATGGCGACACTTGGTCCATTCTATTGAATTTAGTACGTTTTATTCGAGCTCAAATAAACACTGGGGTATTTCTTACTCCGAGTGCCAGTTAAGGGTTAAAAAAGAGGCCGGAAGTCTTTTTGACAATTTTCAGTACAATTTGATCATTCGAACGTTTTTTGTAGCGTCTATGTACAAAAGTTTGTCAACAAAATCGGCACCCATACTCCTTTCAGTTTTTTTTTGCGATTTCAAACTTTTCATATACTTTTTGGCCAGAGGTCAGAACAACCGAGACCTTTCAGAACTACCATTAATGGAGATTCAAGCAGCTTCTTGGATCTGATCCAGGATGAGAGAAAAAATGTTGCCCATTTTGGGCGGTCACGTATCAATCAACATCGATTTGAGATACCTGGATATATAAATACTATGAACCCGTCGACCTAAACACGTGACTTGAACTATAAAGCTGTTGATCTGGAAATTGAAAAATATTTAGAATGTTGTGCTCAACATCACACTCAAAAACAAGAAACTGTAACTGGCACCACTCATAGCAAAACCGTAACAGTTATTAACTATCGTCTATTCCGATGTATTTATTTTTGGGGCGAACGATACCCTATCCGATTACCGTTTTACTACACGGAGAAAAATAGGACTTCGAATTCTTAGAAGAGGTCGCAAAAATCTGTATACTCTGTACTAGAAACATATAGTATTTTACTTCCAGTACAGATTTCTGGCTTTGATTATTATTTGTGAACAGCAATGCTTCTCATATGAATTGTAAAAATTATGCATATCATAGTACGACCAGACGTATTCTACTGCACGGCCGATTCCTATACTGGATAGCAAAAATGATAAAATACCCATTATGACAAAGAGTGTTCCGCAATAGGGGCGTTCTCTATTGATAGTAAAAAGTTTTGCATGTGAGCTCATCTGAGCGTCGGGACTGGAGGAAATTGTAACTTTTATACGGTTTTTTTTAAATTTATACTGCTTGCAAAAAAAATTTATAGGTATATTTTTCATTTACATAGCTTCAGGATAAGTTGCATTGAAAAAATAAATTTAAAAAACTACTCGATTTTATTATTTAAATTTCATCTGTCCCCACCGGTATTCGAACCTGCGCCCTGCCTATCTATCCTACGTAACTACCTAACCCTAACACGCTACCTATTACGTTACCGATTACTTATGAATTTTCTTTACTCATATGATATATTAGTGCGACACTTGTTTACAATCATATACAGATATTGTGTAAGCTAGAAAAAAGATTCGTTCGTAAACTTTCAAGTTTCAACCACATATGGTCATAAAAAGTGTTTTTTTTTGCTTAAAAATAGCTGTTTTTTTTCCAAAAAAATTTGTTTCACAATATTTGTTTGGATTTGAACTTCTTTGACATAGAGATTACAACTATATGCAACTACCCTATAAAGGAGATTCAATTCCGCGCACAGGTTTCTGAGATCTGGGTCTGGACGAATATCCGACGTAAATTTTGGGGCAATTTTAATAGGCACTTTTTGTCATAATTGAGTGAGTGCCTAAAAAGAGCAATTTCTGTAAAAATTTGTTTGCTTACATAAAACTGAAATATGAAACAAAAATAAATTAAAATCAAAATTAAAAAACTAAACAAACAAATTGTGATTAAGGCTACGCACCTCCCGACACGTTTGAACAGGATTTGAGTCTTTGTAGGCACATGTCAACAAGAGCTACATGCATGTAGTAGTGCCCGCTCAATTCGTTAACGATGCCAGTGGGCTGACGAAAAATTACTATACCGCATAAGTCTCAAGCGTATCCGATGTAGCAATCGGAACGTGACGCTCCGTCGCAAAATTTACTATCTATGTAATATATTCCATCAACGCATTACGTATTACGCCAGATACTATAAAATTTACAAGAAATTGCTGTACTGTGTAAGGGTCCGCACACATTGTGTAGGACCGTGACGCCTATGATTATCGTGACACGTTTAGCGAGAACTACGAAACCATGTTTATAATAGCAGTCACTCTAAATGCTGTTCAAAATTGTAAATGTTATTACATTCGAGTATAGTAACGTGAATCTCGATTCCATATTAGAGTGATAGGGTACAAAACACCAATCGAACTTAAACAATCACTATACCGCATAAGACCAGATATCATATTCTGAAACAATAATTATACCACAATGCCAAGTATGAAAATGATTAAAAACTGATATATCTATATTGTTTGTAATACTTTCATATGAAATTCATATGCATGGCATTAATCTGCTATGCGTATAACGAAATATATCATGAAGTTATTATCAATATTCAACTCATCATATTGTATTAAACGTAGATTCCATAGTCCCACATACCATTTGCAGACTAAAATCACACATATCGCAAAGTAACAATTCAATTTCATAATTTTTACTATACCATACTGCCATCTTCCATTTAATACTGTTACATCCCGACATATACATAATGTTATTTTTCAATATTTTATTTTATTTGTCGATCATTAATAATGATAGTGAGATATTATTATTATTTTAATTATTTAATTATTTTAGAGATCGACAATTTTATAAAATTCGCATTATGAATTTCGTTCTCGTGGCGCGCTCTCACGAAAAATATGAAACGCGTCATCCGGTGCATTAGAGATAATAATAAAAAAGCAATTCGCGAATTGTCGCCTCGCTTGAGTTTTTCGGCGATATTGCGATTCGCGACCGTGGGATGCACCGACGGACCAAGACTCCAAGCACAAAACAGTCATGTCAGAGATTTTTGCACGTGGAGCTGAAATCAGAACCCCTAAAAAAACCCCAAAAAATCCTCCCTTTGCTCGGGAGAAGGAAAAAACGCTTTTTCGAGATAATGGAAAGATTCACTAGCTTCAGACAAAACTCGAAAGAGTTAACAACAAATGTCGGACTCCGGGTTTCTCTGCTTTCTCCCTGCAGTGTATTATAATTCTTGTCTGCGTGTATTCGGGACTAAGTGTCACATCGTGGGTACTTGTGTCGGGAGAACCCACAAATATTATATAAATTTATTCGAACTGTTTTTGACCGTGTTAATGTTAATATGTAATGTGTATGTAATGTGTGTGTAATGTGTAATGTTAATGTGTAATTGTTAATATCAGGGTAAATATATTCGATTTCTTCAAACAATAATTTGACTGTTTTGTGCGTGTGTGTAACTGTGGGCCGAGCCACAATAATTGGCAAAAATCAGGGGGGTTTTCTTGGTTCTCTCACCCTAAGTCTGGGACGCTGTCCTCAGCGCCAGCCAGAACCACCTTCGGGTAATCCCAAGATACGCCGCGAATCAATTAACCAGCACGAGTACCGTATGTGCGTGCGCGCGTGTTTGTGTGTGTGTGTGTGTGTGTGAGAGAGAGAGAGAGTAAACTTAGCCTAGCGTGTTTTCAGGATTTGAAAACCTGCGTGATGCCCCGTATCATGAAATTTCGTAAACCGCAAATAATAGACAAATCCGGTTTAAATCAAATTAGAAATTTCTCCTATTTCTTTTCCGTTAGCATATTCGTTTCAATCCTAAACCATAATCCGTCTCGCAAGATCAGGAACGGGCCCGTATAGGACAAGGCAAGACGTCCACATGAAATGATAAAATTCAGCGACGGTAAGTCGTGCCGGTAAATTATAATCTCGCGTTACGTTCGCATATAACAATACTTATATATAGTATTCATTCCATATTGCGAAACCGCAGTTTTCTCCGTGTACGGTTATCTCTAGGCAAAACCTGAATGGGACTTTATACCATAATTCTACATTAAGGCAGTATATTGGTCTAGAGACATACATTTTGAGCGTTTTTTCGAGCTCGATAAAAAAAAATTACAACATTCTTTTTTTACAACCTATTTGTTGATGATGTGGCAATATACAAACAAATTTTGAAGAAAAAAAAAGAAAGTTCAATAAGTTATAAGCTGGTCAAGTTGGGGGTAAAAAAAGTGGTGTGCTGGCTGACACGATATTGCAACCTTTCTAGTCATCGAATCCAAAATTAAAAAAAAAAAGATTCTTATTAAAGGGGGAGGCACAGTCAGAGGCATGAAAAAGGATTGTGTTAATAATTTTTTTTTTTTAAATAATTTAGTTTATTTTATAAAATTGATGACACAGAGTTGTTATGTCATGTTTGATCTTAACTCCCACAAAATTAAAAAATATATATATATATTAATTATTCATAAAGATATCGCCATCTTTGTTGGACCCCTTTCCGCAAGTGGCGCCTCGTGGTAACAATCAGAACATCTGACTAGATCACCTAAAATCAGTAAAACAAATAAAAAACATTAGTTTAATAATAAATCAAGTCTTTAATCGAAGATTCTTTTTGTTTGAAAATTCACAAAATGACGGTTTTTGACAGTTCCCGAATTTTCGATAAAAAAAAGCATCAGTTTATTGTAAAAAAAAAGTCGAAATTTCCCACAAGAATGGAAATTTTTCGATTAAGGTCTGGTATTGAATACCAGTTTTATTAATAATTAATTATCATGAGAGTCCAGTGTAAATCGGTTAACGATGAGAAAAATAGTTTTGAGTTTCGAGTGAGAAATAGTTTTCCTCGTTTATCACACAATTTTCTTGTATTCAAAACAATACTCAAAGTTGCATATTCATTAATTGAAGTTACAAAAGCGATAAAAGCGGTGCTAATTAATGGAATTAAAGCTATAAATAGCAGCTAATAAATAGAATTAATTGGGTAAGTGCAAAATTGACATACGACTTAAGTTAAAAGTTTGATCGTGAGTATCAAAATTGTAGTTGTTTTTCAGTCTAACATTTTGTAAAAATTTATAAATTTAACGTATCAAGTCCATTTTAGTTGGGACAATAACTAATGATGTGGAGAATAATACAAGAAAAACGTCAAATCGATTGACTTGTTAGTTACTTTTTTTTTTAACTAACCGCAGTTGAAATAAATACGTTCAAAATCGAGTAACGGGTTTTCGTTAAAATTGGTACTTACAGTTAATCGGTGATGCCTGAGCCATACATACCATACATTTTCGCAAAAGAATCGATGGCGGATATTCTGCATGAATATGGAACAAGTAGCTTGAAACTTAATCCTTGCTGCTACTTTATTCTTATTCTTACATCACGATTGCAATCTTTGCACTTCAATAACCACTTAAATATCGTAAGAATGCTAATAAATTGTAAGATGTAATACCCAAAAGAGGGATTAACAGACACATCAGAGTCAATACTATTATATGAGGCATTCCATGTCGAATGAACCCCTTTCGACTTGGCTAAAATTTCGTTTTCCTTTTCTACACAATTAAAAACATTTTTCAGGAAATTTTCAAATTTTTTTATCCAACCCAAAAGAAAAAGCTTTTTTTAAAAATGACTATAACTTCTTCAAAAATTTTATGAAATTTCTTTATGAAAAATCTATGCATTTTTTGACTTTTTTGAGAAAAATCATCTTTTTATCGAAGTTCGCCATTTTTTTTCATTCACTCAAAAAATACTTTGATCAATTCCGGAAAAAATGCCGCCCAACCTTGAGTGGCTCGATATTTGCTTCTATTTTTGTCAACTATTGAAAAAAAAAGTTTTCTTAATTGGGCTTATTTCACAAAGTACCGCTCTGGAATTTTTTGAGGATTTATAAAGGACTTCGGAATTTAAAAAATTGAGAAAAAATAAAAAATTGAAAGTGGTGATCGCCGAAATTTTCTTTATTTTTTTTTTTTAAGTGAAAAAAAAAAATAGAAGGAAATGTCGAGCCACTCCAAGTTTCGCGGCATTTTTTCTGGAGTTGATCAAAGTATTTTTTTGAGTGAAACAAAAATTAAAAATGGCGAACTTCCATAAGAAGATGATTTTTCTCGAAAAAGTAAAAAATTTAAAAGATTTTAATATCTTAAATTTTTTTTGTATTTTTTTTTCGGCAAGTACATTCAAAAAAGAAAATTTTCAAAAAAAAACGTCCCAATTAGTCAACTTTTGAAGAAGTTATAGTCATTTAAAAAAAAAAGCTGTTTCTTTAGGGTTGGATAACAAATTTGAAAATTTCCTGAAAAATGTTTTTAATTGGGTAAAAGAGAAAAAAAAATTACAGTCAAATGTATGTTGCTTCCACCCCGAATTACTCCGAAAATACGTAAAAAATGATTTTTGGCACGAAAATACGAACGTCGTGTATTATGTTCATTTTGTTTCTTGTCCTTTTTTTCATACGTTCAAGGACAAAGTGTCAACATTACAAAGCAGAAAGACCCCTTAATGGGGAATATACACCTGGAAATAGAAACAAAAGGTAATTTTCGAGAATTTTCTCCAACGAAACTATTGGGATGATCAGAACGGGGTTTTTCCTAGTTGAAAATATACACTTTTTATTTGAAAATGTTGCAAATTTACAGAGTACAGTCGTCTATGGAGTGTCGTAAAAAAATCTGCTATAGCGGTACCCAGTGGCGTTTCGTAAAATTCATGTGAAAGAAAAAACCAAAACAGGATACCAAAATAGATACCATTATCTTGTCTTTGTCATAGCCGATTTAAAAATATCGATTTTTGACAGAATGGCGGACCCTTGAACTCAACGTAGCTATTTTCAAGAAAAAATTCGTTCGTATTTTGACCAAAAAAAACTGAAAACCGGAAAAAAAAATCCTATGACTAGGACTAGATAATTATGTATACAATAACCACAAAAAATTTGAAGTTAATCGGTTCAGTGGTTTTCGAAATATTTTGGATACCCGTTCGAAAAACCTTGTTTTGAGGAAAACGCGTTACGGTGGTTATCTTCACGGGCATGTACGCAACGAACGCATGTACTCTTTGGGCTATAACCTTGTCATTTTTTGGAATCGTTGCTTGAAATTTTGACCAGATGTTCTTAACATATCAAACTTGAAGAAAATGTAAAAATTGAAAAGTCGATTTGTATATTTTCCTTTAAACAAATGATACGTCCAATGTTCGTATTGGTAATACAGTAGAGCCCCAGTATAACGAACAGAATGGGGGTTTATTGCCCATGGCCATAGACCCCATTTGCTATACTGCGCCATACATAGCGGCGCCACTATAACGAATAAATCTCGGCTGCCACAGGATTTGTTCGTTATACTGGCGACCGTTATACTGGGACTCTGCTGTAAACTGAATATGTGATATTTAGATGACAAAATAATGGTTCAAAATGCAATTGAGGTTGTTGAGATTTCACTCTACCTATTTCAGCTAAAAAATCGAAAAATTGTACTCTTTATTTCTCGTGCCGATGCTGTTTAATGAATAAAGTCGAAATTTCTCGTATTATTTTATTCATTACAATTAGTTCCTACCACAGTCTCAGGTGTCACTTCAATGTCTTGTTTCCATAGATATTCGGCGGTATATGCAGATTTCGATACGCACGAGTTTTTGCAAGTAAATATCAACAGTGTGCCCCAATCGAGACTTTTAAGAACGTCATCAAAGTCGAGGTAATTTAATAGCTGAGGCATTATCTAAAAATAAATTATTATATTATTATAGCATTAATTCATTATTAAGATACTCCGTTTCTGGTTTAAGGCTAGCCTCATACACCCGGAATAACTATCTGAATTCAGAATCTCAATTCGGATGCATCGGCCAGCGGTAAAACTGAGATTCGGAATTCCGGTTCTGAATTCAGACAGCTATTTCGGATGGTTGAGGCCAGGCGTCATTCTCTACTAACGATTCATACCTGAAATTCGAATTGCCTATCACCATTGCACTGTTCACATTTCGGAATGTGTGTTGGTTTGCAGCTTGAAGATATATACAAAGGATTTCCGCCACGGTCATACCTAGAAATTTTTTTTTCACTAATTAATTGACAGGAAGATTCGGCAAAAAATAAAAAAATCCCTAAAAAAATCAAACCAAGCGTGATGTTGAAGATATATAACGATTTATTTTTTAATTTGCTAAGCGTTCATTTTTTTAGGCTGTCTTTGGTATTGAATTATTATGACATCGGCCCTTTTTGCAAAATTAAAAAGACCTACATGAAAATATGGAACCTTATAATATTTGGTAACTCATAAATGTGAAAAGGTCTCCAGATATTTGAGTTTTCATTTCATACTGAAATCAACAACTCTCCTGGAAAAGCAATGGACATCTATATTGAAAAAAACGGATAGCTGCAGCAGCAATTTTCTGCTTAGCCTTCACATACTTTAACCACTTTATGGCTGAAGTATGCGGAAGGTAAGCAAAAAATGGCTACAGTGGCTATCCGTTTTTTGCAATGTATAATTTTGTATGATGCGGCATGTCATGAAAATTTAGGTGTATTTTTCTGAATTATCGTATTGTAACTTACGGTTTTATAAGAATTTACGCCACGATATCGTTTATATTTTTTACATGCAAGGAAATCTGGAAAATTCCTTTACAATGCTAATTCCTGGGTGTGCCACAATCTTCGACACAAAGTAAATTACAAGTGGCACATTCCACAATTTTGTACAAGTGCATAAAGCAAGACCGTGTTTCTACACAGCCCAATTGTCAGCGAAATAGTTTATTAGGGCGCAACTGTCCCATGTCAAACAATATATAATAAAAGCTTTTATTGCACAAAATTATCATGATCGAATTCTTACGAGTCTGTACTGTATACATCGCAATTGTTACGGGGTTGAATTATTGACATTTTAACTGTAACGGGTTTTTATTGTACACGGGCTCGGATTTCGACCTCTAAATCCCGGAATTTTTTAAACATACTTAACCCTAGAACGGTAACCTTATTTTTGTGTGTATTATGGCAACCTGGGGTGATAAACCATCCCAATTTTGAAAAATTCATATCGCGGTAAAATTTCACGAAAAGGATTTAGCTTGGGCTCATTCTTTTCGTTTTTTAATGCAGAATCACGTAGGCCTACGGCGATTTCGCTTGAAGTAGGAAAAGTTAGTAAAAAATGAGGTAAAAGAGTGAAAAACTAGAAAAATTCGTAAAAATGACTTTTTTGATTGAAATTGCAATATCTCCGTTGATTTTTAACAAAATTTATTAAATCCAACGGCATTATAAAGTGAAAATATACAGTGTTAAGACAGGATGGTTAATTTTACTCGATTTCCGAAAAAGTCTATTAATGTGTTGATTTGGGTATGCGGCCGTATAGAGACAATAGTGAGGGAAGAATCGGCTGCGATTCGGCCAGTGGGTCCAAATGACAGTGGACGATTTTTTTGGTATAACGTTGCGATCCTTATTCGGATCCTCTTCAGATTTATTATTTCTAAAATTACATTAATTATTGTCTTATTTTGTATAATATATTTTACATTATAAGCTTAAGTGTTATGTGTCATGACTGACCTGAATTTGTATGGGTAATTTTTAATCATTTGGTGAATCTTGGATAATATTCATTATGATATTATTGTATCAAGACGGGTCGTTTTTTTGTGATCGTTGGTGTCTGCGAGAGGGAGGATTTTAATATTTTAATGCTTAGTTAATGTTTTTTGTGATACCTTTGTGTACGTGTTATTTACCTATGAATTTTATGTTTGATATTTTCCAAGATTCATTTTTGATCAAAATTAACAATTTTCATTACATGGTGTTTCGAGAGCTGACGTGAGTATTGCCGATTGCCGTTAGTTGTTTTTCTTGCCGGACCAGATGTGTTAACCGGTTTTGGACCACTTTAAATTGATAACTGTTAGATTTGGTAATGAATTTTCAATTAATGGATGGTAATTTAAGGTTTTTCAGTTGTTATTCTGAGTTTTATTAAATTATTGAATTATATATGCTGCTTAGTTTGTCGATATCAGTTCGAAAAATGATCGCTTTTGAGTGTGTTTTATTCTGTATCATTTCCAGAATTAATCGCTTTTTGAGCCATTTTTCATTATTTAAAATTTTAACGTCGTCAAATTTAAAGATGTGTTTTAGTTCTAGTTCGTGTTTTGCTAACGCTATGTTTACTGTGTTCGAATCTGAATAAGGATCGAAACGTTATACCAAAAAAATTGTCCACTGTGTTGTATCCCAGATACCTCGATTTCGGAATATTACGAATATTCCAAATCACGGCGCGTGTGCCCCAGATACGGCAACTGTTGTCATTACATCATGTGGCACACGCGTTCGAACTCGAGCAGGTGCAATTATGCTGAATAACAATTATGCAAGCGAGCCATCGCCGGCCTCAGCCGGGTACTGTCGAGTCAGCATATTTACAAAATTGAGCGAATCTCGTAATTCTTATTATCTTAACCGAATTACGAGTAAAAATACTAAACATCTTCTTTTAAGAAATAATCGATAAATAATAAATAAGATAACAAAAGAAATGCTGATGCGACCGCTCTCGCTCCTGTATATAACGGAGCAGAGAGCTAATACAAGGCAGTTCAATTTGAAAGCCAACCTGTAACGATTGGTCCATCGAGACGAGCGCAACGCGTCTCTATTAATACTATTAATTACTACCACTTGTATTTTCTATTTCTACGATAATAAATTATTCTTTTATACGACTACCTTCGGTTCGACTCATTTGGGTTCTAACCCTTAATCTGGTAAGATCCCGACAAAACAACGAGGAAACTCAAACTCTCGCCATTCAGCGTAGCTAACTGAATTTTGGCGATACAACATTGGTGGCAGCGGTGGGATACCGGAGTGAGTAAAAACGAACCTCGTTAAAAGAATTGTCATCGCTGAGTAGAAAAACACCAAGTGAAGTCAAACCTGTACTCGAAGAATTCTCGATTACGGACGCCACCTGCACGTTTAGAACCAGGTGAAGAAGAGGCCCTTAAAGGTGAAAAGAGCCCAAAGGAACCAAGGACAAGTTACGTCAAGGTTCCACGCACGATCAGAGAATCATAGAGAACGTGCCGATAGATAAGGAAATCGGACGTAGGACCAATCGAAATCACCGAGGATAAGCTGCAGCATCCTCGAAGGACGTCGCCAAACAAGAGAAACGTCTAACAGAGTTGAAGGACCGTCAGAGATGTGGAAAATCAGCACACTGTAAGTGGCACCACATTCATTCACCATACGCTTTGTAAAGACTAAAACTTTATAAAAAGGTTTCATAGAAACAAAAAAGGTCATAATCAAAGGCAAATAACGAAACGAATTTATCATATCTTGAGAATTAAATCATTGCCAAACGCGTGGAGTGACATATGGGCACTCCCCTGAAAACCCCTAAGGCAGAGGGTACACAACGCCGAAGCCATTCTCTAGGTGACTTACCAGAGGCCCTAGGAGAATTCACACCAGCTCTCGCAGAAATCGCTTATCGAGCAAGACGAGCGCTCACTGAAATCTCTCCTAATACAAGTACTGAATCAAATTCTCCAAATCCTTTATTTCGAGTAAACACTCGAAGAGGCAGTGCTTTTCAGCCCGGAGACGACCTCGAAGAACTCGACGACAACGTTTTCGAGCCTAGGGCAGAGATGGCAACTAACGAACCGGGAAACACAGCACCAGGGAGAAATGTAGACCCTCAAGCAATCGACAACGAAATAGAGAATATGAGGTCGCAATTATACGATCTTAACGCTTCCCGAAGACCAAACATCAGCAGTTGGTACACCGACCATGTGAATACAACAAACGCATTTGGAAACTATAGCATACTGAACGGGATGCCAAGGATCTCGCTTCCACAGGCGGGAGCAGGACCGATTCCCTTCTCCAATCTTCGGACTGTACGAGAAGACGAAGAGCTCGAGCATTTACGGGCGTCCGGCGCCGAAATGGACGCACGAATGAGCGCAATAGAAAGGTCCTTGGAAAGAACGCTCGACGCAATAAACCAGCAAAATCAGAGGGAAGGTTTCGATGCACAACCGTCGAGACCATCGCGTCAAAACCATCTAAACCGCAGATGGACAGAAGAAGAACCTAGACGAAACCTAGGCGAAGAATCCGATTATCTCGACATCGGGACTGCTTTAAAAAATGTAAAGAGCTTCGATGGGAATAGTCCGGATAAACTCGAAGGATTCATAGTTTCGTGTGAAACCGTTTGGAAATTAGTCCGGCCCCGACAACGAGCAACCTTGCTCGAGTTGATACTAAGCAGCAAGCTGGAAGACAGAGCCACGAGAGAAACGAAACACAAAATTATCAAGACCTTAAAGGACCTTCGAGTCGAATTGGAAGCCCTTTACGGTAAGAAAAAATCACTTGCCGCCCTGCAGTACGATTTTTGTCTGCTGAAACAAGGTGCAAAAGAAAATGTTTCGACATACGCAACACGAGTCGAAAAATTGACGGCAGAAGTAACCGCAAAATTATGCGAACAAACCGACGCAGGAGGCGCTCGTTACATAGAGCAAGCTACACGACGGAGCGCACAAATGAACTTCGAAAACGGACTTCATAAAGATATCCAGGCTATCGTAAGGGCTAGAAATTACCCAAACCTACACGATTCCGTAGTAGGGGCCATCGAGGTCGAAAAGATGACCTGTACGAGCACGAGCAACCAAGGCTACAACAAAAATTATCGACGACCGCAGTCCAGTTCGGAGAGCAAAGGATGCTTTTCGTGCGGAAAAACCGGACACGTCGCACGTGATTGCCGAAAAAAAGGGCAAGTCAATCTCCCTAAGCCGCGACAAAATAAAGAGATTAACGCGGTAGACACCGTTTGCAGCCACTGCAAAAAATCGGGACATAAATGGGAATTTTGTCGTTCACGATTACGTCAAAATAAAGAGAAGGCTCAAGGAAAAAATCAAAAGGGCGAAAATTCAGGCAACAACAAAATTGCCGTAGGAGCAATAGAAATAAATGCGCTCACAATCACGGAAATTCAAGAGGAAGCAAATGAAATCTACAACATAGAAATAACGCCGATCGACAACACAGGGAATGATTTCCACATACAATCCCCGACCAGCAAAACAAAAATGCTGACGTTGAAAGCCGATACTGGGGCACAAGTGAGCATTATTAGCCGAGATGCACTAACAACTGAGGCAAAATTTGAATCAGTGGATATGACGATGAAAGGGCTCGGAGGACGAGACCTTAAGATATCACAAAAAACTGAGATCAAACTCATCCTCAAACTCGTGACTCAACCAGTTTCCATTACCCACACATTCTATGTCGTTCCTGACGACGTATATCTGGGAGTGCACGGATTCCTAGGACTGGATTTCATCAAGGAATACGATGTCGATATTCTCGGGGGACGGGAAATAAAAATCTTCGGACAAAGGATGCCTCTAATAAACGGCACCTTAAAAATGAAGCTACCCCCGCGTAGCGAAAAATACACGCATGTGGCCACTACGAGCAAATTCGTAGGGATCGTCGAAAAAATCACCCTCGAAGAAGGAGTAATTCTCGGTGCATGTATAACCGCCCCTCGAGGAAATAGCTGTGTGGTCAGTATTTTAAACAGCACTGTAAAAGAAGTCGAGATCGACCGTCCCACAGTGACTCTCGAAAAAATGCTGCCTCTTGGAAAAATGCTGTCAAATAAGCCATACGAAATAAACACAGCCAGCACAACAAATCGTGGCACGCGCCTTGAACGCCTGCACCAGGAGGTGGATTTCTCACACCTCAACGAAGAGGAAACACGAACCATTAAAGAAATATGTGAGGATTACGAAGATATTTTTTTCCTCGAAGGCGATTCAATAAAATGTACGCAAATGGTAGAGCATACAATCCCTTTAAAGGACAATGTATTGCCGGTAAAAATCCACCCATATCGCCTTCCTGAATCCCATAAAAAAGAAGTCGAAAAACAAACAGAGGAAATGCTAAAAAACGGGATAATACAGCCAAGCCGCAGTCAATGGAATGCACCGCTACTCGTAGTAGCGAAGAAGCCTGATTCAGCAGGAAAAATAAAAATGCGAGTCGTCGTGGATTTCAGAAAACTGAACGAAGCCACCGTCGGTGACTCATATCCATTGCCCAATATTACGGAAATATTAGATCAACTAGGGCGAGCTCATTATTTCACAACGCTCGACCTCGCATCAGGATTCCATCAAATTCCAATGGCAAAAATTGACCAAGAAAAAACAGCTTTTTCAACACCGCAAGGACATTTCGAATATACTCGTATGCCCTTCGGGTTGCGGAATGCACCGCCGACTTTCCAAAGGCTTATGAATTCCGTGCTAGCAGGGCTGCAAGGACCAAAATGCTACGTTTATTTAGACGACATAGTCATTTTTGGATCCACCCTAGCAGAGCACAATAAAAGACTCAGAGAGGTTTTTCAACGCCTCCGGGAAGCAAGACTGTCTCTGCAACCAGGAAAATGCCGATTCTTGCGAAAGGAAACGCAATACTTAGGGCACATAATATCGGAAAAGGGCATCAGCCCTGATCCAACAAAAATCATCGCAGTAAAAGAATTCCCAACACCAAGGAACGTGAAAGGGATCCAATCCTTTCTAGGATTAGCCGGCTACTACCGAAAATTCATTAAAGATTTTTCGAAGATTGCAAAGCCCTTGACAGAGCTAACCAAAAAAGACGTCTCCTTCGAATGGACACCAAAGCACGAACAAGCTTTTGAGGATCTAAAAACGATCCTGACAACGGCACCTATACTGCAATATCCGGATTTTGAAAAGCCTTTCGTCGTTACGACAGACGCCTCGGATAAAGCAATAGGGGCTATACTCTCCCAAGGTTCCGTGGGGGAAGATCTACCAATTTGCTACGCAAGCAGAACGTTGAATAAAGCAGAGCAAAACTATATGTTGTATCGCCAAAATTCAGTTAGCTACGCTGAATGGCGAGAGTTTGAGTTTCCTCGTTGTTTTGTCGGGATCTTACCAGATTAAGGGTTAGAACCCAAATGAGTCGAACCGAAGGTAGTCGTATAAAAGAATAATTTATTATCGTAGAAATAGAAAATACAAGTGGTAGTAATTAATAGTATTAATAGAGACGCGTTGCGCTCGTCTCGATGGACCAATCGTTACAGGTTGGCTTTTGTATCGTTGTTGGTAGGTCTGCCTCGTTTCCGTATATTAAGCTGTGCGGGGTGTATCCTGTCGACGTATGCGGTGTAGTATTATACGTGAACATCGCATATGGTAACCATTCGTCCCAATTTTTCTGATCCTCGTTGGCATAGCTTTTTAAATATTCCGCTAGTGTACGGTGTGACCGTTCTAGCGCTCCATTCGACTCGGGATGATATGCGCTCGTTTGTATTTTTTCTATGTGAAATAATTTGCATACTCCCTTAAACGTGGCGCTCAAAAAATTAGTGCCTTGATCGCTCAGTATGGCCTCCGGCATGCCGTGTCGGCAGACTATTTCCTCGGCAAATGCTTTTGCTACTTCGTTTGCCTGTTGATTTGGAAGCGGTATTGCAGCGCTGTACTTCGTCAATAAATCTTGAAAGGTAAGAATGTATTTATTCCCCTTTTCAGTTTCCGTCAACGGTCCTACGATGTCCATGGCGCATTTTTGAAATGCTTTTTCAGGTGTATCTGTTATGGCCATCGGGATTTTTGTTTTTTGACAGATTTTATTTCGTTGGCATTTGTTGCATCGTGAAACGTATCCTTCGATATCTTTTTTCATTCCGGGCCACGTATAACTTAATTGTATCCGTTTTAGCATACGTGTTGTCCCTTGATGTCCTCCTAGAGGAGCATCGTGATACTCGTGCAGTATTTGTTGTTTTTGTTTCTCATCGACGGGTTCAACGTTCTCGCAAGTTTTTTCCTCTTGCTCTTTTTTCGAGTATTTATGCTCATCGTTGGCTTGTTCGAATGTCTCGGTTGTTGGCGGAGTTACAACGTCGTTGCTCCCCTGGTTCCCCTGGCTGACGGTGCTCTTTTTTGCTCGTGCTCGAGTTATTGCACATATCCTACTCAGTGCGTCTGCGTTTGTATTGCGTTTACCGGCCTTGTATTGGACATCGAACTCGTATTCGGCCAGTTTAATTTTCCAGCGCATGAGTCTTGACCCTGGGTCCTTTACGCTAAAAAGCCAGGTTAAGGGCTTGTGATCTGTTACGACGGTGAAGCGCGTACCGTAAATGTAAGGACGGAACTGTGATATTCCCCATACGATAGCGAGGAGTTCCTTTTCCGTAGTTGTATAGTTTTGCTCTGCTTTATTCAACGTTCTGCTTGCGTAGCAAATTGGTAGATCTTCCCCCACGGAACCTTGGGAGAGTATAGCCCCTATTGCTTTATCCGAGGCGTCTGTCGTAACGACGAAAGGCTTTTCAAAATCCGGATATTGCAGTATAGGTGCCGTTGTCAGGATCGTTTTTAGATCCTCAAAAGCTTGTTCGTGCTTTGGTGTCCATTCGAAGGAGACGTCTTTTTTGGTTAGCTCTGTCAAGGGCTTTGCAATCTTCGAAAAATCTTTAATGAATTTTCGGTAGTAGCCGGCTAATCCTAGAAAGGATTGGATCCCTTTCACGTTCCTTGGTGTTGGGAATTCCTTTACTGCGATGATTTTTGTTGGATCAGGGCTGATGCCCTTTTCCGATATTATGTGCCCTAAGTATTGCGTTTCCTTTCGCAAGAATCGGCATTTTCCTGGTTGCAGAGACAGTCTTGCTTCCCGGAGGCGTTGAAAAACCTCTCTGAGTCTTTTATTGTGCTCTGCTAGGGTGGATCCAAAAATGACTATGTCGTCTAAATAAACGTAGCATTTTGGTCCTTGCAGCCCTGCTAGCACGGAATTCATAAGCCTTTGGAAAGTCGGCGGTGCATTCCGCAACCCGAAGGGCATACGAGTATATTCGAAATGTCCTTGCGGTGTTGAAAAAGCTGTTTTTTCTTGGTCAATTTTTGCCATTGGAATTTGATGGAATCCTGATGCGAGGTCGAGCGTTGTGAAATAATGAGCTCGCCCTAGTTGATCTAATATTTCCGTAATATTGGGCAATGGATATGAGTCACCGACGGTGGCTTCGTTCAGTTTTCTGAAATCCACGACGACTCGCATTTTTATTTTTCCTGCTGAATCAGGCTTCTTCGCTACTACGAGTAGCGGTGCATTCCATTGACTGCGGCTTGGCTGTATTATCCCGTTTTTTAGCATTTCCTCTGTTTGTTTTTCGACTTCTTTTTTATGGGATTCAGGAAGGCGATATGGGTGGATTTTTACCGGCAATACATTGTCCTTTAAAGGGATTGTATGCTCTACCATTTGCGTACATTTTATTGAATCGCCTTCGAGGAAAAAAATATCTTCGTAATCCTCACATATTTCTTTAATGGTTCGTGTTTCCTCTTCGTTGAGGTGTGAGAAATCCACCTCTTGGTGCAGGCGTTCAAGGCGCGTGCCACGATTTGTTGTGCTGGCTGTGTTTATTTCGTATGGCTTATTTGACAGCATTTTTCCAAGAGGCAGCATTTTTTCGAGAGTCACTGTGGGACGGTCGATCTCGACTTCTTTTACAGTGCTGTTTAAAATACTGACCACACAGCTATTTCCTCGAGGGGCGGTTATACATGCACCTCGAGCAACTTACTCATTCGAGGATTACGCACAGGAACTCAGAGAGCGACTACGAGCAACATGGACCATGGCAAGAGCAAATTTAGCCGCCGCTAAAGAAAAAGCGAAACAACAATACGATAAAACATCGAGGGACCAAAAATTCCAAATAGGTGATAAGGTTCTCCTTTACGACGAAACTGTTCGAAGAGGAAGGTCTGCAAAGCTCACCCCCAAGTGGATCGGGCCATACGTCATCGAACAGGCTAACTCTCCACACAATTACTCTATCAGGAAGGGGCGGAAGAGCATTAAGGTGCACGCAAATCGTCTCAAAAATTTTATTGAACATTAAAACGAAAAAAAAAAAACAAAAAACAAAAAATGTATATATATATTTCGACGTGACGAGGAAAACAAAAACGCGGCGATAACATTTTTCGCCATCTACAAAAAAAAAAAAAAAAAAAAAAAATTTTTTTGGCATCTACAAATAGCGCCTCGTCTCTTGCTCTTCACAAGCAGGCGTAGACCAGGGCGACAAGAACTTCCGGTAAAGACGCCGAAGTCCAAAAAAATCCACGTCGTCGGGACAATATGCGACGTCCCACAAATCATCAAGGTCGGCTGCGAGTTCGATTCGCCGAAGACGAATCTCGGCAGATTGCAGCCGAAAATCCTCCTCCCGACGTTGACGAACGGAAAACCGCATATTCAGTTCCTCGGGAGTGAGGACAGTGATCCGCGGGAAAACAGACCCGACAATAATTATCTCCGGCACAGGAGACGAAAAACACATTCTCTGAAAAAAAAAAAAAGAGAAAGAAAATAAGAATAATAATGATAATAGTAAAAGAAATTACATATTCAAAAAAATATATATATGGAAAAAGACCAAACTTACCTTGGCAGAAGACATCGTTAAACGAATTTTCGACGTAAGAAGACAATAAGATGATAATTTGAAGTGAATAAAAAACAAAGCAAACTCGTCATTATATAGGAAGACTCCACAACGAGTTACTTCCCCTTCCGCGTATTCGTTTTGAGAAATCACACTGAACAACAAAAAAAAAAAAAAAAAAAAAATATTTACGCTGTTACAGGATAATAATGCTGAGCCAGCTAGCGTCAGCACGAACGGCGTACGAAATACGGAAGTTCAATAACTCCCCGGGAATTTACTACGAAAAAATTGGGACCTTGAACGTATGCTCGGACATCTGGACTTTGGCCATCGAAATGGACCTGACCCTTCTAGCCCACCTCGAAGGGCACATAACGACGCATTTGGGCCGATATAGAGAAAAATGCGAGGAAAGAGGGGGACCGTCAGGGCACTGCGCAGAGATGTTGGATAATATCGCACGTTTGACAAAAAAGGTTGAAGAAAGCGTCGGAGTAATTCACGATCTCGTGGGTGCCGAGCATCAACGAAAACGCAGAGGACTTATCAACGGATTGGGAACAGTCGTGAAGTCAATTACTGGTAACCTAGATGCAGCAGACGGCGAGCGTATCGACGCCGAAATTTCGGCTATTCGAAAAAATCAAGAGTCCCTAAAACAGGGCATGATGAAGCAATTAGAAGTTGCGAAATCGACACTCGACATGTTTAATCGAACGTCGCACGCAGCAGAAAGAAATTTTAATGCATTGCACAATATGGTGCGAGCAACAGACAAGTATTTCGCAAACCGCACCAACATACTAGCTGACAGACAGTACTTCGATGAAAGTCTAGGCCTAATGGACACATATGTCGAAACCTTTCTAAGGACCGTGCAAGACATGGTAGAACTATTCGCTAGTGTGACTTCAGGAACAGTGAGCCCAGCAATTGTCACGCCGGAAAAGCTCACTGAATACCTGACGGATGCGTTACCACACCTACCACGGGGACACAATTTTCCCCTACCCATAACGCGAAGTAACGCAGCCGGCTTACTACGATTGACAACAGTACGGGCGTATCGCAAGGGAGAAAAATTCGTCCTATTATTGGAAATACCCTTGGTAGGACCAGGAGAGTATAGCGTGAACTACGCATATCCGCTACCAAAAAAGGGCGTTAACGATACATATTACTACCTGGAAACGTCCGACGAACTCGTAGTAATAGACCGTGATAACAGAAATTATTTACGGATGACAAGAAGTGATCTGGAGGAATGCAAAGTACACGGGGATCGGTACTTTTGCAACCCGCGACATCCGATCATGAGCGTAAGCGAAAACGCGCCATGCGGCGTGCTTATGCTCATCGAAGGCACAAACACAAAGAAAGCACAGTGTTTAAAGCGAGTGATGAAATTATCACACACACTCGTCCTCAGTTTAAAACAGCAAGGTAAATGGCTGTACGTAGCACGAAAAGGAGAAAGAGTAAGCGTAACGTGCGCCACAATGCCGACGAAGCAGGAAACTCTCAGCGGAACAGGTTCATTGACACTCGGCGAAAAATGCATCGTCATCGGAAAAAACTTCAAGATAGAAACAACACACAGACTGATGCAAAGTATAAAAGACAATAGTTACATCCCGGCCTATAACCTCACCTTGACACTAGAAGAAACAAATAAAGCACCACAGGCGGTCAACATCCACGAAGGGACGACAATGGAACACGTCGTGGGCAACGCAGAAGAATTAAACCACCTGGGAACAAGGATAAGGGATATCGACGATAACTTGGACCACGTGGACACGAGAAAACACCTCTTCCACACGATCGGCCAATACTCGATCGGTACTATAGCATTATTAATAATTGCGGGATATTTTTTCTACAAATGGGCAAGAAAAAACTGCGCCAACACAACTATACAAGGAGCGGCCTAAGAAAATAATTTTCAGGGCTACAAATATCATACCAATGGGAAATAAAATTTTTTTTTAAACTTTGACTCGCCGGAGACGAGTAAGAAGAAATTACGCTTTCTTCTTTTTAAGGGGGGAGGGATGTTGTATCCCAGATACCTCGATTTCGGAATATTACGAATATTCCAAATCACGGCGCGTGTGCCCCAGATACGGCAACTGTTGTCATTACATCATGTGGCACACGCGTTCGAACTCGAGCAGGTGCAATTATGCTGAATAACAATTATGCAAGCGAGCCATCGCCGGCCTCAGCCGGGTACTGTCGAGTCAGCATATTTACAAAATTGAGCGAATCTCGTAATTCTTATTATCTTAACCGAATTACGAGTAAAAATACTAAACATCTTCTTTTAAGAAATAATCGATAAATAATAAATAAGATAACAAAAGAAATGCTGATGCGACCGCTCTCGCTCCTGTATATAACGGAGCAGAGAGCTAATACAAGGCAGTTCAATTTGAAAGCCAACCTGTAACGATTGGTCCATCGAGACGAGCGCAACGCGTCTCTATTAATACTATTAATTACTACCACTTGTATTTTCTATTTCTACGATAATAAATTATTCTTTTATACGACTACCTTCGGTTCGACTCATTTGGGTTCTAACCCTTAATCTGGTAAGATCCCGACAAAACAACGAGGAAACTCAAACTCTCGCCATTCAGCGTAGCTAACTGAATTTTGGCGATACAACAACTGTCATTTGGACCCACTGGCCGAATCGCAGCCGATTCTTCCTTCACTAAAGTCTATTTATTCCGGGAATTGAAGTCTGAGAATTTAAAAGAAGTCGAAAGAAGGCAAGATCATTCTAATAGATGTGTATTTTTTTTTTTAATACATTTATTTTGCTGTATGCAAATGAAAGATCGTTTACATAGCCATTATACATCTCGTTGTACACAAGTTTCACACACGTGCCTATGTTCTTGACACATGGGTGTCAAGAACATATAGGCAGGTTTGGTCAAGATACCAAAAAATTAGTATCTTGACGAAAATGTAACGCGAATGGTAACTTGGGGTCGAAATCCACCCCACGCTAACTTTCAATGCTTCCTGCTCCGAGGGATGCGAGCAATTGACGCCTGACTGTGCCAGCCGCCTCTGGAGACTCTCCGAGCATGAAATTGAATTATGGTTGGGGTTACGAGTCGTAATCGTGAGGTAGGGCGAAAGGGCGCGAGATTTAAACTCGCCTGGGGTGGTTTTTCACCCCAGGTTACCGTTCTAGGGTTAAAACACAAAATTTCGTTATATTCTTGGATAGGTTAATAAAGAAATGTTGAAAATATGTGACGCGATCCGAGAAAACGGACCTACGAGACAAAAAATCGATTTTCTGATTATGAGTGATTCTATAAGTTCATTAACTGATCTTTCATGAGGTACAACCAGAATTTTTTTTATCTCAATTACTTTACAAGATATGAGGTTTTCAAAAAAATTCTCCAGAAGCGTTTCGACGCGCCACATTTCTTTAATCGCCCGCCCTGTAAACTTTCTCTTTTGCCTCGTAGGTCCCTTTTCTCGGATCGCGTCACATATGTTCTTAATTTTTTTAGGGCCCCCAGAATAATTCTAAGAAATCAAAATCAATAAAATATCAATACAAACCGTAAGAGTTCGATCGTGATAAATTTGTTGATAGTTTTCATTGTGTATTGTTTGATATGACACCATTGTGCCATCACGATATGTATTATGAAATATTCGTACAGTAACGAAGATTGGGTAGAACAGGTGCGACCGTATAAAAAGGGCCGTGTAGAAACGCGGTCCTGCCATGCATAAGATGCAGTTACAAAACGAAATCTGTGATATGTTTGAAGTAGTGAAAAGACTACTTTGATACTGTTTATTACAATTTTGTGTTGTGCCGTTTCAAGTAATTGTAAGTCAAGTATTGTTCAGAGAAGCGCGTGATTATTGGAGCTCCCGCGAGAGACCCTCAGCTCATGGTTGGTCTCTCGCTGGACTCTTCGTTATGCGTGTCTCTGTTCGCCCTTCAACGGCACACAGTGGGAAATTTTCACGAAAAAGTAGCCATAAATAGAAAAACGAATTTTCCCATTCAGGTGTAACGACCCAAGGGATTGGTTAAGAGCTCATTTCTGCACAAGATCCTGGCTGTTCCAAATTTTTATTCCTCATAATCTTTGATATATTTCAGTTCAAATTTGATCATAGTAGGACACAATTGCGTGCGTTGAAATCGCTCTGTTTTTTAATCTAAAGTTGAACACTTATAACTCGACAGTGTAAAGTGATAATCAATTTTAACAAAATGGATAGTTTTCCTCAAGGTATGTAGAAAATTTTGCCTATTTTACAATTGAAAAAAAAATATTTGTTGTCCATGTTTATGTAATGTAACGATAGTCCTAAAAAGTGCTGTCGTACGTAAATAAATGTTGACTTTGCGTATACTTTCAGTACAGAGCGCGATGAGTGCCAGCTTTCATTTTCTTTTAAATTGTAGCTTACAATAGAATAGAAACAACAATATATTTTTCATGCAAATTTTGATTCCTGATTTAGCATACGTACAATTTCTTTCCGAGAGGTGAAGGGATTGCTTCAAAATTCATTATTGTATTTGGAACGCCTAATCCGCATCCTAATTAGTTATAATCAAATGCATAAATGGGTCGCGTACGTCTAATCCTAATTTGGATCACTATGCCGTTTATAACCAATACCAAATACTATTCTTTCTTTGTAGGTTCTGGAACTCCCCTCATCACGTTCAAACAGAGGGAGATCCTTTTAATTGTGCAAAAGCATTTGGTCGCGGATTTCCAGATGCAAGTAGAATATTTGGAACACGAGTTATCTGAGAAAAGTAAATGTGCTATTGAAATTCACCAAGATGCCAATAAGCGAAATTTGTCGAGGTTATTTTCCGTAATGCGCAAAAAATGGCAAGAGTAAGGAAGAAAAATGACAAATTTGCTTGGTAAGAATCAGGAGTGGCTAGAGGTGGATGTTGCCTTTTCTGTTGATTCAAAACCGAATGAAGCCAGCACACTTGGTCGTCCCTCTCTGGACTTTGTTGCAACAAGTGAGTCATCAAGGAAGAATCAACTTCGTGAAAATCATACCCCGGAGGAGTTGTGCTATGCAGCGCAAATGAATCTCCGTGCGCTTCCGAAGAATTAAATTCGTCGAAAATGATCAAAGACGTTATAACACCCGCACCTGCATCTAAATTATCCAGGACAGAACATGCTACACTCTCAATAGATGACGCTCTTTCGGCTATCGTCGAAGCCAAACTCACCAGACATCAGTATTATATTATAAGCAACTCGATGAAAGATCATAACTGTTACTTATATCCAAGTTCCGAAGCAATTAGAGGGGCCAAAGCCTGGGTATGGGAGCACCAATGATGGAAATACTGCACGGCATTTTTTTTAAACTACGAATTAACATCAATGACAATTGGTGTAAAAGAAGAACTTATAAAACGTTTTTACGTAATTCTACAAGTTATCTGCATTGGGTGCAATATCACCGTCGACTTCTTCGAAGAATACGCGTTGGAAATTCCGCAACTGTTCGTGAGCGAATATCCATATGGTATTATATGCCAACAACTATCCACAAAATATTAATCCATGATCCTTTGATAATAGCTTCAGCTATTTTACCTATTGGACAATTATCAGAGAAGGCTCAAAGAGCTAGAAATAAAGATGTCAAGAAAATTCGAGACGGATTTTCTCATAAATCATCTCGTGAAAGTACCATGCAGGATATTTTGAATTGGCTGCTACTGTCATCCGACCCCTTCATTACCAACTTGAGGAAACTACCTCAAAATAAAGCGAACAGGCTGTTGCCAGAGGCCATTTCATTACTAGTGAGCCTCAGTATTGTGGATGTAAATGTTTAACCGGATTCAGATTCACGTAATGTATGTAATTTGCGGTAAGGAAGACTTTGTTTACGATATTACGAGAGAATAATAATTTTCCTCGAAATTTCCTAACCTATTTTACATATTTTGCGTCCTGCATTTTGTTTATATAAATCACGATATCAGATTCGTAACCAGCGACCTCGAAACCATGAGGAAAATGAGTTTTCAATCGATTGTTTTACGAATTTTATATTTTTGATCGTCATATTGAAACCGCCATTTTGTTTTTATAAATTTTGATATCAGATTCGCAATCTGCGACCCCGAAAACATGGAGAAAGCAAATTTTCAATCGATTTTTTTTCAAAATTCTTGTTTTAACCTGCCATATCGGAGCCGCCATTTTTGTTCCAAATTTTCACATAAAATTCGTAATCAGCAACCCCAAAAACGGAAGTATACCAAATTTGACAAAATTCCGGTAAATTCTGATTTATGGCCACGTTTTCGTGAAAATTCCCCACTGTGGGGCGCCTCTTGTTCGCGCGAACGGGTACGTCTTATCAGTACGCCTCTCCGATATTTTCGATAAGAGTAGATTAAACGACATATTTTCTCTTTCTTCTTCGCGGCACTTCTCTAACGAGAAGGAAAGGTAACCGATTTAGGCCCGGTTATTCTTCGATCTCGCCGTCTCCTCGTGCTTCCCTTCATCGGAAATATTCAATACTAAATTCAGTACGATTGTCCTCAATGAACACTGTAACTTCGCTTTTCAAGCCCTTCGCAATTAGAACAAGTTCACGGCAATTTTTCTTTATTCGCGGTCTTCGCATTTCGAGGAAGAGATTAAACGATTTACGACCGATTAATTTTCGATCTCGCGGTTTGGCTTCTCGGTTAGCTTCATTGAAATTATTCGGTCTTATTCAGCGCGGTCTTTTCACTGAAGTAATGAGAATGTCAGATATTTCGCCACGTGGCGTCGTTCTGCGATATCCGCAATTGGGTTTTTGAACAATTTTTTTTGCCATAAATCGAAAGATCATATATAAGTTTTATATTAAAACTTTTTTTTTCGTTGCAATTAAAAAGTTATAACAAGTTGAAAATAAATTTTTGAACTCGGTACGGAAAACGTGCCGACAGTTCCCGAGCGCGATGAACGTCATAATGTTCATGTCTACTCCATCATTACATGCAGTTGATACGGCGTTTCAACGTTTCATCAATTAAATCTTGTTATTATCGTCCATATATATATAAATTTATTAGAAATGTCAAATCTTAAAAGTGATCGTGCTTGTTTCGTATCATCGTGTACGAATAATACAAAAACAACTCCCCAAAAAATGTTTTGAAGGGCAGGCTAAACACCCTCCCCCCCGCCTTTCCGCTCTTGCGAGTGCGAGAGAGAGCGCCTATAGGGGTCCTGTGAGAGCGAGAGAGAGGGTCTTTAGCCTGCCCTTAAGGCCAGGCTAAGGACCCTCTCTCTCTCGCTCTCACAGGACCCCTATAGGCGCTCTCTCTCGCACTCACAAGAGCAGAAGCGCGGGGGGAAGCACAAAATGAGAAACGTCGGAACCAATGGTTTCAAGTAGTGCGCCGAATAAATCCCGAAACGCCATCAAATTTATTTACTTGATAAAATTAGTCATCACAAACAATTTTTGACACTAAAAGACCGTGTACTATCGTGGAATTATTTTACGGGGAGTGTAAAGGTCAACATAACCTCAAAATTTGTTTAACCCATTTTTCTCAGAGATGGCTTAATGGAATAAAAAAAGAAGAGTAGGGGCGCCTGTGTAATTAATGTGTACAGGTGGCCCAACTGTTCTTTTTTTATTTTATCAAGCTATCTCCGAGAAAAATGTGTTAAAAGTTCTAGCTCTGTCCCTCTCGCACTCGCGAGAACGGAAAGGCGGGAGTTTAGCCGGGCCTTAACATTATGACGTCACAAACAAGACGACCAATCATGGCGCGTTTGGAGTCAGTGATTATTTTTAAAATTCTATCACTTTTAAATTGTTTATAATGAAATGAAAAACAAATTTTTTCAAATTTTTTGTGTCGTCTATCAAAATTATTTATAATAAAGTTTTAAAATACATTTAAAAAATCGATAATTTTTTTTTTTCAATATCCCAATTTTCTGAACTCGTACATACAATCTCGCTTGGTCATCGCATACGCGAGACTGTGCATTATATTTAATTTAACTTTATATATTTGAACTTAAACCTACGATTATTAAATAAAACCGAGTATTAATTTGTGTACGCGAGTTAGTTTTCTTCCGGTTCACGTCGTGAACATTTTTTCTTCGCTACCTCTTTCCCTCAATTTTTCAGCCAGTTTCTCACACCAGAACAATTCAGAAAATTTTCAAAACAAGTATTTAGGATCGTCGTAGTGTCAGCCTTGACCTCAACTAGATGAGCAGTGTGAAAATAACAATGGAAGAATTGTGGTATTACCTTAATATTTGATCCGGATGCTCTCTCACGGTTTCACTAAAATTCGTAAAATTTTCATCGTCTTCAGCGTGGGACATGTTCTGGAGATCAACATCTATGTCTTTTTCCAATTGAAGAGTTCCGGCTTTTCCACTGTTCAGCAGTGAAACGAACCGTTCCATTTCTTGAGCTTCTTTAGTCACGGCATTTTCGTCATCATTTACATCTTTTCTAATTTCCATTTCCATCACTATTTCGTATTCTGGAAACGTTACATTATTGACCCATGTGGGTGTTGCGGTAGTGTTAAATTCTTCGGTTGAATCAGCGTTACATCGTTCTTTGTGTCCGGCTTTCCAGTCCAATACTTGGTGACTTCGACAACAATAACTGACTTTCTTACATTTGGCGCAATGACTCGGTGCTAAAATGCCACAGACGTGACAAGTCTTCACCCACTTTTCAGCTTCTGCATGTCCAAACAAAGCATGTATAAGTATTTTTTTAAGCTCCTCTAAATAGGGGTTTGGTAAGCTGTAACCGGGGTTAGTGTAGGAGAGAGTGGGGTACAATGAGTCATGGGGCACTGTGAGCCACATGCGATTTCTCGGAGGTTTGTAGCTTGTAAAAATCGAAATTTTTTGTGTAGGACCACAATTTATATTGAATTTCATCAAACCTAAAAAACGTCAATAGCAGCACATAAAAAATTATTTAAAAAAATTATTGATTTGTGCCCTGGAAAAAAAATGTTCGCTTGCCGGAAAAACGTAAAATATAATTTCACTCTCCGTGACAGTTCATGTTTCAAGTTTTAATCGATAGTGTTATTATTCATGATTCACTTAGTCACTTGTATTTTTTGTTTATCTCTTAATTAATAATGATTTTTATCAATAATCAAATTTTTGCAGAGTGGGGTACAACGAGCTAACGAGTTGTGGGCCACAATGAGCCGATATTTCCCATTGACCACGAACACCACGAAGTTGGCGCGAATTCTATATGACGTCGATGTTTTGTCAAATTATGTTGAGGTTAAACACATAGAACATGAATGGACATAGAACATAGAACATGAACAATGTGCCATTCTGCAAATCTTTTTGAATCCAATAATTCTGGTATTTTCAAAGTTTTTTTTAAAAAGGTGATATTTTTATTATACGCTTAAACGTCTAGAAAAACCGATTATAATAGTTGTTTTTCTAATCAGACTACCATAGCAAGAGTAAAAATTCTTTACAAAAAAGTGGCTCATTGTACCCCACTCTCCCCTATTCTGCATTATCGGATTGTTTACACGTTTAATCTTCAACTTGACTTCTATACCGATAAAATATTGGTCTTTCAACGATGATGGGATGCACAAGATAACATTATCATTTTTGAATTGTCAGCATTGGCACCTAATTAGTTAAGGACAATATCGGTTTTGATGGCTACTGTTAAACGATAACACCACTCAATAGAAACAATTGGACTTGAAGTGAAAGAACAAAAATAATGGTTCAATTTTCGATTTCACTGCAGCACCTTGAGTGGGCACTGTGAAAATTTAACCCTTGCTTGCCACCTATGGGTGGATTACGAAATACTGAAGATAATGTAATTTTATTTTGCTCTCTACATCTCATTTCCTTATTCTAAACCTACAACTGCACAAAAACAGTCTTTTCACCTGTTTTTCGTCGGAATTTAATTTTTTTTGTTGCATGTACACTACCGGTCGAAAGTTTCCGGACAAAACTACAAAAAAAAGTCTAGATCGTTTTTTTATGCCCTTTCGAAGTCAACGCAGACTAATTTAACAAGCGGCATTTTAAAGGGGAAGAATTCGGCTTCATTTCCTGATTTTTTAATTATTCTGTTTCCTCATAAAGGAAGCTTTGTTTTCGTGAAAAATTTCTTTTTCGCGATTTTTATGCCAATATGTTCAAAATGTCCTAAAACATCGAGAAATCATATGTAGCAAAAATGTCCGCATGGATGTGTGTGTGTCCTGAGTTTCAAATGTAAATAATTAATAACTCGAAAACGCTTCGAGATATCAAGCTAAAATTTGGCACACTTGTCGAGCAGGAATTGCTCTTCATTATGAAAAAAAATTTGTTTTAATTATAACGGGTGTTCAGATTTTATCGACTTTTTTCGTTTTTGCAAGAATGGCGTAAACGCTCTAACCACTGCAATTTTCAAGATATTGCACTCAAAGTTTGTACAGAATTAGTACAGCTAAGGTTGTTTGGTATTGAATTTGGTGAAAATCCATCGGAGGATTAAAATTTTATGAAATTTTGATTTTTTTGAAAAATACCCTAAACGCTGTAATTTGTGCAATTTTGAAGATATTGTACTGAAACTTTGCACAGAGCTAATATAGCTATCCAGCTTGTTCGCTATTAAATTTGGCAAAAATCCATCGAAGGATTAGAATTTTGCGATATTTTAAATTTTTTTTAAAATAGCATAAACGCTCGGACTTGTGCAATTTTCAAGAGATTGCACTGAAACTTTACACAGAGCTAATATAGATATGGAGGATCTTCGTTATTAAATTTGGCGAAAATCGATCGAATGATTAAATTTGAATCAAATTTTTAATTTTTATAAAAGAAGCGTAAGCGCTATAACTTTCGAAATTGTTTAGATATTGCGATGAAATTTTGTGAAGAGCCAGTATAGCTATCAATGGTATTCGCTATCAAATTTGGCGAAAATCGATCGAATTTGCACATTAATTACTAATAATTTTCAATAGTTGACAAAGCATCCTTTATGAGGAAGCCAAATTTGATAGTCATACTGTGTGTTAAAGGAAGCTATGTGAACTATGGATAAAGATGAGGAAGCAATGTGCAAATTTCAATTTGCAGTATTTATTTGGCTTTTTTACAATTTGTTTTTAGATTTGGACTCTATTTAAAAAACAGATGTTTTTCGCCTTTTTCCCTCTCTTCAGGTGTACCCATCTTCTAGAGGAAATTTTGTTTATACATTTTTACGATTTGATTCATAAAGAGGAAAGTTTGAGCTTCAATTTCCTTTTTTTTTTAACTTTGGACGAATTTTTTTCCCAAAGTTATTCTGTTTTTTGTGAAAAAGGAGGAAATTACACTACGATCTCGATTTATGCAGCTTCAATATACGCAAGAGTCGCCGCTATGCGGCGGATATCGATCAACGTGGCACATGGTGTGAGAGCGCCGGTGTGAGAGCGGACACGGCTCCCGACTGGTGTGAGATGCGCATTGCACGCACGGGCGACATTTGCGCAACTTCGATTTTTGCAAGTGTCTAGCGGTGCCAGTCCCGCCGCTCTTGCTTAAGGTTGTTTAGAAGCAAATCACGTTTAATGAGAAAATTCTGAAAATTTGGTATGTTTTTCAATGAAGTATTTAAGAGGTCGTGTAAAAATTTCACGACGATTTGGAAGCTCGTTATCGAATAATTAAGATTAACAAATTATATACAATTAAATGAAGCCTTATGGAAACTGATATAACTTTGTGATAAGTTTTTTTTTACCCCTCAATTTTTTAATATCCACAATATACTGAAAGCAACGGAAAGGAAAACAAGGTTTATTGATAAACATTTTTTTTTTTTTTTAAATTTGTTTTTACCAAAACGTTAATTTCTTAATAACGAGCTTCCTAATCGTCGTGAAATTTTTAAATACCTCATACAAAAACCCAAATAAACCCAAATAAACCCAAATTTTCGGAATTATCTCATCATTTTTTATTTTAACCCTTAAGGAGGTTGAAGTAATGATGATAGAATTCTGAAAATTCGGTACGTTCTTACATGAAGTATTTAGGAGGTCGTGTAAAAATTTCACTATGATTAAGAAGCTATTTATTGAGCAATTAAAATTCGAAGGTTTCATAGCTTCTAAACAACCTTAAATCGAGATCGTAGTGTAGAAAAATCCCGTAGAACACGAAAACAAAGAGGATCCATGAATACCTTCAAGAAAGCAAAAAGTTGCGTCGGTTTTTGTTGAGTGCAGAGGAATTTTTCAGATTTTTTTTCCCAATTTTTTTTGTTCATTTTCTGGGTCGGAGCTTAGATCATTCAATTACCATAACTCGAAAACTATAGGATTAGTGATAAAATTGCAATACTTTAGTTTACCATTTTCAACACGTTGGAATTAAAAAAAAAATTTCCCTAATTTTTCGTCCAGCCTCGACATGAGAAAACAAAATTTTAGAAAAAAAAATCTGAAAAAATTCCTCTGAACTTGACAAAAACAGACGCAACTTTTTGCTATCCTGAAGTTTTTCGCTTTGTTTTCGTGTTATGCGGGATTTTTCAAATTTCCTCTTTTTTCACAAAAAAACAGCCTAACTTTGGGGACAAAAATCGGCCAAAGTTAAAAAAAAAGGAAATTGAAGCTCAAACTTTCCCCTTTATGAATCCAATCGTAAAAATGTATTAAAAAAATTTCCTCTAGAAAATGGGTGAACCTGAAGAGGGAAAAAGGCGAAAAACAGCTGTTTTCAAAATAGAGCCAAAATCTAAAAACAATTTGTAGAAATATCTAAAACATCAGGAAATGAAGCCGAATTCTTCCTCTTCAAAATGCCGCTTGTTAAATTAGTCTACGTTGAGTTCCGGCGAAATGCCATAAAAAAAAGTTCCAGACCTTTTTTGAAGTTTTGTCCGGAAACTTTTCGCCTCTAGTGTACGTGATCAGCGGTCGATTTCCTATCGATATATAACTTGAGGTATTGATAAAGACAAAAAGAACATACAAATTATGATTATTTGACCCCCTGAGGCTTGTCCATTCGCAAATCGACTTTGGTTGATCCGTGACTCTAGCAGATGGTCAAATTGTTTTTTCGTTATTCAGAGGTTCATAGCATATGAGGCATTCCAGCTATAACCGAACGGACATAACCTCGACATTTTTTTTTCGTGTCGTCGATTTTTTTTCAGTTACTTTTCGACAAAAAAAAACATACGTATTTCTAAAAAAAAATTATTTTTCATCCTCTTCCGTTTTAACACCTTTCAAAGTACAATTTTTGTTTTTTCGACAAGAGTGTGACCGATTTTTTTAAAATAAATTGACAAGAAAGTACAGTAAAAACCGCATTTTTTGATCGCTATCCCATCACGGAGAAATAATTTTTCGATTTTTTTTGTGTGTATGAAACTTTGAAAAATGTATTTTTAATGTATACATAAATGTGTACAATATTTATGTACACATAAATATTGTAACTGTATTAATAAACAATAGCATCCACAATGTTACCTGTGTACTTACTCCTTTTTTACAAATAAAAACACATTTTCCAAAGTTTCATACACATAACAAAAATCGAAAAATGATTTCTCCATGATGGGATAACGATCAAAAGATGCGGTTTTAAATGTACTTTTTTGTCAATTTATTTTTAAAAAAATTGGAGGATACACTCTTGTCGAAAAAAAATTGTACTTTGAAAGATGTTAAAACGGAAGAGGATGAAAAATAATTGTTTATTTTTTATTTATGTATAAATAAATATTATAAGTGTATTAATAAATAATGGCATCAACAACGTTACCTATGTACTTAATCCTTTTTTTACGAATCAAGACACATTTTACAAAGTTTCATAAACATGGAAAAAATCGAAAAATGATTTCTCCATGATGGGATAGCGATCAAAAGATGCGGTTGTAAATGTACTTTTTTGTCAATTCATTTGAAAAAAATCGGAGGATACACTCTTGTCGAGAAAACAAAATTTGTACTTTGAAAGGTGTTAAAAAGGAAGAGCATGCAAAATATTTTTTTTTCAGAAATACGTATGTTTTTTTTCCCGCAAAGTAACTGAAAAAAAATCGGCGGCACGAAAAAGAAATGTCGAGGTAATGGCCGCTCGGTTATAGCTGGAATGCCTCATATGTTTGAGATAGGAAATTAAAAATGCATTCACATTATGGAGACGAAAAAAGTTAAACGATGGGAAAAATGTAGCTAAATTGGAAAAATCCCCGATATTTCCCTGACATTTCCAGATCTATGAAAAACCCTGACAATTCCCGGTTGTCCAAATTGCCCTGACCAGTGGACATCCTGTTTTTCTACACTCCCAACAAAAATGATCAAAGTTAGGTCTTTACATCGACCGCTAGAGTGCTGTTAGCTCTTGTGGAAGACAGTTCTTCCGGGAAGGACCCTGTGCATAGGAATGAAGGAGGAAGAGTACACAAAACAATAATAAGATAACAATAATAACAATAAGAATTGTACCAGACACAGTTAAATAACTCTTTCATAGTCTACTTCTGACGTTCTGAAAAATTACTGAATAGAAATTGCTTATATTATTTCTTGCTCCCATCACTTCTCCTCGACTATGAAATTAACGTTCCCTCTGAATAATCCAATAGTTGTTTTTTTAAATTAATTTTAAAATAATCAAAAATTGTTTTTTATTAATTTTAAAATAATCGAAAATTGTTAAGAAAAAGAGCTCACGAAATTTAAATTTTTTTACAAAAAAATTCTTGAAAATTTTAATTTTTGTAATATCGAACAAAATTCAATGGCGTTTTACTCGGAAAACAATATATTTTGAAAAAAAAAATAGAGATTAAATAAAATAAAAAATAGAGCGAAGAATAGCGGATACGCCCGCACTAATTCGACTCTGCAGGTGAACTGACGCGATGAAGACGTTTGTGATGTGTCTAACCTCGTTGTACAGGGTTCAAATAACAACACATGGCTCAATAAATATAATTCCGAAAAGTTCTTCTGAATTTAAAATAGCCACAAAGTTTGTCTGGGGTCCACTGGACCCTGGTGTGACCGCAACGGGTTAATATTTTGATCAGACACTATTAAAAAATCTTAGGTTAGATGTACTATTCTGTAATCTAGAAATTGTCATTTAGATATTTTGCCATCTACATACTTTGTGATCTAGATTTCTAAACATCAGATAGTTTTCTTTTGTTTTTCGGTTCTTGCCCTCTAGTTAAAAAGCCACTTGAATGATTGACTGTTTAGATATTTAGGGATTGTTCATTAACTAGCAGAGGTCAATTGTTAAGAAAAATAAGTCACCATAATGAAGAATCAAGAAAAAACAAAGTTGCTTGTACCAGGACTAATGTTCCGCAGTTTTCTTGTTTCTTGTAAATACAGTACAGTGCAACTGAGGCATCCGTTGGCATAACAGAAGTCAAGTTAGTTCAGCAAAGTGCAGATAAAGCCATAAAAAAAAATTGCAAAGGGTCCTATGTAGCAACTCAAAACAGAATACATTGAAAAACAAAACAACGAAGTACATAAATTTGAATCTACATACGAATATCAGGTCTCCAATGTTGATGTTCATCAGGTGGCTCATATGGGTAAAATGAATTTTTCCTGGGTAGCTGACATCGGAGAACTTTCAAATTCTCGTTACAGTTTGGCTTCTGACAAGTCTCATTTTTACAGATGAATACATAAAGCGTCCGGTGAAAAGCTTGTGCATTTTCTTCATAGGGTGCATAAATTTCGCACAAAAATATGCAAGGATTTTTACAAACGCCACAAAGTAGATCATCGAAAGTAGGGAGATCTTTTAGGTTAAGCCATGCCGGCTTTCCCCCTACTTTGCTAGGAAAAAATCGGCTTTCTAGCCTCCAACTTTCGCATTCTTCCACAAAACCTAAATCAATTCTCTCCATGCTTCGTGTATTTACATATTACTCATAATATTACGAATACGTAAATTATCGTTCTACCGATAATACAAGATTTCACCGAAAAAAAATGTCCCCAAGTAAACATTAAACAAGGGTATATGTAAAGCCCCGGACACAATGAAAAACTTAAGAGATAGGAATAAGAATCAGCCAATCGCCGCGCACTTTAGAGAAACTACGCCAATCGGATAGCTTATTCTTAGGGTGGCTCCCGAAGACGCGTACTTTGCATATCGCGTAACTTGCGTTAGCCAGTCATGTCTCGCCGTAAGCTTTCCGTTCTATTATCGATCGGAAAGCTTACGGCGACACATGATTGGCCGACGCAAGTTACGCGTACTTTGCGTATCGCGTAACTTGCGTTGGCCAATCATGTGTCGCCGTAAGCTTTCCGGTCGATAATAGAACGGAATTACGGTTCGCCGATTGGTAGCGCAAGTTACGCGATACGGAAAGTACGCGCCGTCGGGAGCCACCCTTATTCCTTATTTCGTATTTTTGTCATTGTGTCCCCGGCTTTAGCGAAATTTTAAAAAATTCAAGATTGGTGAACACGATCAGCAAACATATATATAAAGCCCTCTGCACACGGTGCAATTTTTCGTGCTAGTTTCTCTGCTGGATTTCGCTGGTTGGTTTGCTTCCAGCCCCCAATAAGTTTTCCACCAATCAGCGAAGGGAGCTAACCCATAGACATAAAGTATGGGGTGCTTTCCATCTACACGACACGGTGCGACACGGTGTTACACAGTGTGCTTTCCATCTACGGCACAGAGCGGCAGAGTGTGACACGGTGTTCAACAAAATGCGTTCCATCAACGACACGGCACAACACGGCGCGACTCAGAAAAAAGTTGTGCCCGAGCGTGTCGAGCCTATAGTTACAACCGTAAGAGCTGCCATTGGTTGATTTTGTGTTGCCCCACTGCAACTACTTCGCGGTAAAATCAAATTTTCATACAAAATTTTCCACATTGCATCTCTTCCACTAAAATTAGCTAGATATTAAATAGTTGTTATTTACGCGAGAGTTTTAGGATATTTTCGAAAAACTAGAAAATACTTCAAATGCTCGAACTATTTTCTTACTATCAACTATCCAAGATCTCAAGCGCTGTTTCTGTCTCCGCGCTTGTGACGAAATATCATATTTCTATACAAGGTATTTTTATATTTGATTTGTAACATTTGTGTTTCAACAAACGTAACTTATAATCAATTTTTAGATTAAGCGCCGAGTGTAGAACGTGAAGAAAGAGGTTCACACGCGCTCACCTGCGGCTGTGCCGGGACCTACAGCGTTCCATCAGACATATGAACACTGTGTAACACCGTGTCATACCGTGTCGTGTAGATGGAAGCACCCACAGTGATTCAATCGAACAACAATCAATACAAGCTTCGAGCTTAAAATTAATTTTCCTGAGATTAAACTTTGTTATTTTATAAATTTAACTTTTTAGAGATTAATTCTTTTCTCTTTGAATATTATATTCACATATAATCTTATAAATATATTCACGGACGCGAATTACTTCGATTTATCTAATTTATTCGATAAATGTGTGTGTTCAATATAACTTTAAAACAAGAAGTCTTCTTGGCTATAGCCGTGGCTATAGCGCTGTGTCTATCTCACTTCCCCCACCCATCGGCATCCGTGCTTGCGCCAAAGAGAGTTTAGATCGCAGCGATCACAGTGACAAATTTGAGAACTACACATCTGGCATCAATTAGGGTCTTCACTGGAACCCTTGCGTAGTTGAGGGCAGCACTGCTACTGGTTCCACAGAAGCGGGAAGATTTAATTCTCAAATTGACTTTTAATAATTAGACAACAAATACATTAATGAATTTGTTATCAATTCACTCGTTTCTCTTTTTAATCGACAATTTACGCATTTTCAAATTATGGACAACATAAATATATTTTTATTATTGCACAAATATAAGCGTAGATATATTAGTTAACTATATTTACCGACTGTCAGTATCATGTGTATAGCCGGCCAACATAACCTTACTTTATTGCAACTTCTCATGTGAGTTGTATACGTGCTCGTGTCCACTAAATATTATTTGGAAAAACAAATAAATTAAAAATGACAAAGTGTTGCGTACGTCATTGCCAAAAAAACGCTAATTTAAAATGGTAAATTAAAAATGGAATTTGATTTTGCGCGGGCAAAAGATCCAGGACCATTGGCGCCATCTACGCCGAGTTTGCCGAATATGGACCCTAATAAGCACGGTCGTACATACAGGTCTGGCAACTCCAGTGGTGGGGGTATGAACGTTTTACGGGGTCGCTTTTAGTTCCCGCCGGTGCCGCTAGAATCGCTGCGGGTTAGTAATGCGCTACGGGGAGGGACCACGGTCGTACATACAGGCAGTGATGTGAAGCTGTAACGTGACCGTCGTGTGACCGTCACGTGACCGTAACAGAACCGTCACATGACGGATGCAAAAATGACGAAAATGACTGACCGCCCGATATCATATTTGCGCATGCGCACACACTGCAAACACCGCCGCCATTCGGAAGAAAATAAAAATAATAATACGACGTTTATAATTTAAAAAATATTAAAAATTCCTGTCTTCCTTTATTCCAATGTTCTTAATATTGTAATTCCCAATTTACTCAAACAATCACGATGAAAATAATTAATTTTACAATTATCATGAAATCTAAAAGTGTCGTGACCGAAAAAAATGACCGAAAAAATCGTGACGGTCATTTTCCATCTAGATAGAAGTCCCTGTCAGGCTTGTCTTGTCAGATGACGAAAGTAAAAATGACCGTCATTTTCACGTAGAAAATTATGTAAAACGAAAATGACGTCACGTGACGGTCACGTGACGGTCAGGTGACGCGTGACTGACGCGAACTCAAAATGACGGTCATTTTGCATCACTGCATACAGGTCTTGCAACGTCGGTGGTGGGGGAACGTCGCCTTAGCGTCCACTTTTTACCTCGACTTCTCGCCGCAAGGGCCACGCTACTAGCGGGGTCCTGTACTGGGCAAGCGCGCTGCGCATGAAATCCTAACCTATTTTCTCATATGAAAATATGCATAAATCCTTCCAAACAAATAAAAGATAGGAATAAAGCAATTAACATTAATAATTATTATTTCTTGTCACACAAAACCACAAAACTCACAAAAATCGAAAATATCATGCACGCAAGCCGTTCACCGTTGCCGCAGCTTTAAGGTGTGAGGTTATGTTTCGCATAAAATACCCCTACACCAGCGACTCGATGTGGCGTCACCACGCACTAATTCGTGGACGCTAAGGCGACGTTCCCCCACCACCAAAATTTGGCTTCGTTGCAAGACCTGTATGTACGACCGCGGGAGGGACGGAGGGTCAAATACTCCTATATTGCTAGCGCTGGCAGAAACTCTGCGAACACTTTACGGTGCAGACAATATCGTTCTCTCTCTCTCTCTGGCTCTTGCAATGCGCAAGTGCGAATGAAAGCGGGAGTGTGCTAGCCGGTCGCGTGTGCGGTCGGTCGCGCGTGCGAAGAATGACCCTGTCTGAGTCTTCGATCTCTCTTTTTTTGTGGACCCACCACTTATAGGGAAGCATAGGCCGCTAGCAATATCGGAGTATTACATATATGCGGAGGGTATCTGTTGTCTCTGTCTCACACATGGTTTCGTTCCGGGTGAGTAGGTTATGCTGGTTATGCTCGAATGCGAGCTGACTGATGGCGACAAGTTGCGGCTATGCTGGGAAGTAAATTCGACCCCGTAAACCGTTCAGACCCCCACAGACCTGTATCTACGACCGTGCTAATAAGCAATGTACCCCCACCACGGGAGTTTCCAGACCTGTATGTACGACCGTGAAATTTGGTGGAATTCACCCTTAAGCCACCTCCGACGTACGTGATTGCGCAGTCGCAGAATATCCGGTTGATTGTCGGTGTGAGAAAATCGCGACTCGAGAAATGTCAATGGGCGGTCAGAGAGTAAAATGGCGGACTCTGAATCCGAAGTACGGCGTTCGCCAAGTAACGAGGACGATTTGAATATATCAGTGACAATGGTTAATAACGGGCGTGTGCCACAGCATTCGATAAATGTCAAAAATTCATTAGGCCAGGGGCCTCGGTGCGTCACGATATACAAGACGGAAACGGGCTTCGGGTTCAACGTACGGGGACAGGTCAGCGAAGGTGGACAACTCAAAAGTATCAATGGTGAATTGTATGCGCCTCTGCAACATGTTAGTGCTGTTTTGCCACATGGGGCTGCCGAACAGGCCGGGGTTCGCAAAGGTGATCGAATTCTCGAAGTGTGAGTGTTCAATTTGTTTTTTATCGTCGATCCTTTCGTGACCTGCTGAATCTGTTTTGATAATTGAAGAATCCATGGACATGACAAGCATGGATAATTGTGAATTAAGGGGCCATATCGTTATTTCCTTGTAGTAAAAACCATAGCGACCTTCGCTTAGTTATGCATAAAAACTTTTTACGCCGCTTATTACACGATACGCAATTCTAGATACCCGCTCACTAATTTATCTTTCGTCTCTGCCTGCTCCATTGACGTTCAACGTCAACTTGAGAGTTAAGCCGGAGACACAATGACAAAAATAAGAAATAAGGAATAAGAAGAAGCCATTCCATTGGCATAGCTTCTCTAAAGTGCGCGGCGATTGGTTGATTCTTATTCTTGTCATTGTGTCTCGGGCTTTACATCGAGGCCCTCTATTTTGGATCTCACATACCGACGGTACGCGATTTTTATATAAATTTTACAGTGAACGTATGTACATTGTACCGATTGAGTGACTGAATACGGTGATTGTGGGAATCCACTGGCAAATTATGTTAATAATTAAAATAATTGGTAATGTAGGTAAGATGATTGGTTATTTTCGCTAAAGAACGTGTGATCGATTTTCTAATATCCACTGTCAATTTTAATTTGCAGGACATTACAGATTTCTTGAAAATATGTGTACAGGAGGTACAGGTTGTTGTTAGGATTCATAGTCATGAGTCAAGCCACTACAGGAGGTCAACAAAGTGTCAAAGTTTGAGAATTTTTTTCACAAACAATTATTAAAGATCAGATTATTGTTATTTTATTAAGCATATTTTCGGCTTGTTTTATAGCAATATTTGTTGAAAAATGTTAAAGTTAACAGAGATGTAGATATTTTCTTGACGACAATGAAGTTTCCTTTTCATTTTCTTATTGATATCTTGGTTGAGGATTACCTGGATTATCAAAATGATGGCGAATATTCAAAAAAAATCGAAAAATGGCTTAATTTTTCAAGTATTAATTGGAAAAACGTCGAAAAAAGTTCTTTTGAAAAAACGCGTTTAAAGTTTTCGTTGCGTTTGCCTTTATGTAAAGTTATGTATTCGGTTGCGCTACCTGCCCTCACTAAAATTATTGTAACTCAGTCAATTTTCAGAATTCTAACTTACAATTTTGCTCACATGTTTCTGAAAATACTTCAAAAAAATGAAATTTTTAAAATTTATTTTTGCAGTGGCTTTCCTTTTTAGTGGCTTATGCCCAGTTTCTATCCCTCGTTATCCAGAGGTAAAGAAAATGGATGAATATGGACATGAGATGAAACATCTTTATAAAATTAAGAAAATCTTACCATGTATAGTTATATCAATAGTAAAATAAAAATAGTTTGGAAACTAATTCGGTACAATATTAAATACTTGCTGCCGAAACACTGCTGTGTCTCTTGATAAATGACCGATATTATTAACTTGTTAAATATTTGGATATGTTGTTTTATCAAGCACGGTTAGTCATGTAACAAAGGGATAAATCTTATCCAGAGATTTTTCAATTTCAGCGACTGCGTTTACATTTAATAGTCAGATAAACAGGTGTATCGAAAAACGAATTTTTGATATTTTTTATATTATGGGATTCCTAAACACCGTGAAGTAACAACTATTTTTTATTTTTTTTATTAATATACACTCTGAAAAAATTAAAGGAACAGCAAAATTTTCGAGATTTTTCAGCGATTTTCCAAACGCTCTAACTTTGTTAATTTTGGTCGTAACATTTTTTTTAAAAAAGCATTTTGAAGCTTGAACCTTCTCGATTTGGAATCTTGAGTAAAAAAAATGTTGTGGGCCTCACCCTTGACACAGTCGAAAGAAATATCACGGTAAAATTTTTCTCAAAATTTTTGCTTTTTTCAAAACAGACGATGGGCTCCAAAAATTTTTTCCGAGATTATCTAATCTGTGGATCGTTTAGCTGGATTCTTTGGTTTCAATTCGCTTTTTTTTATTTTTGTTCTACGACCATTTTTCGCTGAGATATCGGCGATTGAACAAAAATTTGTCTTTTCTTTTAAATCTTCAATATCTCTGGAACGAATGATCATACAGCGAGTAAATGGTCGGTTTCGGAAACTTAAACCTACCCTCTATAAGTGCCTGTTACTGTCATAAACGAAAAAAAATTTGTTTCTATGCTTTATTTTGACTTGACAAAGTAAAAAAAATAGCTTTTTTTCTTGTTTTAGAAAATCTACCACAACTTTGCAGGTATTGCGAAAAATGCCAATGTTTTAAGGTTCTTTTTTAGCTCAATACATACCTAAAAACCATGCCAATTTTCAAAACAATCGGTTGAGCCGTTTTGAGTGACCGAGTCATCAAACTTTTAGAAAAATTGAAGGAACGCGTTTATTGATCCTTAAAGACAGCCATTTGAATAGAAAAATGTTAAAAAATGGTAATCAACGAGAAAAACGTCCGATTTTTTTTTTTAATTTCGACATCCGTGAATATTTTTCATTAAAGTTACTCGATTTTTCAAAATTATTTGTGGGATTTTTTTTTTACTGGTGGAAGTGACATGGATCGCCTCCTATATGTCTTGGGCCAACTCAATTGGGTTTTTGAATGTGCATTTTTTTATCTGGTTTGAATGTTCGTATGCATGTTTGATGGGGGTGGGCTTGTATTTGTTCGTTTGTTTATTGATACTAACGAGGGTATGAAGGTTTCAAAGTTGAAATAATTATACACTGGACTCTCACGTTACTGGCACTCATGTAGACCAATCTCGCGGCCGAGGTTCGATGCATTACGTTCCGAGAAAAACTCAGGAGTATACCCATGTTGTTTACATTGCATTTGGCGCATTGTATGTATGGTGTTTACATAGTATCATTTGAGGCCCGGAAGAATTTTACATACATATTTTATTTTTGAATTTCACATAATTTTACATTACTCCGTTCCAAACGTGTCGAGTTCAAAGCACTAAATCGATATGGGGGAAAACGCGTAATTTTTACAATTCCTGGATCTGACCATTTTTTATTTGGCCGAAACTTCGATCATTTCATCGTATGATCCCAAAAACGACTTAAATTTTATTGCCATTTTTGGAGCCACTATGGCGGAATACAAGATCATCGAATATTTTAGACTTTTGAAAATATTTAATTTTCAATCAACGATATCTCTGTAGCGCTTAATGGTATTGCAAAAAATATAAGGAAGTTTTTTTTCATCTTGAATCCATCTTTAAATAAAAAAATTGTCCGATTTTTTTAAAGCAAATTTAAGCAGTCAAAGTAATTTTCAAAAATAAAAATCGCGATACCCAAAAATCCCCCCTTCAAATTTTGAATAAAAATTCTCAAAAATACTAGAATTTATTACCAACATTTTTTAAAAGAAAACCGATGGGACCTCTGGTGCTTCGCGAGATATTGATTTTTTAGTATTTAATTTACTTGTTATTAATTAATTTCGGTCTATCTGTTAATTAATTTGAGCTTCGAATAGTGTAAACAAATAGTAGTAACGACGCCATCGCTATTTATCGCCTGCACAAGTATATTGATCTGTATGATGAATTTTAGGCGGTATTCTGGTTTAGAGACATACATTTTGAGCGTTTAGTCGAGCACATTAAAAAAAAAACAAAAAATATTCTTACCAATCTTTTTGTTTACAAAATATTCATTAATATTTTGACACTAAAAAAAAGAAATTTCGCAAAAAAAAAAAATAAACTACATAAGTTATAAGCTGGTAAAGTTAAGCCTAAAAAGGAGGTGCCGACTAGTCATCCGATACAAAAATTTTAACAAGATTCTTGATTAGTAAGAATGTCGTTATAGTCTCTACCTCAGAAAAGGCGAAACAAGAATTTCGCAAAGCGGCGGCTGTCTAAGCAAAAAAGGCGTTTTTCGACTCTCTTTTTCATAGTTTTTAATTTTTTTACGATAGTAAAAAAAGAATTTTGATACAAAAAGTGGTTGGGGCGGTAGAGAGTTGTATATTGAAGATTGGTAAAAAATTTGAAGTAAATCGTCTCAGTAGAGCTTGAGATATATCAGCCGTGTTGAGAAAAGTAGTTTTGAGAAGAACTTTTATAGTCCGATTTGTTTCGACGTGACGGGCGTAGCTGCTGCGTCACCAAAATCGTTATGACTCCGCAAATTAATGGAATTTAAAAATTTCCTTTCAAGGATGTATTCTTAAAGATTTAAACTTTAAGAATATGAAAAAAAAGATTTTTTCAAAATTCTAGTCCAAATCATCGCTTTGAAACATTTTAGATTTTAAACAAAACGAAATACCGTTCAGAAATTGCCTGGCTATTGTCCAATACCTTCTTTCTTATGAACTTCTGAAAAATTGGCTCTAAAAGTTGAGACGTTACGTGCACTGCTCCTTATAAAGTTTAATATAGGTAGTTGTGATAATTCTATCACGTTCTTAATAAAACCTAGAATTAGTTAAAAAAAATGCACGCAGTTAAGAAATATGATTTAAAAAATAAATAATAGTTTCAGTGAGCTGCATTTGTTTGCTTGGCAGGAGGGGGTAGAAGGAGGGCAGCTATAAGCCATTAAAGAAATACCGGGTGTCCCATTTTAATCTTACAGTTGATTTATTTCGAAAAATATTGCTCCGATCAAAAATTAAGTGGGATGAAACTTTTAGGGTCCAGAGGGGGACGTAGAAATTTTTTTTTTGTTTTGGTCCAAAATTTAAAATGGCGGCGTTAAGATGGCTGACATGTTTTTTTTAAATGGAAACATGATTTTTTTTTTCACCAAAATTTTTTTCAGATTAAATCTAACATCTTTTGTGGGAACATTTTTTTGATACAGCCCATAATAGAGGGTGTCCCATCTTAATCTTACAGCTGAATTATCTTGAAAAATACTGCTCCGATAAAAAATTGAGCGGGATGAAACTTTTAGGGTTCAGAGGGCGACGTTCAAAAAATTTTTTTGTTTTGGTCCAAAATTCAAAATGGCGCTGTTAAGGTGGCTGACATGTTTTTTTTTTAAATGGAAACATGATTTTTTTTTGACCAAAAAATTTTTCAGATCAAATCTAACATCTTTTGTAGGAATATTTTTTTTATAGCCCGGATATTTTAGACTAGATCACCATTTTTGACTATTTTAGCGTTATGCAGCATAATGACGAAGCCGAGGAGGTCTTCTAAATCCTCCTCATGAGTGTTTTCTGAAATCTTCTTAAAGGTGTTCGAAGATTCCACCATTTCACCATTCCACCATTCCACCATCATGGTTATCCCGGATAATACTAAAATAGTAAAAAATAGTGATCTCTTATGGACTGAATAAAAAAAATGTTCCAACAAAAGTTGTTAGTTTTGACTTAACACATTTTTTGGTGAAAAAAAAATCATGTTTTCATTGTTTGAAAAACTTTTCGGTCATCTTAACACCGCCCCTTTGAATTTTGGACCAAAACAAAAAATTTTTTTGAACGTCCCCTTCTGAACCCTAAAAGTTTCATCCCACTTAATTTTTTATCGGAGCAGAATTTTTCAAGATAATTCAGCTGTAAGATTAAAATGGGACACCCTCTATTATGGGCTGTATCAAAAAAATGTTACTACAAAAGATGTTAGATTTAATCTGAAAAAAAATTTGGTGAAAAAAAATCATGTTTCCATTTTAAAAAAACATGTCAGCCATCTTAACGCCACCATTTTAAATTTTGGACCAAAACAAAAAAAATTTTTAAACGTCCCCCTCTGAACCCTAAAAGTTTCATTCCACTCAATTTTTGATCGGAGCAATATTTTTCGAAATAAATTGACTGTAAGATTAAAATGGGACACCCGGTATATCTAATTAACTTTCCGGTTTTTATCTATTTTTAGTTTATTGTTCCTTGTATCTTGCTTTTAAATTCTATATGTTGCATTTTATGTAAATGAAACCTAAGATAAAGTGCTAAAATTATGATGTATAGAGTCATTAGTTTATAAGAAAAAAGCAATAAGATGTAAGGGATGGGATGTAAAAGGCGACTGCAGCCATACAATGGAAATAAACTACTACTACTACTACTGCTACTACCGTCGATTGAAATTATTTACCGTGGAAAGACTAATTACGAAAGATCGAAGGAATTTTTAATGAATGGGCTATTCAAAATAGCCCAATCAATAAAAAATACTCAGAAGCATCACTGCATTCTTTTTTCGTCACAACGGTAAAGTTGTTTGTGAAAGATGGTCGAATTTAGTCGAAAGCGGGATACATAACATAACTTGAAAAATTAAATATCCGAGAAAAAAAACGAGATTCAAATACGAGTATAAAATACTTGAACTTGATAAGGCGAGCAGAGGCCAAGTGGCTAGAGCGCGGATCTCGTAATCCGCGGGACCCGGGTTCGAACCCCGGCGACACCGCTGAAAAATATTCCAATTTTTCAAGTGTTGCTTATCAGCTGCAATCCTGATGGGTAGGGACCCCACCTTAAATAATGGAATTCCAAAGACCTCATTGCGATGAGTGGGCGGTTAATTGTACGGTTTCGGTGAGGGCTGCCGACGCGGTTCTCATCGCTCGGATGGTGGTTCACCTAACATTGCAAGCGACCGGCTCACTGGATCACAATGGAGGAGGTAACTACCTAACCGACCGACGATAGTCGTGCTAGAGCGTGCTCGCATTGCTACCGACGGTCTCTTAGGAGTATTAGGTAGTTTACCGTCTGTATCAGTGAAGGTTTTTCTGCAGTTTTCCCTTTACTCTCGGCAGAATTGCGAAACAGGATGGAAAAGGGTGCGGGCTGCAGCCCCGGCCTTACTACGAAGGGGGGGTTAGTATAAACTATAAAGTAAGGCTGTACGCTGGTAACAATTTTTTTTTTTTACTTGAACTTGAAATTGAAAAAAATTGAACGAGTGTTTTATACTAGTATAAAATTGAAAATACGCGTAGAATATTCTTCCAAAGCATGAAAACGTATTATTGATTTACATGATTCTTTTTTACTATTTTTTTTAACACCATTTGAAGCTCAAATTAATTAACAGGTAGACAGAAATTAATGAACAAGTAAATCAAATACTAAATTCTAGTATTTTCGAGAATTTTTATTCAAAATTCGAAGGGGCGGAGGGGGGGGGGGGGTTGGGCATCGCGATTTCAATTTTTGAAAATTATTTCGACTGCTTAAATTTGCTTTAAAAGAATTGGACAATTTTTTAATTTAAAGATGGACTCAAGATGAAAAAAAACCTCCTTATATATTTTTCGTTACGATTAACTGCTACAGAGATATCGTCGATTGAAAATTACATATTTTCAAAAGTCGAAAATATTCGATGATCTTGTATTCCACCATGGTGGCTCCAAAAAATTTAATAAGATTTGAGAGTGGTTTTTGGGATTATACGCTGAAATGAGCGGCGTTTCGGCCAAATCAAATTGGTCAGGTCCAGAAATTGTAAAAATGACGCGTTTTACTCCATATACACTACTGGAAAAAATTAAAGGAACAAAAAAATTTCTTACATTTTTAGTGCTTTTTAACAACGCTGTATCTCAGTTAAAAATGGTCGTATCGAGGTCTAAAAAAAGCATTTTGAAGTTTGAAGTTTCTAGTTTTAAGATCTTTTAGCAAACAAAATTTGGCCAATTTTTAGTACTTTTCTTTGGCTGCAGTTACTTGGAAATTTTTTTTTCAGCTAAACCATTGCATGGAATGGATAGTTTGTTTATTTAGCTTTAATTTGCTTTTTTGAGACCTCGATGCAACCATTTTTCGCTGAGACATCGGCCTTTTAATAAAAAAGGAGCCTTTCGTGTTTGACCATTGATATCTCAGCAACCAATGACCGCTCAGAAATTAAAAGGGGGGTTTCGAACACTTGAATTATTGCTCTACAAGGATTGACGATGGTTTTTTTGAAAAAAAAAAAAAATTTCCATCCTTGTCATGAATTTGAAAAAAACAGGAGAAAAAGGGCTATTTATGGTTTTTTAGGAAATCAAGGGCTAAATCAAAAATATTGACAAAACGATTAATGTTGAGCATGACTTTTACAGCTCAATATACCCACACAAACCCTGTAAAGGTTCAATTTGATTTATCGAACGGTTTTTTTGTTTTAAGCAATCAGATATTTGAAAAAAATGAAAGGATCAGGTTTATTGCCCCTAAACACTTCATAATCATTATTAAAATGAAGAAAAACCATTTTTCTTTAGCTTTTTCCACATTTTTATCACAAACAACGTTAAAATTTATAGGAAAGAAAAATCAAAAAAAATTTCAATATTATTGTTTGACAATTTTTTGAAATTTTTTTTTTGGTCAAAAAAAATCACAGATTATGTTTATTGCCCCTAAACACTTCATAATCATTATTAAAAAGAAAACAAAATTGGGCTTTTTCTACATTTTTATCGCAAACAGCGTTCAAATTTATCGAAAAAAAAATGAAAAAAAATTTTCAAAAATCCTTCGAATTTTTTTTTTCCATACATTCAAATGCAGTTTGCGATAGAAATGAGGAAAAAGCCCAAACTAAAAATGTTCTTCTCTTTAAAAATGATTGTGACGTTTAGGGGCGTAAACATGATCCTTGAATTTTTTTGAAAAATTTGATTGATTGAAACAAAAAAACCGTTCGATAGATGAAATTGAAACTTTACAGGGTTTTTGTGGGTATATTGAGCTCTAAAAGTCACGCTCAACATTGGTCCGTGATAATATAATATAATATAACCGTGATAATATATCAAAATTTTCAAGCTATCACCCGTAGTGGGCAGATTTTTGTTCTGTGTTTTACGTGATTGATTAAAAAAAAAAAAAATTTTAACGCCATTTTTTAAAAATCTAAACGAATTCTGAAAAAACCGTGATAATATATTAAAATTTTCAAGCTATCACCCTTAGTGGGCAGATTTTTTTTTCTGTCGTTTATAAGCTATTAACCCCTGTTGAAAAGGACCGATATGAACCGATAGAATACTATAAATCCTCATAAATCTCTATCGGAACTTCGTGTGCATTTGTCCCTGTTTCTAACAGATTCTAACAGATTCTAACAGTTCTATCGGTCCTTTTCAACAGGGAGGTTCTCAAAATTCCAAAAAATTCTCAAATAGCTCACCTTGAGCAGATACTCAATTTGAGTACCAAAATAATTCAGTATCTGCTCAAGGTGAGTTATTTGAGAATTTTTTGGAATTTTTAGAAGGTTGATAGCTTGTAAAACGCAGAAAAAAAATCTGCCCACTACGGGTGATAGCTTGAAACTTTTTATATATTATCTCGGTTTTTTAAGAATTTTTTTAGATTTTTCAAAAATAGAGTTTAAAAAAAAACATTTTTAAAAAAAATTTATTACGTAAAACACAGAAAGAAAATCTGCCCACTACGGGTGATAGCTTGAAAATTTTTATATATTGTCACGGTTTTTTCAGATGTTTTTTAGATTAAAAAAAAATGACGTTTAAAAAAAAATTTTTTTTTTGAAATAAGGGGTGTTTGGAAAAATCTGAAAAAATTATGAGGGTGTATTTTAGACTCAATGCGATCATATAAAAAAATCACACAAATCTGAGAGGATGGGGGAAACGGGTTTAGACACTTGGACTGTATTACCTCATATACATATATGTGTCAATCCAGCCCAAGGCAAAACCCGTGACCCTGACCCTCTCGGATTTATTTAATTTTTTTTGGAATTTTGAGAACGTTAATAGCTTGTAAAACACAGACAAAAAAATCTGCCCACTAGGCCTGATAGCTGGAAATTTTTTATATATTGTCACGGTTTTTTCAGAATTTTTTTAGATTTTTGAAAGATGGCGTTTAAAAAAAAAAAAAATTGAGTGTGTATTTTAGACTCAATGCGATCATATGAAAAAAAAATCAAATAAATCCGAAAGGATCAGGGTCACGGGTTTACACACTTGGGTTGGAATGACATATATATATTCATAGACTGCTATATCAAGAGTCGCGATAGCGACTCGAGACAAGTACATTACCTAACCTTACCGACACGAGGAGCTTCTAGTGGACTCTCTATACAGCAAGGATCTTGCTTATACACAGGAGTATATCTATATTAAAAGAGAGATTTTTTCGACACATATACTTAAAATATACGGTGTAGAAAATTTTTAAAATGCACGTTTTGTTCGTGATTTTTTTCTCTTTCCGTCGCGTTGACATCCAAATGAATGATACAGGTGTTTGCATATGGAAGATATCGAATTTGTATTGTTATTTTGCTAATACAGTGGACGCTCGCACAACTTAACGCTTCGGGATCGGAAACGCTCCCATAACTTGACGTTCCCCTCATTCTCCCACTCTCGTGTTTCAACGCATGCGTACTGCCTTTTTTTATTTAAGCATGCGTAGAACAAGCGCGCGAAATTCAACCTGAAATTCCTACCTACGCGTTATAAACATACATTTCAAAATCTGACAGCCATATATTTCGCAAATTTTTCGAAGATAGATAAGAATTTAATGTTAATAACTCTAGATGAAAAGAATTAAACAGAAAATACATTTATCCGATTGTTGGATGGCGCTAGATACATTTTCTAGAAAATGTTATACAAAGTTGCATATATATACATGATACATGCATATACATACGAATATTCTACAGAAATTTCGTTCTTTCTGGCAAATAAAAATTCTTGTTTTTTCGAGAGAACGACTATTCTCGAATACGTAGTCCTATAAATAGGCGTGCGTGTCTTGCCCCATCAATCAGTCATTTTTACCCAAATCGTTATCTTGTATTATTTATCCACCTCAGGCACATTAATTACACTTAAACTAATAGTAACGCTTAATAAATCGTACGTAATTAAAGAAAAAAATGTGACAGTTGAGGTTATGTTGCGTGTTGCCATGGTAACGCGTTAAGTTATGGGAGCCGTTAAGTTATGGGGAGTTGAGTTGTGGGAGCGTTCACTGTATTACGGCGATCATGGTTTTTCTCCTTCCTCGATTTTTCGCAAAACGAATTCCCACTGCACGAGCCAATTCCAATCGCTGATACAATTTCTGTGCTCAGTGATTGGCTCGTGGTGGGACGATAAAGTGAACCACACAGAAATATATCTTCGCACCATCTAACAGCGGATCAAACAACCAAAATGATGAATGCAGAAACCTATGTACCGACTATCATGTATAACCTTCAAAGAAAATATCGATGCAGCTGTCTTCCCGAGCAACTTTATATTCATTAATTCCAGTGTTGATTTTATTTTTTTTGTTTATAAAACGTGCATCGTGTTAATACATATATATTATAGTTCATATATATCGTCGCATTCGTTTTAGTTTATTTTCATATATTATTTTAAAAAATACTTTAAATTCAACGGTGGTTTGACAACACTCATTGTAAATAGAAATGAGTTGTTTACAAAACGTGCATCGAGTTAATATGTATATATCACATTTGTTTGAATTCATCTTAAATATTTGAAAACCTTTAAAAAAATAAAAATGACATGTGCCCAATAAAAATTCAAAAACCATATTTACAGTTTGTATAGAAAAAATTAGTGTAGTGATTTGTGCTGCCAGAATATATTAATTTATGTCCTTGAAGATTCGAATGTTCCCTTGTACAAAAAAAATGATTTTGTTCACTCAATGCTAAATTAAAAGGGTTTGCCAATTCTTGGTAAATAATTCTTCTAAATTATGGACGGCGGTCTAAGAATTGTTTGCCAAGGACTTCCGGAGACTTTCAATTTCTTATTAATGTAACATGTTCATCGTTTTTTCAGAAAGATTTATTTAGAATTTATTGTGATCTGTCAAAAAATGTATTTAGAATTCATTATGATCTGTCGGAAAAATTTTATATCATACAGTTTAATACCATACTTGATACTATTAATATCAATTTTAGTATTTATAATATTTTGTTTGCTGCACACCAGTCATAATTCTATTCATAATGAGGTTTATAATTTTTTTACTCATTGACAGAAGATTTTGTATCCAGAATCCAATTCGTGATGTTAGGTGGAAAAAAGTTGTGAACCTCAATGTTAATACTATTTTGTCCATAGCACAATGAAGAATTTTGTTCGCCGCACAATGGACAACCAGGACAACATTATTTTGATCACTGCAATATGGACAAAATTCTATTCATAATAAGTCTTATGATTTTTTTATTCATCGCTGTTAGATTTTGTATACAGGATCTAATTTGTGGTGTTAGTTGAAGAAAAAAAGTTATGAATCTCAGTATTAATAGCATTTTGTCCACTACATAATGAAGGAAATTCTATTCATATTGAGGTTTATGATTTTCTCTCATCGATGGACGTTTTTGTTTCAAATATAATTTGTGTATTCCATTGGACAAACAAATTATTATAATTACATAAATATTATATATTTAAATGAAATTGTAAATAATATTATACTGCATACATCTTTGTGGATTATTGCGGATGATACTAGCTCCAGAAAAAAGGCTGGCCATGAAACGCCAAAGCTGCATATATGGTTTTTTTTCTTTAAACCAATAAATGATATAGCGTGAATTAAGGTCGGCTCAGGTAAGGACTATCGCTTATGAGATATATGATTTATTATCATTCATGGTAATTGATGAGAAAACCAAGAATGTCAGATTTCATAGCATTTCGTTCGCTGCGCACTGGTAAAAATTTTATCAATAATGAGGTTTATGATTTTTTTAACTCATCAATGAAAGTTTTTGTATCCAAAATATGATTTGTGGAGTTAGGTGAAGAAAAATAATAATGAACCTTAGTATAAATAGCATTTTATTCACTGCACAATGAAGAAAATTCAATCTATATTGAGATTTATGATTCGTTCTCTCATCGATGAATGATTTCGTGTCTAAAATATAATTTTTGCAGTCCATCGGACAAGCGAAATTATAAACTAAGTATATAAAAATAATATAATTACATGGAGTTATAAATAATATTAAATTATATAATCAAATAGAATTATGAATTATGTATAGTTGAAAAACCGAATGGAAACACTTTGCATAAAGTCGACAATCACCCCCAAAAACACCAAAAATGGTGTACAAAAATAGGAGACAAGTACATTTACGAAAGTATCTCTAATTCAGTCTTCTTACAAAAAGTCGTGAAATAAATAGACATGAAACTCACAACACACATTGCCAAGCAAATGTAGTTTCCCAATGTAACATTAACTGTGTAATCATGATTTTTAGGGGTGGAGTCAAAATAAAAAAATTCGAAACAATCTTGACAATATATAAAGCTCTCTCTGTATATAAAGCTATATATTCATATATGTACATATAGCATGATATATTTATGATATACACTAGGGTGGTCATTATTCGAGATTCGATGTCTTAAAATATTTATTCATATACATATTTATAGGATATATATTAGGGTGGTCATTCGTGATTCAAATTTTCTTTATATTTATAGGTATGTATTATTTATAAGAGTATTTATAAGATGTATGTAGCTTTATATATAGGATTATCTATATATATTTATGAATGTATAGCATCATATATAGCTGATAAGTCAAAATCTAACTTAAATTTTAGGTGAAACCAAAATGTAACTTAAATTATAGGCTAAATTTTTCAACGTTCTATAAAAAAGATCTGACTGAAGATTTGCGTTAGCCGTTGCGGAATAAGAATAACATGGGGAAAATTATTTTTACCTCTTCTGATTTTTATAATTAACATCATAAGAGAAATTTACAAACATATCTGAACAGAATTAAACGCTCTACAAAACAGGTTCCGAGTTATTTTTTGATAAGTTACTTTTTAAAAAGTTATTCAATGTCAAAGTTCAATTTTTCGTAGATTTGGCCGATTTTTGGATACTATACCGGAACGATTAGTTTTATCGACAAATTGTGAATGAAATTTCATGTGAAATATAAATTAAACTTTCGAAAAATGTTAACCAATAGTTCTCACTATAATAATAATAAAAAATAAAACGCCTCAAGAAAATTATGCAGCAGAATTTAGCTTCAAATTTTTTTTTATTTAATAAAATCGGATAAAAATTCGCTGATATACTACAATAAATGACATTTTCTTAATAGAAAAATAAAATTTACAAGCAAACTTCTGCTGCACAATTTTTTTAAAGCGTTCTATTTTTTTAAATTATTATAGTGAGAACTGTTGGTTACAATGATTCGAAAGCTTGCTTTATGTTTCACACGAATTTTGTCGATACAACTAATAGTTCCGGTGTAATAACCAAAAATCGACCAAATTGACGAAAAATTAAACTTTGCCATTGAATATCTTTTGAACGAGTGGACTTATCAAAACGTAACTCATCAATCACAAAATACTTCTGAGAAGTAAAAAAAAGGACGCCAAGTATTAAAAATCCCAGAAATTAGAATTTTCAAAAATCCTGAAAATTCAAAATTGAAAGAAATTCCTAAAAATATGAAATTGAAAAAAAAAACCAAATCACGCAAGCCAAGCCAAAAACTCGGTATGCTTGAGTTATTAATGACCAAATCAAACAAAAAAGCTTGGCGAGAAAAAACCGAGTGCAGACGCCTCTACCGCTTAACAATGGGGTGAACAAACGAAAGAATAAAAAAGAAACCAACTGAACGAGTACATTAGCAACCAACTATGAGAATAAACAAAAGAGGTAACGGTCGAGTAAACTAGAGAGTAACTACGAGAATCGATCACCGAGAAAAATTTTTATATTTAAATGAAGGGACAATAATACTTGAATTATTTCTGGAATAGTTGAGAATCTTTTATTGGCCGTTTGTAATGTCTGAATTTGATAAATAATAGTAGCATCACTGCACAGAATTGCTGCAATCGTAATAAATATTGTTGCTACTTCTTTATCATAAATGTTTCTCGGTATAACCTATCCAACGTTTCATTTTTCCAACGATTTTTTTTATATTTACCACTCTTTACTGTCAATCGTTTAAATATCGAATACTCATCTTAAACATTGAACGGTGATGATATCTATGATCCACGCAGAAATATGTGACGAGGCCTGGATTTACGATGATTATCGTAGATGCACGTGACGATTTAGCAAGTATATTCAAGATTCTTCTTTACAATATAAACAGCGTCGCTCTAATTACGGTTAAATTCGAAAATCTCATAACGATCATTACACATCAGAGGCATTCATTAATTTTGTGAGGTTGATCCCGAAGGGAGAGGGTTAAAAAATCTCTACATGATCTAACCTTAGGGGGAAGGGGCCATTCTTACATAATATATGCAACTCTTAATAAGCCATTCTTACATAATAATTTATGGCAAGACAGAATGTGCGTTTTACAATGTAGAATGATGGATGTTTGAGAGCATAGCGTTAAGCGAAGCAACTATGAGATCTATTCTTTCATTTTCAATATACGAGTTCATTTACATATTCTCATGTTAAAAATTTGTATTGTTTATTAAATTTTTAAATTTTTAAATGTGTTGAAATTTACACATTTTGGAGCTTATAAATGAAAATTTCCGTACATTTCTTCGTATATTAAACGTACTTCAATTATTTGTAAAACTTCATTTCTACTATCACACAATTATATCATTTAATTATTAAAATAATTTCAATTCAAACGGTCACGACAGCATATAATTCAGCCCGGACAATAATTGATGATCTGAACTGAACTGACTTTTACGCTTTGACGTATTTCCTATAAGATTGTTCCAAATCTAGTTACTCATTGATTTACGCGAAGTATTATATTTGTTTGTAGTTTATCGACTGATTTATTTCCTCACTTGAAGAATGTTCAAACTCTTACCTTTAATTTTAATATGCATTTTCTAAAGACAAAATAATTATTTTGTTAAAAATAAAAATCTTTTATTTATGTCAAATAAAAACGTGTTTTAGTGTAACTGGCCCTTTTCTAATGACATTTAACAATGTTAAATGCTTTTTCGAAAAAATAGGTTAATTCTTACGTAAGAAGAGGAAGGAGGAGTCCAAAAAATCGTATGTACTCTTATATGAGGGTTAAAGGGGCTCAAAAATGACAAAAATAATTATCTTTTCGTAATTAATGAATGGACCCTAGTGCGTCAGTAATACGTGAACAAACTACTTGACTCTAAAATACACTCCTGACACTACTCTGTGTTATCACAAGATAAGTAGGTGTAATAAATCTCTATCTTATCTCGTGGAAATCCTGCAGTAGCTTCCGGGCTTATTTTTCTTAATCCTGCACGCCAAGCTTATTTGTTTGGTTTGGTCATTAATAACTTTGGCATACCGAGTTTTTGGCTTGGCTTGTGTGATTTGTTTTTTTTTTCAATTTTAAATTTTTAGGATTTTCTTTCAGTTTTGACTTTTTATATATATGGCTGGATCTATGACTAAACGAAGAGCGTTTCGGGGTCACAATTTTGATTCCTTTGCCATTCTCACATCTTATTATATGTTATAAGAAGTGACGATTCACCAAATTACAGCCTCTTTACTCTAGAGGTTTTCGAGAAAAAAAATATTGGGTATTTCCATGTTTAGGAAAGTTAACTTTGTTACTTCCTTGCTCGCTCCTTACGGACAATTGAAAAAAATTAATAAAAAATATTATCCCACGTGAAAAAGTCCAAATTTTTCGAAAAAATATCAGTTTTACCCTGAGGGTAGTATCTACCCAATAAAACTGTGTTTAAATTAAAAAATCTGTGTTTTGAAGGCGAGCACCGTAGAAAAAAACTTTTTTATTTTTTCTTCGGAAAGTTTATGCCATTTTCCACAAATGAAAAAATTAACAGAGTAGGATGAGCAGAGGATCATCGTCGAATAAATTATTCAATTTTTTTTGCGATTTTTTTCAAACGTATATTTTTTTTCTAAAACTACATTCAATTCAACGTAAGAAAAGTTCTATAGCTATTTTTGCTACTACTAATATGTTCCGAGATATGATTTTTATAACGGACATTTTATGCATGAATAAAATTCGTAGCTCGGAAACTACCGGTTGTAGCCAACATTATTATAAGACCTTTTCTATGTGAAATTGGCTCATACTTCCGAAAAAAAATACTATAATTGAAAAAACGATGATTCGCTCTTGTCATTGTCATCAACAATTTATTTTTTCCAAGAATTATATTTTTTTCATATCTTAAGCTAATCAGACGTGAGAAAAATCTAAATGTAGTTTGAGTTACTACTCATACATTCTGAAATATGAATTTTTGAATATTTTTCATGTTTATACAATTTTTGCATTCACAAAATTACAGCTATTTTGATTCTAGGACTTTTATTCCGGCAATTTGATTGATTTTGGCAAACAAAGTTAAAAAAAGAAATGCTACAAATTACTTTTTAAATTAATTCAATATAAAACAGAGGCCCTCAGTGGTAGCTATGATGCAGTAGCGCGACTACTGCTTCATAGCTGAAAAAATGACGAATATTCTAAAAATCTATATCTTGGAATCTTTAGATAGTAGTTGAAATTAAATCAAAACTGAACTAATCAAAACTGAACTAAAAATCAAAAATGAACTATCATGAAGTATGTTTAAGACCATTCATTGTAAACAAGATAATACCATTTTTTAATCATTTTTGTTTTTTTAAACGAAATAATACGTTTTTCAAAAATGTCCCTACTTTACTATTCATTGAATAATTCATAATTTTTCATCAGTTCTTTTAACCCTTGATGGGCACACTTCTGTAAAATTACGCCGAATGATACATCGTTGCGCGACGCAACGTTGTCGCGCTTCGCGTAGCGTACATGTTTTTTTTTACTTTCGCCTCCTCTTTCAATGCCAATTTTACCGGCGTTCTTACGTCATTTCCGTAATCTCAATTACAAAATCACGGAACACCGACAAATTCTAACTTAATTAGCTTTAGACAGGGTTGGAAATTTTTTCGTAGAATTACATATCGTTCTGTTGAAATTTAAGAAGATTGTTTGTTCGTTTTGAACGTTTTCGAAAAATCCGGACTACTGAAAGAATTCGAATTTTTAATGAATAACAAAAATTAAATTGAACGTTCAAAATTCGTGCAAGAAACGCACCGTTTGTTTTGCCAAGAGAGGAGCAAATTTCAAAACTAAGAGTGAAATCCAAATCTGTAACGTTAGGTGCCCTTTTGAGAGAATTGCTGTTGATGTTTTGGGACCTCTTCCTAAATCATCGTCAAGAAATCGATTTATTCTTGTAGTTACAGATTATTTCACTCGATGACCTTAAGCATTTCCACTTCCGGATTTTCTGGCCAAAACAGTTGCTGTCACATCGGTTTCGTAAGTTATCACTTGCTTTAGGGTTCCTCTCGAAATACATACAGATCAAGGTAGAAATTTTAAATTTAAACTTTTCAAAAAAACAATGAACTTGTGGGAAATTAAAAAGACTGAGAGAACTCAAACTATTCAATCAAATTATTCTCCAATATCTCTCAAAATTCGTTTCAGATAATCAAAAAGATTGAGATAAATGAATTGCTCTCTTCCACTTAGCACATCGTTCTTCCAAACAAACAACAGCTGAATGTACACCGGCTATGATATTGATAGAATTCAAAAAGTTCCACGAGGAAAACTCAAAGTCATTCACATAGATTTTCTAGCTTATCATAATGATTAGAGGAGTCTTACAATTATTTAGAGGTGTCAGATCAGTGAGAGTCAAGTCAGAATGTGTCTGATCGCTTGGCTAGAGCTTTGGACGATTATTCCTATATCACCGGGTAAAGTGTGGAATACCGTCCTGTGAGTTTCCGGAGAATCATAGAGTATTTGCAAACCTTTACTGGACTTGGTATTGGAGCGACGAGTGACACTTGAAAACAGTGATTCTAGGTTCAGCTTGACTGCCCCAAGATGTTTGCTATCTTGTGATCGTCGTCAAGTAAAATTGCCGAACACAATATTTTTTGAATATACGTTTGAACTCCTGGGGATCAGACCTGGGAGTTATCGGAAGGTACCACCATTCTGAATGAGATCCGGTCGACACTGTGTCATTCATGAAAGGGATGGTCCAATGTGTAATAAAAATTCTTTCCTAACAAAAGACTTGATGACGGATATTCCGGGTTGTTATTTTCACAATTGATGACTGAATCGTTGTAAACGGCAGACGAAAATGATAATTCTTGGATTATCATTATGGATAATACCGAGCCCTTGTAGAGTAGATTAATTGTTTTTATAATTTAAATAAATTTTATACAGTAGTCTAGGCTCCTTTTTTCATTTTGTTAGATTTCCCTTGGTTCGAAGAATCCTGTTTCCTTCCACCCTTTACCTAATCAACATCATTTGGAAAGGCAGAGGAAATGTTCCACCATCTTGGACATATTAAATTTAAAGAAAATTATTGTAAACTGTTCTTCTCAGATTTTTGAGTCTTGGTTTTCCCCGTGGACTTAAGGTAAATGACAGAATAGTATAGGCTGAGAGGTGAAGAAAAATAACCCCGGAAGGTGCTGCAAGATTTCCATGAGATGAGATAACAAATTATTATACCTTCTTATCTTGTGATAACACTTATCTTGTGATAAACATGAGTAGATTTTATAATCAAGTGCTGTCAATTGCTCACGTGTTATTGACGCATTATGTGTAATGATCGTTATGAGATTTTTGAATTCAACCGTAATGAGAGCATCGCGTTTTGAATTGTGAAGAAAAGACTTGAATATACTCGCTTAAGGGACCGGCACAGTTTAAAATTTTTTAAAAATCAATTTTTTTTTCTATCAACAAATTTCTATCAAAAACGACCAATTTGAGATAGGAGAAGGGATTTTGTATGGACCGGGGATCGCTGATTGATGGTAAGTGAAGAATTTATATAAAAAAACCCCTCCTCCAAACTTTACAAGCGTTTTTCTCGAAATGCCCCTTTTAAAAACGGTGCCCACTCTCAGAGGGAGAGTTTTCAAGCTATCAGCTTGAAGTTTTTACTGAATATTCTTTATTTCATTCTTTATATCCTGACGAAAGATTTTTTTTTTTAATATTCCTATTTTTTCACACCAAGAACGGTTGGAAAAAGAGGCTAAATTTTGTACTTCTCATTTGAAACCGCCGCCATTTTTTCAAATTGCAAAAAAAACCTCCATAAGGACATAGCGGCTTCCCCACAGTTTAGTAATCAATTTTTTTTTCAGATGCAAAGTGCGGCCACAATCGTGGGCACCAATGGCCCCAATTTATTGAACACACGTCCTTCAATAAATAATAACAATAAGAAAAAATAAATGAAAATGAATGGAAAAAAATTTTGTTGTATTGTTCATTAGTGGTCTTATTCGTAAAAAAAAGATCATCCCGATCTCCCCATCCTATCAAGCCGAAAAAAAATCACGAAAATTGACTGTTTTTCGGTCGATCACACTGTGATGGCCCCTTAATCGTCTCGTGCATGCACGATAATCATCGTAAATCCAGGCCTCGTCGCATATTTCTGCGTACATCGCGGACGTCATTGCCGTTCAATATTAAAGATGAGTATTCGATATTTAAACGATTGACCGTTAGAAGAGGAAAATAAAAAAAAATTCATTATAAAAATATAATATCGTTACATATATCACACCAAAAAAAATTTATGATAGACGAAGTAGCAACGATATTTGTGATTATTGCAACAATTATGTGCAGTGATGCTATTATTATTTATCAAATTCGGAAATTGCAAAAAAGTCAATAAAAAATTCTCAACTATTCTAAAAATAATTAAAATATTTTTAGCTCTTCATTAAAAAATAAACATTGTACAATATTTTTCTCAGTGAATTCTTTCCTCTAGTTTGTTCGGTCGTTACCTCTTTTGTTTATTCTCATAGTGTGTTACTAGTGCACTCGTTTAATTGTTTTCTTTTTTATTCTCTCGTTTGTTTACTCTTTCATTAAGCGCTAGGAGCGCCTGGACTCCGTTTTTGCTTGTCAAGCGTATTAGTTCTTAGCCCTGCACGCCAAGTTTTTTGTTTGGTTTGGTCATTGATAACACAAGCATCCTAAGTTTCTAGCTTGGCTTGTGCGATTTGGTTTTTTTTTACTTTCAAATTTTTTAGATTTTGTTAGAATTCAACATTTTTGAGAATTTTTTAAGTTGAATTTTTGGGATTTTTAATACTTGGCGTCCTTTTTTTACTTCTCAGAAGTAATTTGTGATTGATTTCACTTTTTAAAAAAAAATTCAATTTTCTCAGAAACGGTACGGTCGAACTCGTTGAAATCTGTCGAGCAAACATTTTCGTCAATTTCAAATATATCTACCAATTTACATAAGAATTCATATTTTTTTACATGTGGTAGCGTTCTACCTCGCGGGGGTCAAGTCAGCGTCGAAACGCCGAATCTTGAACATAAATATAGAGGTTCATTGAATACGTGTAAACCTGACCAATAGTCCATAATTTGATGTATCAAATGAAGACATTTTTGACGCTAGTGAGAACCCTTCAGGTGCAGCGGTTCTCTCATAAATCAATTTTTGAGTTTCACTACGCTGCACAGTGAGGCCAAATCCCAAAAAGCTGGCCAAAAGTCCAAAACGTTACAAATTCGGCTGAAAGTCAGTACTCGGGGGTTTTTAAGGTCGCTGATTACGAATCCGAAGTCAAAATTGGAAATAAAAACAAAATGGCGGATTTGAAGTCCCAAAAAGCTGGCAAAAAGTCGAAAGCGTTATAAATTCGGCTGAAAGTCAGTACTCGGGGGTTTTTGGGGTCGCTGACTATGAATCCGAAGTCAAAATTGGAAATAAAAACAAAATGGCGGATTTGAAGTCCCAAAAAGCTGGCAAAAAGTCGAAAGCGTTATAAATTCGGCTGAAAGTCAGTACTCGGTGGTTTTTGGGGTCGCTGACTATGAATCCGAAGTCAAAATTGGAAATAAAAACAAAATGCCGGATTTGAAGTCCCAAAAAACTGGCAAAAAGTCGAAAGCGTTATAAATTCGGCTGAAAGTCAGTACTCGGGGGTTTTTGGGGTCGCTGACTATGAATCTGAAGTCAACATTTGAAATAATAACAAAATGGCGGATTTGAAGTCTCAAAAAGCTCGCAAAAAGTCGAAAGCGTCATAAATTCGGCTGAAAGTCAGTACTCGGAGGTTTTCGGGGTCGCTGATTATGAATCCGCAGTCAAAATTTGAAATAAAAAGAAAATGGCGGATTTGAAGTCTTAAAAAGCTGGAAAATAGTCGAAAGCGTTATAAATTCGGCCGAAAGTCAGTACTCGGGGGTTTTCGGAGGCGTTGATTACGAATCCGAAGTTAAAATTTGAAATAAAAACAAACCGCCGCATTTGACATAAATCACTTTTATAGAGAATGTACAAAATATATCCATATGTGATATATAATAGCATAAACATACAATCAGTCGATTAAAAGTTCAGAGATCGTCATCTGAAGAATCAGATGATGCACAATCTGTTGATTCATCCATTAAATTGCTGGAACTTCCTGTACTTGCTGGAATACGTGGCGCAACTAACAATGAAAGTGCTTCTGGAAGGAACGACTTTGTATTTTTTCGAGGTAATTCGCGCAAACTCGAAATAAAGGGATCGGATATTAATAATAACCGTAAAAAATGTCCTCCATTGTTTTGGCTCGGGAACACTTTCTTGCAAAATCTTCACGAAACTTTTTAATGTACTTATTAGTAGACTCTTGGGCGTCTTCAGACATCTGCCCTATCGGCAATATTGCTGAGTTTATCACTTCTGCACCATGAATCAATATCTTGTGTACCGAAGTTGGCATGTAAAACCACGGATATAATCGCACAAAGTTCCGAGCTGTCTGTAAGGCATAATCTTGGAATTTCAGGAAATCGATTTCATGGCCACTCGAAATTGTCTGCAATATCACATGCAATCGCTTAATCAAGTCCTCATCTATCCCTGTTATCGCAGCAGAAAAGCTTGAGTTTTCGAAAAATCTTCGAGCGGTATTTCCATCATTCGAGCTACCGAAACCAGGCTTTGGTTGATCGACTATCAGACCTAATTCCATACGGAAACCTTTCTGTATGTTGGTTTTTCGGATATTTACTTGTTCCTTCTCGTTATCACTACGCGCTTGCCACTTTTTAATTCCAAGCTTATATGCTATATGCGAACAGCATTCGAAAAATCGTATCCATGCATGCAAAGTTGACAATCCAAACTGTAGATGATCTTCAGAGACTTCCTTTTTTAGAATTGCGTCGATATTCTTAAAGTCTTTTGAAGTTGCTTTGCATAAATAGCATCGTTGAGCAGACTTATTATGCGTGATAGCGTTACAAACTTTACCGTCGATCATCGTGAAAGCCAGTCTGAAAGAAACTCTTATTTCTTTTCCATCTACGATCTTTTCGAAAGGCATAAGATTCTTCTCTTGCTGTTGAATATACTCCATTTCTTCACGAGTGGCTTCAGAACTCTCGTGAAAAAATTGGATCCTGATTGGTCTACAAAAATGAGGAGATGACGGCCTCGGATTTTTCCATACAACAAGCTTTGCGTCTGTTTCTTGGTCGTCAGATACAAGCTGCAGTGGAACGATTGATGTGAAAAAAATATTAGCATCGGACTTGCTTCCATCATCATTGGTGAACTTTTGTTTGTACGTACTTTGGCCGAAAGTGCCATCGCAGCCCCACTTACAAATTAAAATCAAGCTGCAAATATTTTCAGACGACAAACTTTTGACAACATCCATCTGTGTCAATAATATTCTATCAGCTGTGTGATGCAGCAAAGCTTTCAATTTTACCTCAGCACTACATTCATTAACAGAAATATCTGACTTAGGCGGATAACATTTGAGCTTGGCTTTATATGGCAATTTATACGGCGGAAATACATCACAGCTCTGCTCTTTGTTTCTATTCCGAAGCTGCTGATATTGCCATTTCGATAATTTTAGTTCGACTATGAGCGACAAAGCAGCATCCGCAGATAAAGTCGTTTCTCGAATGGTATCTATGGACTCCTTATACTTCTTAGCGCGAGATGGGCTCCCCAGTCCCACATCACGGACAATTTTGGCAGCATCTGATTTCCCGGATGATCGAAGGCTCATTTGAGTGGCATACGTTAATTCGTCCGTAGTATTTCTTGTGCGTAATTCTTCAGTCCTCCTTCGTTTTGTCCGGTCACTAGACTCTACAAATTCTGAAGAAGGCCGACCCAAATTTGCAGATTTTTCCGAAGATTTTTTTGATTCTTCGAAAGAAACAAACACGCTCAACCACTCAGAATATTGTTGCAGAAATCTCTCTTCGTGTCTTGATGCGTGCTGCCACTTTTTATGCAAAAGGGGCAACAACTTGCGGAGGGCAGTTTTTGCATTGTCTGATATAGCGAAGGGGCGTTGCAATTTTGTGGCCACAAAATTTTCGATTATTACATACGTTTCAGGCACTCCTCCACTCAGGTGACCTTTCGTGATCGAAAAAATTTCCTTCCTTGTTAAGCTACATTCTCCACGTTCATCAGCGACTAATTCTAAAATTGAAAAATATAATATCTTTATAGATGGATGATTCCAGATTCAACCTCGTTTCTATTATTTATTTTTAAATATTATTTGAAAATAAAAATAAAATATGCGTAAAAAAGAATTACGATCCATAGAACTCAATACATTAAACTTTCTGATATTCTCTCCCCTCTGGGGCTTAACCATATAACTAAGAGGCATATGAGGGATTCTCTGTCAACTCAGCCACAGGTTTCGGTAGAAAAAAAAATTAATTTGTGTGGTTTCATTTTTTCACCCTAGAACCTCGATCCGTGTCACTCTAATGATCTTTTCGCGATATCGTCAGATATACTGAAAGACTAATTTTTTCAGTAAAAAAAAGTGGCCTTTTTTGAATAAAAAAATCATTCTATTTTTTGGTAAAAAATCAGCGTTACCGGAACGTAAAAACTATTTTAAATATTCCGCCCGAATGCTAACACAAAACTACAACTTTTATGTGCAGACATTTTTTTTCAATTACTTCAAATTTCCGAGATATATTCATTTGGAAAAAAAACGGCGATTTGTAAAATTTTTAATTTAAAAATGTGAAGAAATTCACAAATTAGTAGCACTTTAATATAACCAATTATGGGGCACATCTGAGATGGTCGAAAAAAGTGGCTGAGTTGACAGAGAATCCCTCATATATAGATATAGCGCTCTTCAACTCGACCGACCGCGACACGCTGCTTGGATGGGTGCCAATGTATTTCAGTGTATAATGAAGACCGCAATAAAATTCAAGAAAAAGATTCAATTCAAGGAAGACATTCCGCGTCGTTAATGTACGAAATTCAGAAAACTATGTTTTATATTGCAAAAACTCATAGCAATGACACGCGCGCAGCTAAGCGCAGCCATCTCGATGTTTTCCATTCAATAATACATCCATCTACAACATGTGATAGGTCAGCTCGTGGAACACTGTGGAACTTATCAACTTTTCTCTACGTTTTTAGAATTTTCACTTGTAATTTTCCGTGAATTTTCATACAAATGATTCATTTATTATTATCGCATGAACTATTATTACCAATTTTCAGTTACGCAATGATTTTCTACTCACTTTCAGCTGTTGATTCCATTCGAAAAAATTCGAATCGGATATATTTTAAAATTTTGGCGTCCTGTTCAATACAGCGTTGAAATGGTCATTTTGGGATTTGGCACAACTGTGCGCTGTGGACGATCCTAACCAAACTGGTTGACGGATCTTATCCTACGACGACTCATTTTCTTCGTAACACTATTTCAGACTGCTTTAATGCGGCACATTTTTTTTAGATCCTTATTATAGAGTTACAGGCCACTTTTTAAATTTTTGAAACAAAAAAGGGGTCAAAAATTTAAAAAGTGACCTGTAACTGTATAATAAGGACTTAAAAAAAATGTGCCGCACTTAAGCAGATTGAAACAGTGTTACGAAGAAAATGAGACGTCGTAGGATAAGATCCGTCAACCCGTTCGGTTAGGATCGTGCACAGCGTACTGAAACTCAGAACTTGATTTCTGAGCGAACCGGTGCACCTGAAGGGTTCCAACTAGCGGCAAAAATTTCTTTACTTGATACGTCAAATAATGGATCATTGGTCAGGTTTACACGTATTCAGCGAACATTTAAATATATGTTAAAAATTCAGCGTTTTGACGCTGACTCCGTCCCCTTAACAGAGTCCCCAAACGTGTGCACAGCGAAATTTCGCAAGCAGTTTTTCTGAGAGTAAAATTACAAACATTTGAATCCTAATATTTGAATTTCCAAGAACGATTCGTATTTTTCTAAATATTAATTATATTCGTATCTTTGGTATTATGGTCGTCGTATTCGGTGCCAACACGGCATTGACAATGGACAGTCTATTACCGGTACCTCACGTGCGATTATGCCAAGTGTACCGTAAAACAGAGTTACTTTAAAGTCGAAATAACCCCGTTTTACGGTCCACTTGGCCACATCGCACGTGAGTTACCGGTAATATAATGGAGATTACCGGTACATTAAAGCTTGCCGCAATCACATCTTGTTTCGCAGCATATTTTTTTCCAAAAAGCTAAATTTCTCTTCAATTTTCTCTCTTTGGCATTCTTGTATAATGTCGAATAATGACATTCTCCTAAAACTTTTTACTGATTTAATATCTCAAACAAAAAAACCAAATAGAAAGCTTTGACAAAAATTAAGGTTTCATCTCCTGCACTTGTGAATGCTTCGAAAAATAAAATGACGGACGTAAGCGGATAATTTCTTTGCTTTTATTACTCGACTACAACGTCTACCATAAAGACATTATGCAAGAATCAAGCTTTGTCAAGCCTTGACAAATAAACCAAAGTTCCAGGTTTTAAAAATTAGGTAAAAAAAAAACACGTTGTTATGGGCCCAAAAGTTGTTATTTTTTTGCGCTGTAAATGGCTATGTGAGCGAAGAAATCCTGCAGTAGCATTTTGCTCCGGTCTTCAGTGACCTGGAGCGACCGGGAGGGTTAAAGATGATGGTATAAATATCTCTGAAAGAAGAGTTTAACGAAAATAAAATTCTCTTTGTGATGTAACAAACAGATTAAAATGGTTGTAATTAGATATTCTAGACCCTTTACAATATGTAAGATTTTTCAAATGATCATTAACTATTTTCTTTTTTTTGTTTCAGTAACAACGTTAATGTTGAGGGTGCCACCCACAAACAGGTCGTGGATCTAATAAAATCTGGAGGTGATGTGTTGACATTGACGGTCATCTCAGTAACTCCACAGGAAGCAGAAAGATTAGAACCCTGTGAAGACTTGAGGTAGGTTTGCACCCTTTTTTTTACACTATATTTTATCTTGAAGGATATAGTGAAACAATAAAACGATAAAATAATTATGCAGTAGTCGAACTATTCTCGATTATATAGCTAAACAAATTTTTAGAATTTCATTTCAATTTCAATAATGATAATTACGTGGCGGAACTCGGAAAAGTTTGGGGGTTTTCGAGTTATCGTCAAAAGACCCGTGGAATAATTGTCTGTCTCACTCGTACGCAAACAAGGCTACGGTAGTTTACAAGGGACGGGGCCTCGTCTACGTCTCTTGAAAATTGATTGATCCTCAACGATCTTTTACAGACACTTTGGTAATTATGCAATATCTCGTAAACATAACAGTTGCAGCTCACGAGAGTAGCGAGCCGCGTCCAATATTTCACCATGTTTAGAAAAAAATGGAAATGCCCGATAATTTCCAAGTACTCGGAGTATTATAACTGACGAGGAGGCACCAGGGTACTGCCCACGAGTTTTTTTTAATGAAACTTGGTAGGATGGTAGTAGGAACTAGTAATAAGAAAACTGTAAAAGGTTTTCCTCAGATACGCAGCCGTTCCCTAGATACTGCGGGTGGAAAGTTTCGCAGTCGCGTATATTTCTTGAAGGTAGGCAATGAAACAACAGTCCGGCCTACAATCCGCACGTCCGGGGTTCGAGTCTCGCTCGGTGACTTTATTTATTTTTTATTTTTATTAATTCACTTTTCAGTGAAAATATAATCGATTTTTCTTCCACGGAGGCTAATTTTTTTATTTTACTACTCGCTAGAAATTATTAAAGTAAAATCTAACACAAAAAATTTCTAAGAACTAAAAAAGGACGCCAAGTATTGAAAATCTTAAAAATTAAAATTGAAAAAAACTCAAAAGTTTTAAATTCCAAAATCTGAAAATCCAAAAAATTAAAAATTTGAAATTGCAAAAAACAAAACGTATCGCACAAGCCAAGCCAAAAAATTGGTGTGCGTAAGTTATTAATGACCAAACCAAACTAAAACATTTGGCATGAAGGGCAGTAAAATAAGCCCGGGAGGTGCTGCAGAATTTCCGGGAGACAAGATAGAAAATTATTATACCCACTTATCTTGTGAAAGCAGAGATTATTAGCACGAGTATATTTTACTGTCGAATAGTTTGCTCATGGGTCTCTGACGCATTATGTGTAATGATCATTATGAGATTTTCGAATGTAACCGTAATCGTCAAGGTCAAAATTAAGGTCACCATTGATATCCTCGTAAAAGGTACTACGAAAATGACCTTGACTTTTTTGAAAAATATTTCAGCTGAGGAAATATTGAGCCGTCCCATTACTTTTGTGACACCCTATATACAGGGTGTCCTGGGAATGAAGGGCAATACCGTGAGTAGGGCATGTAATATCGGAAGGTTTTCAATTTCGGAATTGAGTTACGATACTGGATACCCGATATCGGAATAACGGAACTGGTTCCGGAACTGGAAAAATTATTTGGATTCTAGGAAAAAGTTAAGATTTATTAATCAAACAAGTTTTATTATACCTATCAATCATTTAATCAACTTACGATTAAGCTACATCAAACTTCAAATAGTAACAGTCAAATATTTTTAAGAATACTGCCAACAATCATTTAGTTAGGTTTAGTTTTTTTCAGAAGGTATGAACACATTATATACGTACGTTACGTACGATATGGTACGAAAAAACACTAAAAAAAACAGAACCATAAAAGGATTAATATTTGGCAAAAACTGAGATCAAATTGATTATTTAATCAAGCAATAATCATTTTTGCGAGGAGAACGGCTCTTCTTGATAGGGTGTTCTTAAAAATAATAACGCATCTAACGATTTGTTTGAGAGCGAGCTTCGTATTCGGTTGCAAAAGTAACCAGCACATGAAAATACTCTCTCCCTTTCAACCCTCATAGAGAAAAACCCCGAAATATAGTTATAAGTTTGTTTATGCCTCATGGTTGGGTTGCGTTTAGGAAGAAATGTATTGTCAAAATATCACTTTGTAAAATTGTAATGTATTAGCCCCTTCACTGGTAGACAATTTTTTTCTTACTATCAACTTAAAATTTGGTATTCCAGGGTTTTTGGGGTCGCTGATTACGAATCTGCACTCGAAATTTAGAAATTCAAGATAGCTAACGAAGAATGCAAAAAGTAATTTGACGAGAGCGAATGAGAAATAAATATGTATTCAATTTCTGAATTTGGAGTGCAGATTCGTAATCAGCGACCCCGAAAACCTCGGAGTACCAATTTTTGCTCACATCAAACGACTTTTTGCATTTTTCGTCGGCCATATTCGATCCGCCATTTAAAAAATTTAAGTTCAGATTCGTAATCAGGGACCTCAAAAACCCCCCTCGTCAAATAACTTTTTGCATTTTCGGTCCGCCATATTGGATCCACCAACTTGAACTTCTCTATTTTGAGTGCAGATTCGTAATCAGCAACCCCGAAAACCCCCGAGTACGGATTTTAGTTCTGAAATTCTAAGAAATTTCGTATATAACGCATTTTTTCCGACAGCCCGCCATGTGGCGGGCTCACCAGTCAAGGGGTTAATAATGAATATCGGAATAACGATATTGAGGTGTTTCAATTCCGGAATTGAAATATCGGACAAACGTGTCCGAGATTCCGGAATTGCGATATTTCGGAATTCCGGAATACATGCCCTAACCGTGAGGGTAAATTCGTGACGTAATATCAAGTAGAAAAGTCCTTTGCCATTTTTTGGTATTTTGAACACCTGAATTGTTCTTAATGAATTAAATTAATAACAATTCAGAGGTTAAAAATATCAAAAAAAGGCAAAGAACTTTTCTACTCAATATTACGTTAATACCTAATTGAATTAATAATAATTCAGGGGTTGAAATAATCAACAAATGGCAAATAACTTTTTACTCCATATTACGTTAATAATTAATTAAATTAATAACAATTTCAGGAGTTCAAAATATCAGAATATGGCAAAGGACTTTTCTACTCGATATCACGTCACGAATCTACCCTCATGGCATTACCCTTCATTCCTGATACCCTGTAGATTCTTCGGAAGGTTATTTTGTTCTTGAAATGAAATTTCTTATCATCCAGATCACGATACTAAAGGCAATATCCCAGATAGACAGCCATGATTATCACTCCGTATATACATTTGATGAAGCAAATTTTTCAGTATATTGGCTACATGTTGTGATGCATGCCCATGAGTTTATTTAGTATGATGAATTTACAAAACATTTCGATCTCATCATGTCGTTTACAAATGCATCATCCGTTAAATACAAGATGAACTCATAAGCCGGCAAATTTACATTCTGCAATGAATATTTGCAGGTGGATATCATATGAAAGCCATTCAATGATTTTTTTGGTGTATTCACTAGGTTAGCATTGAAAGTATACATGCCATGCATGCAATATGATGGCGTTATGCGTCTTTCTCAGTTATACATTCGATGAGTGCAATATGACGGCTGCAAAATCACTGCAAAATGACAGCATGTTGTGACAAGCCTCGCATCTTTTTTTTGAAAGTCAAAAAATTCATTATATAGTTATTAATAATGTTCACCAACATCTGAGAATTTTTGCAAATCACGGCCCCATATTGAATTTTTTAAAATTGGTATTTACTTAGAAAAAAAATTATTTTAACTAATTTTTGAATGTTTTAATTTTTTTGTTTTATATTTCAGTTTCATATAAGCAAACAAACTTTTACAAAAGTTGCACTATTTTTCATCATTTTTTTAATCAAATAGAACCCCCATTTTGAATTCTACAAAATTCCCTATAGATTCGATTAAGATATTCGAATTCGCGACACTGTAAAAAAAACTAAGAAATTGACTTTCACGAAAATCCCATTTTTTTTTGAAATTTTGGATGCCATATTGAATCGTCTTTTTTTTTTATTCTTAACTTATTAATTACTTTCATTTTTAACTGTATATATATAATATTCAAATGTGACTCGTTTTCCCTGGCATGTTACCACTGATATATCATATGAGTGAAGAAAATTCATAAGTACTCGGTAGCGTAATAGGACAGATAGGCAGGTCGTAGGTTCGAATCCCACTGGAGACAGAAGAAATTGAAATATAATGAAATTGGGTGTTTTTAAATTTTTTTTTAATGTTATCGGTTCAGATGCTATGTAAATGAAAAATACACATAATAAGAAATTTTGCAAGCAATAGAAATTTAAAAAAAAAAAACCGTATGAAAATTACAATAATTACAATAATACCACACATCCCGACGGTCATAGGAGCTTCATATGAGCGCAACCAATTTCACCGTGGTATGACGTCAATATGATCTTCATATGAGCAACACAATTTCGTCACGCCGTGACTGCCATATGAGCCCCATATGATGTGTTATTGTCAATCATCATATGATGCAAATATGACTTCAAGGTGAGCACTCATAAGCGACACACAGCTGTGAGTGTTCTTATGCGTCATAGATGTATGCAATATGATGCCAATATGAGCTACATTTGTCTATCTGGGATCCATAACCACCCAGATAGACACATGTAGCTCACATTGGCATCATATTGCATACATCTATGACGCATAGAAAAACACACAGCCGTGTGTCGCTTATGAGTGCTCACCCTCAAATCATATTTGAATCACATAATGATTCACAACATCACATCGGAATGAAACAAAGTTGTTCTCACGCGAGTATGCATGCATTGAATTCATGCATGCATACTTTTTTGCATAATTTTTACATGACCTCCAGAATACTTCATGTAAGAACATACCAAATTTTCAGAATTCCATCATCATTACTTCAACCTCCTTAAGGGTTAAAATAAAAAATGATGAGAAAATTCTGAAAATTTGGTATGTTTTTGTATGAGGTATTTAAGAGGTCGTGTAAAAATTTCACGACGATTAGGAAGCTCGTTATTAAGAAACTAACGTTTTGTTAAAAACAATTTTTTAAACAAATAAAAATATTTATCAATAAACTTCGTTTTCTTTCCGTTGCTTTCAGTATATTGTGGATATTAAAAAATTGAGAGGTTCAAAAACAACTTATCGCAAAGTTATATCAGTTTCCATAAGACTAGATTTAATTTTATTTAATTTGTTAATCTCAATTATTCGATAACGAGCTTCCAAATCGTCGTGAAATTTGTACATGACCTCTTAAATACTTCATTGAAAAACATACCACATTGTCAGAATTTTCTCATTAACCGTGATTTGCTTCTAAACAACCTTAACATCATTGAAATCAAGTATCGCAGTCATAGAAAGAAAAAAGATCAAAATTACGAAGAAAAAAAGTCGATTTTTTTTTTTAGAAGTTATTTGAATCCCATCTTCAGTCAAATCTCGAAAATTTTGTTTGTTTACGTAGAATTTTATAATTTTTTTTTAATCGAAGGGGTCCCATAGAAAGAAAATCCAATTTTTTTGCTTAAAACAGCCAAAAAGACATTAACATTTGTTTTTTAATTTTCGATATTTTTTTTGACAATTATAATAGCGAGAATTTGAGTAGATTTGATCATGTGTGTCTGTCAATTTAATTTGAACACGAAAATTCAAAATTGACTGAACGGAGAGGCGATGGAACCTGACAAGGGGAGGTCACCAACGTGCCCTCACCGATTCGATCCATTTTTGTCAGGCCTGTAGGCCTTGACTAGGAGTATAACAGGTGCAAATAGTAAGACCCGCTTTTCAACCAATTGCGAGCCATTCGACATCGAAATATTCCGTTGCCTTCATATGTTACGTTGAGAAGTTTTCAAAGAGCGCGTGGCCTAGCGGCTAAGCGCTCCGTTACATAAGCGCGAGGTCGCTGGATCGAATCTCGCTGCTGGCAACTTTTTTTTTCCTTCTTTATCTTCTACGTTATTCTAAAAACACATATATCACGATTACGCATTTTATTAATTGTTAATAATCCATTTTAATCGAGAAAAAAATTTGTTTAATTTTTCACGTCTCCTGTGCAGAATCGAACTTTCTACGAAAATATACAATACTTTATTCTTCTCCAATGTCAATAATTTTAACAATAAGTATTCAATTCATAGTTGATCATCATTGCTCTATGACAGAGGATAATACGGAATCGAGAATATTATTATTTTTTTTGGGGAGATTGGAAATCAAGAAAATATACACGAAAACTTGTGCAAAATCAATATTCTTATTCCAACGGTATTCGCTGAATCACGGTCTGACCTGCTGAGGACAGCGGCTCAACAGACAAAAGAATTTCCGTTGGCGGGAGAGGAAAGTAGTAATAAAGTATTGTAAATTTTCGTAGGAAGTTCTATTCTGCACAGGAGACGTGAAAAATTAAACAAATTTTTTCCTCGATTAAAATGGATTATTAAAAATTAATAATATGCGCAATCGTGATATATGTGTTTTTAGAATAACGTAGAAGATAAAGAAGGAAAAAAAAAGTTACCAGCAACGAGATTCGATCTAGCGACCTCGCTCTTATGAAACGGGGCGCTTAGCCGCTAGGCCACGCGCTCCCTGACATCTTCTTCACGTAACAAGTATATGAAGGCAACGGAATATTTCGATGTCGAATTTCTCGCAATTGGTTGAGAAGCGGGTCTTACTATTTGCACCTGTTATACTCCTAGTCGAGGCCTACACGCCTGACAAAAATGGATCGAATCGGTGAGGGCACGTTGGTGACCTCCCCTTGTGAGACGAGGCCAGGCGTATCCGTTGCTTTGGCTGTCGCGGCGCGTGGCAGCGAGAGTGCAGTACAGTGGACGCTCCCACAACTTAATAACGCCTCGGGACCGGAAACGCTTCCATAACTTAACCCTCCCCTCAGTCTCCCACTCTCGTGTTTCAACGCATACTGCATGCGTAGTGCCTATTTTTATTGAAGCATGCGTAGAACAAGTGCACGAAATTCAACCTTAAATTCGTACTTACGCGTTATAGGCATATATTTCAAAATCTGACAGTGATATATTTTGCAAATTTGTTTGAAGATTGACAACAATTCAATGTTAATAACTCCAGATGAAAAGAATTGAACAGAAAATACATTTATTGCCCTCCGGACGTAAAAGTGCCTTTTTACGCCCACTTCGTGGGCTTAAAAGGCACTTTACGCCGTTGGGCGATAAAACATTGTATGACCCTCGTACAAAAAAACTTTTTCTGACGAGTGTGAGTTTTTTTGTCCTCGGGTCATAATGTACTATTATCTGATTGTTCCAACGCGCGAGATACCTTTTCTGGAAAATTTTATGCAAAGTTGCATATATATACATTAGGGTGATTTTTATTTCGGGGTCGGACGAATTTTTTATCAGACGCCCCCTAAATGAACTCCAAATAATTCAAAAACTATATCATAATTTTTTCAGATTTTTATCTAGACTCTAACTCCACCCAAAATGAGGGTCGATTTCCCCATTTGAAATACACGTGTTTTGGCCATATGCTCAGCATATATTTTATTCTGAGTGTAACAATTTTTCAAAAAATCTCTAACTGCAAGATTTTAGTATTCATCGATGCTACTATTTGAGGAAAAATCGACATTGTCATGCGGGTAAATCTAGACGAATTGCACACCCTTTAATCTGATTTTTTTAAATTCAACAAAATATGGTATCTATATGTAAAAATGATGAATGTTTCATAATTTTCCTCTTCTTAAGGTCACACAGGATTGTAAGGTAGGAAATTTTATACCAATTTTCAGTAATTCGACCTTGCCAATTTTCGTATGGGGCATTCCATACCAAGTCGACCTGAGTGTGACCCTCGACCTCGCTGATTTCGTTTACGATTTTTGATATGATTGTTCCAACTCGAAATAGCATTCAGAATTTTTTCCAGATTTTTAAAACCAAATATGAGTACGATATGATTTTTCAACATTTTTTTCGAAAACCTCGAGGGCCGTAATTTAAAAATCTGAAAAACTGATCCAAAATCCGGTGTCAAAAATGAAAATTTTTGACCCGAAATTCATGATGTCCAGGATTTTCTTGCCACCTCGATTTTAGGTATTTATGAAGAAGATGTAAAAAAAAAATAGATGCAGATCTGCCGTGAAAAGTGGCTTGAATATTTTTTATCGAAAAACACTTCTTACCAAATATTTTTTACCAAAAATAGTTGGTTAATTCTGCATCTATTTTTTTAATGTTTTCTTCATAAAAACCTGAAATCGAGGTGGAAGCGAAAGCCTGGACATCATGAATCTGGGTCCAAAATTTTTATTTTTGACACCAGATTTTTTAGAATTTTTACAGATTTTTAAATTACGGTTGTCGAGGTTTTCGAAAAAAAAATGTTCCAAAAATCATAACGTACTGAAATTTGATTTTTAAAAATCTGAACAAATTCTGTATGCTATTTTGAGTTGGAAAAATCATATCAAAAATCGTAAACGAAATCAGCGAGGTCGAGTCACACTCAGGTCGACTTGGTATGGAATGCCCCACACGAAAATTGGCAAGGTCGAATTACTAAAAATTGGTATAGAATGTGCTACCTCACAATCCTGTGTGACCTTAAGAAGAGGAAAATTCTGAAATATTCATCATTTTTACATATAGATACCATATTTTGTTGAATTTAAAAAAAAAACCAGATTAAAGGGTGTGCAATTCGTGTAGATTGACCCGCATGACAATGATAATTTCTCTTCAAATAGTAGCATCGATGAACACTAAAATCTCGCAGTTACAGATTTTTTGAAAAAATTTTACACTTAGAATAAAATATATGCTCAGCATATGGCCAAAACACGTGTATTTCAAATGAGAAAATCGACCCTCATTTAGGACGGGGTTAGAGTCTAGATAAAAATCTGAAAAATTTTGGGTATTGTTCTTGAATTATTTTGAGTCGATTTGGGGGGCGTCTGATAAAAAATTTGTCTGAGCCCTAAATAAGAACCACCCTAATTTACATACATATACAACGAATATTCTACAGAAATTTCGTTCTTTCTGGAAAATAAAAATTCCTATTTTTTCGAGAGAATGACTATTCTCGAACACGTAGTCCTATCAATAGGCGTGTCTTGCCCCATCAATCAGTCATTGTTACCAAAATCGTTATCTTGGATCATTTATCCACTTCATGCACATTAATTACACTTAAACTAATAGTAACACTTAATAAATCGTACGTAATTGAAGAAGAAAATTTAACAGTTGAGGTTATGTTGCCCCGTGTTAAATTTCCGCAGTGCGGCAGCTGAGTTTGGAGTAGGGAGAAAGCGCGATAGGGGTCGTTAAGTCATGAGAGCGTGCTGCCATGGTAACGTGTTAAGTTATGGGAGCTGTTAAGTTATGGGGGGTCAAGTTGTGGGAGCGTCCACTGTATAGCTAGCATAGGCTGCATTCGTTTTGAACTTTTTGAGCGCTGTGAGCGACATATCCAGTAGCATTTTATATGCCGATGTATACGTGCTGTAAGCGTCTAAACCCGGAGACACAATGACAAAAATAAGAAATAAGGAATGAGAATCAGCCATCCGATTGGCGTAGTTTCTCTAAAGTGCACGGTGATTGGCTGATTCTTATTCCTTATTTCTTATTCTTGTCATTGTGTCCAAGATAATGCAGCCAAAATTTGCTTTCGTTTATCGATGATTTTTATCTGTCATCGTAATCACGGCCGTTGAATTGTTTTCTTAAATTATCATGTTGAAAAATATGACATGTGATTTTTAAAAATGACAATTTGTGCCATTCGATCGAGAGTAGTGTGGTGTATTGTGTGGCGATGTTTTTTTTTTCATTAAGAAAATTGTATATTTCAGGAACATAAGGTTATGTTTCATATAATTTTTTTCTTTGCATAAGAGTAATAATAACATTTGAAATCAAAAAAATTTTAATACATAGAAGTGTACTAATTATCAATCGTTATATCCCAAAATTTTATCAGATGGTAAGAAATGTCTAAAATTTGTATCCAATTAGTGTTTTTAAGAATTATTTTTCCATTACTTTCCTATAGAAGAAACGTATGCATGACAGGAGAATATATGAATGAAAGACTTGCATATTTTTTTTTATATTGAGAGAGTTCTAGATATTAATTCTCTCACTCGTTAAAAAATTTTACACAATCGAGACCGATCAGATTTTGAAAAATCTTTTACTTTTAAGGCCATCATTATCAGGCACAACACAGTGCAATTTTTGGGTACCTGTTATGGTTTTCACCCATTTATACCGGTCGCTTAGTTTTTGTGCTATACATTTTGAAATCTGATCAGTCTCGATTGTGTAAACTTTTTAAATGAGTGAGAAAATAAATATCTATAACTCTCTCAAGATAAAAAATATGTAAGTGTTTCATTCATATATTCTCCTATAATGTATACATTTCTTCTATAGGAAAGTACTGGAAAAATAATTCTTCAACATATTAGATCGGGCTACTAATTGTAAAATTATCACTATAATTACTAATTCTAAATAAGGACAATAATTATTACTTATGAGAAAAATGGGCCCACGATAGGACTAGCGTTTAAATTCATATAATTCATCATATTATTTTAGAGAATTTTTTGAAAAAAATAAAAAATGGCAATCATCTTTAAAACAAATAATATTCACTTTACACGCTGAAAAATGGTTGACAATGATTTAAAATTTGTTTCCCTTTTTTTTTTATGAAAATGTGAGCTAATATGAAAAGAATCGATCTGTAAACATTTTTCCATATATCGTTTAATTTAAGAGATATCGGCGTTAGAACGGTTCCGAAATTTCTGAAATCCAGATTTTTCGAAAAATTGTAACTTCTGAAATACATGCGATAAAAATTTAAAAATTGGTCAAAATACTCCTTGCATAGTATACTATTTGACGAAAAAAAAAGAGAAAAAATAAAAACTGGTCAGGGTCACGGCCGAGCGAAATGGCGTGGATTGCCTCATATATATATATATATATTGATTTCGATTCAATACTGAAGACACCGCGGTGAAACATTGATCTTCCTAACTTCTCCTCTATTTGTTCAGATCATACAGTCTTATGAGGGTGAAATTTTCAAGTCCACTTTTGCTAATCTGTAATCTGGGTTGGTCGAAAATTATTCTTGCTATAGCAAGAGAGCTTTACAATCCTACAATATCCCATCACGTTCTGTAAAATTTATACGACGTATATGGCTACTGAAGTTGTTGATAGCATAACTTTGGCATTTTATATCAGCAAACCAGAAAACGAATAAAACAGGCGTTCCTCGTGGAGTTTGCCTCAGGATTTGGCATTTTATCTCCCATTTATCCTATAAGTGTCATTGTATCTTGAGCATTTCGATACATCCGGATCCATTTCTAATAATTCGTTTCATATCTTATTTGGGTACTTCAAACCCAAGTAACCCGGCTAGATCCGGATACCCGAAAGGTCCGGGTTTAAAGCTTTGCATTAACAGATCTGGGTTATCCGGATACTCGAATTATGCATTTTATCTAAATACAAGTGTCAGCCCTATTCTACAGTACTGAGCATTCAAATGCTATCTCACTTCAAAGTGGGATTTTTTGTTGAGTCAAAATTTTCCAAGAAAAAATCGAAATTTAAGGATGGTATGGAATTCTCTGTTGAATTTAAACTATGTTTTAGAGTGAACGATGCCACGTCGATAAAAAAAAAATAAAAATTGTTTACCGTACATTTTTTACAAAAATTAATATTTTCTGTCTCATTAAAACGCGTGTTATTTGTACCGGAAGTAGCATAATCTACAAGAAAATGAGAAAATAAAGCATGTTTTAAATGGTAGAAAAAATTTAAAAACTTATCATTAAAAACTTGGGATTTTTTACTACTGAAAGAAAAAAGAACCCCCGGTGTTACCCGGGTCTTCGTTGAGTAACCTCAATAAAATGTAATCGTTCACCGGATGTGCAAAAAAACTGCTACTGCAGTCGCCATTTTTAAATGTACGTACTATGGGGATGTGGCAACGTTGGGTAGTGGGTAAACAGAGTGTGCAGTAGTAGTAGAGTAGTCACGGATGTAAGATCGTGAGAGTAGTAGAGCGGCGCTGTTGCCAAATTTTCTTGATATATAAACGGAATTTTCTGATTGGTTGATGGAACGGCCATTACCTCAAGTACAACATACATGGAATGAAGAACTAATTATTCTCGACGTTAAAAACCGTAACTTTTATCGAACTGTTTTGTTATGCATGATTAGTTATAATTAATATAAAACATATTTATGATTGATATTTGATATAATAATCGGTTTGAAAAAACGAATAGATGTACTGCGGAATTGACTGGGCATACATCCTTAAAGAAATGTTTACTGCGGTCAATCGTTTTTTTTACCATTTGGTGATACCCTTCCGTTTGATATGGTGCGGAGTTTCCAACGTGCCCTAGCGAATAAAGTCACTACTGAATCACGGTGATTTTTTTCGGTGACAAAGTGCCCATTTGATCACCACAAAATCACCGAGTTCTTGGTGATTTTCAATTTTTATCCAAGGTGATTGTCACGGTGATTTTTAAAATCACGGTGATTTGGTAAATCACCGTGACAATCACCGTAAAAATCACCAAGAACTCGGTGATTTTGTGGTGACCAAATGGGCACTTTGTCACCGTAAAAAATCACCGTGATTCAGTGGTTATTCAGGGTGAAAACATCGTCACCCAATCCGCTAGGGTGCTCACAACCCCAAAATACCGCTACTCGAGAAGGTTCCAATTTTCAAGCACGTCACAGATTCTACTTCGACGTCTGCAATACTCAACCGTTCGCGACGAACTTGATCGCAATGGAAAAGTAACAAAATTTCCGATTGATCATGGTGAACATTTTTCCATATTTCGAGATTTCCTTCGAAAATTTGGACTTTAAAAAAAGTCACACTTCAAATGCTCTCTACTGTAATTATGTGAGCCTCTTCAGTAATTAGAAATTGCTGCCTCATAAGCTGAATCCAGGTAACGCTTCGAGATATGCCACAGAACACAGAAGTAGAAGGAAAACGGTCAATCATGTGCGGCGAGAAAAATCATTTGGTGGAATCTAACAAATATGGAATAACGTTTTTTTTTAAATTTTAATCAGTCTTTTAAATATGAAGACGGATAAAATACATAACAGCTAGGCATCTTTACATTATTTTCTACTAGTTATTTCTACACTTTTTAAATTTGTAAAATTGTACAATTAGGTGATAACATGCAGTTTCTTATTTTCATGCTATTGTACATTGTGGTAACCGATGTCTCTACAAAAATTTCGTGCTTTTATTCCAGCTATTCTTCAGTCGACTACAGTGAAAAACGGTCTTTACCCATCAGTGTACCTGATTACCATGTTCGCGAAAGGAAGCACGAGCGATATGTTGTATTTAATGTTTACATGGCGGGCCGCCATTTGTGTTCGAGACGGTATCGAGAATTTGCTGCACTCCATATGGCGCTGAAGAAAGAATTCATTGGCTTTAATTTTCCAAAACTACCTGGAAAATGGCCTTTCCAGTAAGAAAATTTCAATATTTTCCAAACTCCATCACATGAAGGAATTAAGTAGATGTAGAAAAATTGTATCTATCAAATTTGAAAACAAGAGCATTATCACTCATTATTACAGCAGTTATCGATGGGTTGGGAGTTCGGATCTGGATTCGATTGGTCGTTTTTTTATATAAAACTTTGGAATATAAATTTGAAACATCGGTTCGTTTTTCGGTTGTAATTCGGTTCGTAATTCGAATTATACCGATATTATATCACCAAATCACGCTGTACTATTAATTCTATCGTTCAGTGGTCGTGCTCGTAGGCGTTCTGTGCAAAAATCACTTGCCGTTTTTTCAACTAAACAGGAAGACAAAGCACAAGAATGATTGAGTGAAAGGCAGAGAGGCTCTCCTCAACCTCATCTTAAAGTACTGTTAAAGAATTATAGAGGTGTGAGAATATAGCTCTAATGACTATCACGTACAAACAAGGGAGAAAAACTTGGGGATGTGGTCCGTACCATGTGAAGTATATATACGGGGCATTCCAAGTGAAAACGTGGGGTCATTTCCCTCGGGTCATCAGATCCTTGCATAACTTTTTTTCGCGTTGATTCTACTTCAAAACAGCCTTATTTTTTTAAAGATTTTTATGGCCACTCCTTCAGATGGCGCGACGATCATTTGTGTGTAAAAAAGGGATAACTGAAAAAACACCATTTTTTAAATTCTGTAATTTTTTCCACAGATTCTGGGTAAAAAATAAGTAATTTCTATCATGATTAGAAAGTGGGCCGCGGCTGCCCCATATTTTTTTATAATTTTCTTTTTTTCAGTTTCTTAGATAAAATAAAAAAAATAATAATATTACTTATTTATGACCCAGAATCTGTAGAAAAAATTGCAGAATTTTAAAATTGGTATTTTTTCAGTTATCCCTTTTTATTGAAGTATTTTATAGAAAAAAAAGATTTTTCTTATTTATTTGGAAAAATATGGAAAATATCAAAATTTGCCAAGATGTGTTTTATTTTTATTTTATTTTTTTACTCATCTAAGAGGTATTAGAAATTAATTTTGTTATCTTATTTTACAAACTGAAAAAAAAGAAATTATTAAAAAAAATATGAGGCAGCCGTGGCCCACTTTCTAATCATGATAGAAATTACTTATTTTTTGACCCAGAATTTGTGGAAAAAATTGCAGAATTTAAAAAATTGTGTTTTTTCAGTTATCCTTTTTTTACACAAAAATGATCGTCGCGTCACCTGAAAGAGTGACCAGAAAAATCTTTAAAAAAATTAGGCTGTTTTTGAAGTGGAATCAATGCGAAAAAAAAGTTATGCAAGGATCTGATGACCCGAGAGAAATGTCCCCACGTTTTCACTTGGAATGCCCCATATGTAAATCATACACGAAACCTTCAAGCTGTCTATCAATTAAATTTACTTTCGTCGACCGAAGTCGTAGTGCGTTAAAAGGTTTTTATACTCTCTGATGTGTTTGCCGTAAAATTGGGATTCATATTTGATTTTCACTTTACATCTTACGATCCCTTTGTTTATACATACAATTTTTATCGTATTAGGTACAAAGAAACCGCAAATAAATATTGGCGATTTACATACGATTGTTAATATTTTTCATGAAATGGTAGCATTGATGACGATAGATTCTCGTAGCTATAAATCGTTTAACCGATTATTAGTTCCGCGAAAATTTATCGATCGCAGACGCCACAAAACTGTATGGATTTTTTTTCGCTGAAATTGCACCGCCAAATTTCATAGGCCAATCAGTTAAAATTTTGTCCGATCGAGTTAACTAAATCTTTTGTCAAATTGTTCAGGGTGGAAAAAATGATTGGTCGCCACTTGGCCAGGTGTTTTTCCAGCCCGAGATCAGTGGAGATCTATCCAAACTTGTAGCCGCCAAATTGACCTTGACCCTGAAATAAAAGATCCAATATTTTTATTTGCTCAAAAAATTTTACTAATTAAGAGGAACAAAAGTAAGAAAAAAACTATGGGTCGCAAATGAGCCCATCACCCAGAAAAGAAAGAATGAAATATTAAAAATATGAGTTTTCCTGATCGCGGACAGGAGAAACTCAATAATAGCGAGTTAAGCACCAAAATGAAGTCCTTCATCACTTAGTTAGTGGATTCTGTTATTCGAAGAAAAGGAAGTTCACCGTTGTTCGACCGTCATCACGAAGAGGTGAATTGAGAGGCACATGGTAAATGACGACAGCTGTTGAAGCCACTGTTGTCACACCTTCAAGAGTGGTGTGTGCGTGTGCGCGGGCGCGCGAACGTGTGTGTGTGTGCATGTGCGTGTGACTGTACGGTCACCTCTGTCTGTATGGTCGTGTCTTTGTCTCTCTCCCGGATCGTGTCTGGCTGCCTCGGTCGGTGAGGTCAGAGGTCAGAGGTGACCAGACAGGTAGAGCGAGTTAGACTCCAATAGTTCAGAGACGACCTAACGTCAGACAGACAAGCACACGCGCGCACACAACGGTGAAGTTCCTTTTATTCGAGTAATAGAATCCACTGGCTGAGTGATGGGGGACTTCATTTTATTGCTTAACTCGCTATTATTGAGTTTCTCTTTTCCACGATCAGGTATACTCATATTTACGAATTTTCAACATTTTATAATTTTTTTTTCTGGATGATGGGCTCATTTGCGGTCCATGTTTCTCTACTGACTTCTGTTCCTCTTAATTAGTCGCACTTTTTAAGCCAATAAAAAGATTTGGCCTTGAATTTCAGGGTCAAGGTTAATTTTGTGGCTACAAGTTTTGATAGATCTCCACCGATTTCGAGCTGGAGAATCACCTGGTGACGTAGCGAGCAATCATTTCTTTTCACTTTGTACGCAAGTGGGGGAAAAAGTAGATTCGGAAGAGACTGAGACAGAAAAACAATTTTCAATGCTTTTGTACCAAATATTCACAATATTAATTGAAATATGCATCAAATATAAGTATTTTGAAGAATTTATCTACATTACTTCATCAAAAATATGAAAAAATTCTAAATTGAGTGACGCTTGAAGGTGGCAACATTTTTGAAAAGAATTCTATGCCTACACCCGGAAATAAAGATCTATTTGATTTAAATAAGTTTTTCCGATTTATTTGAATATCGTCCTGATAAATAGACTGAAGACCACATTTGGATGAAACTCAATTCATTATAAATAAATTCATTTCAATTAAATATATAATTTCTTTTGGTTAATTTGATTATAGGTATTTTATTTACTCTAATTAAGCTTTGTTGGAGATTTTTAAACGTTTATAACTGTGCGCTTATTACACTTCTTCATTTAATGTTAATGTATGATCATCCGTTGACAGACTTAGCGAACAACAGTTAGATGCAAGAAGACGAGGTCTCGAGCAGTATCTGGAAAAGGTATGTGCCGTACGAGTGATAGCCGAGAGCGACGCTATGCAGGAATTTTTGACGGATAGGCTGGAAGAGGATGGTGATCAAGGTCCAGCAGTTGACTTAAAAGTCCTGCTCCCTGACCGTGAGGTCGTTACCGTAACAGTACCAAAAGCGGCACTGGCAAAGGATGTATACGATGCTGTCTGCTACAGAGTTAACTTAGACACCGAAACGGCCAAATACTTTTATCTATTCGAAATTGTCGAATATAATTTCGGTAAATATATCATTGTTGTATTGTTTACTGCAAATAATATCCATACTGTATGATACTTTACCAAAAAACGAAGAAACAAAATATTTCGTCCTTGATTTCTTAAAGATATGAAGGAAAAGCTTGACTTCTTATTGCGAAATTTTTGGGAAAACATTTTGTTAACTATGATCAACTTTCTTATTGTTAGGGTCTTTTTTTAGTTTGATCTACAATACATACGAAGATCTAAGGTCCCCTATTAAGGGCTTACATACCCCGGGAATTTTTAAAAATTGTTTCTTTTTTTGCTGTTTTTTATTCTTTATACTTTTAAGGACTTGGAAAAAAAAATTAAGAAAATTTACCTCCGTTTCAAAGTTATACTGTAATTATGACCGTGCACGGTAAAGACGACTGTAAATTTAATGAGTTTTCCTCGAAACTATGTCTTCAGACTATGTCTACATAATTACTCGGTCAATTATTCGTATTCTTAGCATTCTTTTTTTTCGGCCAGAGCGTCTTGTCTCGCGTGGTTGCGGTCCTCGCTTCGCTCGTGTGGCAAACTTCACGCTCATAAAAAAGACGTATCTCTGGCCCTAGGTGCACAATAATATATTACGATACTAGTGCGATGAAACTTTTTCTGACGAGTGTGAGTTTGCAGCATGAGCCGAAGGCGAATGTTGCAATCACCCGAGTTGAGAAAAAGTTTCTCGCACTAGTATCGTACGACATTTTATTGTACGAGTGCGCTAAGTGCCAGTTTGAGCACGCGCAGCGTGCGCAAAGTGGCACTTTGGGCACGGAGTGCAATAAAATACTATTTTCGAATATGTGTACTTTCTGTAATGTGGAGGGATATATATGCCCTTAAATTTCCCTTTTCTTGTCAATTTCAACATGCCTTTATCTTTACGTCACAATCATACTATGTCCGGAATGTTATTTCTCGCATCAATCAGGAGTTGCGCTAATGCTATCGATCATGAGGCTTTAATTTTTGTTCATTTCACGAGAACAATCCGGGTTCCACAGTTTCGGAATAAACAATCTTAATCGTTTTCAACTGTGTATCAGATCCTTACCACTATCTAGAGAAATTTTGTACACATTGCGATTTCAGCAATTGTTTATTTTCTGCTGTCCGTGAATAGCTTAGAACATTGTTATATCGACTCTATTTAGAAAAATTGCGAGATCTTCATGATTTTCTAAAGGCATGTTAAGAAAATTTAATTGTAATCCAATACAGCGTATCGTTTAGTACATGTTTCAAGGTGGTTGTATACATTTCCTAAGGAAGACATCTTAACAACTGGCAAAATTATGGCCATTAACGCAAAACGCGTTTTTTAATCATCATTTGCAGTAAGCATGATAATTCAAAAAAAGCTCATGTTGAATAAAAAAAACCATGGAGATTCTATTAATATATTCAGCGATAAGTTTCGAGAAATTGTGAATTTTCCAATAATAGTGACGATTTTGCTCAAACTTCGATCTTCTTAGGCTTTGAAAATTCAGATTTAAAAAAAAAATATAAATTCCGTCTCCAACGAAAATTCCTTCGATCGCGCGCTGGCCATTGTGATTAGAAACAAGCACGTGCAAATTTTAAATCGATCGGTAACATGGTTTTCGGGAACTCGTGCTCGGATAGGATAGTCTCGAGAAAGCCGACAGGACGTAGAATGACTGGAAGGTACTTATGAAAAAGACGTTTGTCAGCAAAGAAACTGGCGTATAGAAAGTTTCGGCTGCTCAAATCTTCAAACGAAAACCAGGCCAAGATTTTGTCGAGTATTTTTACGAAAAACTACTTGGGTGCAACAACGCTCTAATGTGATCCCGAGAAACAATTGAGTGGATTGTTGATGGATTGGGAAACACCCAATACTGCTCGTATTTGGGACCTCTTTCGCGTTATCGTCAAGCTACCGAGTTGTTGCCGGACTTAAAGTGGGGGGACGGCTTTATCGGATGGTACGTACGAACAATGATAAATCCGTTTTGCTCTAGGAAAGATGATCAGCGTTCTGAATATCGGAAGCCAGGATATCCAGATAAATGCGGTGCATCTCAGAGAAATGAAAAAACGGACCCAACACAAGTAACTAGATCGAGGGATCTGGGGGAAATCACTTGTTTTAAATGTAATAATACAGGATACTATGCACGAAATTGCCCTGAGAATTCAGATAAAAGAGAACAGTTGAGACAAATAAAAAAAGAAGAAAGCGAGAAAATTCTACACATCGATGGAAACTCGCATGCAAAATTTTTCCAGAAACCCTCAATCAACGATCACTTAATCAAGTGCTACATCGATTTAGGATGTGGGGTTGCGCACTCTAAGATTATCTTATTATGACGACAAATTGACCCCTTTTACAGGATACGGGAGTAGACAATTGACTACAATCGACGTGGACCAATGACCGTAGAAATCAACATCGACCACGTTCATGCCAAAAGTAATGTTTTTGTGGTTCCAAGTGATGCACAAATTGTACTATTGTTGGTCGGATATTCCTATACGAAGCAGCAACATGTTCACATGCTGAATACAAAGAGAACGTTGAATATAGCGAATGATCTAGACGGGTTATTGAAAATTGAGACAACAAGATCGACCAAGACAAAATTTATCGCTGAAGAAGAAATCGTCATTCCAAAGAATTATCTTGTTCACAATAGCGTCGTCGAAAATATTCCGGAAAAAGATTTTTACATCGAAGGGAGTACACGAGAAAGTGGAACCTGCATACTCTTCGGTGTATCGTCAGCACAAGCACAACAGGAGAATCGATTATACCCATTATGAATACGAGGTAACGGTCAGCACGGGACAAATGATTGCTCGCGGAGAAATATGCTAGGAACAAGAATTGACGCAAGAAATCCGCAGTGATATAATATGCAAAGACGAGATCCATTCCGATCTAGACGATACAGAGCCCGAGCAATTAGTTGAATCAATAAATAAATATCGCTGCGTCATCGCGAGAAACGTGAATGAAAGCCGACAAAACCGAAATCGAGATTCATCTGACTACGCATAAGCCGATCTATTATCGACCATATCGGCTCTCTTATAATGAAGAAGCACAGGTTGAGGATATGATTGCAGACGTAAAAAAGGCAGATGCGATCGAAGAGAGCACGTCGCAAAACGCAAGCCCTTTACTATGGGTGCAACAAAAAATTGAGAGGTTCGAATGTGCGTTGATCAGCGAGTACTACATAAAATATCGTTCAAAGACAAATACCAGATGCCACTAATAGACAACCAGTTAAGGGCGGGGTAAAGTTAATTCGGCGAAAAAAAGGCATGTTTTTAAGATTTTTTTTGGCGTAACGGATAGTGTTCGTTTATTAAAAAATTTACATATAATAAAGTAACATTTGAACAACATTGTCCTAAATTTGCATTGCAAAATATTCAAAATTGAGCGAGTGAAAATTAAACCCCGGAGGCGCCTCGAAAAAAAGTTGGTTTGCGGTGTGCACCATAACTCGCCACAGAATCATCTGAAACAAAAAAATCAAAATGCATTTGTTGAAGGAGATGTTTCTCGAGGTAATAACGGGAGGATTTTTTTTTTCGATTTTTCGATTTTTCGTAGCACTTGGGAGCCAAAAACCCGATTTTCGCTAAAAAAAAATCGGCTAATTTGTTGTTGAAAAATTAGTAATTATAAAAAAAAAACAAAAAAGCTCTCGACAATACCTGGTGAATTATGTGAAGAAGTACTGTGCAAAATTTCAAAGCGATTGGTCCAGTAGATTTTGAGTTATCGTGTACACGGACTTCAAATATGACAAGTCTCAGAAAAACGGTTTCAAAAACGCAGAAGAGTTTGGTCGTTTAGCGCTCATTGCACATAAGTTTGAGAACACTTCTCGATTGCATAAAAATCTGAGAAAATTCATGCATATTAAAAGTACTTAAAAGATTAATTTTGCATAATAATAATTCCAAAATGTTATTAACAAAATGATGAAAAAACAATAGCGCGCCGCGCAGCTGCCGTCCAGGTATAAAACCCGGCATGGAGCAATAGACGCTCAATTACTCATAACTTCGTCAATTTTACTCCGATCGACTTGAAATTTTAACACAATATTCTTGAGATATTATGCATTCATTTAAAAAATTTAAAAAAAATGAAAAAAATTTTTTAATACTTTACGCCGCCCTTAAATAGATTGAGCGGACAGCGATGCACTGGAACTCCTCTATATGCAACAATTTTCGTGGCCAGGGTTCGACGCGCTCCTGTTCAGAGCAAAACTCAGGAGCGTACGCACTTGCATTATATCTGTATATATGCGCCCGTTATTAGGGCCAAACCCCCGTCTTAGTGCATATAGAGGGTCGCAGTGTACTTCACGAGCCTCGATTTATTAATCTCCCTATTTTTTCAATTATATACGCGCAATTTTGTAATCTTTTTATGAGGTTTTTTACCTGCACGTTGTCAGCCTCTGTTCGATTTGAAAAATTTCGTCGTACAAGCTTGGGTTTGTTTGCACTCCCCAAGAATCAATTAATAGGAAAAACTGTTCATCTCCCACGTATGGCTTCAACACGTCGGTCAAAAAATCTTTGTACAACGCTGTTGCGAGCTTGCCAGACTTTGAGGACGTTATTATAACATTTTTATATTTTTGCGCGTACTCATCGACAATCTTCTTTACCCTTGGTCCAAACGAGCCAGTGCTTTCTTGCAAACAAACGAACACGGTTGGCAGCAATTTTCCCGATAAGGTGACTGCGTATTGCGCCGTATACGAATGCGTCACCTTATTCATATCCTTCCTCTTGACAAGAACCACCTTTGATCCCTGCGCTGCGAGTGTTCGGTTGTAGGTCGACTGGTATTGGCACCCTAGAAACAACAGTTTAAAAATTATTTCGGCACATTTTATTTTATTACATACAAATGAATGAATGAATAAGACCCTATTTCCTTACCTGTTTGATCAGTATTAATGACGTAATCCTTGCCGAAATTAGGTATGATGGCTCGAGCCTGTGTGCGGAAGTTTTCCGCGGCAGCAATAATTTCTCCCATCGTGCTGCTCTCTTTTTCGGAAACGAATTTCGTAACTTTCCTTTGACGAATTCGGTGCCTTTGTTTGAAGAGTCCAACCCACGAATTTGAAGCTTGAAAATCCAGATCAGGGAATTGACTAGCGGCGGAAAGTGCCCATTGTTGCAAATTCCTGGTCGTCACTTGCTGATTTCCCTCGAGCTTCTAGGAAACGATCGTACGTCCATGTATCGATAATATGGAATTTATCGTATTTTGTCCCTCCATGGATGATTTGTTCTCGCCATTTTTTTAATTGTTTTAAATTCGTGAGGCGATATGCTCCTTTTCTTTGAAGAGTGACCAATTTCCAGGTTGGATGTTGTCTCGCAAGATTGACGACATTGATCTTGTAATCCAGTGAGATATCAGGATCAATTTTCTTTTTCTTCTCATCAGGCTCGTAATCTTCGGACGACGAATTGGGAGAACTACTTTCTACAACTTCTTCTTCAAATAGGCCTTCCTCATCGAGTTCTTCAACGGAAATGAGCTCATCTTCTGTAACGATTTTTTTTTCAGCGAGTATTTCCAACGTCGCTTTATATATTTCTTTTCCAATTTCTATGTGTTTTCCAGATATCGCCGTACAAGGTTCCGAAGTGATGTAATTTTTTTCAAGGAACAATTTTTCAGCATATGCAAGTGCTGTTTTTAATCGCGCTTTTGAAAGTTCACTGCGAAGTGAATCATCCTCAATTTCTTCGGCCGTCGAAGGACCAGGCACGACACAAGATTCATTCGAATCGGACATTTTATTTTATAAAAGAAGACACGGTTGTACAAGAAGTTGCTGACTCAAGAGCTCACAGACGACTGTGGAGTGTGGATTGGTTGTCTAGAAATTCTTCCTCTCCCGCCAAAAGAAATTCTTTTGTGCGTGGAGCAACTTCCCTTAGACCCTTGCAGGTAGCCCCCCCCCCCCAATTTTAATCCTAACGGTATTTTTATTGGGTGGTGTATGTATATATATATACATAAAACCCCCCAATAAATATATATATGTATATGTATACCACCCAATAAAAATACCGTTAGGATGAGAATATTTCCTTCAAACAAGTTTCGAGTATATTTTCTATACTACCAATGTGCTCACGAAAGAAAAAAAATATCCGCAATTCTGTATTACTCCCTGTTATAGAGTCAAGAAAATATTTCTTGTAAAAGTTATTGATATTACAAAAGAATACATTCTTAAACATTTTCGTGCGACGTTCGTTTTTCCACAGGAGAAGTCGAAAAAAAATTATTTTCTCATGATGGAAATAAATTATTAACAATTAATAACATGCATAATGATAATAAATGTGTTTTTAGAATAACTTTGATAAAAAAAAATAATCATAAGAAAAAAAAATTGCCAACAGCGAGACTCGAACCAGCGACCTTGCGGTTATGAGTCGGAGCGCTCAGCCACTACGCCAGGCACTCCTTGAAAAGTTAGAAACGTAACAAGTATATAAACATGACGGAAAATTTCAAAGTCGATTTTCTCGCGAGTTTCTGAATAGTGGGTCTTACTTTTTTCTGTACTTATATTATTAGGTATGCCCTACAAACCTGCGAAGTTTCGGCGAAATCGGTGAGGGCAAGGTCTTGGATTCCCCTTGTCAGTCTTGAGAGCCCTTCGATTTACATCGATTATCGGTCATTTTCGTTTTCTCGCCTTTCACTCGTTCTTTTCTTTAGCTCTTGGACGATTTAAGACCGCCCAAGAGTGATCAAACGGTTTGGCTTCACGCGGTAATTTCATGGACAATGTTCACTTCAATCGGTGCGGTTTCTTCGCGAATTTGCGAGAAATTATTATTCACGCGCCACGTGGCGTCTAACGTGACGACCGCCATTTCCGGAATCGCTTTGACTGTGCGTAGTCATCGCCGATGCGAGACTATCGACTTCTTTTGAACTTTGATTATATACTTTTTCTTGATTTGAAACTGTGTTAATAAAGAACGAATATTGTGTGCACGCGAGTGAATTTTTTTCTCGTTCGCAACGAATTTCCGGACACTTCGTTCTCTTCAATCTTCCACCTTTTTCTCCCAATTTCCCAACCATTCAATTCAGGCATTTTTCCGAAAAGACGGAGATACGGCGACAGCATATCTCGATGATATAATCTCGGCGAGTCAGACGTTCGAGGAAGTTATTAAAAAAATAGGTGCGATATTGAAGGTCCTATATTCAGCAGGATTGACATTTAACTTTAATAAGAGTCATTAAAAAAAAAAAGAATTGCGTATCTAGGATTCGAAATTTAACAATCAGGCATTGAACCGGGTTCCAAGAATGTGAATTGTATTAAAAAAATTTCAAAACATCAAAGCCGTATACAGTTTTCCGGATTGACCAGTTTTTTCCGCAGATTTGTAAAAGGTTTTTCAACAATTATAAAACGACTAACGGATTTGCTGGCGAAAATCGGAAATTTTGTCTGGGATGACGAACAACAAAAAGCATTTGACGCAATAAACATGAGATTGTCGTCAAAACTAATTCTAGCAATATATAACCCAGAAGCAAAGACGGAAGTTCACACAGATGCAAGTCAACACGGACTAGGAGCAGTCCTGTGGCAAGAACAAGAAAATGAACGCATGCGCCCAGTAAGTTATTTTAGCTGGAAAACAACAACCGACGAAGCGAAATACTATTTTTACGAACTGGAAGCATTGGAAAAATTTCGCGTGAACCCAATCGGTTTCGAATTCATGATCATGATCAGTTTGAAACTATTAGACAGCAAAAGAGATTTGAATCCCCTCATCGGAAGATGTTTTGTGATACTGTCAGAATTTACTATCACATCGAGTATTTAAAAGGTGAGCATAATTGTATCGCTGATGGGTTTAGCCGAATCCCAGTCAATCCGGCTGATGAAACGCCAATGGTGGGAATGCCGATCATGGGTATTAACATTAATACCGATTGGGTAGCAGCTATGCAGCGGGCAAGTCCAGAGATTCCTGCAGTAAGAGATAAATTGGAAGAGGGTGAAGCAGAAACTCATAAAAAATGCACTAATTATAATACTCGAGTACATCACATCACAAAACGACGGTAGAGTTATATGTGCCAAACGAATTGCGACATAAGGTGCTTGTCACAGTACATAAGATCCTCGCACATCTTGGCATCGATAAAATTAATCGAAATACTGTGGACCGTACGAAGTTGTGAAATAAATTGGGAACGATTGATATCTGATTGGAGATATAGAGGGCGAAAAACAGAGTCAACGGACCTATAGAGGCATCATCGCGATCGATAGATTGAAAATAATTACTAACGGAGAATAATTTCAAAATCATCGACGAGCACGTCGATTTCGCATAGCAACGATCTTAACAATCATGTTGCTAAAGATCAATAAACAAATGTAAAACAAGTCCGTTCCTGGCGGGACGTAAAAGGGTCCGGACGTATTAAGGAAAAATATAATGAAAAGAGGATTTGGGATATTTTAAATGAGTTTGCTTATCCTTTAAAGGAATTAATGAAAAAGACTCTCTACGATCTTGCTTATTCAAGAAGTACGACAAAGGGTGTGTTCCGACACTCACTCACAAGTATGATAGATGCCGTACCCATATACGTTGTAGTATTCTTTTTCTTGCTCCCAGCCCGAAAGTACTCGCTTCCGGGCCGCATTTCAGGCCGGGAAGAACGACTTTCATGGCGTCATGGCCTGCTCGAGCGCGCTCTGACGGAACTTTCGTGGCCGGCTCTATATGTGCCCGTGTGTTTTGACGTTTTGACATCTGTACGTTCACCTTTCTTATTGCAGTTGATTTTCGTGCGTGTTTTTTACATTTTGTACATCTCTTATTGCAGTTGATTTTCGTGCCTGTTATTTTTACCTATTTTATATGTTTTTAAGGCCCGCCCCGACCAGCAAAAACCTCGGCTTCGCCTCGGTTTTGCAAAAGTCGGGCGGGCCCCCCCGACCGGCAAGAATCTTCGTCCGCAGTACACTTCGCGAGATTGCCGGTAGGCGCGCTGACGCAGGCCGCAAAAGTAAAATAAGTGAATATACATATATTGCCGAACACAAGGCAGCTGTCATGCAGACATGCAGTATTTTATAGATTAAAACTAATTATCAAACGTACTTTCGGGCTGGGAGCAAGAAAAATAGTATACGACCCACGGCCCGAATGCTGGATGCCCTGGCATGTGTGATATAAAGGCCTCGGCTTCGCCTCGGCTTTTATATTATACACGCCAGGAAATCCAACTTTCGGGCCTAGGATCGTAATATACTATTGAGTTGTTTTCGAAATCATATGACGTCACAGTTTTTGTCGTCACTTCCTGCTGGGATAATTGTGGCTCGCGGCGTGAGACATTCGCAGTAAAAACATGGTGGCCTATGCGAGTCGTGCCATTGTACGGTAGACGGGATAAAAGTAATATCAGAACGACTCTACATCTTCACTGAGAGTGAAGCTCGTTCCGTTATAGCAGTGCTATTGTACGGAGGATTGTACACAGCAGTGCCATTGTAGAAGGGGTAAAAGTGATATGGGAACGACTATAGCTTCATTGACTGACGGCTCATCGTCAGTACTCGCAGTGAATTCGGAACACAGCCAAAGTGTAGCGTAGGGAAAATTAAAATAAAAAGTTTCCGTAGAAATGACAGTTTCTAATAAAAAATATTTCGATTTTCAATAAAATTTGAAGTTCAAAAAATTAATTAAAAATAACACTAATGACATAATGAAGAATGAAGTATAAATTTCACAGCAATTAGCTCAGTGGATCTCCAGATATTGTTTAATCTGTTTAACCTGTTAAAAAAAGAAGTTTCGAGGAAAACCCAAAGGTGATTCGTGTAACGCGTTGGATTATTTTTTGCCGCGTGTCCTCGAAATTGCTATAATTCTGAAAATAAGAAGAATTTTGATATTGAGAAAAAGAAATTCTCAAAAGTATAAATAATAAATTTAGGCAACGAAAAAATGTAATTTTTTGAGAATCTTAGGATTGTGGACTGTCTCTGTAAGGCCAGGCCAAAGACCCTCTCTCCTGCTCTCACACGTCCCCTATAGAGTATCTCTCTCGTAATCACAAGAGTGCCGAGGGGGGAGAGGGGGAGGGGTGTTAACATGGCCTTAAGTCTAGTCGTGTGAGAGCGCGAGAGAGGTATTTCGCTCCTTAATGTTGCTTCATGCGATCTCCTGTTTTCCGCATGGTCATTGGACAAAGAGATAGAGTAGTTTTTGTAATTTCGGTACTGATTATCGTATGATTGAATACTCATTGTGAAATAATTACTGTAGATTTTCAAGCAGTCTATACATATGTGTTGTATTTCATTTATTTTTTTCAGAACGCAAGCTTCAGCCTCACGAACATCCGCATACTTTGTATATTCAAAATTATTCAACTGCGAGTGCTACCTGTTTAGCAGTTCGCAGATGGCTATTCAATGTCTCAAAACCTCTCAGTGAACAAGCTTTAACGTGGATATTTTGGCAAACAATCGATGAGGTCAATCGAGGCCACATTACAGCAGGAGAAAGATTGTATCAGTTAAAAGCACTTCAGGACGCTTCGAGAAAACATGAGGTAGGCTTGTGACGGAAATCCTGCGAATTCTTCCATCTAATCCGTCTTAGGTATTCTTTCCATATTCTTTTATTTACTTTAGTCCACCTGTTAAATCTAATTCTCGAACTCTAACTCGATCCTATTGAAATCTTATTATATTCTAATTGGTGTTGAGCTTTTGTAAATTTAAAAATGAATTCTATTTTCGGTTTCAGTCTTCAAGTAATCTTCCCGAATAAACCGATTTACCATACAAATAGTGGTCATTTTAAGCCACTGTAAAGCGTGAAAAAATTATACATGATTAGGAATTTTTCTCACAGACATGACTAATTATTAAAAGATCGGGTTATCGCTATTTCATTGAGAATACATGTAGGATCCGGACCAGGTTGGGGTGAGATAACAGCGTGACTCGAAATAAAAGCAAGATGAATATTTATTGAAATATATTAAAGAAAGACGGTTTCACACGACTTTTCTCTCCGATGTCCAGAGATGCTCTATTATGTATGTTTTTTCGTTATCTCGGTAACTAACTCGAGCACGGCCGTGGCCCACGAGCCCGAGAACCCCACGCCTACATTAGGCCATTCCTGTTAGTTTTCAGTCTCCAGATTTAATATTTGATATAAGTTGCTATCCTCCTTCATCGACGGTATTTCTCTGCAGCAGAGCCGTACTCAATCCGACTTTGCTAGCATCAGTATTCAGTTCCGTCAACGTATCTGATCGGTACAGTTGCAACACTGGTTCTGTTGTCAGTATTTTCTTCAACTTGGCAAGCGAGCGCTCTTGATCTGGGCCGAAATAAAACTTCTGATTGCCCTTCAGTACATCGGATAATGGACGCGCGCTGATCGCGTAATCCCATTCGAATTTTCTAAAAATTCCCGTAATACCCGAGAAAACTCTGAATATCTCTGCGACATTTCGGCTTCGGATATTTCTCGACTGCCTTGAACTTTTCTATAACTGGTCATACGTGACCGTTCCCAACGATATGCCCCAGGTTCTCGACTTGTTTTTGGAGAAACTTTCATTTCTTCCAGTTGATTGACAATTTTTTGTCGAGCGTTTTTCGTCGGTTCTCGAACGCCTCTTCTTCGTCTTTTCCGGCCACTACGAGATCGCCCAGATAAGTAAATACGATACCTCGTCTACTGAGATCTCGAAACTTCTCTTTGATAAATCTTAGAAAATTAATCGAACTGTTACACAGCCCGAATGGAGTCTTCAGAAATTCGTACTGAGCTTCGTGCGTGATAAACGATGGATATTTTTAACTATCCGCCGCGACAGGAATATTAAAATATCCATTCTTCAGATCCAGAACTGAGAAGATTCTCAACACCGCCAGTGCGTCGATCTGATCTTCAATTAACATCATCGGAAACTGGTCTCTTATGATTTTCTTATTTAGTTGTCGATAGTCAACGCAAACTCGACTGGAACCAGCTTTTTGTCTACAATGATAATGGGACTGGAATAAATGCTTTGGTTGGGTTTGAATATACCTTCTTGCACCTATTCGTTGGTATGTTCATCCAAGATCAGTTTGTCCTTCACCGAGAGACGTCTTAGCTTTAAACAAACGAGCTCTTGATCCTTCAACACGATTCTCGTTCCGACGTTGGTTTGTACCTGCGTGTTAGGTTTGCGTTCTTCGATCAACTTGCGAATTTTTTCTTCGTACGGTTTCTTCATGTCGATTTCTCCAGCTTCGACGTAATTAATCGTTGTGAGTTCATTGGTGAATAAACCTCTGCTGCTCTAGTTGTTTTCTTCTTTTTCGAGTCTTCGTTCTTGCGTATCTTGCACCGAGTGCATGGTACTCATGTCACTTCTCGCCATTGAAGGGTGGCCACTGTCAGGGAAAACCTGGAAATGTCAGGGAATTTTTTAAGTGTCAAGGAAATCAGAGAAATGTCAGGAAAATTAAATATTAGTCAGGGAATATACGAAATATCAATTTATGAAAAAAAAGTGTGTGGTTGAACATTTTTTTTCTGCGCGGTGCTGAAAAAAAATTATGGGTGAACATTTTTTTCTGTTTTTTTCCCCCATGGAAAATGCAATGTTTGTACCTTGTCACTTTTTTTCACAAATCCGTCCAGGAAAATTTTCGAAAATGTCTATCTGTATCTTCTAAACGAAGTCGAAATCTCGATTTTTTAATTCTTCAAACAGTGTTTATTTTAGGCTAAATATGAATAATCCACAGTAAAATTAAGGCGCCAGAGATATCGTAATCGTGCCGTGGTGTTCAACTTACCCGCCGTAACCGTTTTCGCAAAATGGACGATGTTTTGCGGTTCCGATCGAGATGCTTAAAACTTCGACTTTTCAGCACGCACCGACTACATTTCAATACTAATAACTAACTATTTTTCAACGAAAAACATTTCCGACTGACAACGTAAGCGACTTCGGACTTATACGCGATATTGCCAGGGCTAGGAAACGCTCGTGTTAAAAATGTTGCCAGCGTTAGTGGCGCCCCAAGCGACTTCGCGGAGTTCTGGGGAATTAACTACAGCGGGATATATATCTGTATGCATAGCTATATATAGCTATGCATATAGATATATATCCCGGTGTGGTTAGTTCCCCAGAACTCCGCCAAGTCGCTTTGGGTGCCATTAACGCTGGCATACTTTTCTCCATAAGCGTTTCCTAGCCCTGGATATTGCTACTAATGTCTGACTTGCCAACGTTCGCTCACGTTACCTTTATTCGTCTCGACTGTTCATTCGGTTTGAACTTTTAACACTATACACCGTCTTTTACACGATTTTGGTCGCAAATCTCGGACGCGCCCTCATGTGTAAGATCCGGACCAGGTTAGGGTGAAATAACGACGTGTGACTTGAAATAAAAGCAAACTGAATATTTATTGAAATATATTGAAGAAAGACTGTTTTACAGGACTCTTCTCGTCGATGTCCAGAGATGCTCTATTTTCTTTTTTCTTTCATTGTCTTGGTAACTAACTCGAGCGTGGCCGTTGCCCACGAGCTAGGTTCGCACTAACGAGTCCGAAAACCCGCACCTACATCCGGCCATATTCCTGCTAGTCTTCGATGCCCAGACTTAGGCCCAGTTCCACAACCATCATTTAAACCTGGTTGTGGAACTGGGTCTTAATATTTGATATAAGTTACTACCCTCCTTTCGTTGGTATCCGGCGACGACCTTGTATTATGGCGTTGAAATTCTCAGTCAAAAAGATAAACAGGTTACGATTGTTAACGGATTTGTAGAGAATTTTATATATGATGAAGTTCGAGAAACCTATCTGAACTCCTATGATGGAATATCATTATTGGTCTTTTAAGGAAAGCTATTGAAATAAATTTTCCACAATTACGAAAAGTCAGAATAGCCATCAAACTGCATAATTACCGAGAAATTAAATATTTCATTACGAGATATTGTGTCTGTTCGATTTTTCGTCGGCAGCATCATTTTCCGTCTTTAGTAATAAAGATATGATGAAAATTTATCTAATGAGAACGACAGGCTTCAACTAAAACATGATAACAAACAAAAAAAGTCGAACATTTCACAACAAAACAATGAAAATAATGTTTGCAACGCAAATATTTAGAGTTTGTTCTTAAAATACACTTCTTTTTAAATTGTATACTAGTATGAATTTATTCTATTTGAATATGTATCTTCTAAATATTCACAATCTAAAAACTGCAAGTCATTGGATTTGCCACTCGGCATTTGCCAGTACTCGGATAAGTGTCCGTTAATAAGTGTACTGAATGGGTAAAACGACCGAGAATACAGAATCTGGAATGCAGTTGAGTCATCATATCTTTTTGTTCTAAAAATAGCATGTACGCATGTACTCAGATGATTTTTCTTTAAAAATTTTCGATGTTGAAAAGCAGTTTTGTTTTGTCTCGTCGGGTACAAATACAATAAACAGGGCAGCAGGAGAGATGTTTTTTGTGTACCAAATGACGCAAAAAGAAAAAAAAATAGTTATATTCGTCATGATCCCAAAAAGTAATACGGACGCGGGACAGGTTGAAAAAGTTAAGGGGTTCTGAAAATTGACAATAAATTCTGTAAATATGCACTTTTCCGAGTGTTTGGAATTTTACAAGAAAATTTGGTTTAAAAATATTTTTTGTTTGTTTTTCTGATCGGTCAGGCGTCCTTCCTCTTTAATCGCCTCTCACTACTACTAATTCCACTCTCCCTTCAATCGTATTACAATTGCTGAGGGCAGAGGGATACTGCAGAAACCTCCGCCGAAACAGTTGGTACCAACCTAATTCCTTGGTGTCAATATGAGTCAACTAGAATGTGAATACCAAGACGTTAGGTAAGTGACCCCTCACACAGCAGGTGGCGCCAGGCAGTGCACGGCTAAACGGTCACCCATCCAAGTACTGAACCCAGCAAATGTTACTTTACTTCGAAGGGCTGCTCGAGACGCGCGCTTATCGCGCGTTTGCTGATGCCGGTGATACGTTTGTTTGAATTCCAAAAATAATAATCACATAATAGAGTCTTGAAAAGTTGCGGGATTCCCGAGTTATCACCAAAAACCCCATCGAATAGTTTTCAGTCTCACTTGCACTAGTTCACTTAGCATGGTCAGGAAACGAACTCGCTAAACAGAACTCGCATCGTGACGTCATGATAAATAGTGGAGCGTTTTGCCGAGGTCATAAAGATTTGAATGTCGGTTTTTAGAACTTTCCTTTCTGTCGTTATTATAAGCAGAATTTTTTTTCTTAGTATATTAATTATTAATAGCCATGATCGATGAATTTAAAAAAATTAATAATTACACCGAATAGTGGGATGATTTCCAAAGAAGATACATCATTCGATCAATTAGCATAGACTTTCTGTGAAGACTGACGACCGTTTCGGACTACTGCTCTCTCCATTTTCTGGTATCCCTTAGAGTATTTTAAATAATACATATTTTTGGATACTGCTGCTGTGAACGCTTCGGTAGTACGAATTAACCCTGTTCCGTTCACATCAATTTTTATTCTATTATGTGTTCGGGATTCTAATAAGACAAAAATTGTGACATACAGTGATCACAATGTTTCGAAATGGGTTCCGAGAGAATAATATTTTTTCTTTTTTATTTAAAATGAATGTCTTGTTTCCCTTACGATTACACTAACCAATAAAATTGGTATGAACCAGTTTTTCATGCAAATATTGTTTGTTTTTTTAGTATCTAAAATTGGCGAAGGAACTGAATGGGTACGGTGATATTGTTTTTCCACACTGCGCCTGCGATTCTAGGAAAGAAGGTCACGTGGTAGCTGCCATTGGAACGACAGCATTCAAACTTCATGCAGCTAAAGAGGACGGCACATTGGAGTCACAAGTGATCGAATTCCCATGGAGAACAATAACACGATGGGAAGTCGATGAGGATGGAATGGCTTTTTGTTTCCAATACACACGACAAGATAACAGACCACCCCGGTGGCTTAAAGTCTTTACATCATATGTAAGTCCACAGTGTATGGTAATAGTATCGTGCCACTTACAAGGCGACCGCCAAGTATGGTACATACAAATGGATTTTGATGCGTCTCATATTTATTTTGAGGGCACTCCCCCAGAGTACCCGTCTAAATGGTTTTTTTCAATAAGCCCTTATTTCCGAGACCATCGACGTCAAAGTTTCATGCGTACCTTTTATACCCGTAAATGTCTAATGTCTATATCACCAAGCACATCAACGTGGCGCAGCAGGCAAGATGCTGGGTTGGCACTCAGACAATCCATGTTCAACTCCCGCTCAAGAGATTTTTTTTATTTTCAATCGTTCGTGACATTAAGGGGAATAATTAATTGGGCATAATTATCTAATTTTATAACCATTTTTATATTAAAGGGTTATATACGTTTTCGCTCGGGATAATTAAGAGTTTTCATAGATTTTTTTCGTATGTGATAATAATTTTTTTTCAAACCAACTACAAAGTATAGAATAATATATGTTTCGACGCGTTTGTAAAGATTATTTCATTAGAAAATTTGATTAATTGTGAAAACTACGTTTTTCTATCATTTGCAGTGACTACGATTTCTCGAAAATCAATTTATCGATCAATCTGAAATTTTGAGGTGTTGTTCTTAATTATAATAGCTAGTTCGTGAACGAAGGGCTTTTTATTTAGACGAAAATTTCTATTTTTTCGACCAGAAAATTCTATTTTTGGAACATCAAAAATTGATTTTATTGGGAAAATCACCGCCATGTATGTAATTTTTTTTTTTGCAAAACCCTTTGTTTGCTAACTATCAATTATAATTAAGAACAACACCTTTAAATTTGAGATTGATCGGTAATTTGGTTTTCGAGAAATCGTAGTCTGCGCAAACGATAGAAAAAAAGGCGTTTTGGGACAGGGGCCGTAGTTTTCACAATTAATCAAATTTTCTAATGAAATAATTTTTACAAACGCATCGAAACATATATTATTCGATACTTTGTAGTTCGTTTGAATAAAATTATGATCACATACAAAAAAAATCAATGAAAACTCGCAATTTTCCCGTGTGTAAACGTATATAATGGTTATAAAATTAGATAATTAAGCGCAATCAAACATTTCCATTAATATCAGAAACGATTGAGAAAAAAAAAATCTCCCGAGCACGATTTGAACATGAGTCGTCTGCTGCCAACCGAGCGTCTTGCCTGCTGCGCCACGTTGATGTGCTTGGCGATATAGACAATTTACGGGTATAAATGGTACGTATAAAACTTTGACGTCAATTTCCTTGGAAACCAGAACTTATTGAAAAAAATCCCTTTAGCCTCGTACTCTGGGGGAGTGTCTTCACAACATATCTGAGACCCATCAAACTCCATTCGTACCTTACTTGGTGGTCCCCTTGTGAGCTAAAGCTTTTACAGTTTACTTAATACTAGTCCCTACTACTATCCTACCATGTTTCACTCCAAACCTCGTGGGCATTTTCATGGTGCCTCCTCGTAAGCGGGATCATCTGAAATTAAATGAAATAAAAAGTTTTAGCTTTCGTATGAATTTATCTATTCGACGAACAGAGGATTTAATGAAAACTAATGTTTTTTAACAGCTGATGTTAAACGCGACAATGCAAATTTTTGCTTACTAAATGTTCTATGTACGATAATTACAAACATATCCAAGCAAATCTAAGAATTCTCACCAAAGAGCTTTCAACGTGCAGTAAAAATGTATTAAATTTTATGCATATCGATTCAGTTGTTTCTAGAGATTTCAATATATTTCGATTTATTTCTTTTCTCAAAGTGAATCGTTGATTCCAAGGTCGTTAACTATCTTCTGCATCTCCTGTATTAACCATAATTGTGACAACATTTATTGCCTTGTATCTTGGCTCGACCCTTAAATCTTGTCTCTGACGAATTCCGGCCTCTCTTGTGTTCGGGAACGGATTGGAGAACGGGTGGATTTCAACTGCTCTAAATGCTTGACAAGATGATACTTGTACGAAACGACATCGCTAATTCAATTTGCCGATTCAAAGATGTGTGCACATATCATTTATATGAAGAGCTTTCGTCGAATTTGAAATGTATGATGCCTTGAACCACGGCGAGTCGATTGACAAAACGAAAAACCGAAGTACCGTCTACTTAACATAAATTGAAAGTTTCATTCACACGTGTTATTTTAACCGGAAGAAGAAGAATTTGAGATAAAATTAGAAAATTCTGTATGATGTAGATTACTATCCTTCTGGGATATCCTGGTTTTGAGAACTACGCACTCGAAATAATTTTATTTAATGAAAAGAAATATCGGCCTCGCCGATGTTTTAATGAAAATATTTGCAATGAATAATGTGATCGCGCTACATTACCGGCCGTCATTTGTAAAATAATAATCTGGCAACGCGGCTCACGCCCATAGTCTGCATGTGTACTGTGATGGATAATTTTTCTTAACGAAAACGAAACCTAATCGATCATCTTCGGCTGTCACCCCCGCACGTAGCGTTCCTCATACCGGCGGGCGCCAGTCAATTATTGATTCTTCGGAATTGACAAACAGGTCACAACTGGGAGTCGAGTCGGAAGTCTCAATTCTGCCACTGCACCTTTTATACACCGCCACCCGACTAACCGACACTGAGCTGGAGGCCGAGTGGAAAGAGCTTGATCCCCGCACGGATGGAACAGGACAAAACGAACATAATTAAATGCACGGCCGCTCAGGATGCGGGTTATGGTAGAGAGGGTTTGAGTTGTATGTCAGCGAGTATCGCGGGAACTGATTCAAATTCGAGATCCTTAACGTGATCGAAGAACCAAATGGCTCACCTGGATGATAGTAATCCTTACAGGGAGTTGCAAGATCAGTTTTGGGCGAACATGCACTTGAATATGGCATACTGCACTTGAATACTCCACGAGAATCGAGAGCCGTACGAATATTACTCGTAATCACACAAGCGAGAGCGGGACCGCACAATACTAGGAGAGCACAATACTGGGAGCGAGATGTCTTATCTTGACGGTGAACGGAGACTAACTCTTCAACACGTTAAACCCTGTATCGGTCTCTGGGGACCGACAGTGGATTTTTCCACGTGCTTTTTCCAAGTGCTCGCTCGCTGTGGGACTCAACGTGTTAATTATGATCTCTTGTCGATAACTCGAATTATTCCTCATATTCTTTGACCGATAGCTATTGCTTTCTTATTCAAATTTCACACGTTGCCGAGAGCGTTATTATGGAAATATCAACCGTGATAGCATATAGTATAGCGGTCACCGCTTCCCCTGGAACCCGAGTGAAAGCAAGGCTCTACTCTACTTAACGCGGCACAATGCTTCCCAGCCATGGCCCGTAACCAAACTCTCTGCCTGCTCTTCAGCTTAATGTTCTTTCTATATTGGGCGCCGGCATTGCAACCAGACCTCTGTCAATTTCACCGAGACTTCTCGTCGGATGCTCTCTTCTGTCGGGCAACTCATTGCTTTGAGACGTATTTTTCACCGAAGATTCGAGCGTTCGACCGCTTCCAAGTCTTTTCCGAATCAAAACAGAACTAAAATGGTCGTCACGTGCTTGTAACGCGACTATTCCTGAATTAGTACGACAACACGTTTTCTTTACAATACCGAATCGGAGCAAGCGGAACGAGAACGATTCATTCTGCGAGAGTGTTGTCAGTGTTGTGGCTGTGATTCAAAAAAATCACATCACAGTACCAATATTAATGCGTATACGTACCATAGAGCTGTTGCCATATTTTTTTTACTAAATAAATGGAATGGTTTCATTGGGTAATAAGAAATAGTCGAGGCCAAATTTAATTGTTATTGAAATAAAACTACATTCTCATACAAACGTTTATATTTGTAAACGTAGTCACAATGTCTGGACAATCACTAGGTATGGAAAGGTGGTCAAAATAATTTATTTTTAAAAACAATTCGATGTACTTCGGACTTGACATTCCCAATCCTTGAATTAAACTGTAGTGAAATATGTTCACGATTTTATATTTAAAGAAAGCGGACGATTAAAAAAAAATGTTTACGTAATTAGAGAGGCTCTAAGAACCGCTTGGATGATAATTTTCTTCCCGGAAAGATTTCGAGAGCGTGCGACAGTGTTGGTGATTTAACTGCTGGTCCTGCGTTGGACGCGCGCTTGAAGAAAAGCGCGTGTTTGCTTGTGTAGGTATGCCTAATCAGATTTTTTTATTCTTAAGGTGAGGCTACCTCCCTCCCCCCTCTAAAAGGGCCTATATAGCCTATAAGGGTCGCGTGAGAGCGAGAGAGAGGGTGTCCAGTTTGGCCTCATAGTCAAATACTCGTTGTCAGGGGCGAGACTACTCGTTGATTGCACGATTCCCATACGATTAATGGTTTGATATTTTACACACTAACGTTACGGTAACTCGATGATTGATGCGATGGGTGACGTGACCGGCAACGTAAACCGAATGTGACGGTAACGACATAATCGAAATACGTAATGTGGTACGTTGTCGTTCAATTCCTGCTGTGACAGTTATTTTTAGATTACGATAATATACGTAAAGAATGGAATTAAATAGAATACGTGTACTTCGCGTAATTTCGACGGCGGTAAGTTTGAATGAATATAATATAATAAAATTTTAATTTTAATTGACTCATGTTTGATTAAGGATCATTTTATTAATCCACACTATAATTTTTCAAAGTACAGAAGCAAGGACTTGAATTATATGGCAGGTAATTCATTGTTAACCGATTTTAATTCAGATACAGCTCCGCCAGTTTCTTCTGCTGTTACACTACATAATTGCAAGTACATCGTCGAGGATTGATTTGTCGCTGGAAAGAATAAACTGGCATGTAAAAGAAGACACCTGCAACTATACAAATACAGCTACGCATATCAAAGTACTTGTAGTAAATAAATTCTATTTATGATCAATAAATACTTGTAGTTTATCTAAATACTTTTCTATGTTCTTCTATAAAATTGTGTGTCGCTATCGCAGTTTAGCAATGCTCTGTGCACATATGAGCGGAATGCAATGTGTGCAATCCTCAAGGTGAAGACGTGTGGAGTATTAAGGAGGCTCGATGGTGGCATCGCTAGTCAAATTCGTGACGTGAAATAAATTTAATAAATCTATCACGGTATCTCCTAAAGGCTACATCCAAATGAAAGTTATGAATTTCGATGGAATTTCCATTGATATTTTATTCATAATTTGTAATAAATAATATTATAAATGAAATGTCAATAGACATAAGTAGTCAATACTATATAAAGAATTCAAATTTCAATTTTTTCGCGCTTTTACTTTGTGTTCCGCACATCGTTATTGATTTTTGAAAAAATATTTTTAGAATAATCATAACTTCTCCAATAACCAAGATATTCTAACTTGCTAAGAGGACATTTTTTTTTGTTTTTGAATGGTCTTTTTTTAAAAAAATATCGAAAATGAAGAAAAAAAAAATGTTAACCCTTGAAGGCCCGACTTTTTTAAAGTAACGCAAGTTTCGTCACATTCTGTAATGAGGCATTTTCGAGGTTGCTCATTACAAATCCGAGGTCAGATTTTCAAAATTTTCAAAATTCAAAAGCTAATATGGCGGACGACTTTTTTAAAAATCGATCCAACTGGCCTGAAACTTATTACTCGGGGTTTTTGAGGTCGCTGATTACGAAAACAATGTCATATTTTCAAAATTCAGAATGGCGGATTCAATATGGCGGACGACTTTTTAAAAATCGATTTATTTGGCCTTAAACTTGTTACTCGGAGGTTTTCGGGGTCGCTGATTACGAATCCGATGTTAGTTTTTCGAAATTCAAAATGGCAGATCCAATATGGCGGACGAAAATTTTATAAGTTACCCAGTGAACACGTTATGTTGCCGCAATGTAACATGAAAGTTACATGTGATGTTACAATGTTATTCCTATGTAACGTTGCTGTTATATAACGTGCAAGCAACAATGTTATGCAACATTTGTTACATGTAGGTTACATTACTGCAATATAACTTTGTTACATTACAGCAATGTAACATATCTTATATTGCGGCAGTATAACTTTGTCACATATATGGCAATATATGACAATATAACTTTAGCAATGTAACATGGAAGTTACATGGAAGTTACATGTAATGTAATGTTATTCCTATGTAACGATGCTGTTATATAACGTGCAAGTACCATGTTATGTAACATATGTTACATTGTGGCAATATAACATGGAAGTTACACATTGTAAAAAATTTTAAACGTTTTTACTCAGGGGTCGCGAAATTGAATTATGAGAAATAACTTAAGTTATGAAGGGTCAGGTATTCTGGGATACAGTTTTGAGAGTTCACATAACTTATGAGGGGTCAGGGGCTCTGAAATTAAGGTATGAGGGGACAAGATTGGGGTTAAAAAATAATTTATTTTTTAATCTCAACATTGCGGATTAAAATAGTATATTACGACCCAAGGCCCGAAAGTTGGATTTCCTGGCAAAGCCGAGGCCTTCTTATCACGCACGTCAGGGCATCCAGCATTCGGGCCGTGGGTCGTATACTATTTTTCTTGATCCCCTAGCCGAAAGTACGTTCAATAATTAATTTTAATGTATAAAATACCGCAAGAGCATGACAGCTGACTTGCGTTCAGCCATATTTGTATATATATAGACTGATTTTACTTTTGCGGCCTGCGTCAGCGCGCCTACTGGCAATCTCGCGAAGTGTTGCGAAGACTGCGGGTTTTGGCTGGTCCGGGGGGCGGGAGGGCCCGCCCGACTTTTGCAAAACCGAGGCGAAGCCGAGGTTTTGCTGGTCGGGGCGGGCATTAAAAACATCAAAAAGTAAAAAAACACGCACGAAAATTAACAGCGACAAGAGAAGTTAACGCACAGAAAATGTCAAAACGTCAACACACGGGCGCAAACTGACTCGGTGAGTCGGGACGGAGAAACAAGGTGAGGGGGTGAGGCGAAGAAGCCCGAGAGAGTCCGATGCGACCCGAGCGTACCGTCTATCTCACTCTATGCTGGTCTCGGACCCTTCGGGCCAGTACATGCATAATGCGTGCTAGTGTATGTGAGTATATCACCGGCCGCAAAAACCCCGTCAGAGCGCGCTGCCGTCAGGCGGCCCCGCAACTTGCTCTTCCCTGTCTAAATTGCGGCCGGGAAGTGCGTACTTTCGGCCAGGGGAGCAAGAAAAATAATTTTTTATTTTTCAATCCCAACATTGCGGATTAAAAAATCATTATTTATTTTTAATTCAAGTTTTTTGAATTGAAAATTTCGCAACCCTGTACAGGATGAAGCGCTCAAAGCGTCCAAGACGAATGCACCCAAAATATAATGCGTTTGCTCGCGCAGCAGACGACCGACAGACTGTTTCCGGAACTAGTACACACAATCACTTTCTCGATTAAAATTCTCAAAAAAAACATCGGTAAGACTCAATTTTTCAGATATCATTGGAACGCTTACGATTTCGTCTTGCAGTACGAGGTTTTTAAATACGATCTCCAGTTTTTTCAAAAGATATCATGCCACATCCAGTGAAAATGGGCCAGACTCCCATAAGAGCAATGTTAAAATAGAAATGATTGAATTAACTTTTTTGCCATATTTGCTCGGTAGCAGACCCTGAAGGATTTTGCTAGAACACTATATCTTTATTCACCTAAAGCTTATAATTATGTTGCTGAGAAGATAAATTTACTTCATGAAAGTACTTTGCGATGGCGAGTGGAAAAATATTTCTGTGACATAGGATTTTTATCAAAAGTCATTGTATATTTACAAGAAGAAAATAAAGAGACGATCCATTTAAGAGCTCTTTGCTCTTAAATTTTCTAGAATAAATAATCTGATCAATACACTGGTGGAATTAGTCTTTGTTAAGTTTGGTCCAAAAAAGATATTTCACTCGGGATGTCTGATAAAACCAGATTTATTGAATGGAGAATATTCCGAGCATAACGTGACTCGCGATATAAATATATGTAAGTTGAAGAAACAAATAAAAAAATGTTGAGTAATCAAAAGACTTGGGAGGTTGACAGCCTGGATAGAAAAAATAAGGAATATGTCGGAAAAGAGAATTTCTTCAACAGTCTTGACTCAATTGGCAAAAAATTAAGTCATATTTTTTCATTAACGGTATTTTGGCTGATACCCAAACCAAATTATTACTCTATGTTACATTATTTACAGTACTTTCTTTGGCACGCGATAGAAGCCACACTAATCACTAATGTAAACAGGGTGGCCACTAAATCGGATGCAAAAAATTCCCTGACATTTCCCTGATATTTTCGAAAATTTCCCTGACAAGCCATTCAGATTTGTGAAAAAAAGAAACACGGTAGGAACATTGCATATATTTATTATTATTCATTCTTTAATATTGCTTATTGAATTATATTTTTGGAACCTTAGAACTATTTTGCTTTTTTTCAACGCTTTGATTTTCTCATTCTGAAAGCCTCTTGTTTCGCTTTTTTTTACGAGTTCTTTTTATATTTTTCATGACTAATATTTAATTCCCTGACATTTCCAGGTTTTCCAGGATTACCCTGACAGTGACCACCCTGGTATAGAAAACCAATTTCACTCATCCAAATTGTGATAGAAATATCAATGTGATAATTGATGCATGAAACACAATATTATGCTTGCAAGAATAAGTACACTGAGCTCTTATTATTATTAGTATACACATTCATGGATGAGTTTACGATATCTAATATAAGATTCTCGGCATAGAATTTTGAATTTCAATTGGTGGTGCTCATATCCTCTTATTCTCACATTCCTTTAATCGACGGTAAGTTCTGTTCTTCCTGTTTTACACTAAAGAAATGGCATCTTTTAAACACTGATGACTGAATCAGTCACATATTTTTCACGATCAATAATTCTTTTTTAATTCCTATCGTGAACTTTTTGGACACTTTGACATGAATTCGAAAAACTCGTTGTTTTAGGTTTTACTTTTAGATTGTGACAATATAGGTTAGAAAACGAGTTGAGCTAATCACGTGCCTTCTGCGCTATGTACACTGCGGTAAGCTTAATTACAGTTCGCTTTGTCATTAAGGCCGCAAAAGCCCCCAAGGCCCAAGGGGAAGAGTTTTCTCTCGGATTCGAGTACCCCCACCAGGCTCGCGATCTCAGACTCTCTCTCTGTCTTTTCGCCATGCGATCAGCGATCGTCACAATCGGACCGCTCGAACAATTCTTCACGTTACCCATTTTTCTGCATTGAGAAAATGGAAATTTGGCAAAAAAATAAAAATAAATTTTTTTAACCCTAATAACACACTTTCGATTTCGGTACAAATTTTACAGGATGTCTGTTATTAGGTAAAGACTCTGCGATAAAATTTTCAGAATGATACCACCCATCTTGGGATATATTGCTCCAAGAAGGATTTATAGCGCTCGGCCGTCATTGTGATATTTTCCTCACAAGTCATCCAAAATGCCACGCCGCGAACATCCACGCCCACTATCAGCAAGAATTTTCTCTCGTGAAACTCTGCGCGTGATATGGGTTGGTTTATGTGCCTGGTCTGACCCACGAGTGCGCTTGATGCCTGCAGAGGGGTGACAAATTCGACCCAACTTTCGTCCAGGCCAATGAATCTTCATAGGTCATTGTTGCGATGCCTAACAAGAGACATCACTTAGGGGTGCCCTCCGATTTTGTTGAAATTCATGTATGTTGTAGAGCCATCATTTGAAGTAAGACATATCAAGGGGTGATTTGGTGGTTTCACCCACAAGCAATCAATCGATTGTGTTACGTACGGACGTAACAGGAGAGAATTATTTCCCCCATTCACTTACCGTGATTTAATTTTTCGGGTTGCCTTGCCTCGTCCTATACAGGCCCCTTCCCGTCGCAAGATGGGTGATCGTTCGAAATGATAACTTCAGTTTCGAATAAAGTTAAAATACTTCTAATTTATTAGTCGTAGCGGTTAATTGGAGAAAATGAATATATAGGAACAGTACATACATAAATATTCCGCCCGCAACTAATCTATTTCGCTAACCTGATCCACACACACGCACACGTTACTCACTCGTGCTGACCCACTCCGAACAACGTATCCTTAGAGTTGCGGCAATTGAACCGAATCCTGCCGATTATTGTAGCTTGAATCTCGGTGTCACACACACACAAACAGCCAAAAGCAAGTTTGAATAAGTATAGTTAAATTCACAGTCACCAAACAGTTTGAATAATTATATAAGTTTCACGGCGTTCTCCCGACACAATAGCCCACTATGCGATACTGATCTCGCCTACACGCAGATCAGATTTACAGCGCGATGCAGGGAGGACGCAGAGATTCCGGATTCACAGTTGTATTAAACAGCCAAAACAGTTCGAATAAAATATATGATTTTTTTACGGATGCTCGTGACGCAATAGCCCACTATGCGATACCTATCCCGCCTACACGCGGATAGGGTTTACAGACGCGGTGCAGGGAGGACACAGAACGACCCGGAGCCTCAGCTTTTCGAGCTGTTAGCCCTTCTTACTTTTGTCTGAGACTCTAATTAACGGTCAAATACAGTTCGAATAATATAGGAATTTAACGAATTTCTCCCGACACAATAGCCCACTATGCGAATACTCGTCCCGCCTACACGAGGATGAGATTGACAACGCGACGCAGGGAGGACGGAAAGAAACCCGGAGTCCAAGATCCCGGTGTTGACTCTACCGAGTTTAATCTGAGACTGATTTGAAAATGAATTACTTTACTAACTCAAAAAAATATATTTACCCTCTCCTGAGCCAAAAGGAAGGTTTCTGGGGGATTCTTTGTAGGGATTAGTCCCACGTGCAAAAATTTCTGATTCGACTGTTTCGTGCGTGGAGTCCTGGTCCGTCGGTGCATCCCACGGTCGCGAATCGCAACGTCGCCGAGAAACTCGAGCGAGGTGACGACTCGCGACTTGCATTTTTATCAATGCACCGGAAAACGCGTTTCGTATTTTCGTGAGAGCGAGTCACGAGAGCGAAATCATAAATCAATTTATGACAATGAATAAAATAATAAAATAGTAAAAATGATGATATTTCACGATCATTAATGATCGGAAAATAAACTAGAAAAAATATCATCGCAAATATGTCGGGATGTAACAATTGCAATGAAACAAAAACTGAAATGTTTCTTATGTGAAGCAGTGAAAGGTCCGCGACGTAGATTAAAAAGAAGATAAAACTTAAGGGGGGAGACAACGTTCAACTTTTGTTTTTCGCACCCCTAATGTAAAACATATCGATCCAATTGATCAAAACAGGTACTATTTTAAAGGGCAAAAAAAATTGAAACCGCGGAAACCTCAAAACAAAAATTGTCACTGTTTGACAATTCTATTTCGCAGACATAATTATTAGAACGTTGAATAAGTTTCGCTATTTTAAAATAAATGATGTTACCAGAACTCCGTACGTATAGTTTAAGTTGGTAACGTGTTTATAAAGAAGTACTATAAGCATCCTTAAAATTCCGTGTATGTCCTATCGTTGAAGTGTAAACAACTTTTTTTTCATTGTGTTCAACATGTCGAATTTCGTGCAAAAAAAGTATTTGCTGCGAATTTGAAAGCACTATTTTCTTTTTAAAAAAAATCGGCAGCTGAGGCACACAGGATTCTTGTTCAGACTTACGGCGAACATGCTCTGTCGGAAACAACATGCAGAGATTGGTTTAGGCGCTTCAAAAATAATGATGTTGATGTTGAAGATTAAGAATGCTTTGGCGCGCCGAAAAAGTTTGGAGACGAAGAATTTAAAAAAAATTTATTGGAGGCATTGCTTCATGAAGACCGCATATCAGGCACTAGCTGAACTTGCAGAATTATTGGAGTTGATCGCACAACAGTTTCGAAACGTCTGAAAGCATTAGGAATGATTCAAAAGCAAGGACATTAGGTGCCATACGAGTTAGAGCCGAGAAACTTTTGGCATGCTATAAACAATTATCAATCATAATTATTGATCATTGCTCATCATTGTTTAAACAATTTATTGATAACTTTTGGGCAAAATTATTTTCGATAATTGGTGTTTATAGCATGCCAAAAGTAACTGAATTTTATCAAATTTCTATTGTATCACGAAGTACAGACATTTCAACCAGATACAATTTTTCGCTGGGACGCCATCTTCAGAGTTTCGAGCGAAAATATTGAAAAGAAAGAATTCTTAGGAAAATTCTAAAAGAATTCCAGGCGGTTCTGTGTATACGTACGCTACTTTTATCATACTTGATATTTTCTTTTAAACTCTGAAAGTGAGAGTGTATATGTATTATGAACGGGAAAACTTGGATTTTAAGGAACGATGCTCTGACCATTGACCTACACTTTATTCGAATCGTCCTCTTCTTCCTCTCATAAAGTTACCCACTCACCAGAGCTGAATTCTCTCTGGTAAGTTCGACTCGAAGATATTCAGAGATACGAGGGTAACCGTGACTACAGACTGTGACTGACTGAGGGATGGTAGGGTCAGGGGTTCAGCAGTCGAGGAATCAGAGGAGCTCAATGAAAGGGGTTTCTCAAGGCTATGTGACTTTTACACGGCAACCACGATAATTTTTAATGATTATATTTTCTAGGTGCCGTGGCGGGTTTTGAGCTACGAGGTAGCAAAATCGTGACGTAACGTCACAATATACAAGGGGTTCGTGCGGCTCGAGCGTTACGCGCCAGCCTTCCGTCTCCTCCCACCCACCTCCTCTCTGCCCAACGCAAACCCCAACTCATACCTTAACCCAAATTAAAACGCACACTCTGACCCAAACCGAAACCGATCCCTCGATTCTCGAACACTGCAGTGGCGTCGGTGGTGATAATTTTATATAATACTAGCTGGCCCGTCAGAACAACGTTTGCGGGATCAACTAGTAATAAATATAAATTCAAAATTATAGTCTAGTGATTGTATGTAATATAACACGCACTCTCACCTATGTAACAACTCATCCCCATCCCACCATCCACATCTACCCAAGCTAAGCAACATACCCATGTAACAACTGACACCCATCCTCACCCTCACAACCACTCAGGGTGCCCAAACCATCATCTACACCCACCCATGTAACAACAGTACTTAAACCCACCCCCACAATAATTCGCACTCACCACCACCCACACCTACCCACGCTAAGCAACAGTGGTAATGGTAACTGTTGCGATGATAACCGTTGCCATAGTAACCGTTGCTGTGGTAACTGTTACTATGGAAACAGTTGCTATGGTAACCGTTGCTATATCAACCGTTGCCATGGTAACTGTTGTTATGGTAACCGTTGCTATGGTAACCCGGCAAACGTTGTTCTGCCGTAATAGAAAAAAATGTTTTGGATAGGGACACTCTAATCACTTAGCGGTATGAAATATACTTTACGACCTATTCTCATACCAACCAAATATACATAAAAAATTTCATAAAAATCGGTCGAACCGTTTCGGAGGAGTGCGACCACAAACACCGTGACACGAGATTTTTATATATTAGAAGAAGAAGAAGATAGATATGTATACCAATATCTACACAAATGTAGATACCGTTATAGATAGGCGTTTTGTTTCTTTGATATTTACAAAATGGCTACGAATTGAAATTTTGTTCATGCTCAAAGGCTTTTTTTTAAATTCTAGCAGGATTTAAACCCAGTCGTTATTAATTTTTTTTTATCCGGCTACGTGCAGCCAGTGCGCTTACAAATATTTAAAAAAAGAAAATGGATAGGGGGCTCCTAAGTTTTCGAGCATTTGCTAGGACAAGATGGAAATGAGAAATTTTTTAAATTCAAATTTTACCCACACGTTTTTGAAAATATATATACTTTGAAGAAATTAAAAAAAAATCTTTTTCAATTTTTACAGTGGTCTTTCCCTTTAAGAGCTTACGTATCTTGAAATTTTCCAAAATAAGTATTATTTGCCAATTTTTATTCTCGAAACTTTGAAGAATTTATAAAAAAGTAAGATATTATGAATATTATATTCTGCTGCAAAGTTATACCATAAATATGACCGTACGTGTGTTGGGACGGCGATAAAGCTAATGACCTATAGTCGCTTTGTTTCGAAAATGTTTTTTAATATTTTTTAAAATTCTTTTATTTTAATTTTCAGGATTGTTTGCTTTATAGTTTGAAAGGAGATGTTTTTAATTTTTTGGCTAAATAATTTTTTGTACAAAATCAGCATACATTTTTTGTTAAAAAATTGTATATTCGCGCTTAGAACTTCGTAAAATTGTTATTTAAGAAAAATAAAAAAAATCTTTTCCGTCAAAACATGACTAGAATATCTTTTTGTCGAAGTTATCATTCAGACAAGGAGGCGCCATTTATTTCGCTAGTAGTCGGCATCTTCCTGTAAAAAATATCTTGATATTTAAATAAAAATTGTAATGTCTTTACCAATATAATTAAATGATTAATTAAAAATATTTAATAGACATTCGAATCTCTAAAAAAACCATTACGTCTCAATTGTATACAGACGATAATTTTCTTTTTTCTCTTTTACTTTGCAGTACGCGTTCCTGTCAGACTGCTTTGACCGAATTGCTCAGGAAGCGAAGTGGAACGATCCAGTGGAATGACAGAACATATAATGTTAAGGCTATTTTCAATTTATAAAGTAAATTATAAAGTTATAGTGAAGGATCGCTATGATAGATGCGTTGAAGGAATTCTGCCTCAAACGTTTAGCTCCCTTATTACTACGACTACTGTAAGCACATATTGCTCGTCAAGATAAACAAAGTAGACAATGTTATTCAAGTGCTGTCCATAATTTATGCAATGTCCAATATTATGTATAAATTATACGAGAATCAGTTGCAATGGTAGTAAGATTAAGGTACTCTCTATAACGATATACTGAATTCGTTATGTGAAAAGAAATATGAATTTTCGATATATGACTGTCGATAAAATCTAGGGATGCACTCAGAACAATCATACCAGCAATCGTGGATATTTTTTTTATTTTTCCTTGATGCAAATAAAGAAGCAAAAAAGTGAATAACTGCATGATCTTATATCCATATAAAAGGTATGGAGAACGAAAAATTATAATTTTTTTCCTAGTGTCAATGTGTCATTTTGCTTATGAGTTGCTAGTCTCTATACTTTATTATACACGTATTTCGTGTGCAATATGAAATTACTTTGTTTATTTTGAATGAACGGATGTAGTTAATGTGATGAATTACCATTATATCCTTCGTACCTTAGTAGTGATCCAGTGGATAATAAATTTCCATGAAAATTTCGATGCGGTTCGGGTAATAGTCGAGTTACGAAACTGATTAAGTATTAATTATAAACACCGGCACGAATGAACAAAATACCGCATATTTGCTTATTCCGAGACCGTACTCGATTTATTGAGACGAAGTCAGTAACCTTCATGAATCTATTTATAAATTTGAATTATAGATATTCATTAATTATTTGATTTTCTGTTGATTGTAATCCATTATGTAAGTCTTTGATCTGAAATTAACTCGTTATTAACGTGGCAGCAGTTTTAATTGTAATTTCATCGCAGATTGAATCGGCGAAACTATCTGATGTAAATATGTTTGAATTCATTGTACTGCTAGAAGAAAAAGAGTCTCAAATGGAAAAAGGAGAAATTGTTACGTGGACTGGTATATACGCATGATGAATGATTACGAGTGTCAATGAACATCGTCCAAATTTCATACACCGATAATGACATTGTACCACTAAACGACGCAATTATTAACACTGCATTTTTCGAACTCTTGGGTCATTCTCAATTAAGTTCAGGTCGTTTCGGCAGCGCATCCAAATAATACGACGACAAAAAAACACACATTAAACAACATGTATGGAAAAAATATGTACACACACACTTATCGGTAGTACATAGTTTCATCGAAACACTGAAATATTGTAAATCTATTGTATTGTTCCCAAGCATCAAACTGAAACCCAAATTTGAACCCCTCTATACAGAACCCAGAAATTTGAACAGAAACTTTGAATCTCGAATGTAAATCGAAATTAACTTATGTACAAAAAATGCACGTACTATTATGTTTTTACAATATATTGTATGTCAGTTTTGTATTGTTATTTTCGAGTGTTTCTTAAGTATGTATTATTTTGACGCGTCACGTTTTGGCGACTCCCACCCCATGGATTGCATTTGGAGAATAAAGTTTCGGTGGTTAGTAGTTCTAAAGAAGCAGCTCTTCTCTTATGTGCATTCTACCAGAGTCTGGCCAAAAAATCCTGAAGGTCTTTCACCACCATCGCGATTAGAAAAATCGATGTACAAATGAAATCTTGTTATGCAACTATTACGCATGTAATATAATTTTTACTGTCCACAAAAATAATGTAGTTTTATAGATGAAATAATTATACACTATTGGACAAAATTAAAGGAACAAAAAAATTTCCTAAATTTTTAGTGGTTTTTAACAATACTGTATCTCAGTCAAAAATGGTCGTATCGAGGTCTAAAAAAGCATTTTGAAGCTTCAAGAGTTTTCAGGTCTTTCAGAAAAAAATTTGCGAAGCTACAGGTTTCATGCAATCCTGAGAAATACTGAGAAAAAAATGTGGCAAATTCATATCACTTTTTTTGGCTGTAATTACTTGAAAAAAAAATCCTGTAATTTTTTCAAAAATTGGATTGCTTGAAACAAAAAAACCGTTTGATAGATTAAATTTAAACTTTACAGGGATTTTGTAGGTATACTGAGCTGTAAAACTCACGCTCAATATTAGTCGTTTTGTCAATATTTTTAATTTGGTCGTTGATTTTCTAAAAAACCATAAATAGCCCTTTTTCTCCTGTTTTTTCAGTCATGGCAAGGATGGAACAAAAATTTTTATTCAAAAAACCATCGTCAATCCTTGTAGAGTAATAATTCAAATTTGTGAAACGCCCCTTCTGATTTCTGTGTGATCATTGGTTGCTGAGATATCAATGGTCAAACAGAAAAGTGTCTTTTTTCATTAAGAGTCCGATATCTCAGCGAAAAATGGTCGCAGTGAGGTCTCAAAAAAAGCAAATTAAGCAAAATAAAAGTCATGCAAATTTGCCAATTTTTTTTTTCTCGGTATTTCTCAGGATTGCGTGGAACCTGTAGCTTCGCAATTTTTTTTGCTGAAAGATCTGGAAACTAGAAACTTCAAGCTTCAAAATGCAAACCACTAAAAATTTTGGAAAATTTTTTGTTCCTTTAATTTTTTCCAGTAGTGTAAAAAGAATTTGAAAAATTGAAAAACGGAGGCGATGAATTGTTTTTTTTCTGTCAGGTATGGTCCAAGGGAAAATTAAAATAAATGTTCTTGTTAATAAAGTTTCGGAATAAAGTGTATCTGAAAGGAAAATGTTTATAAAGTTTATGTGGAAATTACTTTAAAAGAAGCTCCCGATTTTAATAGAATTTGAAGTTAATAAATTAATAAAAAATAAACACACCATTCAATAAAAATCCCTATGTTAATGTTACACCACAGACAATATTATAAAGAATCTACAGAATAAATTTTATCGAAATCCGTTTAGTAGATCTCGAGATATTTTATCCATTATTTTGGAAAAGGTAGTTTTGAAAAAAGCCACATTTTCTTCGAATTGACATAATCTGGGAATAATAAGAAATTTGTCATTAAACACTTAAATAATTCTTGAAAGCATAAATATTAAATTTAGGCAATGAAAAAAGTTCGATTGTTTTAGAAATCCCAGGGTCGTGAAATCACATAATGCAGAAATAGAGGTTTCGATGAATGGCATCTTCATAAGATTTCCACTAAAATTTGAAGCCCAAATCTTACAAGCCTTATAAGAAAAACTTATAAGAAAATGCGATTTCGAAGTTTCACTCGAATCATGTCTAACAAAAAATAGTACCAAGCGATTGTTGCTAAAGATGCGGAGCTGCCGGTACAGTCTGAAACTTTCCTGGATGCAAAGACGGCGTATTAAACCTTTTAGTCATTTTTTATTTGCATAAATATCCATGGAAACTTTGCTCTCCAAAACTGATATGCGCATGCGTGCTTAGCGACCAAAATTTTCCAAAACAACCTCAACCTTAAGGACATTAGAGCGTTTTGTATTAGTAAATTACTTGCTAAATTTTGCAAATATATCTATGAATGTCTGGATTACTCGTTGATAACAAATTATATCTTGCACTGCACGATGCATCATCCTCAATAATAGAAATTGTTAACCACGATCAATTTAAAAAATGTCAATCGTTCAAACAAAATGTCAGCAATTCCATGTTATTTTCGTTCATTTTTATCCCAAAAATTATCATGTTTTGTTACAAAAGATTTTTATCAGAAGTTATTTATTCGAAAAAAACCATTTATTAATTCAGCAGAAAGTCAAGAGTATCTTTCATTTTATATTTAATAGATTTTATTTATTTTGTTTTGCTTATGGTCAATATAAAAAATAATCTAAATACTGAGTTAACGGAAAATTTTTCGAATAAATAAACAGCATCTACAAATTGAGCAGAAATTTTAAATTGTACGCGAAAAAAAAAATTACGATAACCCATCCTGTCAGAAATTGCCGTCAATATTATGTGACAAAGGCCCTAGGGGTATAAGCATAGTGAATCTGCCCCCGAAAGATTTTTAAATGATACTTAGAGCATAAGTAGGTACTAATAAAATAATAAGATCCTGAAAGTTTTAGATCCCTAACTCAATTGGTTATTGAGAAAAAGTAAAATATGTAAAAAACAGAAAAAAAAAATTCTCAGGATTGACTGAAGCGATTGATCTAAATTTTTACATGTTTTGGGGGCTGATAATAGCTCCAAGAAAAAGAATTAAGAGCTCTATAGCTCCATAAGATGCTTAAAAAAATTGTTTTTCTTTTAATTTCAATTTTTAACCATGATACAATTTTGGCACAATTACGAAACTATTTTTTTTTCAAACTTTCTATATTTCACTATAACACTATGAATTTTTTAAAGTTTAAAAAATGATACGCCATAGCAGAAAAAAATAAAAACCACTTTTTGGCCCAAATAATGAATTTATACATGTGTTTTGAGGTTTAATTTAATTAATGTGTATTCATTGAAAATAATATTACATATTCAAAACAACAACAAAGATTTTTTTCCCACAGTCAAAAATTGAACCAGCTAAATATCAATAATCAATTTTATAGTCATTTTAACAAATATTTTTTGGAACAACAATTTATTATAAAACTCTATTATTTGTATATTTTTATAGACTGGAGACATAGATATAATAACAAACACCCTGCAAATTGAAATTTGCACATTGCTTCCTCATGTTTATCCATAGTTCACATAGCTTCCTTTAACACACGGTATGGCGATCAAATTTGGCTTCCTCATAAAGGAAGCTTTGTTAACTATTGAAAAATATTAGTAATCAATTTGCAAATTCGATCAATTTTCGCCAAATTTGATCGCGAACAAACCTTGATAGCTATACAAGTATTTTACAAAGTTTCTGTGAAATATATTGAAAATTGTGTAAGTTAGAGTGCTTGCGCTGTTTTTCAAAAAATTAAAAATTTCATAAAATTTTAATCCCTCGATGGATTTTTTCCAAATTTAATAGCGAACAACCTTGATAGCTATACAAGTTCTGTACAAAGTTTCAGTGAAATATATTGAAAATTGTGCAAGTTAGAGCGCTTGCGCTATTTTTCAAAAAAATCAAAATTTCATAAAATTTTAATCCCTCGATAGATTTTTGCCAAATTTAATAGCGAACAACCTTCACAGCTATATTACTTCTCTGCAAAGTTTCAGTACAATATCTTAAAAATTGCGCAAGTTAGAGCGTTTAGGCGATTTTTCAAAAAATTCAAAATTTCACAAAATTTTAATCCCTCGATGGATTTTCGCCAAATTCAATACCAAACAACCTTAATAGCTATACTAATTCTGTACAAAGTTTGAGTGCAATATCTTGAAAATTGCAGAGGCTAGAGCGTTTACGCCATTCTGGCAAAAACGAAAAAAGTCGATAAAATCTGAACACCCGTTATAATTTGAAAAAAAAAAATTCATAACGAAGAGCAATTCTTGCTTGATGTCTCGAAGCGTTTTCGAGTTATTAATCATTTACATCTGAAACTCAGGATACATACACACACACACACACACACACACACACACACACATCCATCCGGACATTTTTTCTAAATTTGATTTCTCGATGTTTTAGGACATTTTGAACATATTGGCATAAAAATCGCGAAAAAATTTTTTTTCACGAAAACAAAGCGTCCTTTATGAGGAAGCAAAATGATCGAATTGATGAAAAACAAGAACATTTTTTTTCTGAACAAATCTAAACTTTCTAACAAATCTACGTTTCATTTTATTCATTATTATTATTATTATTAAATTTATAAATTCAACAGTTCACACTAATAAAAGAATTTTTTGAAGACTTCTAGATATTCTGTAAGATACAATTATAACATGAAAAACAGTTTTTAATAAATAAATAATAAAAAGGAAAACAAATATCAAAAATATACATTTTTTTTAATATTGCAGAATGACATTTCATCAGTCTTGGTCTGTCTTTTTCAATCGCAGGTGAAACATCGTCTTTATCAGATAATTTGCTCAATATTTGATCAGGCCTTGGAATTTCCGACAAATATTATCGGTGTAATAATCACAAATAATAAATAAGCGCAGCAATATGGAAGCAACATCCAATAGTTCTAAAGCCATTTGCACACTCACAGCTGAAATGTGATTCTGGAATATTTTTGAAAAATATATCTTTTAGATGTTTGTTTCCCTTTTTATTATTTATTTATTAAAAACTGTTTTTTATCTTATAATTGTATTTTACAGTAAATCTATCAATCTTTAGGAAACTTTTTTTTGAGTGTGAACTGTTAGGTTTATTAATTTAAAAAATTGAATAAAATGAATCTTAGATTTTTTTGAAAGTTTACATTTGTTCAGAAAAAAAATGTTCTTGTCTTTCATCAATTCGATAAATTTTGGTTATATCTATGTCGCAAGTCTATAAAAATATATAAATAATCGACTTTTATAATAAAATGTTCTTCCTAAAAATATTTGTTAAAATTAATATAAAATGGATGATTGATATTTACCTGATTTAATTTTTGACTATAGCAAAAAAATGTTTGTTGTTGTTTTGAATGTGAAATATTATTTTTAATAGATACAAATTATATAAAAATGCGTTAAAATACCAAAATTGAACCTCAAAACATATGAATAAATTCATTATTTAGACGAAAAAGTGGTTTTTATTTTTTTCTACTATGGCGTACAGTTTTTGAAAACTTAAAAAATTCATAGTATTACAGGAAAATGTAGAAGGTTTGGAAAAAAATTGTTTCATAATTGTGCCAAAATTATATCATGGTAAAAAATTGGAATTAAATGAATAACAATTTTTTCGGGGATTTTATAAAGCTATACAGCTCTTAATTTTTTTTCTTGGAGCTATTATCAGCCCCCAAAACATATACAAAATTTAGATCAATCCGTTCGGTCAATTCTTGGAAAAAAAAAATTTTCTGTTCTTTACATATTTTACTTTTTCTCAATAACCAATTGAGTTAGAGGTCTGAAACTTTCAGGATCTTATTATTTTATTAGTAACCTACTTACTTATGCTCTAAGTATCATTCAAATACTTATACTCCTAGGGCCTTTATCACCCCGAACATTTTATTTTTAAACTGAAGACACATATTCATAGTGCAAAATGAGATGCATTGCTGGGTTTCGATTATTGACGATACATGGAAGAATATTTGTAGCGATAGCATCAAAATTTTTCAAATGATTTTACGAGTGTGACGCTCCAATCTCCTTTTACTAGAAGCGATCTGGGTGACGTACAGAGTGTACGGATGAGAGTAAAAAGTTAGAAAAATAATTAATATTAGAGATTTTTCACGATAAATGTTGCGGCTCTGATTTCTCGTTGTTTTTAAGTTTTGAAATCTCGTTTAGAAAGATAAAGTATGTTTATAGGTACGTATGTATCTGTTATACACGCTCATAATATGCACGGGATATATATCTGTACGTATATTGTATGTAAAAAAATATTGTTCATGTTTTAAAACTTTATTGAAAATCACTCACCGGGATAGTTTCTCGACGTGTGAAGGCACGAACATCTTTATCTCACGTACGTGGAATACAGATGATTGAGAATGAACAGTTGGGCGATCAAATTTCGAAGTAAGTGATACGAAGTGGAACGAGAGTATAAAGTATGTATATATATATATAGGCCATAGTTTGCAAAAAAGGTTCGATGCAGACGAGATAGTAATGCATCTATGGCGCAAGTTAATTTATGAATATGTCTGTTACAGAGTTGGAAAAATAACGCTGGGATAAATGGATTTTTTATGATTTTTAGAAAAATGGATGGTGAGTCTTATTAGACTGTGTCAAAATAAAATATTCCTCTTTTCACCGCGTGTTTGATGATGTTATTATTATGATATTGAACACTGTGAAAAGAGCAGGGTTACTCCGATAGTTTTTAGGGGTCGCGCAATGATTTTTTCTATTCACCATTTGATTAACACATCGGAAATCGTCTGTAGTCTGATAAGGGAAAATAATCATTCTATGTCATAAAACGAATTTTAAATGATCTGTTTGATAATATTCATAATTCGGTCTTCGAGACGTGCATCATTACAGGGGAATATCGGGTTTAATGTACAAGGCAAAACGGTCTTAGTTTAATAAACGGTTCGACCGAAAAATTTGCAATTTTTGCAATTTTCCCCACTATACGCCGAATCTCGATCGGTGTAGAGCGTAGTGGGAGAAGCGCCCAGCCAATCGTGTCCGGGAGCCGAAAGCCGGCGCAGAGACGGTTCTGTGCAATGTGCGCAACCCCCACTTGTTGCAAGTGTGATGCGGAACCGGTCCCGCCGCAATTCCTTGAATCCAGGTTTCAGTGTACTTCGACTCAGTTAAAGTTCCAGTGAAACATTGTTTTTTTACTTTTTCAGAAAAAAAGTATACATTTATAATTAAAATATTATATATACAATTTCATTGAGGGGGAATATACACCTGGAAACGGAAAAAAGGTAATTTTCGTGAATATTTTCCAAGGAAACTATTGCAATGATCAGAACGAGGATTTTCCTAGTTAAAAAAATACACTTTCAAGAATGTTTTCAATTTTTTTCTATTTGAAAATGCTGTAAATTCACGGAGTACTTGAGTCGTCTACAGAGTGTCGTAAAAAAATCTGCCATAGCGGTAGCGAGTGGAATTTCGTAAAAAATCATGTGAAAGAAAAAACCAAAATAGGATACTAAAATAGATAATATTATCTTGTCTTTGTCATAGCCGCTATAAAAAAAATCGGTTTTTGACAAATTGGCGGACGCTTGAACTCAACGTAGCTATTTTTCAGAAAAAATCCATTCGTATTTTGACCAAAACAAAAAAAATAAAAATCGGAAAAAAAAATCTTATGACCAAGACTAGATAATTAGGGTGGGGTACAAAAATTCGACGGACAAATATTTCGAAGGTCCGAAAGTTCGAATTTCACGAGTACGAACGTTCGAATAGCGAAGGGCCGAAATAGCGAACGCGAGAAAAGTGAAAGCCGAGAGAACCGTTCACGCGGGCCCCATGCGTAAGAGAGAGAGGAGGCGCATCTCTCTTTCTCTTGCACATGGGGCCCACGTGAGCGGTTCTCTCGGCTTTCGCTTTTCTGGCGTTCGCTATTTCGGCCCTTCGCTTTCTGAACGTTCGTAATCGTGAAATTCGAAATCTCGGACCTTCGAAATATTTGTCCGTCGAATTTTTGTACCCCACCCTATAATTATATATACAATAACCACAAAAAATTTGAAGCCAATCGGTTCAGTGGTTTTCAAGATATTTTGCATAACAGTTATAAAAACGTTGTTTTGAGAAAAATATCATCTTCACGTGCATGTACGCAATGAATGCAAATACTCTTTGGTCTACAACTTTGTCATTTCTTGGAATTTTTCCTTGAAATTTTAAGAACCCAGACTTTAAGAAAATGTAAAAATTAAACAGTCGATTTTTCGGACCCTGCCAGGTGTACATTCCCCTTTAAATGTAATGGCTTATTCTAGGTTTGATTAGCGAATGAGCGTCCCCTATAATCCTAGAACTAATAACCCATTTTTTTTGTCTTTAAACTACAAACCGGGGTGAATATATACCCTACGGGTTTCTTGTTCGTAAAATCGTTCTGAATGCAGTCATTTGACTCCTAAGTACATGGATCTTTTTGTTTTTTTCATGCCAAAGAGAATGGTGAAGAGCTAATTTCAATTTCATCAAGGTTTAGTTGGTGAAAAATCGATAAATACCTAAAAGTGCTGAAAAACGGTCAAAACGTCATTTAACAAACAAAAATTCGCAACTATTTTTCTAATCAATCGATTTTCAAATTTCACAGGTGGTTATAAAGAGGACACATGAGGCTTTCAGAAAAAAATACCATAATGATATTTTGTCAAAAAAGTGAAAATGCAAAAAATTGGGAAATCGTCTTCACTCCGTCACAGCAAACAAGGAACTGAGTGGTCTCGTGACCTCGCTCTAGTGTTAGAACCTTGAACTGAATTATGGTCCAGTTCCTGAGTCGATCATTATAGTCATTATAGTAGTCCAGTCATTCTAGACTTTTTCGATGCAATAACTCCGACAAAGCGGGAGATCGTTTTATCTACTTTATTGTGACCTCAATAACATAAACCTAAGTTTTCTCCCTCGAGCGTAAACCGGAAGTTATAGTAATTTCAAAATAAATATGCCAAATTTACGTTTTTCTCGAATAAATCGTACAGGATCAATCGTACAACCAAAGTAGTTATTATCAATCTTAAAGATGAGGAAATTCCCTACAAAACTAAAAAAATAATCATTGTTGGACGGCAAAAATTAGCTGCGCTAGTGTCGATCAAAGTTAGATGTTATAGCGAGTGCCGAGTAATTTCACAAAAAACCTGAAAAATTTGCGTTATACATGAATAAAACGTTTATATTTGATCGTACGACCAAAATAGTTATTATAAATCTTAAAGAAGATAAAATTTGCTACAAAACTTTAAAAAAAATTCCAATACGATGAAAATTGGCTGAGTCAGCGCCGATCAATGTTTGACTTTATAGTGATTTTCAAGCATAAGCGACCGCCACGCCACCCTTCTTTTACTTGTAACTTCTATCCAGTTTACTTAATCGAAAAAACTCCGAGAATAAACGTTGTAGAGTATAAAATTACCTACATTTTGAAAAAAAAATCAATTGTCTAGGTCTAATATTTTCGGTATTAGCGTTATCGATAATTGGACGATTGTTTATTGTACGTTATATCTCGATTTTTCGACGTTAGCTGATTTACATTGACTACATATTTAAAAAATGTATACTAAAAAAAATAGTCAAAGTTACGATCTGGAGGCTGTCTCATACAAGAAAATATATATATACAATATATATGGGTTATTCCATGTCAAATCAACCAAGAGTTGGAATCAACCCCTTGCAATTTCGATTAAATTTGGTCAGAAGTTTTCGTTTTTAATAAAACGAAGTTTTAACAAAGGAAAAAAGTACTTACATTTTTTAAGTTTTTTTTTAAATATCTCGAAAACTAGTATAGTTATTAAAAAATCGTTTTGGGTTCGTCTTGAAGAATATACTTGTGGCTACGAAAAAAAAATATTCCGAAAAAAAAATTTTTAAATGGAATTTGGAGAATTTTGAATCTTCAAAAATCTTGAAAATTCAAGTTCCGTATTAAATTTTTGGTTCTTTTTTTTAAATATAATACCTTGTACTGATCTTGAAAGATCCTGAAATTTTCAGAATTTTTTTTTCAAAAATATGAATTTTAGAATTTTTAAAAATCGTGTAAATCCACGATCAATATTAAATTTTTGGTTTAATTTTTTTTGGTATATTACCTTGTACTGATCTTAAAAGATCCTGAAATTTTCACGATGGTGTTTCTTTGTTTAAAAAATATAAATTTTTGAATTTTGGTAAAAAAGAATTTTTTTTCTACCAAAATACTGTAATTTCAACTTTTTTTACTGCTTAAAATTACAAAACTACATAATTGCTCAACTTTACTTAACTGAGAGGTAAAACAAAAAAATTTTTTTACCTACAATTCAAAAATTTATATTTTTGAAACAAAAAAACACCATCCTGAAATTTTCAGGATTTTTAAGATCAGTACAAGGTATTATATATAAAAAATTGAACCAAAAATAACATATATTACACCTAGGAGTTGAAAAAATATGATTGAATAACCATTTTATACAGCGTAAATAAACAAAACAAAAAATTAATAAGAAATTTTGTTTTTAATTGCATTAAAAAATGATGTTATGTTTGTTAATAAATGTTTACCGTAAATAATCATTTTTTTTTGTATACATTTTTTTAAATGTAAATCAGCTAACGTCGAAAAATCGAGACATAACGTACAATAAACAATCGTCCAATTTTCGATAACGCTAGTTCCGAAAACATTAGACCTAGAAAGTTGAATTTTTTTTCAAAATGTAGGTAATTTTATACTCTACAACGTTTATTCTTGGCATTTTTTCCGATTAAGTAAACTGTATAGAAGTTACAAGGCAAAGAATGCTGACGTGGCGGTCCCTTACGCTTGAAAATCACTATAAAGTCAAACTTTGATCGGCGCTGACTCAGTCAATTTTCATCGCATTCGAATTTTTTTTTCTAGTTTCGTAGCCAATTTTATCTTCTTTAAAATTTATAATAATTATTTTGGTCGTACGATCAATCATACACGTTTTATTCAGGTATAATGCAAATTTTGCAGGTTTTTTGTGAAATTACTCGGCACTCGCTATAGCATATAACTTTGATCGGCGCTAGCTCAGCCAATTTTTGTCGTATAACAATGATTTTTTATTAATTTTGTAGGGAATTTCGTCATCTTTAAAATTGATAATAACTACTATGGTTGTACGATTGATCCTGAACGACTTATTCAAGAAAAACGTAAATTTGGCATGTTTATTTTGAAATTACTATAACTTCCGGTCCACGCTCGAGGGGGAAAACTCAGGTTTATGTTATTGAGGTCACAATAAAGTAGATAAAACGATCTCCTGCTGTGTCGGAGTTATTGCAGAAAATAGGCCTTTTTTTAGTCTAGAATGACCGGACTAATAATGTCACTGACTAACTTAGGGACGTAGTTCAGAGTTCGCCTGGGGTAGATATCTACCCCGGTTTGTAGTTCTAGGGTTAAGGGACGAGCCCAATTAAATTGAAGAAATCCTATATTTAAGTAAAAAATCATTTGTTCACTCCATGTTGTGTATTTTACAGACCGTGTATCCGAAATCGGTTTACCACGTGCCAATCTAAAAACACTCGACGCTATCATACTACAAATTTACACTTCGTCTTGTTCCATAAATGCTCGTTTTCCTCAACCAAACTAAAGACAATGATTTTTCATGTCCTAATTAAATGGCAAATAGAAAAACTCAATGAATTTTTCTGTTAACTATAAAGAAAATCGGACATAGCGTTCTTTTCACGGCTCTCAATATTATAGTATAAACTATAATTTCATCAAAGGGAGGTCAAAAAAAAAACATTTTCTTTTGAAACAGTCTGGAGTCACATCTTCAGTTTCTATTTTTACAGAAATGAAAAAAAGTCGGAGCCTCTTTTTGCTTTTTCTTTCAAGTAGCGATGAGCGTTTTTAACCATTTCATAAAAATAAAAAGAGTCCACAATTCGGTTTTTACAATAATAGATACTGCGGGAGTTGGCCACCGTTATAGTAATTTTTTGTTTCTTCGATTGACTTTGGAATTTTCTCATTTTTCGCTTCATATTTGAAATGTTTTCATTTTAGAAAATTCATAGTATTCCCGAACACGTAATTCTTAGTGTATGATTTTTTATATTCAATATATATAATGCAAATAATGCAAATGATTTTCACTTGCACACCTTTACACAATTCAATTATAAACGGATTTGAAGATACTGCGGTCAGAGTAAAGTAAGCAATGGAGACGGATTCCCGTTACGCTTTTTTCGTCATTTTTGACATTTCAGAAAATGGAAAATTGAGAAAAGTGCGATCACAAACCCTCTGTCCAAAATGAAAAGAACCAATAATGAAACTAACGGTTTCTTCGAAGTAAAAAAAAACACATGTAAATATTACAAATTCATGTAATTGCTTCAACAGAAAAATGTCTTTCAATATAAAAAAATATGTCATTCGTGACGACAGAACGAGAAAATCGCACCAAGCGCGGTATCCATATATAGTTGTGTCAATAGTAGATAAATTACGCGGGTTCAAGCGTTTTGGATGTGACCGTATATACGGATGTCATGTGATTTCAGTGGGATGAATGTAACAACTTTCATCATTGCCAATCATTCTGAATCCTACTTATAACATTCCGACGAATACACTAACGTTAAATTCAGTTTAGCTGTGAGTCATCTTTCACCAGAATCTTTCGGTTTCATCGATAGCCGAAACGTTGTGTATATTCTATTCACTATTAATCATTACGATTACAATTTTTTTTTCTTATCACTTGCTTCACTCTCGGCATCGTTATATACAATTTAACTGAGCAATGGAAGCTGATTCTCATTACATAAAATTGTATTATTATCGGATCTTAGTTTCACTGTGATTAGTTTCAATATTTCACTATTTTTATACAAACTAAATGAGAAATTATTTGGAATTTTAATTCGATCATGTCATTAATAGTTAGTGAAGAGAGGAATCGGCTGCAATTCGGCCAATGGTTCCAAATAAAAATGGACAATTTTTTTGTATAACGTTTCGATCCTTATTCGGATCCTCTTCAGATTTATTATTTCTAAAAATTACATTCATCTTAGTCTTATTTTGTATAATAGGTTTTGATATATTTTACATTATAAGCTTATGTGTTATGTGTCATGACTGACCTGAATTAGTATGGGTAATTTTCGATTATTTGATGAATCTTGGATGATATTCATTATGAATTGATTGTATTAAGACGGGTCGTTTTTTTGCGATCCTTGATATCTGCGATAGAGAGGTTTTTGATATTTTAGTGCTTAGTTGATGTTCTTTGTGAGAAGGTGTGTACGTTTTATTTACCTATGATTTTCGTATTTGATATTTTTCAAGATTCATTTTTGATCAAAATTAACAATTTTCATTACATGATGTGGTTAAACGGTCAAGATGTTTCGAGAGCTTAGTAGTGACTGAGTATTAGAGACGAGTGAGGAAGTATTTATATTGTTGGGGCAGTGCGATCGATTATTGAAGAGTTACGGTTGAGGAAGTTGCCGTTAATTATTTTTACATGCCGGACGAAATGTGGCAACGAGTCTTGAACCGCTTTTGAATTGATAACTGTTGGAGTGGGTAATAAGTTTCAAACCGATGGCTGGTAGTTTAAGGTTTTTTAGTTATTATTCAAAGTTTTATTAAATTATTAAATTATATATGCTGCTTAGTTTGTCGATGTCGGTTCTAAAATTAATCGCTTTGGAATGCGCTTTAATCTGTATCATTTCAAGAATTAATCGTTTTTTTAGCCATTAGTCATTATTTAAAATTTTGACATCGTCAAATTTAAAATTGTGATTGAATTCGATTCCGTGTTTAGCTAACGCTGTATTCTGTGTGTTAGTGTGTTTTAGACTATTTTTGTGTTCGTTCATTCTGGTTTTTAGATATCTTTTTGTTTGTCCTATGTACAATGCATGACAATCGTTACAATCGATTTGGAAAACTACGTTGGATGTATTCATCTTGTCTATTTTGTCTTTTGTGAAACCGATGATAGAGCGAATGTTGTGTTGGTTGTTGGTGACTAATGTTATATTGAATTGTCGAAAGAGACGGATTAGTTGGTGGTGAATATTTTCAGTATATCCCTGTTGAAAAAGACCGATAGGACTGATAGAATCTGTTAGAATTAGGGACATATACACACTAAATTTCAATAGAGATTTATGGGGATTTATAAGATTCTATCGGTTCATATCGGTCTTTTTCAACAGGGATGGTTAATTTATCAATCTAGAGGAGTCGAATGTGTTGTTCGTATTTGATTGTGCATGAATTAATGATAGTCTTCGTCTTATTATCTTTTCTGTAAAGGAAATTGGATAACAGTTTTGTGTCATTGTGTTTTTAATTCGTTCAATGTTTTTTTGGTGAAAGGAAACATGTGATAGTTTTATCGCTCTATCTACTAATATCGTTATAATTATTTTTTTTTACTAAAAGGGTGGTGAGAAAAGAGGTTTATGAATCGACCTGACCAGGTGGGTTTTCTGTACCAGTCGGTAATTATTGAGTTGTTTTTTTCGGATTAGTAAGATATCTAGAAATGGTATTTTGTTGTTTGTTTCTATTTCAATTGTGAACTGTAGTTTAGTGTGATACGAGTTGAAGAGATTAAGTGTTGATTCTATGTTGTCCGTGGGAAGAGCTATGATAATATCGTCTACGTATCTTTTATAGATTGGTATCGTGAATCTAAGTTTTTCCAGGCGGTTTGTTTCCAAATCGATCTTAACAATGTTTGATAATATCGGAGCTAACGGTGAACTCATTGGTAAGCCAAATATTTGTTGATATATTTTGTCGTTAAAGATAAAGAAGGTTGAGAACATTATGAATTCTATTGTTTTTATTATTTCGTAAAGTGGAAATTTTTCTGAGAAAAGATTTGATCGTTCTTGGAGGGTTTGTATGACTAATTCTAAAGGCACATTAGTGTAAAGTGAGACGACATCAAAGGAAATAAGTTTGTAGTTATCGGCTATAAAGATGTTCGGTACCAATTTTTTTAACTGAGAAGCTGTCTTGGACGTATGAGTTTGTTGCGTCTATTAATTTTGAGAGTTTTTTTTTGATGAATTCGGCTAATTTATGTGTAGAGCTATTAATAGAAGATACTATTGGACGTAGCGGATAATTTTGTTTGTGAATTTTTGGAAGACAGTATAATCGTGCTAAGTTACAGTTTTCTGCTTTTAAATGATTTTATGTGGTTTCATCTATTATTTTGAGGTTTTTCCGACTCGTGAGAATTTGGTTAACGCCTTTTTGTAGTCTGCTAAGTGGGTTTTTATTTATGATTGTATATGTTGTTTCGTCTGCAAGTAAATTATGGGTTTTGGTAATGTAGTCTTGTTTATCTAATATAACGGTTGAGTTTCCTTTATCTGCTCTTGTAATTATTAATTGAGGATTGTTTTTGAGGAAAGTAGATCTATAATTTTGATAATTTTGTTGGTGTTAAAGAATGACTTTAGAGTTTTTACTTTATCAATGAATTTGGTGAATTTCTTTCTAATTTCATCTTGTGTTGGTTTTTCTAGTAAACGATCTATTTTCGATTCAAATTCTGAGATGGTTTTGTAGATGTATGTTTTAATATCTATTGGTTTTATGTATAAAAAGCAAAATTTTTCACCTAATGATAAAAAGGTTGATATATGTGTTGGAATGTCTATGTTTGTTATATTGATCAGCCATTCTTTAACTTTATTGTTTGAGATTGCTGATTCTATGTTAGTTAATAGGTCATTAATTATGTTATTGCTTATGTTGTGTTGAGTATTGTTTGATGTCGCAGAATTAAAAAGATTAATATGTGATGTTGGTTTTTGCCTTCAATGTTGATATTCATCGTTTATGTTTCCTTGATTTTGATTCGATTGTGATGCGATTAATTCTTGAAATGATACAGATTAAAGCGCATTCCAAAGCGATTAATTTTAGAACCGACATCGGAAAACTAAGCAGCATATATAATTTAATAATTTAACAAAACTTTGAATAATAACTGGAAAACCTTAAATTACCAGCCATCGGTTTAAAACTCATTACCAAATATAACAGTTATCAATTCAAAACCGGTTCAAGACTCGTTACCACATTTCGTCCGGCATGTAAAAATAATTAACGGCAACTTTCTCAACCGTAACAAACACCCCTCCACTCTTCAATACTCGATCGCACTGCCCCAACAATATAAATACCTCTTCACTCGTCTCTAATACTCAGTCGCGACTAAGCTCTCGAAACATCTTGACCGTTTAGCCACATCATATAATAAAAATTGTTAATTTTGATCAAAAATGAATCTTGGAAAATATCAAATATGAAAATCATAGGTAAGTAACACGTACACACCTTCTCACAAAGAACATCAACTAAGTACGAAAATATCAAAACCCTCTCTCTCGCAGACATCAGGGATTGCAAAAAACGACCCGTCTTAATACAATAATTTCATAATGAATATCATCCATGATTCATCAAATTATCGAAAATTACCCATACAAATTCAGGTTCGTCATGACACATAACACATAAGCTTATAATGTAAAACATATCAGAACTTATTATACAAAATAAGACTAAGATGAATGTAATTTTTAGAAATAATAAATCCGAAGAGAATTCTAATAAGGATCGAAACGTTATACAAAAAAATTGTATATTTTGATTTGGAACCACTGGCTGAATCGCAGCCAATTCCTCCCTTCACTATTGATCTAGACGGCTGCATATCCAAACCAACACATGAATAATTAGATCGAAATTTCAAAATATGAAGACTACTTCTATTTCATCCAAACCGTTTTATTTTTAATTTGCATGCCGTAATGAAAAATACATTATCGATTTTAAAGTCGGTCGAGGAAGATTTTGCCAAGCCAATCAAAAATCATGAAGTAAAACAGCAACATGCAAAGTCGCATCCTTACATATTTTCTTATGCAGGACAATTTGGTTATATCATAGACAATCAATTGATTTTTTTTTACATCTTGAGCATAGATTATGAATAAATTTGTTGGCTTCCGGATGGATGCCACATTCGGTTTCAGCAATGTTCTGACGTTTCACAAATGTTGCAGTTTGGGAGGACGCTGTGCCCAGATCGGAGCTCAGAACCAGAACCTCTAAGCCCTCCCTGTTGAAAAGGACCCATATGAACCGATAGAATACTATAAATCCTCATAAATCCTCATAAATCTCTATTGGAATTTCGTGTGCTCTTGTCCCTGATTCTAACAGATTCTAACAGTTCTATCGGTCCTTTTCAATAGGGTTGATGATACAAACTGCAACGTTTGCGAATGTTTGGTATGTTGCTGAAACCGACTGCGGCATCCATCCGGAAGCCACCAAACTTAGTTATGACTCTGGCTGCGAGAGCCTTAAAACTATACTTGATGATAGATATATAAAAAAAGGAATTTGTCTAAAGTAACGTTAGAAACAAGCGTGGTAAAACTCGACAAATACAAATTTTTATGGCCTTGGTGAAACGCGCCTCTATTAGTTGTCACGTCACGATGCAAGCCCCATTTGGCCCGCCCGTTTTTCGATAATGCTAGCGGGCTAGTGCGAGTGAGACAGATAATTGTTCGACAAGTTTTTTGGCGATGTTTGAGAGTTCGCAAACTTTTTGAAGCTCTCCCTGTTGAAAAAGACCGACATGAACCGATGGAATACTATACATCCTCATAAATCTCTATTGGAATTTCGTATCCATTTGTCCCAGATTCTAACAGTTCTATCGGTCTTTTTCAACAGAGCTGTCACGTGATTATTATTTTTAGGATTAAAACGAACATATCGAAAAAAAGTCTTGAATTAGAATATTCTGAAATCCCGGATAGCGCATAATTAGAAAATTTATTGTTAAATTGTCCTCTGCGAGAAATTTGATTCAGATAGCCCATTTGCACCTCGAGCTATGCTGAAACATTTTTCTGTTTTTTGCGTCGTTTGGGATGAAAAAAATTGTTGTTATATTATCGTACATCGGCTCAAAACAACATCTATATCTGTTTCTCAACGCCGACATTCCTTTTTGGCTTGCGAAAAATCACATCACACCCTTTCACAGTATGGGCTTTACGTACTGTGCCATACTTACTGTGCTTTACGCACTGTCTACTCGCATCATAACGTCGAAAACGTGAATAGTAAACACCCGAACACTCGACTCGGTAAAGTCCGAATTTTCAGAAGGCCATAAAATCGTAAATAATCATTGGAAACATTTTTTAAAAATTATCTGAGATTGTCGTTTATTCCAGGTCGTGTATCTCAGATACTATTTTAACATCCCTGTTAAAAAGGACCGATATGAACCGATAGAATACTATAAATCCTCATATATCTCTATTGGAATTTCGTGTGCATTTGGCCCTGATTCTAACAGCCCTATCGGTCCTTTTCAACAGGGATAAAAAGATATTATACAACCGAATTCAAAATATGTAAGCACAAAAGTTGCTTCGACTTCATATCCATCGTAAATAAAGCAAAAAATGATGACATATCCCTTAAGCATATAGATTGCGTCGATCTAATTTACATTTGTTACTATTCCGTTACATATTAGCATTACTATTTACTTGATACCATTTATTGAGTTACTACACTAAGTGATTATCGATGAAGTATAAACATTTGTTACGGATAAACGACCAGTTTGTTCGCCGTTTATACATTGAATAATGTTAAGGTAAAAGATCATATCAATATGTTAAATCGTTAATACGTTCATTCATTTATCTCATAGCCGTAAAGTATTATAACGAGTTATTGACTTATGATGTTTTCGCAAATCTTATTGGATATTATTAATTTTAGGCCAGTCGAGCCTAAACTTCCTTCTGGGAACTGTCGTTTATAATGAATGAAGGAAAAATAAACTTTTAAAGGGATATCTTTATGATTTTTCTGTATTTATCTTATGACATTCTGCCGAGGGAATTCTTTAGATCTTAAGGAACCAAGATTAAGGTCATATGAAAGGTTCCTGATAAATTGGTGGCTCTGATAATAATGAACTTTCTATTAGGTACACCTTCTATTAGGTGTACAAATAAATAATCCAAATTATTTTAAGCAATTATGAAATAAATTCTAAATTGGATATATTTTCCCACTTTTTTGTGATTATGCAATGTCGACAAACAGCTATTAAAAATAATATGATTTGACATGATTGAGTTTAGTAGAGTCGAGAATGACCACAGATAAGGTGCATATCCGACACTGCATTTTTTACGAATTCTTACAAGGAACAAATTCTGCATGAGCATGAAAATTGATTTGTTCCTTTCTCGGCGCAGGTGCTGTATCCAATTATATCTGCGCATTTGGGTTTAAGGCCGGCGGTCCATTTAGATGGCCCGAATTCAGCCGTTTTTTGGGAAGCGTTGTTGGACAGGAAAAAAATAATTAGCCAAATGAACTTTTGAGGATAGGTGTATGTATATTCGAACTAAAAAAAAAAAAAAATTTGTACAATCTTCTGAATTGTATTTTAAGTCCCGTTATCAATGTATTTGTAGAGCGCCTCACCGCTGACGCGTCCAATTTCTGCGCAGAATACAGCTCGCAATTTTTGTCTGAAAAACAAAAACCAAAAAGATTATTAATTCTAATGAAATTGTCTTCGATATGAACCAGAAAAATTGGGAGAAATACGTAAAATCCGAATATTTCTGGAAGGTAGAAACAAAAGTGATTTTTCAAGGAAAAAAAACTGTTCAATTGGGTAGAAAAGTCACTTAAAAAAAGTTTTTTTGAAGTTTTTTTTTAGTTCAAATAGTAGAGAAAACGATACCGAAAATAACACATTTGAATGGAGTCGATAGCTCGTTGACTTTTTTTTTGCAATCGTGCACAAAAATTAGATAGACCCGTCCCTGGGCTGAGCACTACGACAAAGGGCGGGCAGCTGCTCGACGCCCCGCTACGTTTAGATCTATATCTGTGAAAATGCTTCTAATTTCACCTTGAAATGTTGTGTACATGTTCTTGAATATATAAGCTATTGATTTAAGGAAAAAAAAATTAGACAGACAGCGTAACGTTCAAATAAATGGAAATCGCATGTATCTCGAAATGGCGGATGTCAACAGACAGGTCCCTGGGCGGAGCACTACGACAAAGGGCGCGCAGCTACTCGAAGCCCCGCCACGTTTGGGTCTACATCTGTGAAAATACTTCGAATTTCACCTTGAAATTGTGTGTACATGTTCTTGAATATCTAAGCTATTGATTTAAGGGAAACAAAAATCGATTTTTTCAACCTTCTAAATGGACCGCCGGCCTAAAAGCGATCATTTCAGTCTAATTGACAAACAACGTCCTTGAGGCCGTCGAAGTGCGCCAACGATAATTTGCAATTACTCGCTGCAAATTCGGCAGAAGCGCAAAAAGAGCTTGCAGAACATATCATCATTGTACCATGGGTCGTACCATGGTCGTTCCACAGTCGTAGACGTTGTATGATCGTTTTAAAATTGCACGGTCTGTCAGGATGCCTACATGAGATGGTGTTCAGAAAAGCGTGTAATTATCGGAGCAAGAGACCCTCATCGCACGGTCAAGCTCTCACTGGACTCTGCATAATTCGTGGCTCTCGCACCTCTATCCCCTCCTTACGGTGGCTCTCGCTGGCGCACGGTGGGGAATTTTCACGAAAACGTGGCCATAAGTCGAAAGAAAAATTTTCCCATCCAGGTATAATGACCCGAGGGATTGGTTAAGAACTAAATTCTGCACAAGATGCTCGCTGTCCCATATTTTTATTCCTCATAGTCCTTGAGATATTTCAGTTCAAAGTTGACCCTCGTCGGAGATGGTTGCGTGCGTCAAAATCGCTCTCTCATTGAATATAACTTTGAAAGGATATAACTCAAAAGTGTGAAGTGATAGTTCATGTTTAAAAAATGGATACTGTTCCTCAAGGTATGTAGAAATTTTTGCTTATTTTACAATTGAAAAAAAAATATTTGTTGTCCATGTTTATTTAATGTAACGATAGTTTCAAAAAGGGCCTTCGTTCGGAAATAAATTTTGACTTTCCGCATGCTTTTAGTACAGAATTCCAAGCAATTCCAATTTCGTTTTTTTTTTAATTGTAGCTTAGAATCTAAGCTTTTAAATGGCGTATCTCATAGAGTGCGCAAGCATGCGACGGGTGCTCTAGAGCATTTTTTGTGAGCGTGTGCGTGTTCCGAGAAGAAGCGACGCGACGCGACGCGACGCGCTGGCTCTCTGCGTGCCATGTACATGCTTGGGTCAAGAGAGCGGGGCGCGGCGCGCGGGGCAGGTGGAATACATATTAACATAAATATATATTTCATGAAAATCCTGGTAACCTGGTTTAGCGTGCGTACCAGTGATCAGCAGTATCGATTATTTCGTCAACGTTATTGATAATGTTAATTTTTTTTTTCGAAAATTGATCACTAGTCAAAAAAACAGATCTGATTTGTTATGAAAATTCGTAATTGACGGAAAAATATTAGTAATTTTTTCAAAAAATAATAATAATTAGCGACAAAATGTTTCTAATTTTTCCAAAAAAAATTGTAATCAGCGCAAAAATATTACTACGTTTTTTTTTCTAAATGCAGTAATTGGTGAGGAAAATATTACTAACTAATAAAAAAAACAGTAATTTGTAGAAAATTATAACCGAATGCCCAAGAGTCGTGTATGTCTTAGCATAATTCAGATCACAATGCCATTTAATTTACGAAATACTGTTCTTGCTTTACAGATTCTGGAGCTCCCCCCATCAAATTTACGCGGAGGGAGATCTTTTTGATTATGAAGAAGTACTTGACCGCGACTTTCGAGAAGCAGTTAGACCATCTGGTAGAAGAGTTGTCGAAGAGAAGTAATTGCGCCATTGAAATTCACCAGCATACCAAGCGAAATTTGTCATGGTTATTTTCCAAAATGCGCACAAGATGGCTACAGTCAGGAAGAAAAATGACAAATTTTCTTACCAAGTATCAGGAGTGGCTACAGACGGATGTAGTCTTTTTTGCTGATTCAAAACTGGATGAAGCCAGCACACGTGGTCGTCCTTCTCTTGACTTTGCTGCCTTAAGTGAGCGATCAAACCGACGAAAAACAAAAGAACTTTGTGACAGTCATAGCTCAGAGGAGTTGTGCTATGCGGCGCAAATGAGTCTACGCGCTTCCGGAGACTTGGATTTGTCGAAAGTGATCAGAGACGCTATAACACCCACACCTGCACCTACATCATCAAAGACAGAACATACTCCGTTATCAATAGATGAAGCTCTTTCGGTTATCGTCGAAGCCAAACTCAGCAGACATCAGTATAATGTTATAAGAAACTCGATGAAAGATCATAACTGTCATTTATATCCAAGTTACGAAGCAATCAGAGAGGCCAAAGCATTGTTACCCACCACGATCCCATTATTAGCGAGCCCCAGTATTGCGGACGCAAATGATTAAGCGGATTCCGATTCACGTAGTTGATGTAATTTGCGGTAATAAAGACTTTGTTTACTACATTATGGGAGAATAATAATTTTCCCCGAAATTTCCTAACCTATTTTCCATATTTTCAGTCTTGCAACTTGTTGATATAAATATTGATATCAGAACCGTAATCAGCGACCTCAAAACCATGAGAAAAGTGCCACCATTTTGTTTTTATAAATTTCGATATCAGATTCGTAATCAGCGACCCCGAGAACATTGGAAAAATACATTTTTAATCGAATTTTTGACGAATTTCGTGTTTCGATCGGCCATATTGAAGCCGCCATTTTGTTTTGATAAATTTTGATATCGGAATCGTAATCAGCGACCCCGAAAACATTGGAAAAGTACATTTTCAATCAAATTTTTGACGAATTTCGTGTTTCGATCGGCCATATTAAAGCCGCCATTTTGTTTTTATAAATTTCGATATCAGATTCGTAATCAGCGGCCCCAAGAACGTGAGTATACCAAATTTCACAAAACTCCGGTAAAACCCGGATTTATGGCCACGTTTTCGTGAAAATTCCCCACTGTGTGGCGCCAGCGAGCGCTTCTTGTCGGTTCGCTTGAGTTCGCTTCGAAGATCTCTTCAATACGGGTCGATTAACGACATATTCTCTCCTTTATCTTCGCGGATTTCTACCATGAGAAAGGAGAGTGATCGATTTACCCCCGATCATCCTTTCATCTCTCGGCCTCCTCGTGATCTACTTCAGGGGAAATCTTCGATAATAACTTCAGTGTGATTCTCCTTGAAAAAGACTTCTGTACTCAGAGCTCTTCACTTCACAACTATAATCAATCATTTTCGTTTCTCGATATTTCTTTCTTTCTTGAATTACCTCTTGGACGATTTACGACCGTCCAAGAGCGATACCAACGGTTTGGTTTTGAATAGTCACTTCACGGAAAAGATTCGGTGGAATTCGGTGCAGTTTTCATTCGCTAACTGGCGAAATAATTATTCATACGCCATGTGGCGTCGCACGCGGCATCCGCCATATCGAGATGCATGCGATTTCTATTTATTTGAACGTTACGCTATCTATTTTTTTGATTATAAAACGAACATTGTTAATAAATATAGAATTATTGTGTGCACGCGAGTGAGTTCTTTTCTTTTCCGGCGATTCCTCGAGCACCTCGTGTTTCTCAATCTCCAACATTTCCCCCCAATTTCCCAACCAGAACAATTCAGGCATTTTTCCGAGCAGATGGGAAAGATCCAGAAAAAAGGAAAATAAGCTCCGCACGAACTCACTGAAACCAACAAAAATAAACGAGTGGCAGCGTATCTTTCTCTCCTATAAGTAGTGTTACGTCCCAACCCTAGCGGATTGGGTGACGATGTTTTCACCCTGAAAAACCACTGAATCACGGTGATTTTTTACGGTGACAAAGTGCCCACAAAATCACCGAGATCTTGGTGATTTTAAGGTGATTCCAACGTGATTCCACGGTGATTGTCACGGTGATTTTGTGACGGTGACAATCACCGTGAGAATCACCGTGGAATCACCTTAAAATCACCAAGATCTCGGTGATTTTGTGGGCACTTTGTCACCGTAAAAAATCACCGTGATTCAGTGGTGACTTCATCCACTAGGGAACCAGCGAGTTTTCCATCTCGGTCAAGAAGGGGCAATCCCTTCCTTTACACGTTTTTCGGAAGAACTGCGTTATGTTGGACAGGTGGCCTTTTTGAGCCTAACCTCGCGGAAATTTGCTCAGGACGGCCGTGAGAGTGTATTTATTCGTAACTCGGTTTCAAGGCAATGAATAAATTGAGAAATATAGTTCTCGCGAATAAACGGGGATCTCGATTAAACCGTTGTCGTGAATCCCTCAAATTGAATAGGGTGATTTATTTCAGCCGGGGAAAATTTAATTCGTGAAAATTTTTTAACTGGGACGGATTTTTGTTGATTTTTAAAATAAAACCATCACATTAATGTAACCAGAATGACCAAACTAAAAATCATAAGCATAGTCGCAATTCGAAGCTCGACCAGTGGACTCATGTTGAATAGAATGAATGAATTTAATAAGGACTTACTTTCGGGAATAATAGTCAAGATTTGACAACAATATCACCTTTCACAAACAAAACGAGATTATTTCCTTTCGGAAATAATTTGGATTTATCAACAAAATCATTTTTCGAGAATAAGGTTCCTAAACGAAATCATTTTTTTTTTTCAGAAGCGATCATGATACCAGAAGGAAAATTATTGTCCAAAAATAAGAATTTAAAATGAAATTATTTTGTTTGGAAATAATCAAAATTTGAGAACAAAATTAATTTTCGAAAATAAGAATTTGAAATGAAATTATTTTTCAAAAATTATAAAAATTTAAGAACAAGTTAATTTTCAAAAATAAGAATTTAAATTGAAATTATTTTTCAGAAATTATTTAAAATTTAAGTACAAAATCAATTTTCGGAAGTAAATATTTAAAATGCAACTATTTTTCGGAAATAATCAAAATTCAGAAACAAAATTAATTTTCGAAAATAAGAATTTTGAAAGAAAATTATTTTTCAGAAATTATTAAAATTTAGGAACAAAATTAATTTTTGAAAATAGGAATTTGAAATGAAATTATTTTTCGAAAATTATTAAAATCCAAAAATTCACTTTTCAGAAACGGCTTTCGAAAAGTTTAAGATTAAAAATTCATTTTTCAGAAATAGAAACGAAGTTATTTTTTCCTTCCAGAAAGAATTCAAATTCGAAACAAATTATTTTTCATGGAAATGAAATTTTGAAACAAGATTATTTTTAGAAATAGTTAAAATTCGAAGCAAAATTATTTTTCATGGAAATATTCCTTGAAAACGATTAAATCCAAAATTCATTTTTCAAAAATGGAAATGAAATCATTACAATTTGCGAAATTATTTCTCAGAAATATTTTCCAGAAATACTTTAAGTTCATGATTTATTTTTAGAGATAGAATTTAAAATGAAATTATTTTTCGGATCTAACAAGAATTTGAAGCAAAATTATTTTCTTGAAATCGGAGAAACAGAGAGAAAATTTAAATTATTCATAGCTCGCTAGATTCGTCGTGTGGAAAATGAACACGAGATTGGGAAGATTTATTCCTGATGATCGAATAGGTCATGATGAAAATCACAATAGCGAGTACGATAATGACTGCGATCCGTAACCACGCTGTTAATTCTTCCGTTTTAATCATCTTGAGGTTAACGTTAAATAATTAAAAGGAAAAACAATTTCAGAATGAACTGTCATTTCTTCCGCCAGAACCTTTTACCTGCAGAACCATTATGCCTATCAACAGGCTACACAAAATGAAAAAGAAAAGCAAAACGGAAATCGCGATTTTTAATTGGAATATCCCCGATACGTACATGAAAGCTCCTGAACCTTCAGAGTATCAAAAGCTTTGCACGATCAGAGACACCCAGTATATCACACGCAAGGTGCATCACGAGCTAGTCATAACGGGTGTCCAAAATGAATTTAAACTCGACGGCAAAGAATAAATGCATTGAAAATTGATTCTTTAGTGAAAAATTTGGATTTCGAAATTCTCATGCAAAAGACATTTTTTAATTCTTACCTTATGTTGTTCTCTTTGGAGGGGTGAGAAATAGCAGACGAACTGCAATGCCGATGGATCGAACGATGTAGATGAGTCCAGAGACTATGGATTGAACGATGGAAGATGAGTCCAGAGAACGATGTTTTGTGCGATGGATCGATGCACAAAAGAATAAACGATTCGAGCAATAGATCGATGCACAAAAGAATAAATGATTCGAGAGAATTCAGCACAGTGTTTGCGAATTAGGCGTGATAATTTTTGGCTGTATTTTCCACAATGTCACAATACAAGGATTCACAATTTTTCACAATTCATTAACTGTTAGTTGTTGTACAAACGAAACTCGCTCGATGCTCATGATAAATTTAATGAATAGTCAAAGTCGCAGCTTAATATAAATCACGCGCAAAAAATTGTGACACAAAAAAAATATTCGAAATTATAACTTAGCCGAAGCTAAATAATTATTAAAACACGCGTAAATGTTTAGCGGAAAATAATTGTCAAAAGTTACGTAAATGTTAAACGGTAATGTTGAACAAAAAAAAACACACTCAAAATATCGACAAAACTTATTCCACAGTTGACGATGTTACGTCAAAAATGGGAGTTTTCGCGAACTATTAATAATTTTTGATGTATGATGTGTTGAATTTGATTGAGACTCTCTAGTCGTGGAAAAATTTCGGTACTACTCCTGGAATCAATCTCGAACACATCTGCCCCTGTTTTTGAGTCTAACCTTTCGGAAAATTACTCGGGAAATGGGCTTGGAATCACTGTTAAATTTTCAATTGCGTAAGGTATCTACTGAGATTTGAACTCGGGGTTTCGATATAATTTACTATTGGCTTTACCCCGAGGATCACTGTCGTTACTTTTATTGAACAAAGGGGTGATTGGAGGAAGATCAATTAGAATTAGTTTGTAAATAGTTATCGGATGTTTAAGGATTTCAGTGGAAATAATTTTGGGTTTTGGAGTCTCTAATTATTTCTGTGTCTGAAGGCAATGCCCGTACTCCGTGATAATTTGATTCAGATCCTTGAACAGGGTTTAACCTTTTTGGCCACGGATTCGAATATATCGCGTCGAGTTTACGTAATTGATATCTTCGTCCGGCTCTGCGTGTTCTTTTCTTTTTGCGCGATACGGGGGGGGGGGGTGACTCTCATGGGATTTAAGGGGAGAGTATCCAGGGTGAATCTCTGATGAGCGTGCAACCTGACGCAACCCTAGTCCCAACCAGATTTCCGCCAAGGAAAACGAAGGAGTGCAAAAATTTGGTGCGCGTGCAACCTTACGCAACCCTTGTCCCAACCAAACTTTGCGTAAGGAGAGGTAAACGAATACTTGGTGAGCGTGCAACTTGACGCAACTCTAGTCCCAACCAAGTTTTCCGCACGGAGGGGAGGACTACGAATAGTTGGTGGGCGTGCAACCTGACGCAACTCTAGTCCCAACCAAGTTTTTCGCACGGGGGGAGAGTAAAGTAAAGAACACGAATCCTCGGATGAAGTTGCAGATTTACACAACCGTACTGAATCGAATAAGTTGAACGAATAGTACAGAGAGAGTGGTAGGATTCTTACTTTAAATTTAATCTTTGGAGAGGAAAAATTCTTTGGATTGGATTTGTTAAATTGTTTAAACTTTTAATGAAATACCGAAAAGAAAAACTCAATTAAACTTCATTCTGTGACTATTGATGAGTCACTGGTTCGCGAAGTCTCAAACTTGATCAATTTGTTATCTAACCCTTCCCTGAATTTTATATTTTTTCCTCCTTTGTCGCGAATCTCGAATTCTCGAATGACACGATTTCAGCAATGGAAAGGGAAGAGGGGTCGAAAGGCCTTTGTTAAACTTCACGCGAATGAATTTTCCTCCTTCAAATTATCTCAAGGAAATGATTTAATTCAAGTTTTATGAAACTTGACTCAGTAATGCCGCAAGAACAATCTAGATTTAAGATTCACTTGGATAATGTTGAAACTTCTTCTTTTAAATTATTTTAATGAAATTGTTTTAAATAAAGCCTTTTATGGACAATTAAATTACCAACGCCGCAGGGGTAATATGAATTTAGGATCACTTGGATAGAGATTCCAAAAATAGAGATTCTCCAAAAATAATCAACTAACCGGTTTTTAATTGAATTTAATCGATCAATTCCGTCCGAATTTATGATATTCACTGTGTTCAATTTTTCCCGAACTATTCCTCACAATTTCACGAGAGGAAGATGAGGTTGTAATAAAACTTCACTTACTGGCTGAGATGTTCTCCAAACGGAAAGGGTGACAGCATTTGTAGACGCACCGGCGACTCAGACGGAAACGGTGAAGTTGAATCGGCAGTAGATCAAGGGCGTGGCAGGTTGGCGATGAAGTCAAAGAATTTGTCGATGCACAGAGTTTAATTTTCGAGATCCAAAATTTTATTCAAATTATTGTAAAAAGAAAGAAATGGTTAACAAAGATTCAGTCTTAAATTTCGCAATTCATTTAACAATAACCGCGATGTATACGTTATCCAATATTTCGTGGATTGCGGATGTCAAAGTAAAATAAACGAAAATTACTAAACAGAAAATAATAACTAGACAAAGGAAAATGAAGTAGAATAAAACGAGGTCCAACGTCTCTTCCGACATTCAGAGGCCAACCCGAAATCTCGAGAATTTAAAATAGAAGCAATTTCAATTCGACTCAGAATTCAAGATTTGAAATTCCGAACGGAAAAAAACTATCTTCCTTTGAAAATCGAGTGAAATTCTAAGTCCAAAACGAATTGATTTGGAAAATTCCAAAATCAAGAACGTCTTTGTCGAAAAATTTCGCAAGTTCAGCCCAAGAATGGATTCGATGAGTACGATGGGTTTCGTAGTTTCCACGTCGGAAAAAAGTCGAAGCAGTCTGCCGAGAGCCCTTTTTCCGGCCTTTATATACCCGTGATCCAGGCTAACCCGTTCGATAAAAGTGGGGATTGATGATAAAGACAGAGGATGCATTTTTCTGATGCAATGCATTTTCCTTTTCTATTTCGTGAGCTTCCCTTGAAAAATCGGGGTCATAGCGAGGGCGCTAGCGTAGATCACAGGGTGGGCCCTATACGTGTGGCTGCATCGCGGCGCGCGTGGCTGTATTGCGGTGCGCGTGGCTGTATCGCGGCACGTGTACCCCCACACATGTACACGCTTATGCCGCACGCTTCTTATATTCTTATTCTGTATATAATATTACTTTCTTATGAACAATTTTAATTTTAGTATTATAAATATTTTTTTAGTTGCTTATTTATCATGGATAGAATTCTTATATTTTCCTTTATATTTATCGTGTTGCGCATTTGTTAAAATTACCTTCCTTTCTTATATCTTATTGTTTGTTTAATTATTATTAAATGAAAAAAATTGTTGTCTTCGAATTGAACATCAGAATAGTAAATCCAAATGAATTGAATATTTGTGCGATATTTTTGCAGATTAAAATTACAATCCAAATTGTTATAAATAATTTTGTTGACAATTTTTTTGTGGATTTTGAATTGTTAGTGTTCAAGTATTTATGATTCAAAATTAATCCTGCGATTGAAACATCGTTTTCTTAGTTTTTATATTTTTATATTTTTTCCTTTGGGGTGTGGTCGCATAGGCTTCTTGTATGAGTCCACGAGAAAAAGGGGAGGTAGGGAGCTACGGCGCATGACTAGGAAAAACTCAACTCTTATTCGCGTCCTCTTTTCCTTCGAGAGAGAGAGAGAGACGGGAGATTTATTAGGTAGATAAAAAGAGTAAGGCTAGAATAGAGGGTGGAGAGTGGGGAGGCATTCGAACGGTCTCCGGGTAGCAACGAGAGCCAAGCTCCTTGCTTTGCCACGCAAACTCCGTGGATCGTCGAAAGAGTGGAGGGGATTATGTAAATGAGCTCTGCTTCTGCTCGTGGACTTCGGGGCGTTTTTGCTTTTTACTTCCTTCTTGATTTTAACATAGTTAAATAATATTTCGAGTTTGTAGTTATTTAAGTTAAATAATATAAGTTTTAACTTGTTTCTTCCGGAGTTTGATTATTGGATTTAGCATTAACCGAATTCGGTGCATAATTTTATTTCGCAATTGTAGGTTTCTTTAAATTGTTAATTCTTCGAAATATTATTTAACATTGCGTAACGATTTTCCCATTTGAGAGGAATAACTTTGAATGAGTATTTTTTTATCCTAGAGTATTTTCACGCGTATATTCCTACTCTTACTCACACATAGATAAATGACAGTGTGTATATTCTAGTGCATATATATATATATATATATATATATAGATATATATATATATATATATATATATATATATATATATATATATATGTACGCGTGCCCCGATACCTGTTTTGTGAGGTGTACAGAATTGGGTCTTAAGGACGGTTCGGGGTTTTTCGCGCCTTGCAACATGAGTGAGAGAGAGAGAGAAGGTCAAGAAACGGTGATCCTACGCATAGGCCTCTTTAAAATCTTTTCTCGCGTCCCTTCTTGTATTCTTGTGAGGTCATTGCCCTCTTGGGAACGACTAGTGGTTTCCTTTCCGTTTTGCCATGATCTTCTCCCTTGTCAATACTCATGGGTTTAAGTCGACTTAATATTTATTTTGGATCTCGTTCTTAATTATAATCTTTATTACCTATTTTTGATCAAGAGAGTTATAGATATATTTTCAACTATTTCATTTGTTTAGTTAACCATTATTCAGTCTCTTCTGTTTGTTGAAGTATTATTTGGTTTCATTTATTTATTTCGTTTTGTTTCCCTTAATTCCATTGCGAATTTCTCCCGAAAGTTCGTTATTTAAATAAATTTTAATTCATGTTTCAAAATTCTATATTGATTTGAGATAGGAAAATCCATCGTTGTTTAGCGTCATTCCGTTCGTTTTTGCTTTGAATATACGCATATATACTCATACACATACACGTATGTGTATGAGAAGAGGAATGCAACGTTACCTTGTATGCTAGTTCTTCGAGAGGGTGTAATCAGCGCCCCTCGTTGGCTTTACGGCAGAGTAAAATACCATGTGCTTTTTCTTTTCTTTTCCCAATGGTAAGAGCATTTTCGGATCCAATGATCTATCTCTCGGATCGATAGGCCGGTAGAGGGTACGTCAGTTAGGAAAGCGACGTTAGTGTGCCTGACCCACCAGATGGTGTGACGAGCCTATGGCTTTTCCTGTAGGGATCTTTGACCCTGGTTTTCCCTTCCTTACTACCCGATTTTACCGATGGCCTTTTCCTTGAGATTTTCAGTCGGTAATGTGAATTTCTAATTTTTATTATTGAATTGAACGGGATAACGTAGGAAACGACAAACCTTTCTCTCACAAATCTTCAAGTTTTTAATTATGTTTTCGGTGGAAGTTTCGTTAAATAATCTCATTTATGGACGTTACGTCAGGACGTAACACCTCCCCCCCTAAAACGATTATTGGGGAACCCAATAATTGAAAGAGTGAACTTTCACGAGAAATTACGAACATTTATGTCTTTTCTTTTGAAATAGTTGATCATATATATATATGTGCATATACGCGTGTCTTAATTCCATTAGTTTTTCTTTGCGTGGTTAGGCCTTTGTTCTTTAACAAACGATTGGTTTCGATGGCCATTAAACTTTGCTCTTTGATTTTCGTGTATACGTACTTTCGAAAGTATCTAATATTGCTTTCCTTAATTAGACTACGGAGGATGATAACGATGAGTTGGCCTGATGTATGGTGTTGCTATTCCCGTGTTGTTTTCGGTGTGTCCTCTGCGAACGAGTTGTTTTGACGTACATGTTTCTTCTCGAAACGTGAATGAGGTTGTTGTTGTGTATAATCAACCCAAGTGGTCTGTCCGTGAGTATGACCAGACGTTGTTGAAATTCCACGATCTCATCGTGTCGATACGGGCACCATTGAATGTTGCTGGCTCCGTACTTTCTTATGGGTCATCCTGGGCTGGCTTCTTATGGCATTGCCTGGGAAGTAACGCCAGACAAATGGCACACGAATGGTTCCTCAATCGTTTCCTCTATGGCCATTCAGTCCTATTTGATAAGAATAATATAGGTAAAAGTTTGCACAATGTTAAGGCCTTTTTTTGTTAGTCCTGGAAAACTGCTTAATGTAATTAAATTCCATAGGGTATATGTTCCCCCTTTCCCTTTTTTTTTATTATTTCTATAAGTGAGGAGGACAGTTCAAGTGATTGATAAAAAGAAATCGTTATTGTTAAATATTAATTTACCCCTTGTTTCTTTGTTTCATTTTCCCCTTTTTTTCATGAGTAAAAATTTTAGATTAAGTAATAGTAGTATGAAAGAAAGTTAGTTATATTATGGTAGTGTGTAGGAAATTAAATTTACTCGAATTAACTTTATCGTTCCCCCCTTTTTTTTATTTTGTTGTTTTTTTTTGCTTTTTTTTAATATATATATATATTTTCAAAGGTTTGTTAATGTTGTTATTGTTATTTGTTGTTGTTATTGTTATTATTATTGTTGTTCCGGTGATTAATGTTATGATTATTATTATTGCTGTTATTATTGTTATTAGTATTATTACTATCATTATCATTATTATTACTATTATTATTATTATTATTGTCATTATTGTTATTGATATTATTATTGTCCAGGGAAAATTCTTTACCGTACCTTTTTGCTCTTATATTTTACCGTATTCCTTCGCGTTCGACTGTTTGTATTGCTCTTTTTCTATTACCATTTTTTCCTCTTCTTATCTCTTTTTTTTTATTCGTGGTCCATTTCCTCTGCTGATTCGATGTCCCTTTCTGACATCGTTTCGAGACGACGTGCAATTTCTTCAATCGTTTCTGTTGGTTGAGTTAATTCGATCTCTGTACCCCACCTGTCAATGACCGCGTCAATTAATTCTGACATTCTCAAATCTAGGCTTGTAGCTATTTCGACGACAGCCTCCTCGATATTAGTGTCGATTTCCCGATTCTTGGTTGTTAAGGTGGGAAGTATTGTCTTTTGTCCCCCAGCCTGGCTTGATTCGTTTATTGAGTCTGTCTTTGTGGTATTGACAGTATCTTTGTTTTGTTCAATATTTTTTTGATGGGTAGGTTTTTCCGTTGTTCCGATTGGTTCGTGTTTTCTATTTTGGGAAGATTGATTGCGAACTAGTGAAAGGCTTAAGAGAAGGTCTGTTTCTTCCTGTAGTGTGGTTGATTCGCTCGTATGGTCCGTTTGCGATGTTCCGCTCGGACTGAGAGTATGTGTTTCTGGAGATCGAGAGGTTCGACTTGAACGTGTCGGTATCGGCCATGTCCTATGAATTCGATTCGACTGAAATATTGTTCTACGGGAGCGAAAACGCAATCGCTGTGCCATTTGTACCATAGCCCACCGAATCCGATGAATCCGCAGTGATGCGCTGCTATACGTTCAGCCCATAGTTTTAAGATGGTTTCCTCGAGCTTTCGCCACTCTGGTGGAACCCAAACTGTACGTTGTATGTCGTTGTCGGTAGTTTTTGGTAATTTGATCGGCCAATAACACACCGCCTTTTCCAATCCTATTGTCGCCCAAGTGGGATCGCGATTCAGTGCTATTCGCAGATATTCCCCGTCTGATTTTATTTGCCGAGGGGTGTTCCAATATGGCACAGGTTCTTCCAATTCGGGCCATCCATCTCTCCCATGTATTGGCACTCTCGCAAAATCTTGTCCTTCTGGAAGCAATATGTCGATGATCCATTCGTATCTTGTTCCTCCAAGTATTATGTTTTCGTAAGGATGTTCCCTTAATATTTCCATCCATTCGTTTAACCTTTCTGTTTGAATCATTCGCCATTCCGGAGGTACAAAAAGTACGATATCTTTTTCCGCAATATCGATGTGTAGTTTAATTTTCCAATAGCAGTAAATTTTAGTTGTTCCTGGTACGGGGTTAAATGGTTGTCCGGTATTAGTATTAATCCATAATATTTCCGGTGCAATGGCAGGTATCGATGGATGTAGCACGCTGGGCGATACGGTGTCCCTTCCACAGCTGCATTGAGTCATGTTGATTTCTATCGTAGGAACTATCATGTAGGTATACCCTAATTTACCTTAAGAACAGAGAAAGTGTTAGTTATTTTTGTTTCAATTATAATTTATCCTAAGGTTTATCTAAATATGACTTATTGCAACAACTTCTCTTATCGGTGTTGTATACATTTATCTCTAACCTTTTTTTTGTGTTTTTTTTTAAATTTTTGTTTCATCTCGTCATTATATATATATTTTTTCAAATTATTTATATATATATGTTTCGTTCTATATATTTTTTCCAAAAGAGAGAGAAAGAGTATTTCTCAGTTTCTTATCCCGATTTATTCCAAGATCTTGATCGGTTGGGATTTTTTTTCCCTTTTTTTTTTTTAAATATTATTATTATTATTATTGTTTTTTTAATTTTTTTTTTATCATCATTATTTTTTTTCCTTTTTTTTATTATTATTTTAAATGTGTTCTCCGCTTTATCTTACTCCATATTAAAATCTTGTGAAACTGGTGATTTGACGTTCGGGGAATCATAAAAAAATTCTTCGTTTCCCAGGATATTTCTATTTAATTTTTCCCATGTTTTTACTGTGTGAGTGGAAATGATTCTAGGGGCGGATCGTTGCGTATCTATAGATCTGAAAGTTCGCCATTTTCCATCTACTTTGAACATTAGAGGGTGTTGGGTGCTGCAATAAATTGCCCATACACTTTCGGTTAAAACGTGTGTACGGGGTTTTAGAAAGAGCTCCTTATTGTTGACGGTCACAGGAATTTCGTTATAGCATAAATTCGTATCCCGAAATTTAGCTTCGACAGGCGTACATTTTAAAATATGGATTACTTCGCTTGCTATTCTACCAGTGTATCCTTCGGCTCCCATGATTGTGTAGGCGAATTCTTCAGGATCGTTTCTTGCAATCGATAGTATGTTTGATAACATTCGTTTTTCTAAATTACATTGCTCCTCCAAAATTTCTGTGTAAATTTTCTTTAACCCGAATTTCGTTTGTGTGTTTTGATAAATGAATCTAGAATTCACATGCCTGGATAGATCTGCTACGGAATTAGGTTCGGAATTATTTTGACTGAACCAGAGAGTTTCTGAGCTTTCCATTATAAGAATTTTAGGATGTTCGGTTTGAAAAAACATATATCCGCATTTCTCCACTCGATTTTCCGTGGAACGCGTGAAAGTCATATCTCCCTTTGTTACTATGTATGCTCGGCGGGATACGTCGTTAATTGTACTGGACATTCTCTCGGCTTCGCCCGCATATAAAATTCCAACAGACTCCTTTTCACACGTGCTTTTAAGTAGGGGAGCCCAATAACTATATTCCCCGTTCACGTCTTCGTATTGACCTGTGATTAATTCGCGTGTTTCCCCTGTTCGCAAGAGAATTTCTCCTGTTTCGATGTTTAACGGGGCAAAATATTCTTGCAATGTAATTTTCGCGTTTCCCTGTACTACAGCTTTTTCCCAGGATCCGTGAAAATCAGAATAAAAGATTCCGTTGCAGGTACCATCGATTTCAATCGATCCAGCAATGCTTATCGGTTGACTGACGGTTTCGTTTATCCTTAGCCCATGAATTTCTGTGTCCCCTATTTCTATTTTCCCTTGGGAATGCATGTCAAGACACGCATCCCTTGATATATTCGGTGAGAATTGGTATCGTCCGTTGGTTGTATCCATGGTGTGGGAAAACATACCACAAATTTTTATCACGCGCAGAATCTCGACTCTGCATTGTATTGCTTTGGTAAAAGAGAATTGATTAATTTCGACTACCTGTATATAAGTTTGTGTAATATTGACCTTTGGTTGAGGTATTTCGCATGTTCCCACCTCCAAAAGTGATATGCTCATGACGTTTTCGGCTTTTTCGCAGTCGTATCCCGTTAGTCCCTTTCCGGTGTGTATATTCGCGATGAGCCATAGAATCACCATTAGTAAAGTGTTTCGGTGCCTCATTTTCTGGAAATCTGTTGTTTCAAAACTAACAAAAATTTAATGAGAATTATATATTTAGCGTAATTATTTTACTCTTATCCATTGTTATTCTTTTAAGGTCTTCCTTATTTACCGTATTTTATATGTATTATTATTATTATTAAAGATTTTTTTATTATTGTAATCTTGATTACTATCATTATATTATCATTGTTATTATCATTTTATTATTATTTTTGTTATTATTATTAATATTGTTATTTAAAACTGGAGTAAAATTTCTTGCAATGTAATATAATGCGATGTTTCTATCTTGTTTTTCTCTTTTTCTCTCTCCGTTTTGTTTATTATTGATATCGCTATTATTATTGATATTACTATAAATATTATTATTGTTCAAGTTCTCGTATTGTGGCTTATATACACCATTTTTTCCTCTCTCTCTTTTTTTATATTGAGTGTTTGAATTCTTTTCTTATACGACGCTTTCGCCTTGATCGGGGTTTGCTTCGAATGTATAAAGAGTGGACGTTCGTTTTTCGGGTCGAGGTTCTTCGGTTTTTCTCATCTCGCTTATTCTGCCTAAGGTCGGATAAAGAGGTGACGTTTTCTCAATCTTATCTTTTTTATCGATTACTTCAATCATTGACTTTGGACGAGATGATGGACCTGCGTTTGTTCCATCTATCGGAGTTAATTTAAAACCGGTCATTTCCATATAAATAGGTTGTGTCTCTGGTTGCTCGACGCGTTTCGGCATAGATCCTAGGAAACGAGGGCTTTTGTAGTGCGGAGGTTCGTATGTATTTTTGACGGGATTGTTTTCAAATCGAAAAATTTGCGGGCCTTGGTAAGTTGCGGAGACGTCGCGAACGTCTTCAGGATTTTTATTTTCGAATTTTGGTAATTGAAAAGCTTGCGTATCTTGAAGGGATCTTGCCACACCTTCGGTGAAATTATTTCCTCTTTGGATTGTTGTAATAAATTGATCCGAATTATCGGTGTTTTTCGGCATAAAATATGGTTGTTGCGGTTCTTGATGGCTCTGTGGATAGCTTTTTTGATTTCCGGAAAGTTCATTATCATTTGTCAGTGGCCCTGTGAATGTATATGGAGGGAAAGAGAAATTTTCCCAGTCATCCTGTTGCATTTTTGCGTAAGTTGGGGGTTTGGGGGATTCTGGTCTGTCGTTTTTGTTTGATTTTTGTTGCTTTTTTCCGACGGTGTTGGATCCTGAGGAACGTTTGTTTAAATGCAATAAAAGATGAGTCACGGAGTCCCAAATGGCACCGATTAAGTATACTGACCAACCATACACAGTGTGTAAGGCGTAGCAATGAATCACGGTGTCCACTATCATTTTTATTACTTTAAACACTATTATTATCCCGATAAAACCAGCGCTGATGTGACTGAATTTCATGAAATTTTCCCAGGTTTTATCCCAACTAGATTCCAATAATTTATCGAATGCTTTTTCGTCAAATAAGTTAGAAATCATTCCCCCTTGTGTAATTGTGGGTATTCCAGATATTCCTCGGGCTATAGAGTTCAAGATAGCGGATTTTTCGGCAGGGAACATAATGCGATCGCGTAATTCATTTAAATCTTTTTGTGAATAAATTCTGCTCGTCGCTAACGAGCGTATGTTTGAATATTTCCACGTGGCTCTTGTTGTGGGTAAAATTACTGTGGGAGCCAGTATGTTGTAAGGTTTGGGTCCCAACCCATACCATTCTCCGTCTATTTTGTACATCGGAGGGGTAAGACGATTGCAGGTTACTTGGGTGCCCGTTTTTATCAGAATGTGTGTACGTGGGGTAAGATGGAAAGAAAAATTTCCTCTGGCTACTGGCATTTCGTTATAACATTCCTCTGTTTCTCGCACCTGAACGTCTACGGGTATGCATTTAACGATATGTACCACCTCACCGGACATCACGCCCATATAGCCGGGTTCTTTCATTAAATTATATGCCAATTCATCTGGAGTGTGTCTAGCATGTGCAATATTATTGAGTAACATTTGGCGCTCTAAATTACATTGTTGGACCATAATGTCTTTGTACATTTGTTGCATTTGGCTTCGAACATGTTTTTCCACATACACAAATTTAGAATTTACATATGTGAAAATATCGAGATTTGATACGGCGATCGGATTTTTCTTTATAAATGCGTCTGTTCTTGTCGTTTCTGCTATTAATAACTTGGGGTGTTCTGTGCGAAAAAGCTTTTGGTTACAAATTGACATGTATTTATTGGTGGAGAGGGCGAAAGTTACGTCCCCTTCAACCATAGAATAAATTGTTCGTTTTTCGTTAGAATTGAAATCGGTAATTTTATTAGCGTTTCCCTCGTAGAGAACTCCAAAATTGTTTGGTTCGCAATTATTTTCAGGAATATGGTCCCAGAACGTATTTCCACCGTCGATATCTATACAGCGGGTTGCTGATAATTCGCATGTTGTACCTGATCTTAAATGTATCGTATTTGTTTCTGTGTTGACTTGTGCAGTATAGTCTTGCAAAGTTATTTTCACGGTTCCTTGTACCAAAACATCACTCCATGCGCCGTATGGGTCTGCATATGATGTTCCCGTACTGGCTCCGTTACCGTCCACTGTCCCTGCGATAAGCACTGGACTGTCCATTGTTTTATTTTTGCTTAGCCCGTGAATTTCCGTTTTCCCAATTTTAAACTTTCCCGCGTACATATCCATACATTCATCACGAGAAACATCTTGTACATAATCATACTGTCCGTTTGATACCTCGGAACTATGTGATAACATTGCGCACCTTGTTATGAAACGAAAAATTTGGACTTTGCATTGCGTTACTTTAATCGAAGAAAATTGGTTTATTTGGATTAATTGAATGTAAACCTGTGTGACATTTAATTCCGGCTGAGGTATGTCGCATTCTCCCACTTCCAACAATGAAAGGGTGGTGATGTTAGTGGTCACCCCTCCACAGTCGAATCCGATCAATCCCGTACAGATGTTCAATTTCGACAGTAGATACAGGATCATTAATGTCAGTGAGAATCGGTACCCCATTCTCCTGCAAATTCACCCATTTTACAAGGGAATGAGCGACCTCTCAAGTACACACACATATATATTCCGACATAGACATACATATATAGGTGTATCTTAAATTCCGAAGCGAGAAAAAGAAAAGATGAAATCGCACGAAATCTACTGTCCGTGGAACGCGACAGTCCCAGCACACACAAAATCGGTCGTTCGTGGTTGTGAGGGTGAGTGTCTGTGTGCTATATACCGGTTAGTGGGGTGAACGCGGTGAACGGTATGTGTGTATTTGTTGGTACTTTTCTCGTAGTGTTTTCCAACCGCGCTTTTACCCCTTTGCGTACTAGACTCGTTCTCTTCCCCTATAGTTTCATGTGCCTTCTTTTTATGTGTGACGTCCATTCTTTGTGTTATCATCTGCTTTGATAAGATGTTTAACTTTATGTAAGTATAAAAAAAAAAAATTCTTATTATATTTTTTTTCGTTTTATTCTGCTTGAACTTGCAGTTTATTGATTGTTAGTTGAGTATACTTGAATTTAATTATTCGCGTTGATGGGGAAGAAAACTACAAATAAATATAAAAGGGGGAAAATGATAGTTATGTATTTCTGCTTGGGCGGGGGCATAGTTGGACTAGACGCGGGTGACGGAAAAATTAGTGGAGGAGGGAGAAAATGAGTTGGAGAGGGTCTCTTTTTCCCTCTGGCTGGCGGAAAACTTTGACCATTGTTTTAAGATTGGTCCGCTGGACCCAAAGACGGGGCGGTCTGCTGACCTACCCTATAGGGTCTTAGCATTCTATTTCGTCTCTCTCGCTCTCGATGGAAGATCGGAGCGAGCTTGGGGTGCCCGGAGTGGGGCTAGGGACCCCTATGGCTTTAAAAGTGCGTGTCGCGCAGTTTCCGTCAACAGTCTTAAAAATTTTCGTGACAACCTCAGTAAAAACAAAAACTAAATCGCCATGGATCTTAGAACGACAAACTCCTCCGAGTCGCGGGATGTCAACGGTAAGTTCGTGTTTTTTTTTTTTTTAATTTTTTTTTTCAATTCCGATTTTTAAGGTGTGTTTTTTTTGCTCATTAAATTTATTTATATTTTATTTTTTTAGATGTTGAAACTATGCCACCACCTCCGAAGCGAGTTTGCGGCATGGAGCCGGAAAGTGAGGGTTTTTTTCCTTTTTTTTCTTATTATTGTGTCGACGTCAACCTCTCGTATTTTTTTCCACTTCGTTTATTTATTTGGTTGTTTTTTTTTTTTATTTTTTTTTTCAGCGTCAGTTCGGGTGGACACTCCAGTCCCCTGGTGGTCGGCTCGCCCAGAAGAGGTGGATTCGGATGACTCCGATTTTGGTAAGTTCTTCTTTGATTTTTTTTTTTTTGAAAACCCCCTTTTTTTATTTTAATAACCATAATAATGATTTTTTATTTTTTTTATTTTTCAGATGATGTAACACCGCAGGGGATTCATTACCGGAACTTCGAGTGGGCTTATGAGGATCCTAGGATCCCAGAAATCACAGGAGGTTACTTATCCCCTGCGGCTATCGTCAGGGCCAGGAGGATCCTCGGTGTCATCGACAGGCAGGAGGCCTTTGCCATGCCGGCAAAGTCATATTTCTCCGTTGATGACGGCGTCTATCGTCCTCCCCCGTCCCCGGCATCAACCATACTACTCTCGAGTGATAACGAGGATGATGAGATTGTCGTCGTAGATACTGGCGAGGAGGTTGACAAGGCCGGCAGCGAGGGTAACGACGAGGATGCTGAGGATGATGACGAGGATAACGATGATGATAGTGATTGCGAGGTTTCCAGCGAGGGCACCTCGTTGTGCTATAGCCCAATTCGGCAAAGTCCCCACCCCTGGGCGGGTATAGAGTGCTGGGAGGACGATTGCAACTATATGCAAAAATAGTGTTTTTTTCTTCTCTTTTTTTTATTTTATTATTCTGTATTGAGGGTTAGAGTCTGGTGAGGGGAGAGGTTATCCTCACCCCTGAATAAACAATTTTTTTTTCCGCAAAAAAAAATTTCAATCGACGCTTCCCTTTCCCGCTTCGTGCCCGAGAAAGGGGAGGAATGGAATTCTTTTTCAGGAGTTTGATTCCTCCTGATGTTGTTTCCTTCCTTTATCGTGGCGATTTTCTTTGTCTTCGTTTGGTCGGCGTCGGCGTTTCTCGCCATTTTCCTCTGTTGTCTTTCGTCGTGGTTGTTCTTCTTCCGTTGTTCTTTTTTCATCGTTGATTTTTCATCGTTTTTCCATCGTTGATTTTTTTTCGTCGTTTTTTTCTTCTCGTTGATTTTTTTATTTTTTTATCGTGGATTCTTGTCGTTGTCGTTGGTTCTCGTCACCGCCTTCGTTACGTTGTTTTTATTTTTTGATACGCCGATTAAAGGAAAGATGGGGAGAGAAAAGTATGGGGAACCAGAAAAAGGGAAGAGGAAAGAAGAACGAAGCAACGAGAGACAAAAGAAATGATGCCAGAGGAAGGAATTCTCCTTTTCAGGATTTCCTCTGGAAGGAGGACGCCAAAAAAAAATGTATGTTTCCTGCTACCCTCTTTTTTTCAGCATACCCCTTTAGTTCCGATCTTATTAGTAGGTCGTTGAGCTTCTTTTCCCCTTTCTTCCTTCTAAATCTAGATTCTGTCTTTTATACTCCAGTTCTATTCACAAGCTGTTGAGTTTCTTTTTATTTGATCTTTTCGTAAAAAAAAAAAAAAATTTAATGAAATCTTGATTGAGTTCCGGTTTTGCAAATTGCAAATACCGTTGAGCTACTTTTCGTCAATACTCAATTGAATTATCAAATTTTCTTCTCTTTTTTTTTCAATTCTGTCGTTTGTGCTCCGGTTTTATTAATAAGCTGTTGAGTTTCCTTTTATTTTATCTTTTCGTAAAAAAAAAATTCAAATGAAATCTTAGTTGAGTTCCGGTTTTGCAAATAAACCGTTGAGCTGCTTTTTGTTAATATAAAATTAAATTCAAAAAAAAATTTTCTCTTTTTCCCTTGGCAATATGGCGAGGAGGAAAGGGGGAGGAGAAGAAAGATGTTCTCTTCGGTTGATTGGATAAAAGTGGTTTATTATTCTTATTATTCTTCTTATTATTATTATTATTATTATGATTTCTCCTCTTCTTTTTTTTTCGTCCCCCCCCCCCCCTTTTTTTTTTTTTTTTTTTTTTTTTTTTTTTTTTTTTTAAATTGTCGAGTATTTGTTGTGGGCTCCCTCTCTCTCTTCCTCTTTTCTATTTCCTGATCTGGTTTGGAAAGGTTTATTATTGTTATAGCTCTATGGGAATATTTATTTCTTTGCATGAAGTGTCTTAATCGAAGGAAATTTTTCGTTCTCCCCCTTTTGTTGAGGATGTCTTCGCATATACATATATGTGTATGAGTATATATATATACATATATATATATATATATATATATATATATATATTTATATTTTATTTTATATTTCTGTTGAATAATTTAATTGTTGGGTTTGAGTGCCTACCGATCTCTGTTCTCGAGCGTGATCTACACTCTCGAATCCCCAAGTCCATTTTATCTCTCCCAGTGAATATGATTCGTTCATTTCTCCTTCGCGTTTCTTGACTCCTGTTATTCCTAATTTGTCATGGAATGCATCTATCACTTTGTTAAATATTTCCTGTGCGTCTGGTGCTTCGCCAGGTTCGTCCCCTTGCCTATGATCGACTATCTCGTCTAAGTTGGTTTCGCAATGAGGTTGGTATGGAGTGGGGGGGGGGGCGGCATGCTTCTTCGTAAATATCTTTTCGCTCATCTTGCGTTTTAGAATTGTTGGGTTTGGACCTTTTTGGATCGTAATAAATAGGAGCTTTCTCCGTTCTTCTTTTACACAGGAATCTGTCTAATTTATCCGTTTCCAAAACTTCTTCTTCTTCGTCGGTTGCGCAGTCGAAATCTCCGAACCCTTTTGTTTCTTGAAGTTTTATCACCTGGCCCACAGGAATGATGTTGTTCCCGTTCCAAGTGTATTCCACTCCTCCCAACGTAATTTCTTCTCCGAACCTGTCGGCAATTACGGCGCACCATCTTTTCAGTGCCTTGGGTGTTAAACGTCTCCATTCAGGGGGTACATATATTGTTTGTCGGTACATTCCCGGGAGTATGACCCTCCAGTAACAGTATATATATTCCATTCCTTTCATTATGTAGGGTGGGAGGATGCGATTAACTCTGACGGGCACATCTTCCCCGTTAGAGAACATGATCCTGGGATGGTCGAAATATGGGACTTCCGCCGAAATGTTGGGTAATCCGTTTCTTCCCGGAATATGAATTAAGTCATATTTTCGTCCGTACGGTATCAATGCCTCATGTGTCCAGTGATATTTCATGCCTCCCAGTATTATGTCTTCGTATGGATCATCTCTCATCCTTCCGACCCATTCTTCCAAACAGTTCTGTTTCAGTGATTTCCATTCGGGCGGCACGTACATCTCGATCCGTAAATTAGCAATTTCCAGGTGTAGAGCTATTTTCCAATAAAATATTAATTCGTGGCATCCCGGTGCAAGTTTCGTTGGTAGTGCTCTGGTTATTGTGAGCGGCAGTATTTCAGGTACGGGGTGTCGATAATGCCCTCGCTTCTTCTTGGATATTCTTCTTTGACAAGGTCCCATTTTCCTATCAAGCAATAAAAATGTTGATTGATATTGGACAATAGTAGTAATGTAATGGGCATTTTCTAAAGTTCTTGCAATTTTAATTTTGAGGCTCCTTATTGTTTGTTGGTGAGTTATATCTATTTTCTTCCGAATATCTTATGTTCAGATCAGGGTATCAGGCGAGAGAGAAGGTAAAAGTTGTCGTAGCGATGGCGTGGGCCCTTTTCATTCCTCTCCCTCTCTCTCGTTTCTCTCTCGATGGGACCTTTCGATTAGGAGCGCAGAGTAAGCGAGGAAGTGGAATGGGCCGTGACTGAATTTTTCCCAAAACGCCTCCTGTCTCCCTTTTCTTCACCCTGCCCCTTTAATTTTGCTCTTGGTCTTTTATGGTTCGAGTCGAACTTGTGACGGCTTGTCCGCAAATAGGACAATAACGGGTTCCTTCGCTGCATGTGGTACAAGTGATGGAATGTCCACAGGGTAAGAAAGCCCTCTCCGTAGTTTTTATACGGCACAGCTGACACGTGCTGCTAGGTACGATTGCTCGCGGTTTTGTCGGTCCATTAGCTGGACTTTGTGATGGCCGTTCGCGGATACATTTTATGTATTTGGCTCCCTTTTTTATTAACAAAAAATGACATTTAGGCGCCCGTTTGGCATGTTGTTTCCATGGCTTTTGTTCTTCCTTCCAGTTTTGGATTTCTATGCCACAGTGGAAGCATATTACCTGATTGATTGGGGAGGGAAACAGATTTGTCATGTCGTCACGGCCTTCTTCCCTTCCTCCTCTCCCTTTCGTGAGTACTTATATAACAATTTCGTCATAGCAGCAAGAATGGTTCTTTTCATCCCTTGGGGTTTGGACGGAAGACTCGATGGTCTCCTTATAGATAGGGCAACGGTAAATGACGTTGGTACAAGATGCGCAAGTGAGAGAGTGACCACATGGTTGAAAATATTTCTCCACCGGTTTAGAGCGGCATATTTGACACATGCCAACGGGAATTATTGGTTGGGGAGTCCGCCTTATGAGGTTGGCTTTTTCGAGTTGCAACCACCGAACGTGATATTTTATTATCGTACATGCGTCGAGCCTATCGTATAAGAATTCGCATCTTGGGAACCACAAGATGTGTTGGGCCCATGCGTTTTCTCTTTCTCCCCAATTTTTCAGTCCTCCCCCACATTGGTAACATATCGTTTCGTCGTCCTTACCGTTGTAGAAGAATCCTGCCTTAGCCAAATATTCTGGTTTTATTATTAATTGCTTTGCCCAGTTTTGTGTTTTAAAAGTTTCATATCTCTTTTTGTAATCTTGATACTTGGGATGTTCGGGGATCCAAGCGAATTGCACAGGGGTCGATACTGCCTTCGATACTATCTTTTCGGATGGTGGCATTTTCAATAGATATTTTTCTGGTATAGCTTGTCTATTCCGGCTCGTACATCCCGCAAACGTCTCCCCCTTTATTCTCTGGCAACGGTATATCCTTAGGGTCAGCATCCAATGGCACGTTACCACAGGGTAAATTTCGTATGAAATTACAGTCTCCGCTCCATTTTTGATGTTCATCCATAGGTCGATCTCCTTCTTCCCATTTGCCTATGACGATGCTGCATGAGAAACATTTGACCAAATCTTCCCTTTGGAGATAATAGAATCCTGCAGCAGCCAATTCTCGCGGATTCACGACAAAGCTTTCCCAGTGTTTAAAGCTTGCCATTCTCACTTCCTCACTACGCCGGCCTATCACGTGTTCCGACATCCTGTTTAAAGTCCATTAAATTTTCGGTGAGAAAGATTTCTTCCTCCTTCTGACATATGTATACGTGTATATTCCCTCTCTCTCCAATATTTTTTCCCTATTTCTTTTTAAAACATGGTTCGTATGATTATTATGATTATTATTTTTCCCATGTGCTTTTTCCCAACCTTCATTTTCCTGCTTTTTATTAGCTCCTGAATTTAAGGAAGGAGAGAGGGCAAGAATCAAATTTCCCCCTATTCTTTTCCGATTGTTATGGGAATGTGCGATTTTCGCAAACGATTAGGGTGCACTACGTTAGTGTTCTTTTTAATTCTTATTCTGACGTTACCATTGGCTAATATTTCTACTATCTCATGTGGCCCAGTATATTGATCTGCCAATTTTCCAGGTTTCGGTCCCTTAAGCAAAAATACCGATTCGCCGACTTTAAATTGGACTGGGTTAATTTTTTTGTCATGAATAATTTTTGCCTTTTCTTTGGCTTTGATTAAATTGTCGCGGCCATTTTGTTGTATTTCATGAATTTGAGTAATAAGTGTAATTAAATACCCGTCGTATGTGGCTATTTTGTCTGCATCGCCAATGGGTAGATTGGAGCAGGGATCGGCAAAAAAAAATTACCATTTTCCATTTTTCAATTGACGAAAAATCGCTAATTTAAAAAGATGAAATACCAATTGATGAAAAATTGAAATTATACGAAATTGTATTTTCAATTATCCAAATAATCGATAATTGGTCGAAAAATAATATCAATTATTCGCCAATGATTAATGGGAAAAAATAAATACCCAATTATCTCAGTAATCGGTAATTGGTCAAAAAATAATATCAATTAATCAGAAAATGTGTAATTGGTTTGAAAATATTTCCAATTATCCGAATAATCGGCAATTGGTAAAATGAAAATATCAATTAATCAGGAAATGGGTAATTGGTTGGAAAATATTCTCAATTATCTGAATAATCGCTAATTGGTCGAAAAATAATATGAATTGTCAGAAAAATTAATAATTGGTTTGAAAATATTCTCAATTACCCAAATAATCGTCAATTGATCGAAAAATAATGTCGATTTTTCAAAAAAATGGGTAATTGGTTTAAAAATATTCTCAATTACCCGAATAATCGTCAATTGATCGAAAAATAATGTCGATTTTTCAGAAAAATGGGTAATTGGTTTAAAAATATTCTCAATTCATCTCTCTCTCCAGGTTGAACGCTGCGTATTTTTCGGAGTCCAGGTTGAGAGCTTCGTAGATGTCGGCGTCCAGGTCGACCGCCACGTAGTTTTCTGTGTCCAGGTCAGCAGCTTCGTAGTTGTCGGTGTCCAGGTCGACCGCTGCGTAGTTTTCGGTGTCCAGGTCGACCGCTGCGTAGTTGTCGACGTCCAGGTCGACCGCTACGTAGTTTTCGGTGTTCAGGTCGACCACTGCGTAGTTGTCGACGTCCAGGTCGACCGCTACGTAGTTTTCGGTATCCAGGTCGACAGCTTCGTAGTTTTCGGTGTCCAGGTCGACAGCTTCGTAGTTGTCGGTGTCCAGGTCGATCGCTGCGTAGTTGTCGACGTCCAGGTCGACCGCTACGTAGTTTTCGGTGTCCAGGTCGACAGCTTCGTAGTTGTCGGTGTCCAGGTCGACCGCTGCGTAGTTGTCGACGTCCAGGTCGACGGCTACGTAGTTTTCGGTGTCCAGGTCGACAGCTTCGTAGTTGTCGGTGCCCAGGTCGACCGCTGCGTAGTTGTCGACGTCCAGGTCGACCGCTACGTAGTTTTTGGTGTCCGGGTCGACAGCTTCGTAGTTGTCGGTGTCCGGGTCGACGCCCCGTCGTTTTTGGTGTCCAGGTCGACCGCTACGTAGTTGTCGGTGTCCAGGTCCACCGCTGCGTAGTTGTCGACGTCCAGGTCGACCGCTACGTAGTTTTCGGTGTCCAGGTCGACAGCTTCGTAGTTGTCGGTGTCCAGGTCGACCGCTGCGTAGTTGTCGACGTCCAGGTCGACCGCTACGAAGTTTTCGGTGTCCAGGTCGACGGCTTCGTAGTTGTCGGTGTCCAGGTCGACCGATGCGTAGTTGTCGACGTTCAGGTCGACCACTACGTAGTTTTCGGTGTCCAGGTCGACCGCTGCGTAGTTGTCGACGTCCAGGTCGACCGCTGCGTAGTTTTCGGTGTCCAGGTCAACAGCTTCGTAGTTGTTGGTGTCCAGGTCGACCGCGGCGTAGTTAGCGACGTCCAGGTCGACAGCTACGTAGTTGTCGGTGTCCAGGTCGACCGCTGCGTAGTTGTCGACGTCCAGGTCGACCGCTACGTAGTTTTCGGTGTCCAGGTCACTAGCTTCGTAGTTGTCGGTGTCCAGGTCGACCGCGGCGTGGTTGTCGACGTCCAGGTCGACCGCTACGTAGTTGTCGGTGTCCAGGTCGACCGCTACGTAGTTTTCGGTGTCCAGGTCGACAGCTTCGTAGTTGTCGGTGTCCAGGTCAACCGCTGCGTAGTTGTCGACGTCCGGGTCGATCGCTACGTAGTTTTCGGTGTCCAGGTCGATCGCTGCGGAGTCGTCGGCGTCCAGGTCGACAGCTTCGTAGTTTTTGGTGTCCAGGTCGACAGCTTCGTGATTTTCGGTGTCCAGGTCGACCACTGCGTAGTTGTCGACGTCCAGGTCGACCGCTACGTAGTTTTCAGTGTCCAGGTCAACAGCTTCGTAGTTGTCGGTGTCCAGGTCGACCGCTACGTAGTTGTCGGTGCCCGGGTCGACCGCTACGTAGTTTCCGCTGTCCAGGTCGACAGCTTCGTAGTTGTCGGTGTCCAGGTCGACCGCTGCGTAGTTGTCAACGTCCGGGTCGACCACTAAGTAGTTTTCGGTGTCCAGGTTGACCGCTGCGTAGTTGTCGACGTCCAGGTCGACAGCTCCGTAGTTTTTAGTGTCCGGGTCGACAGCTTTGTGATTTTCGGTGTCCAGGTCGACCGCTGCGTATTCGTTGGCGTCTGGGTCGACCGCTACGTAGTTTTGATATCATAAACTTCACATCAGTTCAACATAACCTTGGTAACATAAACTAAATATCAGTTCAATAAAATTGATTTTTCCTTCGTTTAGAAATTCTGTCTAATTGAATCATTTCTCGAAAAGAATAAATTTTCAACGGAATTTGATACGAAGTTAATATTTAATTCAATATTGATAAGTTATTCTATGATAAGTTATCCGTTTAGATCAAATATTCAATTGGAAAGAATTTCTACAGGAAGAAAAAAGAATTATTATAAAATCCATATTAAATTGAATATCAAGTCGATTAAAAAGTGGATTATAAGAGAAATAAAATTTGATATCGACTTGATCAAATTTTTAATTAAAGAGAATGAAAAAAAAAAGAAAGGACGAAAGGAGGATTCCATCAAATCATTGATTAGAGCGAATTTTTGAAAAAAGAAAGAAAGGAAGAAACACTGTTATGGAATAGATATTTATTTTGATATTAAATTTGATATTGATAAATTATTCTATGATAAGTTATTTTTTTTGAAAAATTATATCAACGACAACTACGCAGTGGTCGACCTGGACACCGAAAACTACGGAGCTGTCGACCTGGACACCGGAAACTACGTAGCGGTCGACCTGGACACTAAAAACTACGGGGCGTCGACCTGGACACCGACAACTACGAAGCTGTCGACCTGGACACCGAAAACTACGTAGCGGTCGACCTGGACGTCGACAACTACGCAGCGGTCGACCTGGACACCGACAACTACAAAGCTGTCGACCTGGACACCGAAAACCACGTAGCGGTCGACCTGGACGTCGACAACTACGCCGCGGTCGACCTGGACACCGAAAACTACGTAGCGGTCGACCTGGACACGTAAAACTACGGGGCGGTCGACCTGGACACCGACAACTACGCAGCGGTTGACCTGGACACCGAAAACTACGTAGCGGTCGACCTGGACGTCGACAACTACGCAGCGGTCGACCTGGACACCGACAACTACGTAGCTGTCGACCTGGACGTCGCCAACTACGCCGCGGTCGACCTGGACACCAACAACTACGAAGCTGTTGACCTGAACACCGAAAACTACGTAGCGGTCGACCTGAACGTCGACAACTACGCAGCGGTCGACCTAAACACCGACAACTACGAAGCTGCCGACCTGAACGTCGACAACTACGCATCGGTCGACCTGGACACCGACAACTACGAAGCTGTCGACCTGGACACCGAAAACTTCGTAGTGGTCGACCTGGACGTCGACAACTACGCAGCGGTCGACCTGGACACCGACAACTATGAAGCTGTCGACCTGGACACCGACAACTACGTAGCTGTCGACCTGGACGTCGCCAACTACGCCGCGGTCGACCTGGACACCAACAACTACGAAGCTGTTGACCTGAACACCGAAAACTACGTAGCGGTCGACCTGAACGTCGACAACTACGCAGCGGTCGACCTAAACACCGACAACTACGAAGCTGCCGACCTGAACGTCGACAACTACGCATCGGTCGACCTGGACACCGACAACTACGAAGCTGTCGACCTGGACACCGAAAACTTCGTAGTGGTCGACCTGGACGTCGACAACTACGCAGCGGTCGACCTGGACACCGACAACTATGAAGCTGTCGACCTGGACACCGTAAACTACGTAGCGGTCGACCTGGACGTCGACAACTACGCCGCGGTCGACCTGGACACCGACAACTACGAAGCTGTTGACCTGGACACCGAAAACTACGTAGCGGTCAACCTGGACGTCGACAACTACGCAGCGGTCGACCTGGACACCAAAAACTACGGGGCGTCGACCCGGACACCGACAACTACGAAGCTGTCGACCTAGACACCGAAAACTACGTAGCGGTCGACCTGGACGTCGACAACTACGCAGCGGTCGACCTGGGCACCGACAACTATGAAGCTGTCGACCTGGACACCGAAAACTACGTAGCGGTCGACCTGGACGTCGACAACTACGCCGCGGTCGACCTGGACACCGACAACTACGAAGCTGTCGACTCGGACACCGAAAACTACGTAGCGGTCGACCTAGACGTCGACAACTACGCCGCGGTCGACCTGGACACCGACAACTACGAAGCTGTTGACCTGGACACCGAAAACTACGTAGCGGTTGACCTGGACGTCGACAATTACGCAGCGGTCGACCTGGACACCGACAACTACGTAGCGGTCGACCTGGACGTCGACAACTACGCCGCGGTCGACCTGGACACCGACAACTACGAAGCTGTCGACCTGGACACCGAAAACTACGTAGCGGTCGACCTGGACGTCGGCAACTACGCAGCGGTCGACCTGGACACTGACAACTACGAAGCTGTCGACCTGGACACCGAAAACTACGTAGCGGTCGACCTGGACGTCGACAACTACGCCGCGGTCGACCTGTACACCGACAACTACGAAGCTGTTGACCTGGACACCGAAAACTACGTAGCGGTCGACCTGGACGTCGACAACTACGCAGCGGTCGACCTGGACACCGACAACTACTCAGCGGTCGACCTGGACACCAAAAACTACGGGGCTCCGACCCGGACACCGACAACTACGAAGCTGTTGACCTGGACACCGAAAACTACGTAGCGGTCGACCTGGACGTCGACAACTACGTAGCGGTCGATCTGGGCACCGACAACTACGAAGCTGTCAACCTGGACACCGAAAACTACGTAGCGGTCGACCTGGACGTCGACAACTACGCTGCGGTCGACCTGGACACCGACAACTACGAAGCTGTTGACCTGGACACCGAAAACTACGTAGCGGTCGACCTGGACGTCGACAACTACGCAGCGGTCGACCTGGACACCGACAACTACGTAGCGGTCGACCTGGACGTCGACAACTACGCCGCGGTCGACCTGGACACCGACAACTACGAAGCTGTTGACCTGGACACCGAAAACTACGTAGTGGTCGACCTGGACGTCGACAACTACGCAGCGGTCGACCTGGACACCGACAACTACGAAGCTGTCGACCTGGACACCGAAAACTACGCAGCGGCCGACCTGGACGTCGACAACTACGCAGCGGTCGACCTGGACACCGAAAACTATGTAGTGGTCGTCCTGGACGTCGACAACTACGCATCGGTCGACCTGGACACCGACAACTACGAAGCTGTCGACCTGGACACCGAAAACTATGTAGCGGTCGACCTGGACGTCGACAACTACGCAGCGGTCGACCTGGACACCGACAACTACGAAGCTGTCGACCTGGACACCGAAAACTACGAAGCTGTCGACCTGGACACCAAAAACTACGGGGCGGTCGACCTGGACACCGACAACTACGAAGCTGTCGACCTGGACACCAAAAACTACGTAGCGGTCGACCTGGACGTCGACAACTACGCAGCGGTCGACCTGGACACCGAAAACTACGTAGCGGTCGACCTGGACGTCGACAACTACGCAGCGGTTGACCTGGACACCGAAAACTACGTAGCGGCCGACCTGGACGTCGAAAACTACGTAGCGGTCGACCTGGACGTCGACAACTACGCAGTGGTCGACCTGGACACCGAAAACTACGTAGCGGTCGACCTGGACGTCGACAACTACGCAGCGGTCGACCTGGACAATGAAAACTATGCAGCGGTCGACCTGGACACCGACAACGACGAAGCTGTTGACCTGGACACAGAAAACTACGTGGCGGTCGACCTGGACGCCGACATCTACGAAGCTCTCAACCTGGACTCCGAAAAATACGCAGCGGTCAACCTGGACATCTCAGAAAGCGAGAAGTTAATTACTTGGTGTTTCATTATTTTCGATCAATTGACGATTATTCGGGTAATTGAGAATATTTTCAAACCAATTACCCATTTTTCTGAAAAATCGACATTATTTTTCGATCAATTGACGATTATTTGGGTAATTGAGAATATTTTCAAACCAATTACCCATTTTTCTGAAAAATCGACATTATTTTTCGATCAATTGACGATTATTCAGGTAATTGACAATATTTTCAAACCAATTACCCATTTTTCTGAAAAATCGACATTATTTTTCGATCAATTGACGATTATTTGGGTAATTGAGAATATTTTCAAACGGTGACACGTCCAAAGGCCAACGACAAAATATCTAACGACAAATGACCGACGATAAAATATCAAAACGACGAAATATCCAACGTCAAAATATCTAGCGTCAAAATATCTAACGTCAAAATATCTAGCGTCAAAATATCTATACGACGAAATATCTATACGACACAATAACTAGCTTTCTTTGTTTTGATACGTCCTCCCGAGAACCGGTTTGCTTTCATCCATGGAGAACATTTTAATTATCGGTTGCTGTGTGTGGGATAAATATCTTGTATGGATACACACAAAACTGGAACTACAGATCGACGTTGGATTTGGGTGTGTGTGTGTGTGTGTGTGTGTTTATGATTTTAGTCGTCGCTAATAAAATTTGTAATATGATCATGGTGTAATATGATGTAAAATGATCATGATAGTGTAATATGATGTAAAATGATGATGATGTAAAATAATGATGTAAAATAATAGTGTAATATGATGTAAAATGATGATGATAGTGTCATATGATGCAAATAAGTAAATGTAAAAGATGCAAACAATTAAATGTGTTTTGTTATTGGCCTTTAGTCGTGTCACCCAAACCAAACTCTACATGTGAGGCTTATATTTATTTTGGATTTTATATTTTGACGCTAGATATTTCGATTTTAGATATTTTTACGCTAGAAATTTTGACGTTAAATATTTTGTCGCCTAGATATTTTCTCATCTAGATATTTTGCCGGTAGATATTTTGTCGTCGGCCTTTTGTCGTCGGTCTTTTGGTTTTTGGCCTTTGGACATGGAACCATTTTCCTGATGAAATCTAATTTTTCCGTTTTTATATTTCCTTTCAATTCCGACATTTTATTTTCTGATACTATTCTTGTAGAACGAAAATCGGGGCTAAATAGTGTATCAATTGATACTGGGCAATCTTTCGAAAATGAACTGCAAGGATTGTCCGCATAAAGTGTTTCCCGTGGATTTAAACGAGGGTGATCAGTCCCTGTCTTGATTGCTTTGCATTTATTAAATAAATTTTGGTCATTTATAGAATGATTGATTGAGTCGACTCGAAAATTAATCCTTGCCCCATCATCCGGATCTAGTTCCTCCGAAGAGCGTAAATTTGCAGAAGCGCGACAAAGACCGACACCATGCAGAGAGCTAGCCCCGCAGGATCTATTTACTCTGACTGTGTTAGGCATCTCTCCAACGGAGCCTTCCCTATCTCTCGTAGGTACAGCCACTCTCGTTGGCCCTACATGAGGATAGTTTTCTGTATTAATAAATCCTGCACAATTTTCCGTCTGAGAAAAATTGGAAGATTCATCTTTGCAAATCTTTTCCCGTGCGTTTAAATAACAATGAACACTAAATTTTTCTTCCTTTGTATTTTTACTTAAATCTTTTTCCTTTTCATTCTCTTTTCCTCTTTCTGTATTTTTACCCAAATTTACTTTATCTTTTTGCGTATTTTCACTCAAATTTACATCATCTTTTTACGCATTTTCCTTTAAATTTACTTAGTCTTTTTCCGTATTTCTACTCAAATTTACTTCATCCTTTTCCGTATTTTTACTTAAATTTACTTTATTCTTTTGCGTATTTTCACTCAAATTTACTTCATCTTTTCCCGTATTTTTACTCAAATTCACTTCATCTTTTTCCGTATTTTTACTCAAATTTACTTTATCTTTTTCCGTATTAGTTACTCAAATCTACTTCATCTTTTTCCGTATTTTTACTCAAATCTTCCCTGTCTTTTTTATTCTCTGTTCCATATGATTTTTCGACACAGCCCGTTTCCTTCATTTCATCCAATTCCTTAATAAAATCTTTTTCAATTAGATCTTTATCTGATAAGTCTATGGTTTGAGAATTTTCCCATATCGCAAATACAGTTTTATTTTGCAATTCCAACACCGGTACATGCACCTGTACGGGGTGAGGGTTTATATTTGTGATATTTATGTACGCTTTTCCATTGTCATTTCTTAAAAATCCACTTCGTATTATGAGTCCTTTTCCAGCATCTAAAGGTGGTAAATATCCCTCTCTAATTTCCAAATTCTTTATTCGAATAAAGCATAATTTAGTTGATACTTTGGGAATCAAAATTGTTTCCGGTGAGGCAAAGGGAATTTCAATTCCTTGCATTTCTAGTTGACGTTTTTCAAAATCAATTTTTACATGATTTCCGTCTAAATATTCTGATCCCAACATTTCGTCTTCTTCTATGGAAAAATCGTTTGTTATTATATGGAAGGTGGTAAAACGTTCAAAAGCTTCCATTGTGATATAGCCGATTGTATAGATTGATAAACTGGTAATCGTATTTAGTTGTAAAATTTCCCCTTGGTTTATTAATTCTTGTCTGGTTATGCAACTCAATTTAAGCAAATTTGGTCCTGCTCCTGTATCGATCATGAGAGTGATTGAGTTTTTCAAATCACTCGCGCTCATCATCACCGTAGGAACAGAACGCTCTCTCTCTTAATGAACAGAGTATATTTTCATTGCTCTGAGTGCGAGCTTCTCCTCGCTATAGTTATAGTACGTATCGGGTGCGCATTGTGAAAGGCCTCCTGCGATGCACCCTGTGGCGGGAAACCGCTCGCGTTTTCCTTTACCTCTTTGAATCCCTGTTCGTTATTTATCCTTATCTGACATTCGCGGATGAAATGGCTGGGGTTATTGCAATAGAAACATATGTTTTCCTGATTTTGTCTGTTGCCCGGGGCTTCACCGTATGTTTTTGGAGGGGTTGCGAAATTTTGACTGTAGGGTTGAAAGAAAGTATTTCTAAAATAAAAGCATCTAGCGGCTTCGTGTCCTTTCTTTTTACAAATCTGGCAACTTATTTTTTGTGGTGTTTGGTATCCAAATGTTTGAGGCACCTGTCCTGTATTAAATAGTTTGGGAATTTGAGTACCTTTTTGGAGCTGAGGGCAATTGAAAGCCATATGGTTTGGCTCCTTGCACCATTGACACGTGATATTTGTGTTCCCTTGATTTTTTACAAAGGAAAGAAAATATTGAAAACAACGTTCAGCCGTATGACCACGTTCGTTGCAAGGCTGACAAACCGTAATTGTGTTTGCGGAAAAATTTGTTGGATTATCGTTAACTTGTTGAGCCTTTTCTTTAAAACATTTTTCCACCGTATGTCCGTTTTTGCCGCAGAATTGGCATGTGGGAATATTTTTGCGTTCTTAATCTCTTTCAAAATTACCATTGTTGTGAATCTCATTTAATTCGTAATGACCTGCTACATGTTCATTCTTTCCGCAACTTTGACAAATCGTTGTTTTACTAATTACGACACTTACTGCTCTTTTATTCTCGGATTTCAGATGTTTATTTTTAATGGGCTCTCCTCTGACTTTACGGAGTGCTGCTTGAGCGATTAATTGTTCTTCGATTTTTATCGCTTTTTGTGATGCTTCTCCAATGTCTTGTGTAAAACCCATTCGTTGTTTAATTTCTGGTCTCAACCCCTGCAGGAAATACGAGAGTACACCTTCTTCGGTTTTGGCTATAAAAACTTCATTTGCGCCCATATTTTTTTCAGTTTCGTAAGCGTCTATTATCTGGATCCCTATATCGCGGACTTGATTTGCGTAAGCTATTACTGTTTCATCCAGCTTTTGGTAAATCGTCCCTAATTCGCCCTGTAATTGATACATATTTCGCGCCGGGGAATAAATCATTTTTAAAAACTCGTATAATTGGTTCATGTTTTCGAACGTTTTCAGGTGGATAGTTTGTCGGGGTTCTCCCTTGATTTCACTCGAACTGCTTTGACGAGATATTTTTCACTCTCTGGCTCGAGCATTCCAAGTGCTTCCTCACAACCCTGGATAAACATAGCCGAAGAGATTTTGGTATTATCATATTCAGATACTACGGCAAGAGTGTCCTTAAGGGACACTAATTGATTACTTTTTGCCATTTTTGGAATTTTTAATTCTTCCGGTTTTTTAATTTCAGATCTCAAATAATTTGGACTATTATTTCCGTTGGGTTCGTCCTCTCTGTCCCTATCTTCATCTCTGTCGTTCCCCCTGTTTCCTGGATCCTTTATCGCTTCTCGGTCTATTACCGTTACCCTATTACCGTTATTACCTTTACCCGTTATTACCGTTACCCTGATTTGTGTTTCTCTCGCCAGATTCTTTACCAAGATTAAGATTCTGTGTGTTATGTGACTCAGCTAATTTTGTTATCAGGGGGGGTTGATTCTGTTATTTTCCTGCTTGAGGTAATTTTGTGCAAAGATCGTACAGGTGTTTTTTGTTTCTTAAAAATTGTTATGGGGTTGATTTTTTTTTTCCGCGCAAAAAAGTCGAGGAGATTCCAAGTCTTATGAGGCGCTGGTGTTTTCTCGTCTCTACAGGAATAAAAAGTGAGTGATTGATTGAAAGACGTATTAGAAGGAGTTTTCCAATGTCTCGTTGTAGTGGAAATATCGCGAAAACGCGGGGTTTTCAGAATTGAAGTTAGACGATGTGTAGGCCTTAAAGGTGTTTCACTTATCTCCGAGTTTTCAGCGGGGGAATTGTCTGATTCGCTAGGTTCGACAATAAGCTCGTCCCATGCACAGGATAAACTTCTCGCGGTTTTACAGTGCGTCTCTATTGATATCGCTGGTAACTCGGGCGTTTTCTCACTTGAAATAGAGATTATTGTGACCACGTTGGGCAGAAGATCGCGACAGCTATGTTGTACCCCAGATACCTCAATTTCCGAATGTTTGGTGGGTTACAATTGCAGCGAGTGAATCGACGTGCTGCAGCGAACCCGTCGATTCACTAATATTCACAAAATTACGACACGCATATCCCACACATAACAACTGTCATTACATCGCGTCATACACGCATTCGAACAGGTGCAATTATGCTGACCAGCAATTATGCAAGCAGGCCATCGTCTGCCGGGCACTGCCGAGTCAGCATATTTACAGAAATAAGCGAATCTTGTAATTCTTATTATCTTAACCGAATTACGAGTAAAAACATCAACATCTTTTTTCGAGAAATAATCGATAAACAATAAATAAGATAACAAAAGAAATGCTGATGCGACTGCTCTCTTACCTGTATATAACGGAGCAGAGAGCTAATACAAATCAGTTCAATTTTGAAGACCAACCTGTAACGATTGATCCATCGAGACGAGCGCAACGCGTCTCTATTATGATTACCACTTGTATTTGCTATTTCTACGATAATAAATTATTCTTTTATACGACCACCTTCGGTTCGACTCATTTGGGTTCTAACCCTCAATCTGGTAAGATCTTGACCAAACAACGAGTAATTTCAAACTCTCGCTATTCAGAGTAGCTAACTGAATTTTGGCGTCACAACATTGGTGGCAGCGGTGGGATTGCCAGAGTGAATAAAAACGACTCTCGTTAAAAGAATTATCATCGCTGAATAGAAAAACACCAAGTGAAGTCAAACTTGTACTCGAAGAATTCTCGAATACGGACGCCACCTGCATGTTCAGAACCAGGTGAAGAAGAGGCTCTTAAAGGTGAAAAGAGCTCAGAGGAACCAAGGACAAGATACGTCAAGGTTCAACACACGATCGAAGAATCAAAGAGAACGTGCCGAAAGACAAGGAAATCGGACGTAGGACCAATCGAAATCACCGAGGATAAGCTGCAGCATCCTCGAAGGACGTCGCCAAACAAGAGAAACGTCAAACAGAGTTGAAGGACCATCAGAGATGTGGAAAATCAGCGCACTGTAAGTGGCACCACATACATTCACCATACGCTTTATAAAGACTAAAACTTTTTAAAAAGGTTTCATCGAAGCAAAAAAAGGTCATAATCAAAGGCAAATGACGAAACGAATTTATCATATCCTGAGAATTAAATCATTGCCAAACGCGTGGAGTGACATATGGGCACTCCCCTGAAAACGCCTAAGGCATAGGGTACACAACGCCAAAGCAATTCTCTAGGTGACTTACCAGAGGCCCTAGGAGAATTCACACCAGCTCCCGCAGAAATCGCTTATCGAGCAAGACGAGCGCGCACTGAAGTCTCTCCTAAAACAAGTACTGAATCAAATTCTCCAAATCCTTCATTTCGAGTAAACACTCGAAGAGGCAGCGCTTTTCAGCCCGGAGACGACCCCGAAGAACTCGACGACAGCGTTTTCGAGCTTAGGGCAGAGATGGCAACTAACAAACCGGGAAACACATCGCCAGGGAGAAATGTAGACACCCAAGCAATCGACAACGAAATAGAGAAAATGAGATCACAATTACACGATCTAAAAGCTTCCCGAAGACCAAACATCAGCAGTTGGTAAACCGACCATGTGAATACTACAAACGCAATTGAAAACTATAGCTTACTGAACGGAATGCCAAGGATCTCCCTTCCACAGACGGGAGCTGGACCGTTTCTCTCTCCTAGTCTTCGGACTGTACGAGAAGACGAAGAACTCGAGCTTTTATGGGCGTCCGGAGCTGAAATGAACGGACGTTTAAACGCATTGGAAAGGACGCTGAACGCAGTGAACCAGCGAAACCAGAGGGAAGATATCGAAGTACAACCATCGAGACCACCGCGTCGAAACCATCCAAGCCGCAGATGGACAGAAGAAGAACCTAGACGAAATCTAGGCGAAGAATCCGATCATCTCGACATCGGGACTGCTTTAAAAAATGTAAAGAGCTTCGATGGGAATAATCCGGATAAACTCAAAGCATTCATAGTTTCATGTGAAACTGTTTGGAAATCAGTCCGGCCCCGACAACGAGTAACCTTGCTCGAGTTGATACTGAGCAGCAAGCTGGAAGACAGAGCCACGAGAGAAACGAAACACAAAACTATCAAGACCTTCGAGTCGAATTAGAAGCCCTTTACGGTAAGAAAAAATCACTCGCCGCCCTGCAGTACGATTTTCGTCTGCTGAAACAAGGTGCAAAAGAAAATGTTTCGACATACGCAACACGAGTCGAAAAATTGACGGCAGAAGCAAAATTGTGCGAACAAACCGACGCAGGAGGCGCTCGTTACATAGAGCAAGCTTCACGACGGAGCGCACAAATGAACTTCGAAAACGGGCTTCATAAAGATATCCAGGCTATCGTACGGGCTAGAAATTACGCAAACCTACACGATTCCGCAGTAGGAGCCATCGAGGTCGAAGAGATGACCTGTACGAGCGCGAGCAACCAAGGATACAACAATTATCGACGACCACAGCCCAGTTCAGAGAGCAAAAGATGCTTTTCGTGCGGAAAAACTGGACACGTCGCATGCGATTGCCGAAAAAAGGGGCAAGTCGCGACAAAATAAAGAGATTAATGCGGTAGACGCCGTTTGCAGCCACTGCAAAAAACCGGGACATAAATGGGAATTTTGTCGTTCGCGATTACGTCAAAATAAAGAAAAGGCTCAAGGAAAAAATCAAAAGTCCGAAAATTCAGGCAACAGCAAAATTGCCGTAGGAGCAATAGAAATAAATGCACTCACCATCACGGAAATTCAAGAGGAAACAAATGAAATCTACAACGTAGAAATAACGCCGATCGACAACACAGGGAATGATTTCCACATACAATCCCTGACCAGCAAAACAAAAATGCTGACGTTGAAAAATGATACTGGGGCACAAGTGAGCATTATTAGCCGAGATGCATTAACGACTGAGGCAAAATTTGAATCAGTGGATATGACGATGAAAGGGCTCGGAGGACGAGACCTTAAGATATCACAAAAAATTGAGATCAAACTCATCTTCAAACTCGTGACTCGACCAGTTTCCATTACCCACACATTATACGTAATTCCTGACGACGTATATCTGGGAGTACACGGATTCCTAGGATTGGACTTCATCAAGGAATACGATGTCGAAATTCTCGGGGGACGGGAAATACAAATTTTCGGATAAAGGATGCCTTTACTAAACAACACCTTAAAAATGAAGCTACCCCCGCGTAGCGAAAAATACACGCATGTGGCCACTACGAGCAAATTCGTAGGGATCGTCAAAAAAATCACTCTCGAAGAAGGAGTAATTCTCGGTGCATGTGTAACCGCCCCCCAAGGAAATAGCTGTGTAGTCAGTATTTTAAACAGCACTGTAAAAAAAGTCGAGATCGACCGTCCCACGGTGACTCTCGAAAAAATGCTGTCAAACAAGACATCGAAATAAACACAGCCAGCACAACAAATCGTGGCACGCGCCTTGAACGCCTGCACCAAGAGGTGGATTTCCTCACACCTCAACGAAGAGGAAACACGAACCATTGAAGAAATACGTGAGGATTACGAAGATATTTTTTCCTCGAAGGCGATTCAATAAAATGTACGCAAATGGTAGAGCATACAATACCTTTAAAGGACAACGTATTGCCGGTAAAAATCCACCCATATTGCCTTCCTGAATCACATAAAAAGGAAGTCGAAAAACAAACGGAGGAAATGCTAAGAAACGGGATAATACAGCCGAGCCGCAGTCAATGGAATGCACCGCTACTCGTAGTAGCAAAAAAGTCTGATTCAGCAGGAAAAATAAAAATGCGAGTCGTCGTGGATTTCAGAAAATTGAACGAAGCCACCGTCGGTGACTCATATCCATTGCCCAATATTACGGAGATATTAGATCAACTAGGGCGAGCTCATTATTTCACAACGCTCGACCTCGCATCAGGATTCCATCAAATTCCAATGGCAAAAAATGACCAAGAAAAAACAGCTTTTTCGACACCGCAAGGACATTTCGAGTATACTCGTATGCCCTTCGGGTAGCGGAATGCACCGCCGACTTTCCAAAGGCTTATGAATTCCGTACTAGCGGGGCTGCAAGAACCAAAATGCTACGTTTATTTAGACGACATAGTCATTTTTGGATCCACCCTAGCGGAGCACAATAAACGACTCAGAGAGGTTTTTCAACGCCTCCGGGTAGCAAGACTGTCTCTGCAACCAGGAAAATGCCGATTTTCGCGAAAGGAAACGCAATATTTAGGGCACATAATATCAGAAAAGGGCATCCACCCTGATCCAATAAAAATCATCGCAGTAAAGGAATTTCCAACACCAAGGAACGTGAAAGGGATCCAATCCTTTCTAGGATTAGCCGGCTACTACCGAAAATTCATTAAAAATTTTTCGAAGATTGCAAAGCCCTTAACAGAGCTAACCAAAAAGGACGTCGCATTCGAATGGACTCCGAAGCACGAACAAGCTTTTGAGGATCTAAAAACGATCCTGACAACGGCACCTATACTGCAATATCCGGATTTTGAAAAGCCTTTCGTCGTTACGGCAGATGCCTCGGATAAAGCAATAGGAGCTATACTCTCTCAAGGTTCCGTGGGGGAAGATCTACCAATTTGCTACGCAAGCAGAACGTTGAATAAAGCAGAGCAAAATTATACAACTACGGAAAAAGAACTCCTCGCCATCGTATGGGGAATATCTCAGTTCCGCCCTTACATTTACGGTACGCACTTCACCGTCGTAACGGATCACAAGCCTTTAACCTGGCTTTTTAGCGTAAAGGACCCAGGGTCAAGACTCATGCGCTGGAAAATAAAACTGGCCGAATATGAGTTCGATGTCCAATACAAGGCAGGTAAATGCAATACAAACGCAGACGCGCTGAGTAGAATATGTGCAATAACTCGAGCACAAGCAAAAAAGAGCACTGTCAGCCAGGGGAACCAGGGGAGCAACGACGATGTAACTCCGCCAACAACCGAGACATTCGAACAAGCCAGCGATGAGCGTAAATACTCGAAAAAAGAGCAAGAGGAAAAAACTTGCGAGAACGTTAAACCCGTCGATGAGAAACAAAAACAACAAATATTGCACGAGTATCACGATGCTCCTCTAGGAGGACATCAAGGTACAACACGTATGCTAAAACGGATACAATTAAGATATACGTGGCCCGAAATGAAAAAAGATATCGGAGGATAAGTGGCACGATGCAACAAATGCCAACGAAATAAAATCTGTCAAAAAACAAAAATCCCGATGGCCATAACAGATACACCTGAAAAAGCATTTCAAAAATCTGCCATGGACATCGTGGGACCGTTGACGGAAACTGAAAAAGGGGATAAATACATCCTCACCTTTCAAGATTTATTGACGAAGTACAGCGCTGCAATACCGCTTCCAAATCAACGGGCAAACGAAGTAGCAAAAGCATTCGTCGAGGAAATAGTCTGCCGACACGGCATACTGGAGACCGTGTTGAGCGATCAAGGCACTAATTTTTTAAGCGCCACGTTTAAGGGAGTATGCAAATTATTACGCATAGAAAAAATACAAACAAGCGCATATCATCCTGAGTTGAATGGAGCGCTAGAACGGTCACACCGTACACTAGCTGAATATTTAAAAAGCTACGCTGACGAAGATCAGAAAAATTGGGACAAATGGTTGCCGTACGCGATGTTTACATACAATACGACACCACATACGTCGACAGGATATACACCGCACAGTCTAGTATACGGGAACGAAGCAGACCTGCCAACAACGATACAGAAGCAACCACGACCAACTTATTCGTTCGAACACTATGCGCACGAGCTCCGAGAATGATTACGAGCAACATGGACCGCAGCAAGAGCAAATTTAGCCGCCGCTAAGGAAAAAATGAAACAACAATATAATAAAAAATCGAGGGACCAAACATTCCAAATAGGCGACAAGGTCCTTCTGTACGATGAAACCGGCCGACGAGGAAGATCCGAAAAACTCACGCCCAAATGGATCGGGCCCTACATTGTTGAGCAAGTTAATTCTCCGCATAATTACACAATTCGCAAAGGACGAAAGAGCGTCAAGGTGCACGCAAACCACCTAAAAAACTTTATTGAACATGAGAAAAAAAAATGTTGTACACTTTCGAAGTGACGTAAAAAATTTTTTTTATTTCCAAACAACATTTTTTTTACATTGAATTGAAATAACGTTTTATCTCTTCCTCCTCACTTTCGGGTGTCGACCAAGGACTTAAAAATTTCCTACAAAGCCGACGAAGGCCGAAAAAATCTTGCTCGTCGGGACAATACGAGATGTCCCAAAGATCATCGTTGTCAGCTGCCATCTCTATCCGCCGGAGACGAATCTCGGCAGAACTCAGGCGGTAAGCCTCCTCCCGACGTTGCCAAAGGAAATAGCGATGGTTCAATTCCTCGGGAGTAAGGACAGTGATCCGCGGAAACACGGACGCCACAACAACGATTTCCGGCACCGACGGCGACAAACGCACTCTCTGAAAAATAATAATTAACAATTTTGCGTTAAGAAAAGAGAGAAATGGGAGAGAGAAAGAAGATAAACAAACAAACAAAAAATATATATAGGAAGACTCCACAACGAGTCACTTCCCCTTCCGCGTATTCGTTTCGAGAAATCACACTGAACAACAACGAAAAAACAAAAAAAAATTTACGCTGTTTCAGGATAATATTGCTGAGCCAGCTAGCGTCAGCACGAACGGCGTACGAGATACGGAAGTTCAACAACTCCCCGGGAATTTACTACGAAAAAATTGGGACCTTGAACGTATGCTCAGTCATCTGGACTTTGTCCATCGAAATGGACCTGACCCTTCTAGCCCATCTCGAAGGGCACATAACGACGCATTTGTGCCGATATAGAGAAAAATGCGAGGAAAAAGGGGGACCGTCAGGGCACTGCGCAGAGATGCTGGATAATATCGCACGCTTGACTAAAAAGGTTGAAGAAAGCGTCGGAGTAATCCACGATCTCGTGGGTGCCGAGCATCAACGAAAACGCAGAGGACTTATCAACGGATTAGGAACAGTCGTGAAATCAATTACTGGTAACCTAAATGCAGCAGACGGCGAGCGTATCGACGCCAAAATTTCGGCCATTCGAGGAAATCAAGAGACCCTAAAACGGGGCATGATGAAGCAATTACAAGTGGCGAAATCAACACTCGATATGTTTGATCGAACGTCGCACGCAGCAGAAAGAAATTTTAATGCATTGCACCATATGGTGCGAGCAACAGACAAGTATTTCGCAAACCGCACCAACATACTGGCTGACAAGCAATACTTCGATGAAAGTCTAGGCCTAATGGACACATATGTCGAAACTTTCCTAAGGACCGTGCAAGACATGGTGGGACTATTCGCTAGTGTAACTTCAGGAACAGTGAGTCCAGCAATTGTCACGCTGGAAAAGCTCACTGAATACCTGACAGATGCGCTACCACACCTACCACGGGGACACAATTTTCCCCTACCCATAACGCGAAGCAACGCAGCCGGCTTACTACGAATGACAACAGTAAGGGCGTATCGCAAGGGAGAAAAATTCGTCCTATTATTGGAAATACCCTTGGTAGGACCAGGAGAGTATAGCGTGAACTACGCATATCCGCTACCAAAAAAGGGCGATAACGATACATATTACTACCTGGAAACGTCCGACGAACTCGTAGTAATAGACCGTGATAACAGAAATTATTTACGGATGACAAGAAGCGATCTGGAGGAATGTAAAGTACACGGGGATCGGTACTTTTGCAACCCGCGACATCCGATCATGAGTGTGAGCGAAAACGTGCCATGCGGCGTGCTTATGCTCATCGAAGGCACAGACACAAAGAAGGCACAGTGTTCAAAGCGTGTGATGAAACTATCACACATACTCATCCTCAGTTTAAAACAGCAAGGTAAATGGTTGTACGTAGCACGAAAAGGAGAAAGAGTAAGCGTAACGTGCGCCACAATGCCGACGAAGCAGGAAACTCTTAGCGGAATAGGTTCGTTGACACTCAGCGAAAAATGCATCGTCATCGGAAAAAATTCCAAGATCGAGACAGCACACAGACTGATGCAAACAATAAAGGAAAATAGTTACATTCCGGCCTACAACCTCACCCTCACGCTAGACGAAACTAGGAAAACGCCACAAGCAATTACCATCCACGAAGGAACGACAATGGAACACGTCGTGGGCAACGCTGAAGAATTAAACCGTGTAGGAACACGATTAAGAGATATCGACGATAACCTAGAACACGTGGACACGAAGACACAACTCTACCACACGATAGGCCAGTACTCGGTCGGTACATTAGCATTATTAATATTAGCAGCATATCTATTCTACAAATGGGCAAGGAAAAGTTGCATCAATACAACTTTACGAGGAGCAGCATAACAAAAATATATATATATAATTTTTAGAGGCTAAAATATCCATGGGAATTAAAACATTTACTAGGATTTTGGCTCGCCGGAGACGAGTGAGAAGAAAGTGGGCTTTCTTCTTTTTAAGAGGGGAGGGATGTTGTACCCCAGATACCTCAATTTCAGAATGTTCGGTGGGTTACAATTGCAGCGAGTGAATCGACGTGCTGCAGCGAGCCCGTCGATTCACTAATATTCACCAAATTACGACACGCGTATCCCACACATAACAACTGTCATAACATCGCGTCATACACGCATTCGAACAGGTGCAATTATGCTGACCAGCAATTATGCAAGCAGGCCATCGTCTGCCGGGCACTGCCGAGTCAGCATATTTACAGGAATAAGCGAATCTCGTAATTCTTATTATCTTAACCGAATTACGAGTAAAAACATCAAGATCTTCTTTCGAAAAATAATCGATAAGCAATAAATAAGATAACAAAAGAAATGCTGATGCGACTGCTCTCTCACCTGTATATAACGGAGCAGAGAGCTAATACAAATCAGTTCAATTTTGAAGACCAACCGGTAACGATTGATCCATCGAGACGAGCGCAACGCGTCTCTATTATTATTACCACTTGTATTTTCTATTTCTACGATAATAAATTATTCTTTTATACGACTATCTTCGATTCGACTCATTTGGGTTCTAACCCTTAATCTGGTAAGATCCCGACCAAACAACGAGTAATCTCAAACTCTCGCCATTCAGAGTAGCTAACAGAATCTTGGCGTTACAACAGCTATGTTCGTTTATTTCAAGATTTAGCAAAATGTCAGTATTAACTCCCTCTAACTCTTCAAATTCTTCGTTGACGTTCCCGGATTGGGGGTTAACGTTGCTAAACTCGTCTTTCTCTTGCTCGTGAAGGGACTTATGAGCTTCAGTTTCCAAAGGCTCTTGTGACTCCTTTGATGAGTCGTGAAATTCTTTCGAGGTTGAAATTTTATCGAGTGACGATTTGCTACTGCTTTTTGACTTTTGTGAATTTGATTTTTGGGACCCCGATGAGGTTGATGCTGGCGGACCTCCTATATTGAGATCGGAAAGAGATTTCGATAATCCTGGGAGGGAAAATCTTTCCGTTTGGTCAATTGTGTTATTATCGATTTCAGACGTCTCTCGTCTTTTACTGGGATTCTGAATTGGGTCTCCTACTAATTTTCTTTTTCTCTCTTCTGGATAAGTATTGAGCACAGAGTCCTTAACAGTTGTCGTAGACCTCGTTGACGGCATTTGTAAAATTCCAAGATAAAAACCGTCAATCATCTACTGATAATGGTTATAATATGTTTTCCAAACTTAAACTTAATTAATCACTTATCATTAATTTGGACAAAACCCTGGCAAAATTGACTTCTAGATTATTTGTACTTGAGAAATGATAATTGTATTAAATTGAGGAGGAGAAATCGGGTGTTGATTCAAAAGATTATTAGGAGTGATTGTTGGTAAGGCTGGCGTATTTGGTGAAAAAATTGGTGCGGTTGCGGTCTGAAATTTTTGTTCTTGAGTTGTTTCGCGCGTATACGCGGGTACTTGATGATTCCAAATTGGGATTTTCCCGTTTGGCTCTTGGGTTTTTGCTTCAATTTGATTATCAAAATTTTTATAATTGACAGCCGCTGTTTTTAATTTTTGCGTTTGAATTTTCCTTCCACCTCTATTTCCTTTTTTCTTTTTGGATGTTATTTCTGCAGAAAAACTGGGTGTTGCTATTGCTTGTGGTTGCTGAGTCTTTATCAAGTTTCTGTAATATTGATAGCGAGGATCAAGATGGTTGCTTCGGCAATTCACAGGATAATGTAAAGAAAAATCTATCGGAATAAGTTTGTAAGGCTGTGGGGTTTCAGGAAGGCAAAGTTCTTCAGATAAGTCCTCAAAATTTTGTCGTGTTCTTCCATGAATGTTTAAACTTTGAGGATCTCTTTTTCTTTTTTAATATTTTCTCTACTCTGTTCTTGAGAGGGGGAATTTTCTGTGATATATCAGCGAAAATAATAATAATCATAATAATAATATTAAAAAAATGTAAGTTTGGTACAAAAAACAAAAAAAAAATGAAACAATAATTATTTGACAATGGTCGTTTTTTTTTTTTTTTTCAAAACGAGAAATTTACTTTAAGATCTATCGATGCTGAAAGCGTTTTCCCCCGATCAATGACCTTTCTAGATCGCACGATACGGAAGGGTCGTTGGTATCGGGATCATTGACCGCTCGGAAAACGAGGAAAAGGAAGGAGAGCTGAAACCGTGCGGGTAAAAGATCTATTCGTTTACGAGGTTTTGGCTGTTAGAAGATTTTTTTTTTATTCGCGTACTCTTTCCAAAAAAACACAATTTATTTTGAAAAATCAGAAAATTACGGGTTTCTCTTTGTCTGTATTACGTAAAGATATAAATAGTTTCTAGTAAGATTTAAATGTTTTAGCACCAAATTATTAATATTTTTTTCCAAAAGGAAGGATATGTACCCCTTTTTTTTAAATTGAATCAACGACAAAGAAAATTGACAATAATTCCAAAAGGATCCCGGACGAGCCCCCAAAAAATCTGTTACGTCAAAAACGGGAGTTTTCGCGAACTATTAATAATTTTTGACGTATGATGTGTTGAATTTGATTGAGACTCTCTAGTCGTGGAAAAATTTCGGTAATACTCCTGGAATCAATCTCAAACACATCTGCCCCTGTTTTTGAGTCTAACCTTTCGGAAAATTACTCGAGAAATGGGCTTAAAATCACTGTTAAATTTTCAATTGCGTAAGGTATCTACTGAGATTTAAACTCGGCGTTTCGATATAATTTACTATTGGCTTTACCCCGAGGATCACTGTCGTTACTTTTATTGAACAAAGGGGTGATTGGCGGAAGATCAATCGGAATTAGTTTGTAAATAGTTACCGGATGTTTAATGATTTCAGTGGAAATAATTTTGGGTTTTGGAGTCTCTCTAGTTATTTCTGTTTCTGCGGGCAATGCCCGTACTCCGTGATAATTTGATTCAAATCTTTGAACAGGGTTTAACCTTTTTGGCCACGGATTCGAATATATCGCGTCGAGTTTACGTAATTGATACCTTCGTCCAGCTCTGCGTGTTCTTTTCTTTTTGCGCGGTACTGAGAGGATGACTCTCATGGAATTTAAGGGAAGAGTATCCAGCGTGAATTTCCGCATGAGCGTGCAAGCTGACGCAACTCTAGTCCCAACCAGATCTCCGCCGAGGAAAAAGAAGGAGTACGAATATTTGGCGAGCGTGCAACCTGACGCAACCCTTGTCCCAACCAAATTTCGCACAGGGAGAGGTAAACGAATACTTGGTGAGCGTGCAACCTGACGCAACTCTAGTCCCAACCAAGTTTCCGCACGGGGGGAGAAAATAAAGCAAAGAACACGAATCCTCGGATGAAGACGTAGATTTACACAACCGTACTGAGTCTTGAGATCGAATGTGTTAAACGAATAATAGAGAGAGTGGGAGGGTTTTTACTTCGAATTTAATCGTTGGGGAAGAGAAATTCCTTGGATTGAACTTGTTTAATTGCTTAAACCTTTAATGAAATACCGAAACGGAAAAACTCAATTAAACTTCATTCTATGACTATTGATGAGTCACTGGTTCGCGAGAGTCTCAAAATTGGTCAATTTGTTATCTAACCTTTCCCTGAATTTTATATTTTTTTCTCCTTTGTCGCGATATTCACTTTATTTCGATTGTACGGGTGAAAGGATTGGTACCAATTCTCGCATGACACGATTTCAGCAATGGAAAGGGGAGAGGGGTCGAAAGGCCTTTGTTGAACTTCACGCGGATGAATCTTCCTCCTTCAAATTATCTCACGGAAATGTTTTAATTAAGGTTTAATGAAACTTGACTTAGCAATGCCGCAAGAACAATCTAGATTCACTTGGAAAGCCTTATAACTAGCACAATCAGATTTAATCGACTGTTTTAAAAAACTCGAATTATATGCTCTTTAGATATTCCGTATCCGATTTTATTGCTGCATCTCTCCTGATGAAAAACTACCCTTATCGTTCAGAGGCTCAAGAGAGATTTGACTTCAACACAAGGATTCACAGATTTTTTTTTCACACAATTCACACGATGATAGTCGTTGTGCGATGAATCCCGCACAATATTTATGATAACGTCAATGGATAATCAAAGCCGTAGCTCGATATAGCGATGAACAATAATTACTAAAATACGCGTAAACGTTTAATTAATTTTAAGAGAAACGATTAGAATGATTAAGCCGTAGCTGGCTTAATCGATTAGAGTTAATTATTAAAATGCACGTAACTGTTCGAGATTGAAAAAGAAAATTATATTAAACAAAACTACACTCTGAAAGTTCTATGAAATTTTATGAGGATCAAAATAAAAGAATTTGAAAGATTTTGCACGGAAAACACACTTCCAAGATATTCGCGCGGACGACAACTCAAATTATTATGTTTGAGCAAAACGCGGAGATGAGTGTCGTGAACAGTATAAGGTCGCGGAAAATTCGGTCATCAATGCGGTAATTGTGCCTTGTGACACGCATTTTTATAATCATGACCCGCTTAGCTTCGGGAAGGGGTATTTTCTCCCTTGTCCCCAAGACGATCACACCTTGGTTCTCCCCTCCACCTAGCTGGTCATCCTAGTTTTTACAATAATTAAACTATAATTAAACTAAATTTTTATACCAAATTACTTTCATTCTTCCATACTTTCATAATGCGCATGTTTCAGGACAATTTCAATTTTCAATTTTTTAATTTTCATGCGAATTTTCGCGCGTACAGGGAGTCGAGGGGTTTCTTTTTCGCTCTCCTTCTCTCTTACTCCCGCCCTCGCTTGGGCTCTCGCCGCGCTCTAGGCCCCGCCACACAGTGGGGGATTTCGACCGAGTCGTGTCCATAAATCAGGGAAAGATTGGAACTGCACCAAATTTTGTAATTCGCAGTTTTTTGGGTCGCTGATTACGAATTTGGTATCGAAATTTTCAAAAACAAAATGGCAGTGGAGGTATCGTTGTTCGGTTCTAGAAATACTCGTTCGAAATGACTGAAAGTTGACTTAAATGTGTTTTTGGGGTCACTGATTACGAATTTGGTATTGAAATTTTCAAAAACAACATGGCGGCTGAGATATCGTTGTTTGATCTTAGAAATGCTGGTTGGAAATGGCTGAAAGCTTGCTACGATACGTTTTTGGGATCGCTGATTATGAATTTGGTATCGAAATTTCCAAAAACAAAATAACGGCCGAGATATCATCGTTCGATCTCAGAATTACTGATTGGAAATGACTGAAAGTTGGCTAAAAAACGTTTTTGGGGTTGCTGATTACGAAATTGGTATCGAAATTTTCAAGAACAAAATGGCAGCTGAGATATTGTCGTTTGATCTTAGAAATACTGGATGGAAATCGCTGAAAAATACTGGAGGAGTTTTTGGGTCGACTATAACAAAATTCGAGACGTTTTGGTGACGATTAATTATGATCACTTTTATTCAAAAAAATTGTAATAAAACTCAATCGGAGTCATACTCCTCGCTCTCGGACGTGGACAGTTCCCTGGTTGAATCATCTTCTGCGTCGCTACAGTATATCAGCCGCAGTGCATCAGTCGATAGTTTTTTGTGCTTCTTCACTGGAAGTTCTTTTAAACTTGAGATATATGGATCTGAGGATACCAGCAACCAGTTGAGGACATCTTGCATCGTCCTTTCTCGAGAGCACTTGCGAGAAAATCCCTCTCGATATTTTTTAGATCTTTATTCCGGGCTTCCTGGGCCTCCTCCGATAGCTGATCTAGTAAGCCTTGTAATTTTACGTCCGCACTAGTTTCGGTGACGGTGATGCTGGATGGAGGTGGATAACAGAGCTTCTTGGCTATTTGCACGGAGTCGTAGCTCGGATAAACTTTGCAATTCACTGTCCTCAATATCTTTCTGATGACGTTGTACTGATGTCTTGTCAGTTTTCCTCCAACTATATCGGACAGTGCTTCATCCGCAGAAATCGTTTGCCGTGCATCAGATGTTTTCGCAAACGCTGCTCTGTACCGTGTCACTCTGATTGGTGAAGCAGCAACATCTTGTATAATGTTTGCTGAATCCAAGCTTCCAGAAGATCGGAAATGCATCGTTGTTGCTTGCAATAATTGTGCAGGCGTAAATTTTTTGCATAGCTCGTCCGATTTTCGACGCTTTGGACGATCGCTTGATGTAGCGAAGTCCAACGATGGCCGACCACGCCGGCGACCAGGTGTGGTTTGCAATTCTTTTGAACTTGAATTTTCTGCTCCCTAATCTTCTGATTGCTTTATTGTGCGAAGAGAGAATGAAAAATCAGTGTTTGACCAATTTTCGTTTTTTCCGTCAAAAAATCTTTCATTGCTTCTCGCCTCCTGCCACTTCGTTCGCATTTTAAATAACAAGTTCGTTAACTGCGATCTTGCGGTCAACTGTATTTGCAGAGGACAATCAGCTTCTCTCGACAGTTCATGCTCCAAAATTTTCAATTGAGAATTGAAGTCGGATTTCATGCAGTTTCGCAGTTTCGCAAATATTTTTTTCCGCGTCCAAACGACGACCTGATCCTGGGATCCTTTAAAAAAAACGGATACATCTATAATTACAGTTATTTGCGATGTTAGAATAACATGTATTATGGAGCTCTGTTTGCACACTACATCATATATAGTTTTTTAATCAAGATTTGATTAAAGATGAAAATAAGGTGTATAAAATATTCTTTATATTTTAATGTTTTTGAATTTTCGACCGTGCCTTTGCGAGAAAATTTCACATAAACACATTTTGGAGAAAAGGACAGTCTTTTGTTATTCAAATGCCAAAATTATACAAACTGTCCCTCACCCCCCCGTTATCCGTTCCGAGAAGAGACACAATGTATGACCTGCAGCTGCGCGCCCGAACACGTAGGCAGCGAGCGGGCGGCGGCGCGGCGCCCGAGCCAGAGACCTTTGTTGAGCACACACGCCGATCTAATAAAATACGTTACATCTAACCCGGTCAAAAGTGGAGGCTGGCTCTTTCAGAATCATTTACTAACAGTTTATATTTCAAATTGATCGAAGAATGAGCGCGGAATTCCGTGGAATTTGATACTTTTCATCTGTGTATCGTCAGTTTTCTTTCAAATAAATTATCACTTTTTCGATGTACGTTATATGTAATAAACAAACAGAGCGACAGTTTTTTTAGAAAAAGTGAAATGCCTATAATATTCTACATACCTTCAGGAACGTCAGCCATATTTTCAATATTTTTTTGCGATTTTAACTTCGCGTAAATATTACTTTGAACTTTGTGATTAATTTCGTGGACGCGCGCGTCGAGCATGTGCCATTGCAGAGGGTCAGCTTTGCACTGAAGTATCTCGGCAACCACAGGTTGTCGGGGGGGGGGGGCGGGCTTAACGGTTTTGAATAGAGGGGATATTCCTGAGTAAATCCCCACCAATCATAAATTTAAAAAAAAAATCACTTCTTCGATTTTTGGACACACTTCGGCCGAAATCCCCCACTGTGCACCACGGAGGCTCTGACCATCCCTCTCTTCTCGTTCGCTCTCGCACGCGCGCTCGGACTCTCTCACTCATCGATACTTCCGATTGGCTTAATTTTCGGCTATGACTCTCTCACTCTCTTTCCTATGACAGATTCATATTTCTTTCGCTTTCTTTGCCCTACTGCTCTGCATTTCCTCTTTTCTTTTCGATTCCTCCCATCGTTTCCTTGCAAGAGAGGGAGAGTCTTTTGATTAATAAATTTTACTTTTATTCAAATGAATTATTTTATATTTTAATGATTCTAATAATTCCTTTCAATAAACTGTTTTATAATTTCCAAAGAATTTGATGATTTTATAATCGTGGAATTGTAAAATTTTTTCCATATTTATTGAACTGATTTTCTATGGAGAAAAGAAATGCGCTGCAAAAATTATTAAAATGAATATTTTAACATTTCAATTTTCTGATTTTCATTAAAAGATCCAAAGATTAAATTGATAAATTATTTTAAAAATTCTTATTTGAATTTTATCATTTAAAATAAATGGCTAATCATTTTAATTAAAACCTTTATTTGAATTTTACTACTTGAAATGATCATTTTGAAATAGAATCTGTATTATTGGAATTTTATGATTTTTAATAAAATTTTCATGTCAATTCTATCATTTGAAATAAATAAATTTTGGTATTAGTCTGGAACAAATCATTCATAAATGCATTCATAATTAATAACAATTCGCACGTATTCCTTGAGGCGAAATTTCTCCGAGATTTCCAATTTGTCTTTTCATACAAAAAAGAAAAGCTTTTGAATATTACTCGTGCCAATATATGGCGTATATCCTCTGTAGCGGACCGTTGTGCGAGAGAGAACGACGCGATTCAAGGGGGCAGCGAGCCTCGTGTCGTCCGCGGGGCGCGAGGAGATTTCCTCGGACCCTGGGACAAACACTCACGCCTACCTCGATAATTCTCTCTTGCGCGGACTTATTTTTCTTTGGGGGTTGATAAATTTAATTACGCCTTGATGTTTAATATATTCGATATGATCCTCTGCTTGAAAATCTCAACTATAAGCGTTGGAAATAAATAGATATTGGGTTGCACTGAAGTGCGGCGTATCTCCAGTGATTTCCTTTCTCTTTTCACGCAGGGTGACTAATTCTTGAAGAGTCACGTGTGTGCTCTTTTCACGACACAGTGGTGTTCTTTTCTTTCGTCTTTTTTCTGTCCGCATGTTCCTTTCCCTTTTTTTCCTCTTCTACCCCAATAAATCATCGCAAAACCCAACCATCTTGAAACTTTCAAGCAGCGAAATTCAATATTCTCAAGAGGAATTTTCCCTCTGCGCTTTCTCTGTTTGTTTTTTTTCTTTCCTCAAAAAAAAATGAATCTATTTTTTGTTTCGACTGACCTGACTCAGGCCATAATTTCCATTTCTTAATTTAGAATTGACTTTACTTTATTGTCCTATTTTTCGGACTTTCGGGATTTCGAAATTATTTCGTTACCAAAAAAATGAAAGGGAAGAACCACTGATTGTACGTATTAATATCATTACTCGACGTATCATTTATGACAGCGTCGGTGTGGACACACGCTAGTGTGCGTGAGTATCTCGAATTTATTCTCGGCCTAGTGTGTGTGCCACGCGATTTCAAAGATTTATTGCCTGCGTCGCTTGGCCCGACAAAGGTCCTATCGCTATTTTCTCGGAGTCCGTATCTCCGCGGATGTTTAATATGTTTGATATACCATTTTTTCTTTCGGCATTATAATTACTTCGCTCGAAATTCTCCTCGATGGTATGCGTTGATGCATGAGGCGTCAACGCTGTTGCATGTCGCTATGGGCGGCAATTCGAGAATTGGTGGGAATATGACCACCGTAAGGATAGATCCTCGCCTCGACCGTGTTCTCCTCTCATGCGCATTTTTCCTCGAGAATTACCCGATATAGGTAAACCCGTGGACGATGAGAAATCCCGAAAGTCGCGGGACGTAACAAGAGCATCACCATAAAGGATTCATGGAGACACGTGAGATCGCGAGACAATCTGGCAGATCTTATCTCCAGAGGCCAACTACCAGCCGCATTTACTCTCGACGAGAAGTGGCAAAATGGTCCAGCATGGCTCTCAGATCACGAGGACACGTGGCCACAACTGGGAATTCCGATCATCGAGCAGCTCCCTGGATTATGCAAGGTAAGATGTCTAACTGCACCTTTGCACAGCGACATTCCTTCGCGTTATTCCTCGATCACACGACTCCGAAGATTCGTCGCATACGCTCTTCGATTTAAGAGCCCACAGGAACATAAGGGGCCTCTCACCATCGAGGAATTACAAGCGGCGGACACGACTGTTCTCAAACTCGTACAGGCTTCTAGCTATGCCGACGAGTTGCGAGATTTAACGATTCATCGAAGCGTCGACCCAAGGAGCAAGCTTCTGTCGTTATCTCTGTTTGTGGACAAAAAACGGCTCATCCGCGTTGGAGGACCCCTAAAAAACGCAAATTCTACGTTTTCTGAAAAACACCCGGTTCACCGAGAGAAAAGTATGGTATGTGAAACCATATTTTACCATAAAATATGTTTCCCACAGGGTTCGTCAATAATTTATGGTAACCCCAACCTATAAAATTATAGTACGGGTAACCGAATTTTCTGGGTTCCACCCAACATCTCCTTATGTTTGAGCAGACAATGTATCGAGCAACTAAACGTATGGTGCGTGAAACTATCGAATGAAAATGAATTCTTAGAAAATTCATTGCGACTTTGCCGTCACCCACCATATGGTATCAAAAGAGCAAGAAATTGATTCACGTAGCACACGTAGTTTTAACATACATACCGTATTTTGAAAAATGCACTACATGATAGTAGGGTTTACCATACGATATGGTTATTCGCTTAGCCCGTTTGTTCTATTTTACACATTCTATCGTGCACTACACTTCCGTACATGGTACATCTTACCTTATTCATCCGAATATTAATAAATATTATTTCAAACTGATCAAATATGTATTTAAATGAAATTATTTTTTTATTTAATATTCACACAATATATATTTTAAATATTGCAATCTTTGAATGTATAGCTACACATATGAAGTCTACAATTTCGTAAGGCTTCGTCTTTTCTTTAACAGAAGGGAAAAGAAAAAAGACCCTTTTTTATGGGAATCCTTTTCGGGGATTCGATCATCTTGCATTCTTCCGCAATGTTCAATGTATTAAATATCCATACTGAAAAATAAGGATATCAAACATAGACGAGCTTGGAAACGATATAGGCGTCGAGAGGCAGGTTCGCTTGTGCGAGAGGTAGCCACCTGGCGGATTTTTGGGGTACTGACAACCACGGTGAGCTCAAAGATCCGTCATGGTAAAAGGGGTTATAGTATGGTTAACCATATTCTATGACTGGACAAGCAATAATATGGTAGCGCTTATTATATTCTATGACTGGACAAGCAATAATATAATAAGCGCTATCACATTATTATTTGTCCAGTTATAGAAAATAGTTAACCATACTATAACCCCTTTTACCATGACGCGGGATCTTTGAGCTCGCCATGGTTTTATCTGCAGATTTGCCAGTACCTCAAAAATCCGCCAGGTGGCTACCTCTCGCACAAGCGAACCTGCCTCTCGACGCCTATATCCTTTCCAAGTTCGTCTATGTTTGGTATCTTTATTTTTCAGTATGGATATTTAATACATTGAACATTGCGGCAAAACGCAAGATGGTCGAATCCCCGAAAAGGATTCCCATAAAAAAGAGTATTTTTTCTTTTCCCTTCTGTTAATGAAAAGACGAAGCTTTACGAAATTGTAGACTTCACATTTGTAGCTATACATTCAAAGATTGAAATGTTTAAAAATATACATTGTGTAAATATTAAAAAAAAGGATTTTTTTAATACATATTTGTTCAGTTTGAAATAATATTCATTAATATTAAATAAAAATGTATTAGATCGCAATATAATTTCCTAGTAGGTCATTCAAAAAACAAAAATTCGTTGACATGAATAGAGTTGTATTAGGCCGGCCTACAACTAAAAAAATTTATTTGGCTTGACTAGGATTCAGTGAAATGTACTAGATCTTTTTTCTGGTTGCAGTTAGACATTTATTTCGATTTACTTCGAACAGTCGTTATAATCTTATAAAGTATATATTTGTCATGTCCACGTCAACAGGATGAATATGGTAAGATGTACTATGTACAGAAGTGTAGTGCACGATAGAATGTGTAAAATAGAATAAGCGGGTTAAGCGAATAACCACATCGTATGGTAAACCCTATGGTTACCATAAATTATTGACGTCCCCTGTGAGAAACATATTATATGGTAAAATATGGTTTTACACACACCATACTTTTCTCTCGGTGTAGCATTAAATAGATAGCAACTGCTTCTCGTAAGCGTTATTAAGTAGCCGTTCATAGTAACCATACAGATAGTTAAAAATAAAATACAACAACGTAATTTTTAATTAACACAAAAATATACTGCGTCAATGTTTGAGTCTTCTTTACGACTCAATGGATGTATTTGGCCAACCATACACGTTTTGTAAAGTTCTTTGCAATAGTACACATCACGATCAGTTATGCTGTATGTTTGTAGGGACCATTCCAGTGGTATGGTACAACCAACTGTACAAGTATGGTAGCGCTTATTATATTATTGCTATGCCAACCATGGAATATGGTTAACCATACTATAACCCCTTTTACCATGGCGGATCTTTGAGCACACCATGGTTTTTTCTCTCAGTGTTCTTCTGCCGCTTTCACATCACGTGACTGATTTAATAATAGGGCACGAACATCTGTCCGATTATCACGCGGGCGTACAAACTACCTTGTATTCTCTACGGCGAAGATATTGGATAATGAACGGTCGACGAGCAGTGCGTAAAATCATTCGCGACTGCATCATTTGCACCAAGGCTAATCCGCCATCTACCGAGTACATCATGGGGGATCTACCGAACGTGCGAATTACAGAGGCTCGACCATTCATGAACGTGGGCATCGACTATGGTGGACCCTTTTTTATCAAGAAGAAAAAGGAACGCAATAGGGGCAAAGTGAAGGTGTACGTTGCCGTATTCGTCTGCCTCGTGGTTAAGGCAGTCCATCTTGAGCTGGTAAGCGACTTATCGACTGAAGCTTTTCTGGCTGCTCTTAAACGTTTTATCTCGAGGAGAGCTGCAAAAACATCTACTCTGACAACGGCACCAACTTTGTCGGAGCTAATAACGAGATGAAGAAAATTGTCGATCAGTTGAATCTGGACATTCGCGAAGGGAAGATTATCGGCATTCTTACAAGCCACGGAGTCAAATGGCACTTTATACCTCCGCAATCACCGAATTTCGGTGGAATTTGGGAGGCAGCCGTGCGATCATTCAAGCATCATCTGAGACGAGTAGTAGGCGATGAGTTGCTCACATTTGAGCAACTGTATACGTTCCTCACAGAGGTCGAAGCAATATTAAATTCTCGGCCAATGACTCCACTATCGTCCGATCCGAATGATCCATCAGTTTTATCACCCGGTCATTATCTGATTGGCAGTTCTCTGACCAGCATACCGGAAGTCGATTTCGCCAAAACTCCTTATAATCGGCTGTCATTGTGGCAACACATCCAAAAAATGAAGCAAGATTTTTGGACCAGATGACAGAAGGAGTATCTCAACGAGCTTAACATTCGTTCAAAATGGTCCAAGGGAGCCCACAGCATCCAAAAGGGGTTACTCGTGTTACTGAAGGAAGACAACCTCCCACCTTTCAGATGGCTCATGGAGAGAGTCGTTGAGACGCGACCGGGAGCGGATGGCGTCACGCGAATAGTACGCGTAAAAACATCGCGAGGCATCTTCGACAGAAACGTGCGCAAACTCGCGCCATTGCCAGTCAACGACAGTGATAAGTGATCAGTGAATGAACAATTTATGAACTCTTTCTCGAGAAATTAATTCACATGTATTTTTAATTTAATTTAATTATATTTTCTTATCATCGTATGCATATTGAAATTTTTTTTGATCCCTACCCTCTCAAGGGGGGAGTATGTTCCGTCCCGTAAGAAGCGTATAATATTCTCATTTTTATTTTTATTAGCATAAGAAGCATATAATATTCTTATTTTTATTTTATTTTTGACTCGATGGTAGTATATAAGCCAAATATTATTTTCACATTTCAAATCTTTATTATACGGCAGATGTTTCTCGAACAGAAACAGAAATTACCGGACTTTCCCTTAATCCTGCCAATCTCACGAAACGCTGCAATCAGACATTTCCAATATTTTCCTATCGTACACTATTTCTGTCCTTTGCCTCGGTTTCAAAAGAACCAAAAATAAAGGCAACATATTTTTCATCATTATTTCCTCTTTCGGCCTTTCCACGAGTGAAATTTCCCACTCTCTTAATCCATCCCTTTTTCCATTCAAAAAGAATCTGTATTTTTCCGAACCTTTTTATTACCCTCTGACCCTTTTTCCCGCGCTCTGTGGTCAATCCTCGGCGTCCCTTGCGGTGGCCGTCATCGCGAAAAATCATTTCCATATTTTTCCTAATTTTCCACCAATCAAAAAACTCTCCCTTCCTTCTATTTTTCTTCCTACCCTTAATTTCCTTAACCAATCACCTTCCTTCACTATAGTTTGTGCCGCTCCTTGACGTCAACGCGGAGCGCTCAAAAATATGAGTAATCAGTCGTCTCGTCGATTTCAAACTCTACACATCCCACTTAAATAATTCGTCTATGCTCCGTTGATCTGCCCAAGATCCAAAGGACTTAGAACAAAACTGCCGTGACTCTGCAACTCGCTCGATAGTCTGCAGGTCACTGCCGGTATATTTAAAGTGCACGATTCATAACAAAAAACATTTTAACTTTCAAACATTCATCGCTTAATTTGTAATTTCATATTATCATTGTATATTTTGATATTAAATATATTATTCCTTTTCTTTTGAACAGCTGTTCGTCATTAATTTGAAAAACAGCAGTCGCGTGTTTATTTTGGTGTCGTTTTTTATTTTATCAACAGTGCCGGGATTTACGACCCTGGCTGACTTTAATTCAAACGAGTCGCATCTTAGTGCGCGCGACAAATTATATGTAGATGTATATACATGTAAATATGGAATTGGCTATGCCCTCGACTAGTTTTTCTAAAAAAATATAAAAGTTTATTTCCGTTGTATATGCAATAATCGTCAGGCGAATTTTTATGTAATTGTTAAAATCATTGATGAGATATATTAGTAAGTAAAAAAGCATTTTCATTGGGAAATATAAATATAAATATTATAAAATATCTGCATGTATATGATAATACTCGAATGGCTGTCTTTGGCTAGCCCTTTCAAAAAGTTTAAAAACGACTTGGTTATTATTGGGAATTAGAATTTTTTCAATATCGATTGTGGCATTTCATATGTGCCAGTAACAGATAGTCTTTTGTAAAAAAAATTGAAGCTCATGAATGTAAAACGATGTAACCATTCCAAGCAGCTTTACTTGATAGTGATCCACATTATCGAAACAAACTCGTATTAATTCAAAAATGAAAATTTAAAGTGGCTCTAACTCCTAATAATTACGCAATATTAGTTTATAAATGAATGTCGTTCGTGTAAAAGCAGTGTTTGTGGAGTTTTTCGAAGACGCTATACAAGTTAATATTGGTGGCATACGGATACGTTACTTTACCAAATTTTATCTAGTCGTTAAGAGCAGTAAAGTTACATACCAGTGAGTGGAGATACATTCGATAGCATGTAAATAAAATAGTGTTTTCTTTATTTTTAAGTGGTTAATGATAAGAACGTCCTCATATTTGTCCTCAGTCAGTCAGCTCAAATATATGCTAATACCTTTCGTCTGTGCCATGTAATGGCTTTTTTGGAGCCCTCTGAAACAATATTTTTATTAAAACAAATGCTCTTCCAAAAATTTTATGTAGTTGTTAAGGGGTGCAAAGAAAAATATGTGGCAGTAAATAGCATATTGATTGCTGGCAAATAAACGAGCACATGCGATGATTAATGGAGGGTACGCTGTTTCATTGTCCACCATCAATCTGCATACCTACAAGTAATACTTTCATTATTGTATTTTTAAACCGATTTTATAACATTACAATGATTGGGTGAATATTCGGCTTGCGAGCTTTTCTTTGCTTTTTATTCGTCGATTATAACATGAGTTGTGGTCTGTAATTTTCTCGGGGTTTCCGGGGATAAATATTAGGGGTGTGCGAATATTCGAAAAATTCGAATATTCGGCATCGAATGGAGTCGAATTATTCGATTCGATTATCAAACCGAATATTCGATTTTTTTCGAATATTCGATTTTGGTTCGAATACTCGATTTTTGTTCGAATATTCGATTTTCGTTCGAATATTCGATGTTTTTCGAATATTCGATTTTCGTTCGAATATTCGATTTTTGTTCGAATATTCGATTTTGGTTCGAATATTCAATTTCTGTTCGGATATTCGATTTCTGTTCGAATATTCGATTTTTTTTCGAATATTTGTTTTATTTTCGAATATTCGAGTTTCTTATTGAGTATTTTATGATCTCATGTAATCGAATTTCTAATCAGTTATTTTATGCGGTTTTGAGTAATCAAAGGTCGAAACAAACGTACGATGATTGCAACAAAACGAAATAAAAATCGACTTTTCGATAACACATTGTTACGTCCCGCGATTTTCGGGATCTCTCATCGTCCACGGGTTGCCCATATCGGGTAATTCACGAGGAAAAATGCGAATGAGAGGGGAACACAGTCCAAGCGAGGATCCATTCATTCGGTGTGGCCATATTCCCACCCATTCTCTAAGGGTCGAATTACAAGCTATGGCGACAACGTCAACGCCTGTACAGTCATTCACCGACTCGAATCTCCGGGAAGAATTTCGAGCGAGATTATATTGCAGGGTAAATAAAACAATTTCTATCATCGGCTCGGAAAAACATCCGGCAAAGATATAAGACCCCGCGTAAATATCAATAGGGCCTTTGTGGGTCGAAGCGACGCAGGCATTAAAATCTTTGAAAGCGCGTGGCACTCATATTAACCAGGCATATTATAGAAATCCATACGCATACTAGCGTACAGCCACACCGACACGAATATTAAATGAGGATACCCGAGCGTATGACCAGTGGTTCTTCCTCTCATTTTATTGGCACTTTAGGCCAGAGATCCTGAAAATTAATAGCAAAGGACAGTAAACTAAAGTAAAGTCAATTCTAAATTCAAGAATAGAAATTATAGCCTGGGTCAGGTCACCAAAAGAGAGAGTAGGATTATTTTTAAAACACATAGAACTCGAGGAAAAATTTCTCTTAAGGAAAATGGAGTTTCGACGTCTTGGGATCCTGATGAAAAATAAATATAGCCATGATTTATTGGGGTAGGAAAGGAAAAAAATAGAAAAGAACATGCAAGAAAAAATAATGAAAGAAAGAACACCACTGTCCCCTGAAAAAGTCAGACACGTGAGCTCTTCAAGAATTGGTCATATAGGGAGCACTCGAAAGAGCGCTCGAGGGTAACCCGATATTCATGTTAAGAAAAAAAGAAGAAAACTTTTGCAGTATTTTGACTTAGGATTTCCAGGCAGAGAAAGCCATCGATGGAACGTTAAACATCCGGGGTTGATAAATTCGACAACTCTGTGAAAGAAAAAAATAAGACCATGCAGGAGAAGAGTGAGACGGCAACGAGAGAGGGAAAGAGACTCTTTGTAAAACGGGTACGAGGAAATTTCCTCGCGCCCCGCTGAACGACACGAGGCCCGCTGCCCTCTTGAATCGCTTCGCTCTCTCTCACTACATGGGTCACCACAGAGGGTACTTGCCATATATGGGCACATAAAAAAATATTCCGCAGGCATTGGCCAGAAATTCAAATGAACAAACTCAGGGTGAATTTCGCCTCGAGTAAATATGTGAATTATTGTTAATTAGGTATGAATGAATGAATGATTATTTCAGGGTAGTCGAGGGAGGAAAAGGGAAAAACCTCGGCAATTCTCAAAACAATACACTATTTAATTTATAAATAAATTGACAACCTTTTCTAGTATTTAAATTTAGAGTATTTGCAAATAATAATTTTATCAACATATGTTTTTTTTTCTCTTTTAAATTAACGGACATTATTCAAAATTAATTTAGCAATGAGTAATTTGCCATAGAAAATAAATAATTAGGAAAGACTCTTCCCCTTTTGAAGGAAGGAGATGGGAGGAGTTGAGAAGAAAGGAGGAAATGTGGAGCAGCGATGCAAAGAAGGAGAAGGAAATGTGAAATTGTTATAAGAACAGGAGAGACGGTGATATCTAGCCGAAATCAGACCAATCGGAAGTATCGGAGAAAGAGAGAGAGTGCGAGCGGGTATGTAGGAGCGAGATGGTCAGGGCCTTCGTGGCGGGGCCTAAAGCGTAACGAGAGCCCAAGCGAGGGCGGGAATAAGAGAAAAAGAGCATAGAAGAAAGAGACCCCTCGACTCCCTGCACAAGCGAAATTCACACAAAAATTGGAATTTTTAATTGTGGAAAAGATTTTAATTATGCGAATTATGAAAGTATGGACGTATGAGTGAACTTAGGAATAAATTTAAGTTGAATTATTATCTAATTATTAAGGAAAGTGGAATGATTAGCGAGGCGGAGGGGATGACCAGGGCGTGAACATCTTGGGAGACAAGGGACAAATTGCCCCTTCCCCAAAGCTAAGCAGTCCGTATTATAAAAATGCGTGTCGCCATGCACCAGCAGCTTTAGCTTTTAGAAATCTTCGAATCTTGCGCGTGACCACACTTCACGACACTCGTGTCAATTTTTCCGTTTTTCGTATCCGTTCGGGAAAATTCTTATCGGGTATTCTGGAGTTCGAAATCCGTGCAAAAGTTTCGATTAAGAATTCATTTCTTTTAATCTATTTTTTTTTATATCGTTTCAATTATTTTGTCTTGACTATTATTCGTTGAAAAAGAAAAAAAAAGAAAATTATCGTGACCTTCCTCGGCCTTTAATTTGGCCTTTACATTATTATTATCCGTCTTTTATTGAACATTTAAGTGTTTTAATATTTTTATCGATAAATTATCGAAAGAATTGCGCAACCGGAAAATCGTGAATCTTTGTGAGGTGTTGTGAAAAGAGAAAAGAAAGGAATAAAATTAATTTTGTGACACGTTTTCCATAATCAATTGGTGTTATCAGTGAAACAATATCCTGCAACGATTATCCATCTGAACATCAACATCTCGATCTGAACCTTTGATTCGCGGTTACAATTCTCGATTCATTCGTCTTGAGGGTGTCATTTCCATTGGTCGGATCATCAGTCCAAACACCGCTACCGCACGTGTTTCTCAATCAACGTTCCTGCTCGACTGCCATTTCTCACCCCACACGAGAACAACACCAGGTAAGGAAAAAACTCAAGACCCTTAAAATCACAATTCCGATTTTAACTTCGATGGAATTGGTTAAATATCCATTAAATGGGAAGACAGTCCGACCCAAAATAAATCGGAAAAAGTTGCGCAACCAGATAAAAAAATGGAAACAGATCCTTCGCGCGGACTTGAGTCTGGAAATTCCAAAGTGCTGTAAGCTCGAGTTCAAAGACGGATTGAAACCAGAAAAACGTCCGGATATTATTATTACAGATTGCATATTGAACATCAGTTACCATTACGATTCCGTTTCCGGAAAGTTATTACATTCCGCAGCCTCGCAACCGAACGCTATCGAGACAATTACCCTTGATTAGTTCAGATTTTTCCTGAATATCCTTCCGTCATTTAAATTCAATTCCAAGAATCAATTCCGTTCTACATCTTGCAATTACATTACAAACCGTCGACCCCCGGCGAATCAGTTGTTGGTATAGGCTACCATACCGGCCAGTAGCTGATATCAAAAGGCCCCGAAGGTTACACAAAAATCACACACGAACAAATCCGAAGGTTCTGACGGGTTAGATCGGCTGACCCAGGCAACCTCGCCAGTCAGTGACTAACCTCGAAAGTGATTCCCTAGGATTACACACAAGCTCTGGGACCCGGAACACACAGTTGTTGGTACAGGCTACCATACCGGCCAGCGGCTGCTGATGTGAAACCTCTTAGAGCAACACTCATACTTCCGAATTCAAAAACCTCTTTAAATATTCCTGATTTTATTTGCTAAAAACGATTATCTGCAGGAAGGTAATTTTCGATTGTGGTTGGTTTTGGGTTGGCTGCGGAAAGAAAATTTTCCATCTCAAATAAACTTTCCTGTTAAAAATAGTTTTTCGTTTTGAATAAATTTTCCATGATCATAGAAAATGGTTTTTTCCAGCCAAACGCTATCGAAACCATCACCCTTGATCAGGCCAGATTATCCCTAGGAGTACAATCAAACCAATTACATTACAAACCGTCGGCCCCCGGCGAATCAGTTGTTGGTACAGGCTACCATACCGGCCAGTAGCTGATATCAAAAGGCCCCGAAGGTTACACAAAAATCACACACGAACAAATCCGAAGGTTCTGACGGGTTAGATCGGCTGACCCAGGCAACCTCGCCAGTCAGTGACTAACCTCGAAGGTGATTCCCTAGGATTACATACAAGCTCTGGGACCCGGAACACACAGTTGTTGGTACAGGCTACCATACCGGCCAGCGGCTGCTGATGTGAAACCTCTCAGAGCAACACAAATACTACTCAATCCGAAAACCTCCTCAAATATTCCTGATTTTATCTCCTAAAAGATGATTATCTGTAGGAGGATAATTTTCGCTCGTGGATGGTTCTGGGTTGGCTGCGGAGGAATATTTTTCCGCTTAGAATGAATTCTACTTGAATAATCTTCCACTTCAAATAATTTTAAATGAATATTTTCTGGCCCTTTTTAATAATTTCAAACGTTTGAAGAAAAGTAAATCTTTGTCGGTGATCAGCTCTTGGTAATTTCCGGAGAAACGATTCTTGCCCGAAAAATGGATCTGTTATAAAAAGGAAAAATCCCTCCATTATGTACCCTATAATTGAGCTTCGAATTTCGGCTCTATTTATGATTTTTAGTTTGGTCTTTCTGGTCGCTTAACATGTTTATTCTATTTCAAAAATCAAAAGAAATCCATTTCCATTGAAATCGTTTCGCGTGTAAAATTCTCCCCGGCTGAGAGAAATCACCCTGTTCAATCCGGAGGAATTGCAGCAGCGGTTTAATCGAGATCCCTGTTCATGCGCGACCTTTATAATTTTCGACTATGCAATTTTTCAACATATTATTTTTTTTTTTTGTTATGTTGTCGCAATATTCCAACGGTTCAGTTACAATCCGTTATTTAAGACACCGAGCTCAATAAAATACACTCTCACGGCCGTCCTGAGCAAATTTCCGCGAGGTTAGGCTCGAAAAGGCCACCTGTCCAACATAACGCAGTTCTTCCGAATAACGAGTAAGGGAAGGGTTTTTCTCTTCTTGACCGAGATGGAAAACTCGCCGGTTGGGACGTAACAACATGCTTTTGGTTAATGCTTTAGGTCGCCGCTCGGAGCAGTTCAGAGTTCCCTCTGTCAAACTGCCGGTGACTAGCCAATCAGCTTGTTTATTACGTAAAACTCTAAACGGAATAGACCAGAGTAAAATCATCAATAAAAAAGTTAAATGTTATATAAGAAATCCAATGAATAATTGTAATATTAGGGGTTCATCTCACTGTAAAATATTTATAAATTCGATTTTTTTCTTGCATTGTCCGATAGTATAGACTGTTATAAGCATGTTTTTACTTTACACATCAATTCCGTGAGTACTTTGACACTCACACTGATTTTTTTCGTCGAATCTCCAAAGATGGAAAGAATCATAGAAGATGGTTAATCGGATACTGATCTTTATATACACCCCCGATCAAAAGTTTGGATACACATGTCAATATTTCTTGCCGCAATAAAAATTCCATAACTCCGTAAAAAAAAAAGATATCCAAATTTTAAAAAAAGCGTTTTGAAGGGAAGGAATTCAGCTTTGTTTTCTTGATTTATAATATTTTTTATGATTTTTTTTTTCGACTTGGTACGAACTTGTGAACGTGACCGTTTTTCGACGTTTTTTCGACCATCGCCAATTGGGTGCATAACTTGAGGACATTTTTTTTGTCTTTTTTATGTACGGTAAATTCCAAAGGGTTGGCAAACGTTTCATTTTTGTCTCTAAAAAACTTTAGTATGATTTTTTCTCGCCAAGTTAATTCAAAGTTATCTCAAAGCTATTCAAATTAGTTCAAAGTAAATTAATCCAAGTTAATCCAAGTTGATCAAACGTAATTCAAAAACTATAGAGTTTTAGAGAAAATGTCACGGATAAAAAAAAGTAGCGTAGGTATACGTGGAATCGCCTGGAATTATTTCAAAATTTTTCTATGAATTTTTTGAAAATTATTTTCGCTCGAAACTGTGACAATGACGTCCCAGCGAAAAATGTATCCGATTGAAATTTTCGTACTCCGTGATACAATAAAAATCCGAAAAAATTCAGCGACATTTGGCATGCTAAGAACAACAAGATCAATAATAATATTATCTAAAAGTTATTAATAAATTTATTAAACAATTTCTTTAACAATTTCCTAATGACTTTTGGGCAATATTATTATTGATGAACAATAAACAATAATTATTATTGATCATTGTTGTTCATAGCATGCAAAATGTTGCAGAATTTTTTCAGATTTTTTTTCAAAGTTTTTTAAACATTTTTCTATAATTCGTCGAGGTGCTTTTTTAAAAAATTTATCGTGAACCCTAATACAAACCCAAACCAAGTCAAAATAATTTGGACATTTCACCTGTTTGTATTATGTAGGGTTCGCGACAAATTTAAAAAGAAAAAAAAACACCTCGACGAATCATAGAAAAATGTTTAAAAAACTTTGAAAAATAATCTGAAAAAATTCTGCAAACATTTTGCATGCTATGAACAACAATGATCAATAATAATTATTGTTTATTGTTCATCAATAATAATATTGCCCAAAAGTCATTAGGTCATACCAGGTCGAAAAAAAATCATAAAAAATATTTAAACGAAGGAAAACAAAGCTGAATTTCTTCCTTTTAAAACGCTTTTTTAAAAAATTTACATATCTTTTTTTTGCGGAGTTATGGAACTTTTAGTGCGGCAAGAAACATCGACAGGTGTATCCAAACTTTTGAGCGGGGGTGTAAATCAATATTCAAATACAAATACTTGAAAGGAGATTCTTTTTCTGTCAAGATCGGTGATCTCAACTAGTCGGAAATGTATCGAATATTCGAAAAACCATCGAATATTCGAAAATTGATCGAATATTCGAAAAATCATCGAATATTCGAAAATTTATCGAATATTCGAAAATTTATCGAATATTCGAAAATTCATCGAATATTCGAAATTTCATCGAATATTGGAAAATTCATCGAATATTCGAAAATGTATCGAATATTCGAATGCATCGAATATTCGATTCGATTCGATTCGATCACTATTCGCACACCCCTAATAACTATTAAAGCCCCATGAATTTTCTAAGCTCCCACATTTAGATGCATCCTTATCGCTAAATAAAATACGTTTCAAGTCAACAGTAAAAATTTTGATAACTTATTGTCAGGCGCAAAATAATAACCCAATGTTCATGTATAGAAATATAATTGGAGTAGCAGTCACTAGTCAGAACGACTTTTCCAAAACGTTGTGAGATTGTATTTCCGTAAAAAATGTATTCTATTATATTATCCGAAAATATTATAACGTGATAAATAAGGTGGGACGCTCGTTACTTGCCTGCCGTCAATATGTCTATATATATACCGGGTGTCCCATTTTAATCTTACAGTTGATGTATTTCGAAAAACATTGCTCCGATCCAAAATTGAGTGGAATGAAACTTTTAGGGTTCAGAGGGGGACGTTTAAAATTTTTTTTAGTTTTGGTCCAAAATTTAAAATGGTGGCGTTAAGATGGCTGACATGTTTTTTTAAAATGGAAACATGATTTTTTTGTTCACCAAAATTTTTTTCAGATTAAATCTAACATCTTTTGTAGTAACATTTTTTGATACAGCCCATAATAGAGGGTGTCCCATTTTAATCTTACAGCTGAATTGTCTTGAAAAATTCAGCTCCGATAAAAAATTGAGTGGGATGAAACTTTTAGGGTTCAGAAGGGGACGTTCGAAAAATTTTTTTGTTTTGGTCCAAAATTTAAAGGGGCGGTGTTAAGATGACCGAAAGGTTTTTCAAACAATGAAAACATGATTTTTTTTCACCAAAAAATATGTTAAGTCAAAACTAACAACTTTTGTTGAAACATTTTTTTTAGGTCCGGAAAGTTAGCACCCCCACCGGGTCCAAATAAAAATCGAAAAGTACCAGAATTTTGTGCTCTTTATGTGCTATTTTTGTGCTGAATTCATTTTTTTTGTGCTGCTTTAGTTTGGGCAGGCGATCGATTTTTTTGTGGGGGTGCTGACTTTACGAAAAGTTAGCACCCCCACCATTCTAAAACGGCTCCACAGAGCCCGAACGAAATTTGAAGGAAACCAGATTTTTGTGCTCTTTATGTGCTATTTATGTAGTTAGCTAATTTTTTTGTTTCTAGAAAAAAAACTTCGTTTTCGTGAAAAAATTTTTTTTACCATTTTCATGCCAAATTTTCATATGTCTCAAAACGTCTATGTATCATCGTTGTAGAAAATGTAACGGCGTACATGAGTTCAAACTAAAAGCATTGAACCGTGGTGTTTGATTCGTGCCATTTACTCTTGAGCCGGAAAGGCATTAGGGTTGTTTTCAGTAAAAAAGGGGAGGAGCACAAAAAATGTGAGTGTTGTATCTGTAAAGCACATAATTCACTCCATCAATTTCATATATAAGAATCAAACCACGATTTTTATTTCGAGCCGTTTACTCTTGAGCTAGGGAGGAAAAGGGGTTGTTTTTGATCAAAAAGGGAGCAGCACAAATATCGTGAGTAGCATATCTGGAAAGCACATAATTGACTCGACCAAATTCAATTGTAAGAATTCGACCGCGCTTTTTATTTCAAGCCGTTTACTCTTGAGCTGTAGAGGCATAAGGGTTGTTTTTGGTCAAAAAGAGAGGAGCACAAAAATCGTTAGTAGTATATCTGGGAAGCACATAATTCACTTCACCAATTTCAATTAAAAGAATTGAACCACGCTTTTCATTTCGAGCCGTTTACTCTTGAGCCGGGGAGATGCAGGGGTTGTTTTTGGTCCAAAAACGAAGAGCACAAAAATCGTGAGTACCATATCTGGAAAGCACATAATTCACTGGTCCAAATTCAATTGTAGGAATTCGACCGCGCTCTTTATTTCAAGCCGTTTACTCCTGAGCTGAAGAGGCATAAGGGTTGTTTTTGGTCAAAAAGAGGAAAGCACAAAAATTGTGAGTAGGATATCTGGAAAGCACATAATTCACTCGACCAATTTCAATCATAAGAAATGAACTACGCTTTTTATTTCGAGTCGTTTACTCTTGAGCTATGAAAGCATAAGGGTTGTTTATAGTCAAAAGGGGAGGAGCACAAAAATCGTAAGTGGTATATCTGGGAAGCACATAATTCACTCCATCAATTTCAATTATTAGAATAAAACCACGCTTTTCATTTCGAGCCGTTTACTCTTGAGCCGAGGAGATGTAGTGGTTGTTTTTGGTCAAAAAAGGAAGAGCACAAAAATCGTGAGTGATATATCTGGGAAGCGAATAATTCACTCCACCAATTTCAATTATAAGAATTGAACCACGATTTTTATTTCGAGCCGTTTACTCTTGAGCTAGGGAGGTAGAGGGGTTGTTTTTGGTCAATAAGGGAGGAGCACAAAAATCGTGAGTAGGATATCTGGAAAGCACATAATTCACTCGACCAATTTCAATCATAAGAAATGAACTACGCTTTTGAATTCGAGTCGTTTACTCTTGAGCTGAAGAGGTATAAGGGTTGTTTTTGGTCAAAAAAGGAGGAGCACAAAAATCGTGAGTTGCATATCTGGAAAGCACGAAATTCACTCGACCAAATTCAGTTGTAAGAATTCGACCGCGCTTTTTATTTCAAGCCGTTTACTCTTGAGCCAGGGAGGTGTAGGGGTTGTTTTTGGTCAAAAAGGGAGGAGCACAAAAATCGTGAGTAGGATATCTGAAAAGCACATAATTCACTCGACCGTATTCAATGAAAAGAATTCGACCGCACTTTTTATTTCAGGCCATTTACTCTTGAGCCGGAAAAGCATAAGGGTTGTTTTTGGTCAAAAGGGAAGGAGCACAAAAATTGTGAGTGGTATATCTGGAAAGCACATAATTCACTCCACTATCTTTAATTATGAGAATTGAACCACGATTTTTATTTCGAGCTATTTACTCTTGAGCTGGAGAGGTAGAGGGGTTGTTTTTGGTCAAAAAGGGAGGAGCACAAAAATCGTAAGTACCATATCTGGAAAGCACATAATTCACTCCACCAAATTCAATTGTAAGAATTCGACCGCGCTCTTTATTTCAAGCCGTTTACTCCTGAGCTGAAGAGGCATAAGGGTTGTTTTTGGTCAAAAAAGGAGGAGCACAAAAATCGTGCGTAGCATATCTGGAAAGCACATAATTGACTCGATCAAATTCAATTGTAAGAATTCTACCGCGCTCTTTATTTCAAGCCGTTTTCTCTTGAGCTGAAGAGGCATAAGGGTTGTTTTTGGTCAAAAAGGGAGGAGCACAAAAATCGTGAGTAGCATATCTGGAAAGCACATAATTGACTCGACCAAATTCAATTGTAAGAATTCGACCGCGCTTTTTATTTCAAGCCGTTTACTCTTGAGCTGTAGAGGCATAAGGGTTGTTTGAACCCTTTTAGTCAAAAAGGGAGGAGCACAAAAATCGTGAGTAGGATATCTGGAAAGCACATAATTCGCTCGACCAATTTCAATCATAAGAAATTAACTACGCTTTTTATTTCGAGTCCTTTACTCTTGAGCTGGAGAAGCTTAAGGGTTGTTTATAGTCAAAACGGGAGGAGCACAAAAATCATGAGTGGTATATCTGGAGAGCACATAATTCACTCCATCAATTTCACCTATTAGAATTGAACCACGCTTTCTATTTCGAGTCGTTTACTCTTGAGCCGGGGAGGTGTAGGGGTTGTTTTTGGTCAAAAATAGAAGAGCACAAAAATCGTGAGTGATATATCTGGGAAGCACATAATTCACTCCACCAATTTCAATTATGAGAATTGAACCGCATTCGAATTTGGTCGAGTGAATTATGTGCTTTTCAGGTATCCTACTTACGATTTTTGTGCTCTTCCTTTTTTGACCAAAAACAACCCCTACACCTCCCCGGCTCAAGAGTAAACGGCTCGAAATAAAAAGCGTGGTTCAATTCTAAAAATTGGAATTGATGGACTGAATTATGTGCTTCCCAGATATACCTTTCACGATTTTTGTGCTCCTCCCCTTTTGACTATAAACAACCCTTATGCCTCTTCAGCTCAAGAGTAAACGACTCGAAATGAAAAGCGTAGTTCATTTCTTATGATTGAAATTGGTCGAGTGAATTATGTGCTTCCCACATATACCACTAACGATTTTTGTGCTCCTCCCTTTTTGACCAAAAACAACCCTTATGCCTCTTCAGCTCAAGAGTAAACGGCTTGAAATAAAAAGCGCGGTCGAATTCTTACAATTGAATTTGGTCGAGTGAATTATGTGCTTTCCAGATATCCTACTCACGATTTTTGTGCTCCTCCCTTATTGACCAAAAACAACCCCTCTACCTCCCTAGCTCAAGAGTAAACGGCTCGAAATAAAAATCGTGGTTCAATTCTTATAATTGAAATTGGTAGAGTGAATTATGTGCTTCCCAGATATATCACTCACGATTTTTGTGCTCTTCCTTTTTTGACCGAAAACAACCCCTACATCTCCTCGGCTCAACAGTAAACGGCTCGAAATGAAAAGCGTGGTTTCATTCTAATAATTGAAATTGATGGAGTGAATTATGTGCTTCTCAGATATACCACTCACGATTTTTGTGCTCCTCCCCTTTTGACTATAAACAACCCTAATGCTTCTATAGCTCAAGAGTAAACGACTTGAAATAAAAAGCGTAGTTCATTTCTTATGATTGAAATTGGTCGAGTGAATTATGTGCTTTCCAGATATCCTACTCACAATTTTTGTGCTTTCCTCTTTTTGACCAAAAACAACCCTTATGCCTCTTCAGCTCAGGAGTAAACGGCTTGAAATAAAGAGCACGGTCGAATTCCTACAATTGAATTCGGACGAGTGAATTATGTGCTTTCCAGATATGGTACTTACGATTTTTGTGCTCTTTTGTCCAAAAAGGAAGAGCACAAAAATCGTAAGTGATATATCTGAGAAGCACATAATTTACTTCACCAATTTCAATTATAAGAATGGACCCACGATTTTTATTTCGAATCGTTTACTCTTGAGCTGGGGAGGTAGAGGGGTTGTTTTTGGTCAGAAAGGGAGGAGCCCCAAAATCGTGAGTAGGATATCTGAAAAGCACATAATTGACTTGACCAATTTGAATAATAAGAAATGAACTACGCTTTTTATTTCGAGTCGTTTACTCTTGAGCTGGAAAGGCTTAAGGGTTGTTTATAGTCAAGAGGGGAGGAGCACAAAAATCGTGGGTGGTATATCTGCGAAGCACATAATTCACTTCACCAATTTCAATTATAAGAATTTATCCACGATTTTTATTTCGAGCGGTTTACTCTTGAGCTGGGGAGGTAGAGGGGTTGTTTTTGGTCAATAGGGGAGGAGCACAAAAATCGTGAGTAGGATATCTGAAAAACACATAATTCACTCGACCGTATTCAATGAAAAGAATTCGACCTTACTTTTTATTTCAGGCCATTTACTCTTGAGCCGGAAAAGCGTAAGGGTTGTTTTTTGTCAAAAGGGAAGGAGCACAAAAATTGTGAGTGATATATCTGAAAAGCACATAATTCACTCCACCAATTTCAATTATAAGATTGAACCACGATTTTTATTTCGAGCCGTTAACTTTTGAGCTGGGGAGGTAGAGGGGTTGTTTTTGGTCAAAAAGAGATGAGCACAAAAATCGTGAGTAGCATATCTGGTAAGCACATAATTCACTCGACCAAATTGAATTGTAAGAATTCGACCGTGCTTTTTATTTCAAGCCGTTTACTCTTGAGCTGTAGAGAAATAAGGGTTGTTTTTGGTCAAAAAGGGAGGAGCACAAAAATCGTTAGTGGTATATCTGGGAAGCACATAATTCACTTCACCAATTTCAATTAGAAGAATTGAACCACGCTTTTCATTTCGAGCCGTTTACTCTTGAGCCGGGGAGATGCAGGGGTTGTTTTTGGTCCAAAAAGGAAGAGCACAAAAATTTTAAGTACCATATCTGGAAAGCACATAATTCACTCGTCCAAATTCAATTGTAGGAATTCGACCGCGCTCTTTATTTCAAGCCGTTTACTCCTGAGCTGAAGAGGCATAAGGGTTGTTTTTGGTCAAAAAGAGGAAAGCACAAAAATTGTGAGTAGGATATCTGGAAAGCACATAATTCACTCGACCAATTTCAATCATAAGAAATGAACTACGCTTTTTATTTCGAGTCGTTTACTTTTGAGCTATAGAAGCATAAGGGTTGTTTATAGTCAAAAGGGGAGGAGCACAAAAATCGTGAGTGGTATATCTGGGAAGCACATAATTCACTCCATCAATTTCAATTATTAGAATGAAACCACGCTTTTCATTTCGAGCCGTTTACTGTTGAGCCGAGGAGATGTAGGGGTTGTTTTCGGTCAAAAAAGGAAGAGCACAAAAATCGTGAGTGATATATCTGGGAAGCACATAATTCACTCTACCAATTTCAATTATAAGAATTGAACCACGATTTTTATTTCAAGCCGTTTACTCCTGAGCCGGGGAGGTGGAGGGGTTGTTTTTGGTCAAAAAGGGAGGAGCACAAAAATCGTGAGTAGGATATCTGAAAAGCACATAATTCACTCGACCGTATTCAATGAAAAGAATTCGACCTTACTTTTTATTTCAGGCCATTTACTCTTGAGCCGGAAAAGCGTAAGGGTTGTTTTTTGTCAAAAGGGAAGGAGCACAAAAATCGTGAGTAGCATATCTGGAAAGCACATAATTTACTCGACCAAATTGAATGGTAAGAATTCGACCGCGCTTTTTATTTCAAGCCGTTTGTTCTTGAGCTGAAGAGGCATAAGGGTTGTTTTTGGTCAAAAAGGGAGGAGCACAAAAATCGCTAGTGGTATATCTCGGAAGCACATAATTCACTCCACCAATTTCAATTATAAGAATTGAACCACGATTTTGATTTCGAGCCGTTAACTTTTGAGCTGGGGAGGTAGAGGGGTTGTTTTTGGTCAAAAGGGGATGAGCACAAAAATCGTGAGTAGCATATCTGGAAAGCACATAATTCACTCGACCGTATTCAATGAAAAGAATTCGACCTTACTTTTTATTTCAGGCCATTTACTCTTGAGCCGAAAAAGCGTAAGGGTTGTTTTTTGTCAAAAGGGAAGGAGCACAAAAATTGTGAGTGGTATATCTAAAAAGCACATAATTCACTCCGCTAATTTCAATTATAAGAATTGAACCACGATTTTTATTTCGAGCCGTTAACTTTTGAGCTGGGGAGGTAGAGGGGTTGTTTTTGGTCAAAAAGGGATGAGCACAAAAATCGTGAGTAGCATATCTGGAAAGCACATAATTCACTCGACCAAATTGAATTGTAAGAATTCGACCGTGCTTTTTATTTCAAGCCGTTCACTCTTGAGCTGAAGAGGCATAAGGGTTGTTTTTGGTCAAAAAGGGAGGAGCACAAAAATCGTTAGTGGTATATCTGGGAAGCACATAATTCACTTCACCAATTTCAATTAAAAGAATTAAACCACGCTTTTCATTTCGAGCCTTTTACTCTTGAGCCGAAGAGATGTAGGGGTTGTTTTTGGTCAATAAGGGAGGAGCACAAAAATCGTGAGTAGGATATCTGGAAAGCACATAATTTCCTCGACCAAATTCAATTGTAAGAATTCGACCGCGCTTTTTATTTCAAGCCGTTTACTCTTGAGCCGGGGAGGTGTAGGGGTTGTTTTTGGTCAAAAAGGGAGGAGCACAAAAATCGTGAGTCGGATATCTAAAAAGCACATAATTCACTCGACCGTATTCAATGAAAAGAATTCGACCGCACTTTTTATTTCAGGCCATTTACTCTTGAGCCGGAAAAGCATAAGGGTTGTTTTTGGTCAAAAGGGAAGGAGCACAAAAATTGTGAGTGGTATATCTGGAAAGCACATAATTCACTCCACTATCTTTAATTATAAGAATCGAACCACGATTTTTATTTCGAGCCATTTACTCTTGAGCTGGAGAGGTAGAGGGGTTGTTTTTGGTCAAAAAAGGAAGAGCACAAAAATCGTGAGTGATATATCTGGGAAGCACATAATTCACTCCATCAATTTCAATTATAAGAATTGAACCACGATTTTTATTTCGAGCCGTTTACTCTGGAGCTAGGGAGGTAGAGGGGTTGTTTTTGGTCAATAAGGGAGGAGCACAAAAATCGTGAGTAGGATATCTGGAAAGCACATAATTCACTCCACCAATTTCAATTATAAGAATTGAACCGCATTTGAATTTGGTCGAGTGAATTATGTGCTTTTCAGGTATCCTACTCACGATTTTTGTGCTCCTCCCTTTTTTAATAAAAACAGCCCCTACACCTCCCCGGCTTCAGAGTAAGCGGCACGAAATACGAAGCGTGGTTCAATTCTTACCATTCAATTTGGTCGAGTGAATTATGTGCTCTCCAGATATGCTACTCACGATTTTTGTGCTCCTCCTTTTTTGATCAAAAACAACCCCTCTCCGTCCCCAGCTCAAGAGTAAACCGCTCGAAATAAAAATCGTGGATAAATTCTTATAATTGAAATTGGTGAAGTGAATTATGTGCTTCTCAGATATATCACTTACGATTTTTGTGCTCTTCCTTTTTGGACCAAAAACAACCCCTGCATCTCCCCCGCTCAAGAGTAAACGGCTCGAAATAAAAATCGTGGGTCAATTCTTATAATTGAAATTGGTGAAGTGAATTATATGCTTCGCAGATATTCCACTCATGATTTTTGTGCTCCTCCCGTTTTGACTATAAACAACCCTTAAGTTTCTCCACCTCAAGAGTAAACGACTCGAAATAAAAAGCGTAGTTCATTTCCTATTATTGAAATTGGTCGAGTGAATTATGTGCTTTTCAGATATCCTACTCACCATTTTTGTGCTTCTCCCTTTTTGACCAAAATCAACCCCTACACCTCCCCAGCTCAAGAGTAAACGGCTCGAAATAAAAATCGTGGTTCAATTCTTATAATTGAAGATAGTGGAGTGAATTATGTGTTTTCCAGATATACCACACACAATTTTTGTGCTCCTTCCCTTTTGACCAAAACCAACCCTTATGCTTTTCCGGTTCAAGAGTAAATGGCCTGAAATAAAGAGTGCGGTCAAATTCTTTTCATTGAATACGGTCGAGTGAATTATGTGCTTTTCAGATATCCTACTCACGATTTTTGTGCTCCTCCCTTTTTGAATAAAAACAACCCCTACACCTCCCCGGATCAAGAGTAAACGGCACGAAATAAGAAGCATGGTTCGATTCTTATAATTAAAATTAGTGTAGTGAATTATGTGCTTCCCAGATATATCACTCACGATTTTTGTGCTTTTTCTGTTTTAACCAAAAACAACCCCTACGCCTCCCCGGCTCAAGAGTAAACGGCTCGAAATGAAAAGCGTGGTTCAATTCTTATAATTGAAATTGGTGAAGTAAATTATGTGCTTCTCAGATATATCACTTATGATTTTTGTGCTCTTTTTTTTGGACCAAAAACAACCCCCACACCTCCCCGGCTCAAGAGTAAACGGCTTGAATTAAAAAGCGCGGTCGAATTCTTACAATTGAATTTGGTCGAGTGATTTATGTGCTTTCCAGATATGTGACTCACGATTTTTGTGCTCCTCCTTTTTTGACCAAAAACAACCCTTATGCATCTTCAGCTCAAGAGTAAACGACTCGAAATGAAAAGCGTAGTTCATTTCTTATGCTTGAAATTGGTCGAGTGAATTATGTGCTTCCCAGATATCCTACTCACGATTTTTGTGCTCCTCCCTTATTGACCAAAAACAACCCCTCTACCTCCCTAGCTCAAGAGTAAACGGCTCGAAATAAAAATCGTGGTTCAATTCTTATAATTGAAATTCGTGGAGTGAATTATGTGCTTCCCAGATATATCACTTATGATTTTTGTGCTCTTCCTTTTTTGACCAAAAACAACCCCTACATCTTCTCGGCTCAAGAGTAAACGGCTCGAAATGAAAAGCGGGGTCCAATTCTTTTAATTGAAATTGGTGAAGTGAATTATGCGCTTCCTAGATATACCACTAGCGATTTTTGTGCTCCTCCCATTTTGACCAAAAACAACCCTTATGCCTCTTCAGCTCAAGAACAAACGGCTTGAAATAAAAAGCGCCGTCGAATTCTTACCATTCAAGTTGGTCGAGTGAATTATGTGCTTTCCAGATATGCTACTTACGATTTTTGTGCTTCTCCCTTTTTGACCAAAAACAACCCCTCTACCTCCCCAGCTCAAGAGTAAACCGCTCGAAATAAAAATCGTGGGTCAATTCTTATAATTGAAATTGCTGAAGTGAATTATGTGCTTCGCAGATATACCACCCACGATTTTTGTGCTCCTCCCCTTTTGACTTCAAACAACCCTTATGCCGCTCCAGATCAAGAGTAAACGACTCGAAATAAAAAGCGTAGTTCATTTCTTATGATTTAAATTGGTCAAGTCAATTATGTGCTTTTCAGATATCTTACTCACGATTTTGGTGCGCCTCCCTTTCTGACCAAAAACAACCCCTCTACCTCCCAAGCTCAAGAGTAAACGATTCGAAATAAAAATCGTGGGTCAATTCTTATAATTGAAACTGGTGAAGTGAATTATGTGCTTTTCAGATATACCACTAACGATTTTTGTGCTCCTCCCTTTTTGACCAAAAACAACCCTTATGCATCTTCAGCTCAGGAGTAAGCGGCTTGAAATAAAGAGCGCGGTAGAATTCTTACAATTGAATTTGGTGGAGTGAATTATGTGCTTTCCAGATATGGTACTTACGATTTTTGTACTCCTCCCTTTTTGACCAAAAACAACCCCTCTACCTCTCCAGCTCAGGAGTAAATAGCTCGAAATAAAAATCGTGGTTCAATTCATATAATTAAAGATAGTGGAGTGAATTATGTGCTTTCCAGATATACCACTCACAATTTTTGTGCTCCTTCCCTTTTGACCAAAAACAACAGTTATGCTTTTCCGGCGTAAGAGTAAATGGCCTGAAATAAAAAGTGCGGTCGAATTCTTTTCATTGAATACGGTCGAGTGAATTATGTGGTTTTCAGATATCCTCATCACGATTTTTGTGCTCCTCCCTTTTTGACCAAAAACAACCCCTACACCTCCCCGGCTCAAGAGTAAATGGCTTGAAATAAAAAGCGCGGTCGAATTCTTACAACTGAATTTGGTCGAGTGAATTATGTGCTTTCCAGATATCCTACTCACGATTTTGGTGCTCCTCCCTTATTGACCAAAAACAACCCCTCTACCTCCCTAGCTCAAGAGTAAACGGCTCGAAATAAAAATCGTGGTTCAATTCTTATAATTGAAATTGGTGGAGTGAATTATGTGCTTTCTAGATATGCTACTCACGATTTTTGTGCTCTCCAATTTTTGACCAAAAACAACCCCTACACCTTTCCGGATCAAAAGTAAACGGCTCGAAATAAAAAGCGTGGTTCAATTCTTATAATTGAAATTGGTGAAGTGAATTGTGTGCTTCGCAGATATACCACCCACGATTTTTGTGCTCCTCCCCTCTTGACTATAAACAACTCTTAAGCCTCTCCAGCTCAAGAGTAAACGACTCGAAATAAAAAGCGTAGTTCATTTCTTATGATTTAAATTGGTCAAGTCAATTATGTGCTTTTCAGATATCCTACTCCCGATTTTGGTGCTCCTCCCTTTCTGACCAAAAACAACCCCTCTACCTCCCCAGCTCAAGAGTAAACGATTCAAAATAAAAATCGTGGGTCAATTCTTATAATTGAAATTGGTGAAGTGAATTATGTGATTCTCAGATATATCACTTATGCTTTTTGTGCTCTTCTTTTTTGGACCAAAAACAACCCCTACATCTCCCTGGCTTAAGAGTAAAAGGCTCGAAATGAAAAGCGTGGTTCAATTCTTTTAATTGAAATTGGTGAAGTGAATTATGTGCTTTCCAGATATACCACTAACGATTTTTGTGCTCCTCCCTTTCTGACCAAAAACAACCCTTATGCCTTTTCATCTCAAGAGTAAACGGCTTGAAATAAAAAGCACGGTCGAATTCTTACAATTCAATTTGGTCGAGTGAATTATGTGCTTTCCAGATATGCTACTCACGATTTTTGTGCTCATCTCTTTTTGACCAAAAACAACCCCTCTACCTCCCCAGCTCAAAAGTTAACGGCTCGAAATAAAAATCGTGGTTCAATTCTTATAATTGAAATTAGTGGAGTGAATTATGTGCTTTTCAGATATACCACTCACAATTTTTGTGCTCCTCCCCTTTTGACCAAAAACAACCCTCATGCTTTTCCGGCTCAAGAGTAAATGGCCTGAAATAAAAAGTGCGATCGAATTCTTTCCATTGAATACGGTCGAGTGAATTATGTGCTTTTCAGATATTTTACTCACGATTTTTGTGCTCCTCCCTTTTTGACCAAAAACAACCCCTACACCTCCCCGGCTCAAGAGTAAACGGCTTGAAATAAAAAGCGCGGTTGAATTCTTACAATTGAATTTGGTCGAGTGAATTATGTGCTTTCCAGATATCCTACTCACGATTTTTGTGCTCCTCCCTTATTGACCAAAAACAACCCCTCCACCTCCCTAGCTCAAGAGTAAACGGCTCGAAATAAAAATCGTGTTTCAATTCTTATAATTGAAATTGGTGGAGTGAATTATTCGCTTCCCAGATATATCACTCACGATTTTTGTGCTCTTCCTTTTTTGACCAAAAACAACCACTACATCTCCTCGGCTCAAGAGTAAACGGCTCGAAATGAAAAGCGTGGTTTCATTCTAATAATTGAAATTGATGGAGTGAATTATGTGCTTCCCAGATATACCACTTACGATTTTTGTGCTCCTCCCCTTTTGACTATAAACAACCCTTATGCTTTCATAGCTCAAGAGTAAACGACTCGAAATAAAAAGCGTAGTTCATTTCTTATGATTGAAATTGGTCGAGTGAATTATGTGCTTTCCAGATATGCTACTCACGATATTTGTGCTGCTCCCTTTTTGATCAAAAACAACCCCTTTTCCTCCCTAGCTCAAGAGTAAACGGCTCGAAATAAAAATCGTGGTTTGATTCTTATATATGAAATTGATGGAGTGAATTATGTGCTTTACAGATACAACACTCACATTTTTTGTGCTCCTCCCCTTTTTTACTGAAAACAACCCTAATGCCTTTCCGGCTCAAGAGTAAATGGCACGAATCAAACACCACGGTTCAATGCTTTTAGTTTGAACTCATGTACGCCGTTACATTTTCTACAACGATGATACATAGACGTTTTGAGACATATGAAAATTTGGCATGAAAATGGTAAAAAAAAATTTTTCACGAAAACGAAGTTTTTTTTCTAGAAACAAAAAAATTAGCTAACTACATAAATAGCACATAAAGAGCACAAAAATATGGTCTCCTTGAAATTTCGTTCGGGCTCTGTGGAGCCGTTTTAGTATGGTGGGGGTGCTAACTTTTCGTAAAGTTAGCACCCCCACAAAAAAATCGATCTCCTGCCCAAACTAAAGCAGCACAAAAAAAATGAATTCAGCACAAAAATAGCACATAAAGAGCACAAAATTCTGGTACTTTTCGATTTTAGTTTGGACACGGTGGGGGTGCTAACTTTCCGGACCTCGGCTACTGCTCTCTCCCACAGAGCTCGATACAAGCGCCATCCAGTGCTGCCGCCTCGCGCCTTTATGCCGAAGCTTCTCGCTCGCCGGCGATCGTCTGTCTCTCTCTCTTTCGCGATGAGAATCTCAGCTGATACGCGCTGAAATATTTCTGAATTTATTCCCGAGGTTCAGTCGCCGTTTTGATCGGGACGTCACCCCGAAAAATGTAGTTTTGGGTTCCGATGTTTCTCTCAATAATTGTGCTCGATTGGTGGGTATTTTCCTTGGATAATTACACTCGAAAAATCATCTTAAGGTCACGATGTCCGCTGGAAACTTTGATCGTAGATTGCTCGCTGGATGGAGGATTTCTGCTTTTCTCTTTCTTTTTACTACAGTTCGGCGATGCTCAAGATTTTGTTGGGACAGTTTTGGAGGTTAGGATGAGGGAATATTTGTTGGAAAAAGGGTAATAGTTCGCGAAATTTCTCAGGAATAAAAAGACGTTTTTTCGATGATCTTAAAATCTAATAATGAAATCAATTACATCCAGGGATTGAGAGAAAATCCTGAGCAAGTCGAGGAGCAGGTAAAATCCCCACTCCTCACGAGTTTTACTCCTCAAGACAGCACGCTCGTAGGCAGCAGATACTCCAAAACTCACCGACCATTTAATCCTTGCAGGATGAAAACCATTCGAGAGGGGGTGAATAAAACTCGTGCCGGGATCGCGCTCGTGAAGGGATCGACTACCTAATGATGGAAAGGTCCAATAACTCCCAAACGAGGAAGTCGTGAAAAGAACGGAGAGTCAAAAGGATCGAATAGTCTTACTCCTTCGAGGATTTAATACTTGCGGTCTCGAGAGGGTAAAACTCCTCGAGGAGCAAAACGGCAAACGAGACAAGGGAGCATTACTCCTCGAAGTCCTCGAGGAGTTAAACGTCACGAGGAACGGAGAGGTTTTCATCCTTATCTGAGTTTTGTTCACCGTACTCTCAATAAGTTACGACGGGAGATCTCACCGACTCTGTATACCTATATGTATATCTATATATAATTATCCGGAGAGCACACACACACACACACACACACACACATAAATATATGGGTATACAGAGTACAGACATATGTCATTCCCTTATAAATTCAGCGACGTTTTGTCGGTGACCCACTTCGATTTTTTATATTTTTTAATATGTTATATGTTAAAAATCGAAATTTTTGAGATTTTACTGAAGATAGGGTTTAAATAACTTCTTATTAAAAAAAATCGCTTTCGACTTTTTGTTTTTCGTAATTTTGATTTCTTTTTCTTCTATGACTACAATAGTTAATTTCAATTATGTTGAAATAAATAATTAAGAAACAAATAATAAAAAATTAACATTAAGAATTACAATTCAAGTACGTTTTGCACTTTATTCAATTAAAAAAATAAAATTGTCATTCTTAATGTTAATTATTATAATTGACGAAGAGAATATTTATATGTTACAGAAGTTCAATTACTTATTTTTGATGAGAATGGTCATTTTTAAACTCGGAAAATTGGAAAATAAAATTCACAAAGTTTATGGAAAACTGCAACTTTTTGGTCTGAAACATTTTTCTGTTTAATCGTATGCTTTCAAAATATAACGGTACTTAGGAAATTTTAAAAACATGTACACTACTCTTTTTCATATAAATAAAGTATTTGACAGAATTTCAATTTCTTTGAGAGTGGACAACTTTTTGACCGATCGAAACCGCATGAAATGCCTCAAATATGTATATCTCTCTATATTATATAAATATTTCGCCGCCGCCGCCGCCGCCGCTGCCGTGTACAAGAATCGAGACGGCCTGAAGTTGGCCACAGACTGAGCAGGGTGAAGTTAGCCATGGAAACGAGAATCGAGCGGGGTAAAGTTGGCCATGGAATCGAGAATCGAGCGCGGTGAAGTTGGCCATGGATTCGAGAATCGAGCATGGTGAGGTTGGCCATGGCATCGAGAATCAAGCGGGATGAAGTTGGCCATGGAATCGAGAATCGAGCGCGCTGAAGTTGGCCATGGATGGCCAAATTCAGCGGTTGGTTGCCGGGTGTGGAGGGGGGAGGCGTGGGATGGTGGGGAGGGGGTTGGGGAAGCTGGCGGGCGGGGGGTCGGGGTTTGGGTTAGACGTGAACCTTTACGATGCGAGGGCGCGTAGCGCCCGAGCCACACAAACCCCTAGTATATATATATATATATATATATATATATATATATAGGCGTAGGCATTGTAACGATGACCGTACGGAGATCGAAATTCAGGTAAGGATTGAAACCGCTCGACTCGTGAGGAGTTTTACTCCTTGAGACCATGCGCATTCGATCCTCGATGATCAACACGTTCGATGAGTTCCGACGGGACATCCCATTGACTCAGTATACCTATATATATCTCTCTGTATATGTATATTAGACTGATTCACAAAATAAGTCTATTTTTTTTTCGAAATCCGCAATTTCCAGAGCTCCGAATGTTAATATTTTAAAGTCTGTCGTCGCGAATTTATATGTGAGATTTAAATGACACAGGAAAAAAAAATTCAAACTTTGAAATTTTGTACCTCGACTTTGTGTGAACTTCTGTTGGTCATTTCTTTAAAAATTAGGTTATTTACGATAATGCAATTCAAACATTTTTTTCAAAAAACATTTCACGATATTTAGTAATAACTTATTACTAAATATCGTGAAAAAAATACGTGTCTTTTCTTTTTCAGAATACTTTTCGGAATTTTTTTTTCTCAATTATTCAAGAGGATCCGCTTTCGGACGCGAAAATTTCAGCGGAAATACCCCATATACCGGGCGTCCCATTTTAATCTTACAGTTGATTTATTTCGAAAAATATTGCTCCGATCAAAAATTGAGTGGGATGAAACTTTAAGGGTCCAGAGGAGGACGTGTAAAAAGTTTTTTAGTTTTGGTCCAAAATTTAAAATGGCGGCGTTAAGATGGCTGACATGTTTTTTTAAAATGGAAACATGATTTTTTTTCACCAAAATTTTTTTCAGATTAAATCTAACATCTTTTGTGGGAACATTTTTTTGATACAGCCCATAATAGAGGGTGTCCCATCTTAATCTTACAACTGAATTATCTTGAAAAATACTGCTCCGATAAAAAATTGAGTGGGGTGAAACTTTTAGGGTTCAGAGGGGGACGTTCAAAAATTTATTTTGTTTCGGTCCAAAATTCAAAATGGCGCTGTTAAGATGGCTGACATGTTTTTTTTTAATGGAAACATGATTTTTTTCACCAAAAAATTTTTCAGATCAAGTCCAACATCTTTTGTAAGAATATTTTTTTCATAGCCCGGATATTTAAGACTAGATCACCATTTTTGACTATTTTAGCGTTATGCAGCATAATGACGAAGCCGAGGAGGTCTTCTAAATCCTCCTCGTGAGTGTTTTCTGAAATATTCTTAAAGGTGTTCGAAGATTCGACCATTTAACCATTCCACCACTCCACCATCATGGTTATCCCGAATAATACTAAAATAGTAAAAAATGGTGATCTCTTATGAACTGAATAAAAAAAATGTTCCAACAAAAGTTGTTAGTTTTGACTTAACACATTTTTTGGTGAAAAAAAATCATGTTTTCATTGTTTGAAAAACCTTTCGGTCATCTCAACACCGCCCCTTTAAATTTTGGACCGAAACAAAAAAAAATTTTTGAACGTCCCTTTCTGAACCCTGAAAGTTTCATCCCACTCAATTTTTTATCGGAGCAGAATTTTTCAAGATAATTCAGCTGTAAGATTAAAATGGGACACCCTCTATTATGGGCTGTATCAAAAAAATGTTACTACAAAAGATGTTAGATTTAATCTGAAAAAAATTTTGGTGAAAAAAAAATCATGTTTCCATTTTAAAAAAACATGTCAGCCATCTTAACGCCACCATTTTAAATTTTGGACCAAAACAAAAAAAAATTTTAACGTCCCCCTCTGAACCTTAAAAGTTTCACTCCACTCAATTTTTGATCGGAGCAATATTGTTCGAAATAAATCAACTGTAAAATTAAAATGGGACACTCGGTATATTAGCATAGGGCGCACATGAATAAACGTGGATATATATGTATATCGATGGAGAGAGAGAGAGAGAGAAATAGAGGAAGAGAGCGAGACAGAGATATATATAGGTATACTAAGTCTGAGGATCGAAACCTTTTACGAGGCGAGACGTTTCCATCTCTATCTGAATTTTGTTCTCCGTATGGTCATCGTTATTATACCTATATCCATTAACACGGGGCGCACAGGAATAAACGGGCGTATATCTACATATATAAGCAAAGCTCTTAATATTGATATTTTGAGATCTCTCATCACGAATTTCCATTTAAATAATACAGGAACAAAAATGTTCAAACCTCGAAATGTCATACCTTAGCTTTAAGTCGGATTTTGTAGGAAAATAAAAGAAAAAGTGAAACTTACTCTACATTTAACTGTAACCCTGAATAACTTTTGAAGGAGTGAGTGTATCGAAAAATCACAAGAGATCTTTTTTGTAGAGCGTCCAATTCTCTACAAGACTATGTATCGTTCATTCTGGTAAATTGACTTGAAGCTGAGATACAAAATTTCAAATTTTGAAATTTTTTTTCCTGTGTTATTCAAATGGGAAATCAAAATATGCGATGTGCCCCCGCTAGATATTTCTATTAAAAGCTCTCATTTTCAAAGGCATCTTTTTTCACCTTCTTGCAAGTATTTAATATGTTACTGTGAAAAACAAAAAATAGTCGCTTCTTTTGAATCAGTCTAATATATATATTAGGGATTCTTTCGGCTCGGGCGCTGCGCGCCCGCGCATGGCCCCAAACCCAAACCCTAAACCCAAACCTGACCCCTCGATTCTTGTACACGGCGGTGGCGGTGGCGGCAAAATATCTATATAATATATATATATATACTAGGGGCTTGTAGGGCTCGGGCGCTACGCGCCCTCGCATCGTAAAGGTTCGCGTCTAACCCAAACCCCGACCCCCCGCCCACCAGCTTCCTCAACCCCCTCCCCACCATCCCACGCCTCCCCCCTCCACACCCGGCAACCAACCGCTGAATTTGGCCATCCATGGCCAACTTCAGCGCGCTCGATTCTCGATTCCATGGCCAACTTCATCCCGCTTGATTCTCGATGCCATGGCCAACCTCACCATGCTCGATTCTCGAATCCATGGCCAACTTCACCGCGCTCGATTCTCGATTCCATGGCCAACTTTACCCCGCTCGATTCTCGATTCCATGGCCAACTTCATCCCGCTTGATTCTCGATGCCATGGCCAACCTCACCATGCTCGATTCTCGTTTCCATGGCTAACTTCACCCTGCTTAGTCTGTGGCCAACTTCAGGCCGTCTCGATTCTTGTACACGGGGGCGGCGGGGGCGGCGGGAGCGGCGGCGGTGGCGGGGGCGGCGGCGACATTTTTATATAATATAGAGAGATATATCTCTCTATATTATATAAAAATGTCGCCGCCGCCCCCGCCACCGCCGCCGCCCCCGTGTACAAGAATCGAGACGGCCTGAAGTTGGCCACAGACTAAGCAGGGTGAAGTTAGCCATGGAAACGAGAATCGAGCGGGGTAAAGTTGGCCATGGAATCGAGAATCGAGCGCGGTGAAGTTGGCCATGGAATTGAGAATCGAGCGCGGTGAAGTTGGCCATGGATTCGAGAATCGAGCATGGTGAGGTTGGCCATGGCATCGAGAATCAAGCGGGATGAAGTTGGCCATGGAATCGAGAATCGAGCGCGCTGAAGTTGGCCATGGATGGCCAAATTCAGCGGTTGGTTGCCGGGTATGGAGGGGGGAGGCGTGGGATGGTGGGGAGGGGGTTGGGGAAGCTGGCGGGCGGGGGGTCGGGGTTTGGGTTAGACGCGAACCTTTACGATGCGAGGGCGCGTAGCGCCCGAGCCGCACGGGCCCCTAGTATATATATATCTCTCTATATTATATAAAAATGTCGCCGCCGCCCCCGCCACCGCCGCCGCCCCCGCCGCCCCCGTGTACAAGAATCGAGACGGCCTGAAGTTGGCCACAGACTAAGCAGGGTGAAGTTAGCCATGGAAACGAGAATCGAGCATGGTGAGGTTGGCCATGGCATCGAGAATCAAGCGGGATGAAGTTGGCCGTGGAATCGAGAATCGAGCGGGGTAAAGTTGGCCATGGAATCGAGAATCGAGCGCGGTGAAGTTGGCCATGGATTCGAGAATCGAGCATGGTGAGGTTGGCCATGGCATCGAGAATCAAGCGGGATGAAGTTGGCCATGGAATCGAGAATCGAGCGCGCTGAAGTTGGCCATGGATGGCCAAATTCAGCGGTTGGTTGCCGGGTGTGGAGGGGGGAGGCGTGGGATGGTGGGGAGGGGGTTGGGGAAGCTGGCGGGCGGGGGGTCGGGGTTTGGGTTAGACGCGAACCTTCACGATGCGAGGGCGCGTAGCGCCCGAGCCCTACAAGCCCCTAGTATATATATATATATATACTAGGGGTCCGTGCGGCTCGGGCGCTATGTGCCCTCGCATCGTAACCCAAACCTCCAAACCCAAACCCAAACCTATAACCGAGCGGGGTCAAGTTGGCCATGGAATCGAGGCTCGAGCGGGATGAAGTTGGCCATGGCCTCGATTCTTGTACACAGCGGCGGCAGCGGCGGCGGCGATAATTTTATATAATATAGATATATTGAGACGGCCCTGGCTGCCAAGGGCGCCAAAGCAAAGAGTGCGGCCCTATGCGATGTGTGAAATCACGCGATCCACGAGGACCAATGAAAAATGAACCCTAGAGATGGCGACACGAAGCACCAATCCGAACGCGATGGCGATACGAAGTACCAATCAGAACGCGATGACGACATGGTGACCTGTAACGGCGAATCAAAAGGATCGAAATCGATGAAATACACACGAAAAACAGACACAACGAAGAAGACATAACCACCAATCAGGAGCAGGCGTTCCTAAGGAAAACGGGTATAAAAAGGCCGAAAAAAACCGAGGAAAGGCACTCGAGAACGAGCAAGACTGCGAGCAATACCTTCTGGCGTAAAGTAGGAAGGTAGAGCCAAACAGCTGAGCCGTTCACGAAAAAGGGGAAAGAAAAGGAAAAAGGACGGCTCTGCCAACGCGTGAAATCGAAGGTTGACAGCCGAGCCACGTAAAGAGGAAAAGAGAGAAGGAGAGGGGGAAGGCATCGTGCGACCCACGCACGAACACACACTGTCACGAAAAAGTCACTAGGACGATTTCAAGTAAAAAGAAACAGATTACAGAGAGAAAAAGTACCCGAACACATAGCGGAGACGGCCGGGAACAAAGTAAAAATCCCTCAGGCCGGGGAACGGAGCGTGATCCAAGAAATCACGGCCTTAACGGGCGCAAGGGACACACACACGCACCACCACACATCCACGGCCACCCGCAAGGGCCATACGTCGACACCACACACAAAGGACGAAGAAAACGGGTATCGGCGACGTCCACGGCTGTCCACGAGAGGCCAGACACACCCACGGCCTACTTTTATTACAAGAAAACACGAAAATACACTAAACAAACCCGGAAAACGCACCAAAAGGCGACGACGTGAGAAAGCACGCCGTCACCACACCACGCGCCGCCGCCATCTTGTGCCGGGTATTCGGCAATCGATCAAGCGTCGACCACATCGATCTAGTGGGAATCACAGGGAGAGCGTCGGCCAATCAGAGCAGCGCGACAGCAAGGAACGGTGGAACGAGGGAGAACAGCAAGGCGCGCTCCCCTCCACCACGCAGCCCGATCCAACGGAGAGCATAGAGAGAGCGTCCGTGAACCAGAGCCCGCGTGCACAGCACGAGAGCGTGGCCAACCCGTACGCCGTGAGAGCGAGAGAACTCCCACCAAGCAGCCCGCACTGCGAGGAGCAGAGCGAGAAGACCACGAACGAGAGAGGGCACCAGTGAACAGCGGCCAGCCAACCACCACCCCACGTGACAAGCCCGCCAAAACATTATTTTTCAAATCTACACGACCAAGTCTATGCTTCACAACCTGTCAAAATACGAATAATCAATCAGTTTAACTCAGAAAATAAATAAACTTGGGAGTTTTACCCTAAACCTGGTCTACTGCGCTTTATTTCCGAGTCGAGCTCCGAATCCTGCCGGTACGTCATTGCACTATCGTATAAATTAATGTTAACGATATTCGCTACCGTTACAATATATATATTGTCACGTCCCGGCATTATTTTAAACGACGCTTACCGTGGCGTGAAACAAAATGGTTTGTTGCTCCTTTTATTTGGACGAGAATGTGCTCGTCAGGGATCGGAGCAGGAGAGTGGTGATTGGTGAGTATTGATGATTTTGTTTTCCAACGTTTGATAACTAGGTGAAATTCAAAATGAGTGACAAGTTACTATGGGACAATCACCACAATGATTTTACGATATACTATCGGGTGCGAGGTGTCGACTTGCGTCATAGCGTAGTATATTCTACTCCTACTTACGAATATTTCCTGCGTTTAGCATGGCACCCCGACACTGACCACTCTCATGTAAAGAAGTGTACATTAAAAATGTGGACGTGGTTTTCTTCAAGGGACAAGCATACGGATTTTCAACAACACAAAAATCGTTTATAAAAATATTCAAAAAGGAAATGGCGCGAGAAAATTTCAAACAATCAACCGATAATTCGAAAAGTACGGAGAAACTGACGGTCGCTTGCGAATACTGCAGTAAGCCTGGACACACTTTGAACCGGTGTTGGAAAAAGAAAAGGGACCAGCAACCCAATTTGCGAAACGAGAACTCGCAATGAAGTATGGAGTGCTTACCCTCCTGTACATTCTGCGGTAAGTCCGGCCACGTCGTTGACGATTGCTGGGCCCAATACCCCGAAAAAATGTCACCAAAACTTAAGAAAGCAAAGCTTTCCAACTTAACGGAGGCGAAATCGTACGTGATATGTACGTATTGCAAGAAGCATGGCCACACTGCCGAGGCTTGTTACAAAAACAAACGCGACGCGAAACATGAAAAGTACACAGTGTACTTGAAATTCCCGAACCGAACTTTGATCAGGGAATTGCAAAAGGATTCGACCGAAATCCCGGGGCGAATCGATTTCTGAATTAAAAAAATAAATTAATAAGCGAGTGCACAATTAGTGAAAAAAAACACTCAAGTGCGCGTAAACAAAAGAGAAAGACAAAACGCATAAAAAGTGCTTCGACAAAATAATTGCGTGTAAAAGACAATTAAATTGATAATCAAAAGACATTGTGTGTAAAACAAATGAATAAAACAATCGACGAATGCCCGTGGAATGAACGATACACGCGGTGTTCGGTTATTATCGCGCGGAGTGCATCATATACGCGAGTGCGCGAACAAACAATGCCACGTACGAAATAGTTGAGTGCGACACGCGCCACGCAAATATGACGCGAGTTACGTATACACTCACACGCACAACAACTGCCCATAGAATATGTGCATTATATGGAGAGGCCTCGCATACAACGGAGCCATGTGCGCTAAGGCGCAAGAAAACAGCGACCACCGGGTTCAACGTAGTCATCCCATCTCTTTCTTACACACACGAGGGGCCACACGCGCAAGGCAGCGGCCACCCTCGCTCACACATAGTCACAGTCACACAGAAAGACTTCGTCAACCCGTCGAGAGAGAGAGAGGGAGACAACGATCTCAAGCGACTATAGCCGAAGGTCACGTCACGCCGTACGAAAATGCCAAAGGACTGTAAGACGAAATAAACGAACACTTAAAATTCCTTTCGTCCTTTCGTGTTACAAATACCATTTTCTTTTCTTTTACGAATAAATGGTGCAATGACCCACACTCGCCATAAAATCAAAAGTATACGAATATAATAATTTTTGATTATTTTCTTTCCGAGTAAACGAAACATAATTAAACCGCGATATCTCGCCATCGTCTTGAAATCAAAATCATAAACCTTTCTCTTTTCTTGAATTTGTTCAATTCTAATTGCTATAAATTATGCGCAGTTGCATTGACGTAAAATAACCACGCAAGCTGCAAGTAAATTAAATACCTCACATTTTATTTTGAGACACTTTAAATCTAATAAATTCAAGCGTTCGATATTTTCAAGTAAATTTTAATAATACGACTTCTTATTCGAATACTATAATTTGCGATTTACGAGCCAGTTTGAATAAATCACGAATGAGCGAATAAACGCAATAATTGCAATCATTCAAATAATTGAAATAACTAGCCTTTGACCAAAATGATTTTCGCCAATAGTTTGTGACGTGATTTTTTGGAAAACCTCGTCTCAAGGGATAAGCGATAATTTTTCTGGGAAATAGAGTTATCGTGCAAGATTAATTTTTATATGTATCGAGCTATCGAGATATTTTTAGGATAAAAGTCATCGCAAATTACGTTTATTTGATATTTCGATGAGAAATATATTTTTAGGTACGTTTGGAGGGGTCGTGTAGGCGGGTAATTTCGGTTTACAGGTCGAGGTACCAAGGCGTGTTGAGGATAGAGACAGATATACTTGTCACCCAGCAAGCCTTGGGAGTTATCTATACGATGATTTGCGGGGTAAAGTACAGAGGTTCGGCTGAAATGTCGACGCTCCGCGTTTAACGGTATACGAGGGGAAAAAGGGGCGTTCAGTTTCAGTTACGTGTGAAAGGCCGTGTCGTGGGGACCGCGATCAACCCCACGCACGGATCGCCGGATCGCTAAGTTTTGAGTTTCCGAATTAATGTTCTCGTTACGTTTTCCCCCACCCCTGGATACGCTGGGAGAGTACTACAACGCGATAATCACCTCAAATGGGCGGAATTATAGGGCGAACGTCTTCCCCGTAGCCCATGCCTACTACGTTCCCCCGCTCCGTTTCGAGTAATTAGTGGGGCAGCGTGACCAACGCCGCCGAATCTGCGAATATCGAGGGAGAAGTTAAGACGATCCGTGTGGATCGAGAAGTTCTCGCTACGCTATCGACCCGACCGGAGCTCTCTCTCCAGTGCTCTCTAGCTATCTCCCCAATGCTCTCTAGCTATCTCTCCCGTGTTCTCGAGCTCTCTCTCTCTCTCTCTTCGGAGGAACAGGTTCTCGCTGCGGCTATCACCCGCTCTCTCTCGTTCTCTTCAGCGCTCTCGTTACCGGCGTTACGGACTCTTGCCTATGCTATCGTTCAGCTAAGATAATGCTCTCGCTGTACGTTCTCGATATTTGTCCCCGTATTCTCTTTTTTGTAGTTTGTTCTCGATTTTTGAGCTCTCGAGGATATTATGTGTCGTTTTCGCCCGTCCATGTACATGATTACTAGTTATCGATACGCGGATTCCGTTATCGCCGTTATCTTGATAAATTTATCTCTTGCTTTCCTTTGTTTCCGTTTTGTTGCTTTCCGTTCTCTAAGATTTTGTAATAAAACTCTCTTTGTAAAATTGATTCAAAAGTATTTCAATAGCGGAACACGTAAGCAGAATGCCGAGTTAATTTCTTGTTTTCCCTATTTTCTTTTCCGCGACCTTCCTTGACTTTGGCCGCCCACGCCCTCTCTCCATAAACCAGCACACTGAGCGAACCGAGTATACCGTCAGCTACTCTTTCTGTTTCGGAAGCCCGTACGTTTTCGGTTTAGTTGCATTTTTCTTTTTGAATTTTGCCTTTATGCGGTTCGCCGATGCAAAATCGTTTAGTTGAATACGCGCAACTAAATATTTAGTTGTACAATCCAAATTTTTGTTGCCTGAACAATATTGTGGTCAACCGAAGCGCGGATATATTCAAGAAACTAATTATTTAGTTGGACCAAATAAATATTTAGTTGCCCGTATTCAACTAACGATTTTGCATATTCAACCATTTTTGTTCTCAGTGCAATGAGCTGCAAATGCATAGATTAACTAATTTCGATAATCGCAAATAAATTCAATACGATAATTGGTCGCGAAGAAAATTATCCCAATGCGACTACAATAAAAATGTAGGCACGCCCACAAGTAGTATAGTTTGCGCACCCAGTATCATTGTGGAGCGATCACGCAACGTGATTCATATTACCTCGTTTATCACGCGCGGTGCGACCATCGTGAGAGGATCAAACGTATGCTACAGTAGCTGATCTCATGAGTTATGGTCCGAGTAGATTTTAACTATACTTGAGAATAAACTTGATGATGCAAATTACTAAAGCTCAAAGTCATCAACAATATTACTAAATATATCTTTGATAGTTACTGTAAACATTTTAACTCCAAATCATTTGGAATAAATTACAATAAACAAAATGAAGCGCTTTATTGAACGCATAAGTTGACTAACGACTAACGTTGACAAATAAGGTCGATATTTTGACGCCCAATAAAGGACAAGTAAATGTTAAAGTAACGCAAATCTTTTTGTCATTTATTTCCTCTGGAACAATTTGAAGTTTATTATCCGGGCTACCCCGAAAATCGTGTAAATTACGATTGTCAATTCGCGAATGATGCGAATGAGAAATGTTGTTAGCACTCGGTACACTTAGGGCACTGAGCGATTCAACAACAAATAAAAGCGTAGACGCAAAGGCGTAACGCATTAGAGCTTGAGTGGTATTAACCCGCAGAGTTTTGCGAGAATACGGAATACACACCATGAATCGCGGCCTATGGAGGGAAGCTCAACGCCAATTGTATTGTTCAGAGGCTAGGTGTAGTCTCATGATGAGCGGCAAGGTCGACATAAGAAAATGAATGAATAAAGTTTACCGACCAGCGACAAGCAAAATGCGAAGCCGTCGTAAACACAAAATTACAAGCGAGATTGATCCAAGCCTGATCAACTTAGGTTCATTCTCGTAAGCAAGATATTGAGAGAACCCATTATTATTGTACAATCTTTTAAGGTGTTGAATTCAAATATCAAAATCAACATTCCAGTCCAATAAAAAATATATATATAAATTCAGTTTCACATTAGTTATTCAATTCAATTGAAGTAAAATCTTTCAAGTAAGCCGGGATTCTCTCCACATTTAGTAATTGAAAATATTGAAAACGTTAAGGTCAAGACCCTTTTCTTTCCAGCCGCAAGAGACGCATGCATCGACAATTGCGAAACAACTGACCGCTACGGCGCGTAATCTTAGGACTGGGGAGGCCACCTGCCTCACCCCACCGATTCCATCCAAACTTTTCAGGTATGTAGTACGTGCCTAGGAGTGTAACAAGTGTAAATATAAAAACCCGCTTCGCAAGCAATCGCGAGAAATTTGACATTGAAATATTCCGTTGTCATCATATATATGTTATGTTAAGAAATTTTCAAGGAGCGCCTGGCCCAGCGGCTAAGCGCTTCAACTCACAACCGCAAGGTCGGTGGATCGAATCCACTGCTCGCAACTTTTTTTTTTTTAATTTATTTCGTTTCAATTTTCTACTTTATTCTAAAAACATATTTATCACGATTGTGCATATTATCAATTTTTAATTATTCATTTTAATGGAGAAAATTTTTTTTTCCACGTCTCCCGTGTAAAATCGAACTTCCTTCGAAAATATACAATAATTTATTCTTTTCCAATGTCAATAATTTTTACAATAAATATTTTATTCGCAGTTGATTATCGTTGCTCTATAACAGAGCATAATGCGGAATTGGGAATTTTTATTGTGAGGAGATTGCATATAGAGAAAATATACACGAGAACTTGTGTGCAATGAATATTTTCATTCTGACGGTATTCAGTGGGCCCCAGTCTGACCTGCTGGGGATCGGCAGCTGGTCAACAGACAAAAGAATTTCCGTTGGCGGGAGAGGAAAGTAGTTCCCCTTCCCACGCTTCCCACTTTCCCCCAGGCAACCAAGCCGCAGTCGTCTGTGAGCTCGCGAGTCAGCAACGTCTTTTATAATCGTGTCTTGTTTCATAACATAAAATGTTCGATCCAAATGAATGTAGTGTCGTGCCTGGTCTTTCGACGGCCGAAGAACATGAACCTGATGGAGATTCACTTTACAGTGAAGTGTCAAAAGCGCGATTAAAAACGGCACTCGCATATGCTGAACAACTTCTTCTTAAAAATAATCTCATCACGCCAGAACCCTCTGCAGTAATGACCGAAGAACATATGCAAATTGGAGAAAAAATATATCAAAAGACGTTGGAAATATTAGCTGAAAAAAAATCGTGGTCGATGATGAGCTGATTTCCGTGAATGAACTCGACGAAGAAGGCCTGTTTGAAGAAGCCGGCCTGTCTGAAGAAGCCGTAGAATCGAGTTCTCCGTCGTCAGACGATTACGAACCTGATGAGAAGGGAAAATTGACAATGACTATATTCCGCTGGAATACAAGGTCAAGGTCATCAATCTTGCTAAAGAACATCCAAAATGGTCTTTGAGCAATCTTTTAAGAAAAGGAGGACATCGCCTCAAAAGCATAAAATACCTAAAAACATAGCAAAAACAGATAATCCGTGGTGGAACGAATAAAGATAAATTTAATACTATCGATTCGTGGATGTACGATCGTTTCATCGAAGCCCGAGAAAGTAATCAGCAGGTGACGACCAGAAACTTGCAGCAAACTTTCTGCCGCTAGCCAGTTTCCTAATTTGGATCTTCAAGCTTCCCGTACGTGGGTTGAAAGTTTCAAACAAAGGCACCGAATTCGTCAGAGGAAAATAACATAATTCGTGTCCGAGAAAGAAAGCAGTTCAATGGCGGAAATTCTCGCTGCAGCGGAAAACTTCCGAATCCAGGCTCGAGCCCTCATACCAAATTACGACAAGGATTTTGTCATCAATACTGATCAAACAGGTATTAAAATAGGATCTTATTCATTCATATGCAATCGAATGAAATTTTGATTTTTCTTTTTATTTTCAAAATTGTGGAAAATTTTCAGAATTTTTCAGAATTTTCAGAATATTCAAAATTTACAAAAAACACCGTTTTTAGAATTTGCCACAATTATTTTTGAACTGTTTTCTCTAGGGTGCCAATACCAGTCGACTTACGACCGAACTCTCGTCGAGCAAGGATAAAAGGTGGTTCTCGTCAAGAGAAAGGACATGGATAAGGTGAGACACTCATATACAGCACAATATGCCTTCACCCAGGGATCGGCAAAATTATAATTTGAAATTATGATTATTTAATTACGTGATCAATTTATAAATTCAGGAAAGAATTTCGTGATTAATTACATATTTAACAATCTTAATAATTCATTGATAATTACTTGAGTAATCAGTAATTCGTCTTTATAAAGCCCAATTTTTCGGTTAATGATTAATCATCATTCAAAGATTATTGATTACTCAATCAATCATTGATCAGAAAGGCCGATTAACCAATTCTTCTAGCAACTGGTAATCATATTTATACATTTCTTATTTATTTCGTAAATAGATAATTGCATATGGAAATTTATCGATTACTTTGTTAATTGTCAATCAGAATTTTGAAAAGTGGATTATTTCAGCAATGAGTAATATTTATGGGACGGTTTTCAATTGTTACATTATTTATTAATCAAGATCCGTGAATACAAATTATTTCAATCAATCATTAATTGAAGTGAAAAAAATGTCGATTACTTATTCATTCAGTAATCGATATCAATAATTCTTTGATTATTCTGTTAACGATTAATTGAATGAGAAATTATACGATTAATGCACATTATGCACTCCATGCGCGGTATTGAGTGTGAGAGGTTTCTTGAGACTTTTTCTTGGAAAAAAACCCTATCATATCTCCGAGGTTCTTCAAAGGAAATCGATGAGTTTCTACATTACAAACGTCCAGTATATTTCTTACTAGAAAGTGCAGATACGCAAATATCGAAGAGAAAATCATTCACAACGGTTAATTTTCACAGAAGTTTTTACATAAATTTCAAGGAAAAAGATAAAAAAATCGACTCTTGACAATGGAAAAATCCGCCATAAATTTAACAGACTTCTCGGCTCATTTGCAGTCTCAAATAAAATTGCCGTCATAATTGGCAATGGTGAGAGTGTTGAGCTGGTTCAGTTCACTGAGAACACCTTATAGATATACATATTAGTTTTTAAATGGTCAATATTTGTCTTCCAGTTGGAAGAAAATTATATAATACGTGATTCAGTATCAGGGTTGCAAATAATGCTGCCACGTTCCTCTCTTGTGACATGTCTTTTACTTCGCGCAAGAACGGACGTTGACTCGCGCTCCCGTGCTGACGCCCTCGTCAGCGCATTCCCGAGGCTCGTGTGTCGAACTCACCTCATGTGTCGCAACCATCTCAGCCAATAACCCCATATGCCAACAACCTTTTCGATCATCTGGAGCAGGCCGTGCATGACTACCAAGGACGTGCACGCGCCACTGCCAAAATGCCGATTTGACAAAACTTGCAATTTCATGCGCTCGACTTGCTAACCACCGTCAGGTAAATCAAGGAAAAATACTCCGGCCTTCAGTCAGTCGTTGCGGCTCAATTCCCGCGCAACCAGAAAAGATTAATACGCTTGCTCGTATTTAATCTTGGTGCGTTACACAGGGGTGCTCGCGTAGACACATAAGTCTCGGGTCGTCATTTTTGTTTGTTCGTCCAATACTATCTGCGCCTATAACTCTTTGGAGTTATAGTATATCATCAAGATCATAATAACATCCGATAATCAATATCAAGAATCAATAACCACGGCTTAAAGACGAAGTGAAATTACGAACTTTAAGTGTAACGATAAGTTCGCCGTCCAAAGCGAGAAACAAAATTCACACCGCGGCTATACGCCACGCACACTCATACCATTGTAGCGCGCGATATCCGAAGCTCTGGCCGTCTATCAATGTAACTCTTCTGTTTGTATTCGAAAGACGCCGTATTTATTGTAAGCGCCGTTTCTCCCTTTATTCTGGTTTCACGCATTTTCATAATAATAAACTCTCGGTATTATTCATCCGTATAAAACTTGTATTATTGTCGAGACCCTCATCCCTTCCAGGAGTGGCCGGGCCCGTATGGGACGGTGTAGAGGCGCCCATATCTACTAATCAGATGCTAGCTCCCTATTCCTTAAACGCATTTTGATTTATAACAATTATATTTATCCTTGAAACGTGCCTCTCGGTACGTAACAATGCATTACTTTTTTCAATGCATTTGCATTTTCATTAACCATTAACGTTTAATGGTTATTGGAATTAATTTCCATTAACCATTAAATTTTAATGGTTTGAACTTTGATTGCCATTTTGGAAATGGACAAATATAGATGAATAAATTATTGCAATTTCGCATTACATTTTATTGACTTAGAACTTAGATTTCCACCTTAAATTCTAAAGAGCATCTATATTATAATTCTAAAAATCTAAATCCTAAGTCAATAAAATGTAATTCACAACTGCACTAGTTTATTCATCTATATTTTTCCATTCCCAAAAGTGCAATCAAACTTTTGTCCATTACACACTACATTGTAATGGGCAGGGTTGCAAATAATGTATTACTTTTTTTAATGCAATTGCATTTTCATTAACCACTAAATGTTAATGGTTAATGAAAATGCAATTATTACTGTTTGGATCACTTTTTTTAATGTAATTGTATTAAAAAAAGTAATACATTATTTGCAACCCTGCCCATTACAATGTAGTGTGTAATGGACAAAAGTTTGATTGCAATTTTGGGAATGGAAAAATATAGATGAATAAATTATTGCAGTCTTGCATTTACTTTTATTGACTCAGGACTTAGATTTTTAGAAATATAATATAAATGCTTTTTAGAATTTAAATAAAAGAAAATAGCTGTAATTTCAGGGTTTTTAGGAATCCCATAATATAAAAAATACAGGAAATTCTTTTTTCGTATTTGCAATTCGGGAAAATTGAAGAAAATAAAATAACAAGTGTCTTTCCTTGAGAAAAAAAATATTGTTGCATATTTTGCCCTGGAACGGACGTTCGACTTGCTCAATCAAAACTATATTAATTTTTTTCTAGAAAGCTATAAAGATACGCAGATTTTTATTTTTTACAAATGTAAGCACGTCGAATCCTGCCGAAAATACAGCCATTTAAATAGAAAAATGTTAAAAAATGGCAATCAACGAGAAAAAAGTCTGATCATTTTTCAAAATTTCGATACTCGGTTAATATTTTTACTGACGGAAGTGACAACGATCATAAAGTCGAAAAACACACGTGAACAATGTTTATGTGAAAGGGCCCATTCATTAATTACGTAAAGATAATTTCGACCATTTTCGACCCCCCTACCTCCATGTAAGGACACATAAGATTTGTTGGACCACTCTCCCCCCTTCTTACGTAAGATTTTACCTAGTTTTCCTAAAAAGCATTCAACATAATTATATGACGTTTAAAAAGGGTTAGTTACACTAAAACACGTTATTATTTGACACAAAAAAAAGATTTTAATTTTTTTTAAAATAAATATTTAGTCTTTGGAAAATGCATATTATAATTAAAGATAAGATTCTGCACAATCTTCAAGTGAGGAAACAAATCAGCCAAATCACTACAAACGAATAATACCTTGCGTTAAATGATGGGTGACTAAATTTGAAACAATCTTAAACGAAATAAGTCAAAGAATGAAAGTCAGTCCAGTTCAGATCATCAATCGTTGTCCGGGCTGAATTATAATGGTGTTGTGACCGTTTGGATTGAATTTTTTTTTAATAATTAAATGATATAACAGGGTGACCACTAATTTCCCGAACATTTTCGAAAATTTCCATGACAAACAATTTGGATTTGTGAAAAAAGTGACAAGGTAGAAACATCGTGTCTTTCATAGAAAAAAAATGGCAAATTTTAAATTTGCACATTACTTCCTCAGTATTTTTTCGCATTTTCAAATCTTCCTCTATGTTTTGGCTTCTTCATAGAGAAAGCTTTATAAATTCGAAAAAAACTCTGGAAACGATGTGCAATATTATAGTTTGCAAATTTTTCTTACTATCTCTGGTTATTGGACTAATACAACTATAGCTTTATATCGTAAAATTTTTAATCAAGATTTTGTTTGGACATTTCAAGATCGCATAAGATTTGCACAGCTCAAGCAATTTTTGCAAAATTGAATACCACGTAACTACTTCCATTAAACTATCATCATACCAATTTTGAGGCCGACATCGCGAAATGTGTGCAAGCTACAGCGATCACGCGGTTTTTGTAAAAAAATTCAAAATGAAAACCCCTTAAGCAATTTTTGAGAAGTTCAATATCAGCAATCTTTATCACTCAAACAAACAGTACAGTTGTTTTTAACCTGATATCGCAAAATTCGCGGCCGCTAGAGCAACCACGCCCTTTTTTTGAAAATTGGAAAACCGCAAAAAATACGCACAAGTCAATGAGTTTTTGCAAAATTCATAGCAAACTGAGAGTCTGTGGGGCTCAGCTTATGTGCAAAATATCGGCTCGCTACTCTAATATGGTCTTGAGATATAGCTGTTTGAATTTTTCGAGGCAGGCACACACATACATACATCCGGACATTCAAAAAAATATGATTCCTCGATGTTTTAGGACATTTTAAACATACTGATGAAACAAAAAATTTCACGAAAATAAAGCTTCCTCTATGCCCACACAACAAAAATACGTCCCAAGTACGTCTTTCGGACATCACGTCAATTGTCCCGTGATGGTAATGGGATGGTCCCATGGGATTCCCATGGGCTCTAAAGTGTCTGCAGTGATTACCGGAATGGGATCGTCCCATTGTCGTCCCGGGATGTCTTCGGAACGTCTCTTGGACTGTAAATACAGCAGAGTGGAGATATCGATGAGATATTATCAAGACTTCTCAAAGACGTCACCAAGGTATTCCAGAATTATCAGACACAGCAATGATACGTCCCGAGTACGTCTTTTGGACATCACGTCAATTGACTCAATTGTCCCGTGATGGTAATGGGATGGTCCCATGGGCTCTGAAATGTCCGCAGTGATTACCGCAATAGGATGGTCCCACTGCCGTCCCAGGATGTCTTTGGGATGTCTTCGGGACGTCTCTTGGACTGCTAACACAGCAGTGGATAATTATTTTTATTTCGATTTAATATTATTTAATTTCAATTAATTAATTAAATTTCAATAAAATGGGTACAGTACAGAGGGAGACAGCAAGTACTCCTTGTAATAATGCCTCTTACGAGGTCTGACTCCTTTCGGTGCCAAATGTCCGTGTTCACGCTCGGCTACATAAGCATTCTATTTGCATGATCCGTATGTGAGAGCCTTTGCCATCTCGCGGCGAGTCTGGAACTAACGCCGTGGAATGACTGACCTATAGACATCTCTAAGAGAGTCCGCCGGGATCGTCTACACACGGTTACGGCAGGATATCCTCAAGACATCCCATATTAATCTCGCGTAGAACAATGTCTTACCGGCACCTCCCAGAGACATCTCTATGAGAGTGCGCTGGGATCGTCAAAACCCGGTTACGACAGGATATCCTCAAGACATCCTATATTAATCTCGCGTAGAACAATGTCTTACCGGTACTTCCCGGAGACATCTCTAAGAGAATACGCTGAGATCGTCAAAACACGGTTACGATAGGATATCCTCAAGACATCCCATATTAATCTCCATTAGACCAATGTCCTACTAGTACCTCCCACAGACATCTACAAGATAGTGCTGTACGATCGTCTACACGCGGTCACGGCAGGATATCCTAGAGACATCCTATATTAATCTCGGGTAGAACAATGTCCTACCAGTACCTCCCACAGAGGTCTATAATAGAGTGCGTTTGGATCGTCCAATTACGGTTGCGACAGGATATCCTCAAGATCTCTTATATTAATCTCGGGTAGAACGGAATCCTACCGGTACCTCTCAGAGACATCTCTAATAGAGTGCGCTGGGATCGTCTAAATACGGTTGCAACAGGATATCCTCAAGACATCCTATATTAATCTCGAGTAGACCAATGTCCTACTAGTACCTCCCATAGACATCTACAAGACAGTGCGGTACGATCGTCTACATACGGTAACGGCAGAATATTCACAAGACATCCCATATTAATCTCGGGTAGAACAATGTCCTACCAGTACCTCCCAGATACATCTATAAGAGAGTGCACTGGGATCGTCTAAACACGGTTGCGACAGGATATCCTCAAGACATCCTATATTAATCTCGAGTAGACCGATGTCTTACTAGTACCTCCTACAGACGTCTATAAGTGAGTGCGTTGGGATCGTCTAATTACGGTTGCGACAGGATATCCTCAAAACATCTAATATTAATCCCGGATAGAACAATATCTCACTGGTTCCTCCCATAGACGTTCATAAGACGTACTATCCTGGTAGGACACGAATGGGACTATCTCGGGATGGTCCCGGGATCAATTTTGCTGTGTGGGTGAGGAAGCAAAACAGAAATAAATTTTCACCTATCATTTTTTTTACATCTGGGCGCAGAAAAAAAAGTTCGCCCATACACTTTTTTTCTCTCGATTTAATATTTCGTATTTTCCCTGACTGATATTTAATTCCCTGACATTTTCCTGATTTCCCTGACACTCAAAAAATTCCCTGACATTTTCTAGTTTTCCAGGTTTTCCCTGACAGTGGCTACTCTGTATAATTTCGTGACAGTAAAAGGAATTTCTTACAAATAATTTAAGTAAGATTAATATACGAAAAAATGTACTATAATTTTTATTGACAAGCTTCGAAATGTGTGAATATCAACACGTTTAAGATTTCTAAGACTTAATAAACAGTAGAAATTTTTAACATAAGAATATGTAAATGAAATTGTACATGAAAAATAAGAAAATAGATCCCATAGTTGCTTCGCCTAACACTTTGCTCTCGAATGTCCATCACTCTATATTGGAAAACGCACATTGTCTTATCGTAAGATATTACGTCAGAATTGTTTTAACCCCCCCCCCCTCCCTCCAGGTAAGTTCATGTAGAGGTTTTCAACCCCCCCCCCTCCCCCTCGAAACCCTTACATAATTAATGAATGGCCCCAAACAGTAAAAAAATACCTCCGTCCATGGAAACCGATGTTTCGGGTGCATAAAAATTATTTTTTATGGTATGGTATTTTCTATTTTGCATAGAAAAGTTGAAAAATTACCAACACCTCCGCAATCCAATGCATAGATACCATGAAAATTATCCTTTGTCGAATGACAACATAGTAATGTTGGAAATGTACACGTAAATCCATGTTAACTCGTGGAAAAAAAATTTCCAATCCATTATTTGAATAATCAAGAAATTCCATATTTTGATTAACAATTAATGAAGTAATTTGAACGAACTCGACTTCCATTGAGGATTAATGGGAATAACCAACAATCAAGTTTTTTCAATTACCGATTGATTTAGTAATGAATCATTTTTAAACCCGATTACAGATGGCCAAAATAATCAAAAATTCGCTACTTTTGATTGATGATTAATGGCGCAATCGAATAATTTTCAATAGTGATCAATCATTTGTCCAGTAATCGAGTAATTACTCAAGTCGATTGACGATTAATGGATCAACTGAATCATTTGCTATAACCGAATAATGGAATAATGCATTCTGTCTATACTAATTACTGATTATTTCAGTAATCGGGTCCATTGTTATCTGAATTAACAACTAATCAGTTAATGCGTAATCGCCAATCGTGATTAACGATTAATAATGTAATTAAAATTTATGGCATCTCAATTAACGATTGACGAATGTAATTACGATAAAAGCAAAAAATATTAATGAATTAATCATTAATGCCGATCCCTGCCGTCACCTTATCAGCTCCGATACGCGTGGTTTGCGGCCAAATTGTGCGATGACCGAAAAATGTTTTTGAATGTTAACCAAGTTTGCTTCGCAACGGACGTTTTGAAAAAACCATGTGAATGCAAAAATTCGGCATTCATTACATGTGCTAGATGCCGCTAAAATTATTGTTTCTCATGCTTTTACGACGAGTATCACCCAGCTTCGTGCAGTGTTCCATGAATATAATTTGTAAGACAAAATAAATGAAAACATTAATTGCATACAAGTTCTCGGGTATATTTTCTCTATTTCCTATCTCCTCACAAAAAAAATCTCAATTCCGCATTATGCTCTGTTATAGAGCAACGATGATGAACTGCGAATAAAATATTTATTGTAAAAATTATTGACATTGGAAAAGAATAAATTATTGTATATTTTCGTAGGAAGTTCGATTTTGCACGGGAGACGTGAAAAAAATTTTCTCCATTAAAATGAATAATAAAAAATTGATAATATGCACAATCGTGATAAATATGTTTTTAGAATAAAATAGAAAATCAAAACGGAATAAATAAATTTAAAAAAAATGTAAAAAAAAGTAGCGAGCAGTGGATTCGATCCACCGACCTTGCGGTTGTGAGTCGGAGCGCTCAGCCGCTAGACCAGGCGCTCCTTGAAAATTTCTTAACGTAACAAGTATATGAAGACAACGGAATATTTCAATGTCGAATTTTTCGCGATTGCTTGAGAAGCCGGTTTTTATATTTACACCTGTTACACTCCTAGGAACGTACTACATACCTGAAAAGTTTGGATGGAATTGGTGGGGTGAGGTAAGCGGCTTCCCCTTGTTAGTTGTTTAACCAAACATTAGTTAGGAAGGTGGTCGAATATGGCACCTGAACCTTAACGCTCAAGAGGATCCGCCAACAATGAAGATGGAGGATCAACAAAGAAGAAGTCGAACATCGAGTACACCCCGTACTTCTTCTTGGACAGCACGCCCTTCGAATGCTTTATGCTTTATCTTTGCGGTATATAGGAAAAAATAAAATGGTTGCCACAATCGGTGGCCAAATAAACCCCGGACGTAACACCTTCCCCCTCAAGAAGAATGCTACGCCATGTAGCATTCTTCTTGAGGGGGGAGGTGTTACGTCCGGGGTTTATTTGGCCACCGATTGTGGCAACCATTTTATTTTTTCCTATATACCGCAAAGATAAAATGATTTTATTGGCAGCAATAAATAAAATAATATAAAATTGGCGCTGTAAAGAGCGCCTCTCATTCAAAATTCTCATATAACCGGCTTATCAACGTGCGAGTAAGTAGCCGTTAAGGATCCCACGGTATCGTCTGCGAATTTCGCTACCGATTGGGATCCCACGGTGACCAGTGAGATGCTGCACACCGCGAGGATGTGTAGCGCCCGGCGTAGGGTTATCTTTTGCTCGTGCCTTGATTCGCCGGAGTGCTGAGCACTATTTTTCTAAGGCAAAGTTAGTTAGTTCTTACCGGGAGCTCGATCAGAATGGTCGTCTCCGAAAATAAAAACAAACGGAAGTCCTCATTGGGAACTCGCCCAGCCAGATCGAGTCCCAACAAAATTAAGTATTCCGATCAATCAAAAACTCAATAATTTCGAACGTACTAGAGGCTGTGCATCGTCATGTAAGGCCACCCTATTTAAATCGGGTTCAATCAAATTCGAATTCGGCAATCAATCAAAGATCGAGATCTGATCAACGTATACGAGAGGCGCGCGTATATAATTGTAGGTCTCGCGATTTCTTAGGAGTGTCGTGCGACAATTTATATCGCGAGTGTAACAGCGGCCCTCGAATTGTTATTATTGGTGCGCGTGTGTAATATTGTGATTCGTGATAACTTAGCGCGAAGCGTATCGCGAATATGGTACGCCTCAACCACGAATGTTTTGCCGAACGTTGATAAATTATTTAAAACCATTTAATTTTGAATATTTCGTATTCTGCCAAATTTTGTGAACTTTTGATAGTCATCGACTAGATTGGTTGATGCCGATTTAATAAATCAATTTTTGTTATCGTTAACCGATCGAATCATTTTGGCAACATAAAACCAACTACGCCCAAATTTAATCCAAGGCAAAATAAAACCTCACTCGCATGCTCCAATCCCTAACAGGCACATTCCCATTTAAACAACAAGGAGCAACAACATTTCTGCCTACGTCGCGGTAAGTGTCGGCAACAAAAGGACAACCAAAAACCATCACCGGGACGTAACAATAAATATATAAATATACACATGCATATATATGAGACAATCCACGCTATTTCGCTCGGCCGTGACCCTGACCATTTTTTATTTTTTTCATTTTTTTTTTATAAAATAGTATACTATGCAAAGAGCATCTTGACCAATTCTTAAATTTTTATCGCATGTATTTCAGAAGTTACAATTTTTCGAAAAATCTGGATTTCAGAAATTTCGGAACCGTTCTAACGCCGATATCTCTTAAATTAATCGATATATCGAAAAATTTGTAGAGATCGATTTTTTTCGTATTAGCTTATACTTTCATAAATAAAAAGAAAAAAATTTTAATCGTTGTCAACAATTTTTAAGCGTGTAGAGTGAAAATTATTTTTTTCAAAGATGATTGCCATTTTTTATTTTTTCAAAACATTCTCTAAAATAATATGATGAATTAAATAAATTTTAACGCTAGTCCCATCGTGGGCCCATTTTTCCTTCTCTTTTTTAATAAATAAATTCAATTTTTTTCACGAAAATTTTTAGTGTTTCGTGGGAATTACTATAATAATTTTCATTATTAATGATACTCGTAAGTAATAATTATTGTACTCATTGATAATTGGCAATTATAATAATAATTTTACAATTAGTAGCCCGATCCAATATGTTGAAGAAATATTTTTCTATTACTTTCCTATGAAGAAATGTATGCATTATAGGAGAATATATGAATGAAACACTTACATATTTTTTATCTTGAGAGAGTTATAGATATTTATTCTCTCACTCATTTAAAAGTTTACACAATCGAGACTGATCAGATATCAAAATGAATAGCACAAAAACTAAGCGACCGGTATAACGGGTGAAAACCATTACGGGTATCTAAAAAGCGCACTGTGTTGTGCCTGATAATGATGGTGCCTTAAGAGTAAAAGATTTTTCAAAATCTGATGTTTCGATTGTGTCAACATTTTAAGCGAGTGAGAGAATAAATATCTATAACTTCATATATTCTCCTCTAATGCATACGTTTCTTCTATAGGAAAGTAATGGAAAAATAATTCTTCAACACATTAGATTGGGCTACTAATTGTAAAATTGTCACTACAATTACTAATAGTAAATAAGTACAATAATTATTACTAACGTGTATTATTAGTAATAAATTAATAGTAATAAATTAGTAATCCATACGAAACACTCAAAATTGTCGTAAAAAAAATTGAATTTATTTTTTAAAAAATAGAAGGAAAAATGGGCCTACGATAGGACTAGCGTTAAAATTCATATAATTCATAATAATATTTTAGAGAATTTTTGGAAAAAAATAAAAAATGGCAATCATCTTTAAAGTAAAATAATTTTCACTTTACATGCTTAAAAAATGTTGATAACGACAATTTAAAAATGTTTTCCCTTTTTTTATGAAAGTGTGAACTAAAATGAAAAAGATCGATCTCTAAACATTTTTCGATAAATCAATTAATTTAAGAGATATCGGCGTTAGAACGTTTCCGAAATTTCTGAAATCCAGATTTTTCGAAAAATTGTAACTTCTGAAACACATGTGATAAAAATTTTAAAATTGGCCAAAATACTCCTTGCATAGTATACTATTGTATAAGAAAAAATGGAAAAAATTAAAAGTGGTCAGGGTCAGGGCCGAGCGAAATGGCGTAGATTGCCTCATATACATGCACATTTATTCTGGGCAACTGAAGGCAATAAGCTATACTTGATACTATGTAAATGTATAGAGCCTTTGCTAATTTAACCATAATAAATCTGCTTTTTATCGACTTAGAAGTAAGTGTCGTTTAAACTATCAACAGTTTATATAACATTTAAATCATACATTTCTACATGTTTAACGTTATATACTCTACTAACTTTTTAGAAAAGCTAGTTATAGGCACAGCCGATCAAGTATTTACGTATATATATTAGACTGGTCCAAAAAAAAAATTTTTTTTTTTTCGGTCCGCCTTCCTCATTAAACTGTTGTTTATGATGACAAACAAATCCTCTGCAAATTTTAGCTTGATCGGAGAAGATTTAGAGGTCCCGCTATCGATTTTTTCGTTTTTACATTGAAATAACACGTAAAAAAATGTTTACGTTAACTCACGGTCGATTTCGCGTGAAAATATAGACGTGAATGAAAAATATCAAGAGAACTTTTTTGTAGGTGATAATATTTGGTACAAAAAAGGTCTCTAGATATGTCGCGTGCCTAATGCCAAAAGGGCCTATAAAAGTTATAGGCCCTTTTGGCTTCGCAAAACCAAAAGGGCCTATAATTTTTTTTTTTGCGCCAATCGTTTTGCCAACATTTTCTAAGCCTAAAGACAAAAAAAAATTTTCCAAAGCCAAAAGGACCTATGTCTCAAATTTTGGCTTTGGGACATTGAAAATTTAGTGATCTAAAGCCAAAAGGGCCTATAATTTTTTTTTTTTACTTTCCGCTAAGAAAATTGAAAATTTTTTTTGGAAAATTTTTTTTTTTATTTTTTTTTGAAAAAAAAATTTTTTTTTGGAAATTTTTTTTTTTTTTTTTGGAAAAAAATCTTTCTTTTTTGAAATTTTTTTTTTTTTGAAATTATTTTTTTTTTATATGGAAAAAAAAGTTTAAATCATTTGTTATTATTTATTTGTTTCAAGAATTTGTTATTGTTTATTTGTTCAAACAAATAAACAATAACAAATTATTTAAACAAATAAACTATAACAAATTGTTTAAAAAAAGAACAAATTGTTTGAACAAATAAACAATAACAAATTCTTTAAGCATATAAATAAAAACAAATTGTTTGAACAAATAAACAATAACAAATTCTTTAAACAAATAAAAAATAACAAATTGTTGAAACAAATAAACAATAACAAATTACTTCAACTTTTTTTTTGCAAAAAAAAAAAAATGAAAACAAGTCAAATAATTTAAACAAACGTTTAAACAAATTGCTTAAACAAATAAAAAATAACAAAATGTTGAAACAAATAAACAATAACAAATTATTTAAACTTTTTTTTTCAAAAAAAAAAAAAAAAAAAAAATTTCGAAAAAAAAATAATTTTTTTTTCAATAAAAAAAAAAAAAATTCCAAAAAAAAAAAATTTTTTTTTCCAAAAAAAAAATTTAAAAAAAAAAAAAAAATTTTTTTCCAAAAAAAAAATGCTCTGGTATGCAATTTCTATTCAAAACTTTGAAAAATTTTGATTTTTTTTATAGGCCCTTTTGGTTTTAGTACATCAAAATTTTTTTTTTTACAGATCTTCACGTTTCAAGCAATTTTAAGAAGAATGGCAAAAAAAAAATTTTTTATAGGCCCTTTTGGCATGGACCCCTATCTTCTTGCTGTAATAGGCCCTTTTGGCATTAGGCACGCGATTTTTCATTCACGTCTATATTTTTCACGCGAAATCGACCGTGAGTTAACGTAAACATTTTTTTACGTGTTATTTCAATGTAAAAACGAAAAAATCGATAGCGGGACCTCTAAATCTTCTCCGATCAAGCTAAAATTTGCAGAGGATTTGTTTTTCATCATAAACAACAGTTTAATGAGGAAGGCGGACCGAAAAAAAAAAAAATTTTTTTTTTGGACCAGTCTAATATATATATTAGACCGATTCATTTTTGGGCTGTTTTTTTTGCACCTGACCCATCAAAAGTTTGAGCATTCAAGGGTAATATTAAGTCTCGCGCAAGGGGCACGCTGACAAAAAATCCTTAGAGGTCTCTCATTCGATTTTAAGGTCACATTGATGAGTCACCTCTTAGAGTTGAATGGACCGAGTGCTTCTTTCGCGACGTGACATATTATGTGAAAGTAAAAAGTATGCCGGGGTGCAATATAGGTGACAAGTTGAAAAAAAATAGGAAAAACTAAAAATAAAGATAAAAAATTTCACTTTTTCCCATGATATATTCACTCAATATTAAATAACAATGTATCACACGAAAGGTGGATGCGAACAGCCAAGTCTAAGAGGTGACTGAATCGATCTCAAGATTATTTTTTGCATGAAGAAATACAAAAATGCTTGTTAAGTGACTTTTCATTTATTTCACAGCAAAAAAGTAAAGCAATCATTTACAGAGTGGATAGAAATGGACCAGCCTTCTCTGTTGTAGCATCTACGCACTTTATTTACCTTATATTACCCCTACAGCACATAACATTGCTGCAATGTTGCAGCAATGTTGTCATATTGCCTGTGCAATGATATATTGCAGATATGTTGTGGCAACATTGCTACGCAACATTGCATTAAAACTTCTCAGCAATGGTTCGGGAATGTTCCTAAGCAATATACCTGCAATATTTTGTTAAAACGTTGCGAGTAAATTGCAGCAATATTGGTGAGATCGAACTTCACATTTTACAACTACACGACCGTAATAAATATGAAAAAGATCAATTGAAAAAGATCTATTCATTTATTCCTCATAAAATATCAATAACGATTGATTTCGAGTTATTTTGTTTTTCTTTTTCTTTTTTCATATTTATTTTCAAAATTTTGTTGTGCTTCTGACATTAAAAAGACATGTGATATTAATAATATCAAGACATTGTGATATTCGTACTGAAAAAATATTTAATATCAAAAATTTTATAAAACCAAAATATATTTCGTTTCTGGATGATTCTTATTCGTGAAATACGACTATATACTGTAACGGGACGACCTGGGACCTGCCACGATCTCGGCACTTCGCCTGAGATCTGTTAGGTGGCGGCGGTCGGTGGGCGCTCTCGCGCTGGCGAGAGAGCCACCGAGCACCGATAAAGGTCCGGTGTATTGCCAGCATCGGGGTCCTCAATTAAAAATCAATTGTTGGAACATTTGCCCGCGTTCTGTGGTCGCATAGTCATATGGACTTGAAACTACATATTTTCATATTATGCAATAATTTAAATGATAAAGTTTCCACTGTAGGTAATATTCCTAAAATATTGAATATGTAATACGAGTTATATTGCTGGAATATTGCATATTGATTGGATGCAATATTTCTGGAATATTGCAGAACATTGCAGAAATATTTCAATCGCCGGACATAGCAGCATTGCAGCAAGATTGCAGCAATGTTTTTTGAAATATTACAATGTTGTCATGCAAAATTCCAGCAACATTGCAGGAATATTGTGTGCTGTAGGGGTATTGTCAGTATGGTTTATAAATATATAAACCCAAATATTACAATGTTGTCATGCAAAATTCCAGCAACATTGCAGGAATATTGTGTGCTGTAGGGGTATTATCAGTATGGTTTATAAAAATATGATATGCCAATTTTGCCGACTAATCATCGGTATCCTCCGATTCCAGTTGACTCTGGAATGAATTTGTTTGGGTGAGCCTAAACTGATACCCAAATTGTAATAAAAATTTATTCCAGAGTCGACTGAAATAGGAGAATACCGATGATTAGTCGGCAAAATTGGCATATCATATTTTTATAAACCATACTGATAATAATGTAAGGTAAATACAGTGAGTAGATGCTACAACAGAGAAGACAGGTCCATTTCAATCCACTCTGTAAATGATTGCTTTACTTTTTTGCTGTGAAATAAATGCAAAGGCATTCACCAAGCATTTTTGTATTTCTTCATGCAAAAAATAATCTTGAAGTCGATTGAGTCACCTCTTAGACTTGGCTGTTCGCGTCCACTTTTCACGTGATACATTGTTATTTAAAATTGAGTGAATTATCATGGGAAAAGTGGAAACAAATATTTTTTTAGTTTTTCCTTTTTTTTTCCAACTTGTCACCTATATTGCACCCCGGCATAATTTTTAATTTCACATAATATGTCACGTCGCGAAAGAAGCATTCGGTCAGTCAATTCTAAAAGGTGACTGATCAATGTGACCTTGAAATCTAATGAGAGACCTCTAAGGATTTTTTCTCAGCGTGCCCCTTGCGCGAGGCTCGATATTACCCCTGAATGCTTGAACTTTTCATGGGTCAGGTGAAAAAAAAACAGCCCAAAAATGAATCAGTCGTATATATATTGTGATCAAATATTGCCCTCGAGCACGAACGCTCACATACGACTCCAATGCCACAAAATCTTCTCTGCCAAAATCAGTTTATTATAAATGTAGGGCGCCATACGCGAAATACGCAGCCCGATTTTATACGTTGTTTCGAAAGAGAGAAGAATGTGTCCGACTAAGCTGCAGCCTTGGGAAATGGTAGAGGGGCGGTCCGTTTTGACAAAAGAAATAAAACAGTTCTTAATTCAAAAATTCCGGACAATAATTAACGGGGATTTATTCAGTTTTCTTTCAGGAAATTCGCTCGATAAATTTATTCACAATTTAAATTATAAATTCGAAACAATAATAATTATTTGGTTGCGAGACTCAACCGTGATTCGACACAAATTTATACAAAAGTCCCTACTATAAAATTCGTCCAGGCTACTCGGTTCACCCTTCGGAATTTACGCAAGATTTAATTTTACAAAAATAAGAAAACTATTACGATAAATAATGAATTTTACAAAAATAAATGAAAACTAGCTAAATGTCTCGATTTTACCACGAGCGGTCGTATGATCTTGACGATACGAGACTCGTATCGTCCAAACTGGCACCAAAAGAAAAAAAGAAAAACGTTACAATTCGCAATCCAACTAAATTCACTTCCGGTGACGCGAGAGTCACGCTAAATTGTATTGCTCAATAATTCAAGATCTCATTTTTCCCGGAATTCTCTTTAATATACGCGATTCACGCGTCGTACACGCCGTCTCGGAATTTCGGCCGGATTCACGAACAAAACTACACGGAAACAAGACGAAAAACGATTTTACGAAAATGAATGATACGACTCTCGCTTCACGGTAACCTGTCGATTCCACGCGAGATTCTTTCTTCTACTCGAGCTCACGCACGACTCACGCAAGAAAATCTACTTCCGATACAATACAATTGTCTAACGGATGACACTATTATTCCGCGACCATTTCACAACACAATAAAACACGTGCGTTCAACAACGGAATAAATATTCCCGGAATGACACGCGAACTCTCGATTCTTCGCGCGAGGGTACCGCGTGACAGCCAATTTTATAAATTCACAAAATAACACAAAATAATGGTTCAATAATAAAAAGATTCAAAGGAATAATGAGCGGATGCGTAACGTGGACTCACCGGTCTTTCGCAGACGATGTTCAACAATTTGGCTCGAAATATCGGCTCAAATCTTCTGCTTAGATGAAATCTCCTTTTTCACCCGTCTATTCTTTTGCCCCACCGTCTACGCCGCTCCGCTGTCACCACGAAAGTCCTCTCTCCAAATCTTTTCGGAAATCGAGAGCTCATCATTACCCCACTCTATCCCAATTTATACGCTTCATCACCGGTAACTGGCGCCACGCAGTCTCGCAGGCGTTTGACGAAATGACACAACGAACGCGTGCGAATATTTAATTGATTATTTCGCCAGGAAATATCGCTTCGCTGTAACGTTCCTGGCCCTTGATCGATGTTCATCTTCCTGGTTGATTCTGAAGACTCGGTATTCTCAGCATTGGCTGGGAATCGAAACCTCTATGTTTTTCCTCCCTCTTTTTGCCTCCAGGAAGCGCAATTCGATGTCACAGATGGACGAGTGTTTCCGATATTGCCGTCGTTCCTTGCCCTTTCGTACTCAATGTCTCCCTCGATACATAAAATTTACCGGTTCGTTCGGAATTAATAAAAAGTATATTTCTCTTAATCAAACTCTTTTCGGAATCGGCAGGTGTGGCTCTCATGGCGAGGACAGAGTGCATTTTCGACATTGTCGTTCTCGTCTTTGTAACGCGGCAGAAAAAACCGCGTTACAATATATATAGGTGTATGCATTGTAACGATGACCGTACGGAGATCGAAATTCAGGTAAGGATTGAAACCGCTCGACTCGTGAGGAGTTATACTCCTCGAGTTTTACTCTTCGAGTTTTACTCCTCGAGACCATGCGCATTCGATCCTCGATGATCAACACGTTCGATGAGTTCCGACGGGACATCCCATTGACTCAGTATACCTATATATATCTCTCTGTATATGTATATTAGACTGATACACAAAATAAGTCTATTTTTTTTTCGAAATCCTCAATTTCCAGAGCTCCGAATTTTAGTATTTTAAAGTCTGTCATCGCGAATTTATATTTGAGATTTATTCAAATGGGAAATCAAAATATGCGATGTGCCCCCGCTAGATATTTCTATGAAGAGCTCTAATTTTAACAGGCATCTTTTTTTCACCTTCTTGCAAGTATTTAATATGTTACTGCGAAAAACAAAAAATAGTCGCTTCTTTTGAATCAGTCTAATATACATATTAGGGATTCTTTCGACTCGGGTGCTGCGCGCACGCGCATCACCCCAAACCCAAACCCCAAACCCAAACCTGACCCCTCGATTCTTGTACACGGTGGTGGCGGTGGCGGCGAAATATCTATATAATATAGAGATATATATATATATATTGTTACGTGCGATTTTTGGAACCGTCGTAATTATTATTTAATTCTAATTATTATTGTTATTGTTTGCGCGAGTTGGTCAGGCCTCGGCGCATGGGTTTCTGTCCTAGTTTAAGCGGCGTAACGCACCTCACTTTTGGTGTATGTTGTTGTCTGGACGTCAGCGCGTGTCTATATCGTGTGGCGTGGAATAGGACACTTGCTGTATCAGCACTTTAGGATATTGAAGTTTATTGCAGTTCATTCAGTACAATGATTATGAAGAATTATATAGATGTTGTGGTATTTATTCGGTAATGTTCAAAGTGTATAATCCTTTATATGTCTCGACACGTAATGCCGCTAAGGTAATTATCGCGAACAAGATATATATAAAGGGACGTGAAGTGCCGCTAAGGTTACCTTACACGTATTGAGTTCTTGTACGTTCAGGTTCACAATGGGTTCTAAAGGACTCGTCAATCACACCCGCGAGAATCTAGGTACGCGAGCGGACTTGCCTCTAGGGAACGAGACCTCGACTGATTGTTAATAGCGTCGTAACAAGACTGAAGAATAAACGTTTGGGAGAGGTCTTCGATGCTTAGGGTGAGTCGTGGCGTGGGTCTCGTGGGGGTGTATTGAGAAATCGTATTGGGAAATCGGAAGGGTATTTCTGCTGATTTTCGGTGGATGGTTTGCTCGTGCCCTCGTTGCGACAGCGAGAGTTAAAGACCGCAGAGGAATCTGCTGACTCGAGTCTTGCATGATTCCTCGGCCTCGCGAAGGCGATGTCCCGTGTGGAATTTGATGTGCTTGCGTTTCTCGTATATCTCATACGAGTGTTGGTCCGTAACAATATATACATATTTGAGGCATTTCATGCGGTTTCGATCGGTCAAAAAGTTGTCCACTCTCAAAGAAATTGAAATTCTGTCAAATACTTTAATTATATGAAAAAGAGTAGTGTGAATGTTTTCAAAATTTCCTAAGTACCGTTATATTTTGAAAGCATACGATTAAACAGAAAAATGTTTCAGACCAAAAAGTTGCAGTTTTCCATAATTTTTCGAATTTTTTTTTCCAATTTTCCGAGTTTGAAAATGACCATTTTCATCAAAAATAAATAATTAAACTTCTGTCACAGATAAATATTCTCTTCGTCAATTATAATAATTAACATTAAGAATTACAATTTTATTTTTTAAATTAAATAAAGTGAAAAACGTACTTGAATTGTAATTCTTAATGTTAATTTTTTATTATTTGTTTGTTAATTATTTATTTCAACATAATTGAAATTAACTATTGTAGTCATAGAAGAAAAAAAAATCAAAATTACGAAAAACGAAAAGTCGAAAGCCATTTTTTTTAATAAGAAGTTATTTGAACCCTATCTTCAGTAAAATCTCAAAAATTTCGATTCTTAACATATAACATATTAAAAAATATAAAAAATCGTAGTGGGTCACCGACAAAACGTCGCTGAATTTATAAGGGAATGACATATGTCTGTACACTGTATACCTATATATTTATATACTAGGGGCTTGTAGGGCTCGGGCGCTACGCGCCCTCGCATCGTAAAGGTTCGCGTCTAACCCAAACCCCGACCCCCCGCCCGCCAGCTTCCCCAACCCCCTCCCCACCATCCCACGCCTCCCCCCTCCACACCCGGCAACCAACCGCTGAATTTGGCTATCCATGGCCAACTTCAGCGCGCTCGATTCTCGATTCCATGGCCAACTTTATCCCGCTTGATTCTCGATGCCATGGCCAACCTCACCATGCTCGATTCTCGAATCCATGGCCAACTTCACCGCGCTCGATTCTCGATTCCATGGCCAAATTGACCCCGCTCGATTCTCGTTTATTTTTTTTGTATAATATAGAGAGATATAATATATATATATTTTTTTTTTATGTGTTCTTCTTGTGCACCTTCTGTGCTGCGGCTTTTCGAGCTCTTCGCTCATATCCGCTGATAGCCCTTATATTTTATTTTGAAATCTTTCTTTGTAATTATTATTAGTAGATTCACTCTTTCTTGTATCTTTTCATCCATTCTTTTCCTTGTTCTTTATTTCACTCCATTATTTCTTTCTTTTTCGTTTCGCTGTTTCATCGGAAGAGAAAAAAGATTCTTCTTCATATTTTATGTTCAATTCTCTTTGCTGTTCTATCCTTTTCGTTTCTTTTCTTTCAGGTTCCGTTCCTGACGGATTCCTTTTTCTTCAATCATAAATATTTTCATCCAAATCTTTTTCATTATTCATTATCTTCATGGGCATTATTTTATTTAATTCTATTGTATAGATTATTCTCTTTCTTCCAGGTTATTTCGCCGGCTGCCCCGCAGCCGTTGCCCGTCCCTGCCACGAGGAGGCAAACCTGTTTCTACTATCCGCTCATTGTTTCATCTCTGAAGCATCGTTTACGCATCTTCTGGCTCGAGGTAAGCCGTTCTAGTCTCGAACATTTCTTTCGCATAGGTGTTGAATTTTCTGAAGTCGCTTTCGTTTTTGATAAGCTCAATATGTTCCCTGGTCCCACGTAGTTCTGGATACCTAGCTGCTTCGTACCTCTCACACTCCCACAACATGTGGTCTACCGTCTCCCTTACACCCATGTCGCACACTTGACATGTACTGTCGGCGATGATGTTTCTTCTGGCGAGGGAATCATTGATGGGTCCATACCCCGTCATGAGGTAGACAGCATGTCTGCCCGGCGTAAACCATCTGTTCTCATCCTTGAACTTGACGTCTTTTATGAACCTGAATAGGTCCCTTCCATGTTCGTTTCTTTCCCATCTCTCTTGCCATTCAGCGAGAGCCTCCTCATGGATTCTTCTTTTTTCTGTTCTTAGGTGAACATCCTGGATACCAGCTGGATCTTCATTGGGCTCGTATGAATAATTCCGCCATATTGCGTATTCATTTTTTCGGACTTTATATCCTAACGCTCTTTTCCTTATTTCTATGTCCATAGGGGGGCATCCCGCCAGCACTTGCGAAGCCGCCGTTGACGCTGTTCTGCACGCTCTTGTCATCGACAATAGCACCGCCCTTTGTGCCGCGTCGAGGTGTCTTCGTTGTATTACACCTGCTGCTTCATTATACCACAGTGCCGCTCCATACGTCATTATCGGTACGCATACACCTTTATAGATCGTACGCATAACGCACGTTTTGATCCCCCATTCGTCCTTCGCTAAGCGTTTTATTGCAAGGGCAAATTTCGTAATTTGCTCTCTCTTATTTTTCGCATGCTTAATGAAATTAAACCGATCGTCCACAATCATTCCTAGATATTTCATCTCTTGACAATATCTCACACGATTTCCTCTTGTATAGAAAGAAGGCATTCGTTGAACATCAAAACTGCCCTTAGCAAGCATGCACTTTGTTTTTTCTGTTGACACCGTTAGCTTGTGCTCATTGCACCACTCGTCAACGGTTCGCAGGGCGCGCCGTCCGAGCTCCTCCAGCTTTACTCGCGAGTCCCCTTTTATCATGATGAGCAAGTCATCCGCATACGCAATTGCTTCAACATCTGCAGTGCAGAAATCCCTCCTGATGCCAGTCAAGAGAGCGTCCATACACATACACCATGCCGCAGGGCCGAAAATCGACCCCTGCGGGCATCCTTTTTCCATTGTGCGTTTCACTTGGTCGATCTCGGAACGGACTATCATCTTTCTGTTCTTGAAGTAATCGTCCACTAGCGCCACCAGGGTGGAGCTACACTCGGCTGCGATGAGACGGCGTTTAATTGCTGGCCACCACAGATTGTCGAAAGTGCCTTGAATGTCCGTAAATACGGCGACCACATACTTCCTCTCGCTCTGCCTTACGCTCGTTTTGAATTCAATCATCGCATCCTCAGTGCATCTTCCTTCCTTGAACCCGAACTGTTGTTCGCTCGATAAATTCATGACGTCACGGTATTGCGTCTGAAGGCGCTTAACCAAAATTCGCTCAAAAATTTTGCTCACCACGGGCAGGAGAGCAATCGGCCTATAAGAGTCGACGCTGGTCCTGTCTCTATGCGGATCCTTGAGGATGGCTTTAACTTCGGCCTTTTTCCAGATGTCTGGGATCTTCTTGGTACGCAGTATGTTATTAAAGAGAGACTTGAGTGTTTCTTTATCGGTGCCCCAAATTGCCTTCCACACTTCGGCTGGTACTCCGTCTAGTCCCGGGGCTTTCTTGAGCTTGGTAGCCTTAACGGCGGCAGAGATTTCTCCCTCCGCTATGTCCGGCTCCAAGTTCAAGCTCCGGTAATCCTCGTTCAGCGCTCTGATGTTTCCCAGCGCTTCCGGTTCTCCTACCCTCGAGTCTTTGGGGACCATTTTCTGCAGCAGCGCTTTGGCTGTATCCTTCCACGTCATAGAGACGTTTCCGCATGGCATCATAATCGAGCAAGGGATCTCGTTTCTCCTGAGCTTATCTCGTACAATTTTGTAGACAATACAATACAATACAATACAATACAATACCCCATGGATTTTCATTCCCTTCCGTGTGGACAAATTGCCGCCACGATTCCTGTTTTGCACGCCGTATTTCGTTCGTATACGTATTTCGCAGTCGTCTGAATCTCCTGCTAATCCGATTAACTTCAGGATTCATTTCTCGACGCGCTCTAGCGAGCTCCTTTTTCGCTCGTCTAACCTCGCCTCTGCGATTCTGGAGACTCAACGTCCACCAGGGGATAGCTCTTTCGCACGCTTTTTTCTCCTTTAGTGTGGCACTGCAAACCGCAGTAACCACACTACCCAAAACTCGGGCTGCTTCGTCCGGATTTCTTTCCGCAATCTTTCTCTTGTTGTCCGCGCTCATCAGTTCTCTGTACTTTATGAGAAAACGCTCCCAATCCGCATTCGCCGTTTTAAATCCGATCTTCTTTATCCTTCTTCCAGCTAGGCCGGTTATTCCGCCAACGGTGTACTCGATAAGGTTATGGTCACTCGCCCCACAGACCGAAGCAACCGTCCACGAGTGGACCGCATCGCCCAGACCTGCAGAAACGAGAGTGACGTCGATGTTTGATTGTCCATGCACAGAAAAATAAGTAGGAGCATTTCCCTGCTCATTGGCTACCTCTAGCTCGTGCTCGATGATAAAATCCTCGAGTATCCGGCCACGTTGATCTAGTTGGCCCGAGTGCCACAGCGGTGACTTAGCATTGGCGTCAGCCGCCACTATGATTTTTGCACCGCGATCTAGTCGCCTTATTCTTCTTATTATCGAGCCCAGCGTCTCGAGTTGACGTTCTATCTCGAGCGAAAACTGGCAGTACATATTAATAATATGCACTGACTCAGTGCCGGTGTTAATCCGGACGCAGACTATATGGTCGGAGAGCTCGGCTACCACGTTAAAAATCTCAAACGCTGGAGAGATATAATATAGAGAGATTTTTATATAATATAGAGAGATATCTCTCTATATTATATAAAAATGTCGCCGCCGCCCCCGCCACCCCCGCCGCCCCCGCCGCCCCCGTGTACAAGAATCGAGACGGCCTGAAGTTGGCCACAGACTAAGCAGGGTGAAGTTAGCCATGGAAACGAGAATCGAGCGGGGTAAAGTTGGCCATGGAATCGAGAATCGAGCGCGGTGAAGTTGGCCATGGATTCGAGAATCGAGCATGGTGAGGTTGGCCATGGATTCGAGAATCGAGCATGGTGAGGTTGGCCATGGCATCGAGAATCAAGCGGGATGAAGTTGGCCATGGAATCGAGAATCGAGCGCGCTGAAGTTGGCCATGGATGGCCAAATTCAGCGGTTGGTTGCCGGGTGTGGAGGGGGGAGGCGTGGGATGGTGGGGAGGGGGTTGGGGAAGCTGGCGGGTGGGGGGTCGGGGTTTGGGTTAGACGCGAACCTTTACGATGCGAGGGCGCGTAGCGCCCGAGCCGCACGGGCCCCTAGTATATATATATGTGTGTGTGTGTGTGTGTGTGCTCTCCGGATAATTATATATAGATATATATATAGGTATACAGAGTCGGTCAGATGTCCCGTCGTAACTCATTGAGAGTACGGAGAACAAAACTCAGGTAAGGATGAAAATTGTTGGTTTTGATATGCGGTTGTGGAGAGAAATGTTAAAGGAAGGAATCGGCTCCGATTCGGCCAGTGGGTCGAAATAAAAATGGACAATTTTTCGTATAACGTTTCGATCCTTATTCGGATCCTCTTCAGATTTATTATTTCTAAAAATACATTCGTTTTTTGTATTATTTTGTATAATAGTTTGATATATTTTACATTATGAACTTGAGTGTTGTGTCATGACTGACCTGAATTTTTATGGGTAATTTTCGATCATTTGATGAATCTTGGACAATATACATTATGAATTTATTGTATCAAGACAGGTCGTTTTTTTGTGTTCCTTGATGTCTGCGAGAGAGAAGGTTTTGATATTTTAATGTTTAGTTAATGATTTTTGTGAGACAATGTGTACGTGTTATTTACCTATGATTTTCATATTTGATATTTTCCAAGATTCATCTCTGATCAAATTTAACAATGTTCATAACATAATGTAATTAAACGGTCAAGATGTTTCGAGTGCTAAGTAGCGACTGAGTATTGAGGATGAGAAAGGAGCTATTTATGTTGTTGGGGTGATGCGATTGAGTATTGAATAGTGGGGGATGATTTTTACGGTTGGGGAAGTTGCCGTTAATTATTTTCGTGTACTGGTTTCGTCATGGTGTCGGTTTTAAACCGGTTTTAAATTTGTAACTGTTGGTTTGGTGATGAGTTTTAAACTGATGGTTGTTAATTTAAAGTTTTTCCGTTATTATTCAGAGTTTTGCTAAATTATTGAATTATATATGTTGCTTAGTTTGTCAATGTCGGTTCTGAAATTGATCGCTTTGGAGTGTGCTTTTATCTGTATCATTTCAAGAATTAATCGCTTTTTTAGCCATTGTTCATTATTTAAAAATTTTACATCATCGAATTTAAAATTGTGTAATTCCGTGTTTAGCTAACGCTGTATTCTGTGTGTTAGTGTGTTTTAGACTATTTTTGTGTTAATTGATTCTTGTTTTTAGATATCGTTTTGTTTGTCCTATGTACAATGCATCACAATCGTTACAATCGATTTGGTAAACTACGTTTGATTTGTTCATTTAGTCTATTTTGTCTTTGGTGGAACCGATGATAGAGTGAAGATTGTGTTGGTTGTTGGTAACTAATGTTAAATTGAAGTGTCGACAGAGACGGATTAGTTGGTGGTGAATATTTTCAGTATATGGAAAATTTATCAATCTAGAGGAGTCGAATGTGCTGCTCGTATTTGAATGTGCATTAATTATTGTCAGTCTTTGTCTTATTATCTTTTCTGTGAAGGAAATTAGATAGCAGTTTTGTGTCATTGTGTTTTTGATTAGTTCAATGTTTTTTTGATGGAAGGAAACATCCGATAGTTTTATTGCTCTATCCACCAACGTCATTATAATTCCTTTTTTTTATTAAGAGGGTGGTGAGAGAAAAAGTTTATGAATCGACCTGACCAAGTAGGTTTTCTGTACCAGTCTATAATTATTGAGTTATTTTTTCTGATTAATAAGATGTCTAGAAATGGTATTTTGTTGTTTGTTTCTACTTCAATTGTGAACTGTAGTTTGGTGTGATATGAGTTAAAGAGATTAAGTGTTGAATCTATTTTGTTGGTCGGTAGAGCTATAATAATATCGTCTACGTATCTTTTATAGATTGGTATTATGAATTTTAGTTTTTCTAAGCAGTTTGTTTCTAAATCGATCATTACTATGTTTGATAATATCGGAGCTAACGGTGATCCCATTGGTAAACCAAATATTTGCTGATATATTTCTCGTTAAAGGTGGAAAAGGTTGAGAACATTATGAATTCTATTGTTTTTATTATTTCGTTTAGTGGAAATTTTTCGGAGAAAAGATTTGATCGTTTTTGGAGACTTCGTATGACCAATTCTAACGGCACGTTAGTGTGAAGTGAGACGACATCAAATGAAATTAGTTGGTAGTTATCAGGTATAAAGATGTTCTCCGTTCCTCGTGACGTTTTACTCCTCGAGGAGTAATGCTCCCTTGTCTCGTTTGCCATTTTGCTCCTCGAGGAGTTTTACCCTCTCGAGACCGCAATTATTAAATCCTCGGAGGAGTAAAACTATTCGATCCTTTCGACTCTCCGTTCTTTTCAGGATTTCTTCGTTTGGGAGTTATTGGACCTTTCCATCATTAGGTAGTCGATCCCTTCACGAGCGCGATCCCAGCACGAGTTTTATTCACCCCCTCTCGAATGGTTTTCATCCTGCAAGGATTAAATGGTCGGTGAGTTTTGGAGTATCTGCTCTCTACGAGCGTGCCCTCTTGAGGAGTAAGACTCGTGAGGAGTGGGGATTTTACCTGCTCCTCGACTCGTCCAGGATTCCCTCTCAATCCCTGGATATAATTGATTTAATTATTAGATTTTAAGATCACCGAAAAAACGCCTTTTTATTCCTGAGAAATTTCGCGAACTATTACCCTTTTTCCAACAAATACCAGGTGTGTAAGTATGAAACCGGAATTTGCCCATAGGTGGCGCTAGATGTCGATGCAGTTACCGACACATCACGTCAGCGGTGTCTTGTCATTGTATTGATATCCGACAAAGATTTCCAACTCACAATAACACGAGTTTCATTCAGTAGCATTAGTTTATTAGAGATAAACATGTCGAGTTTCGTGCCAACAAATTACGATTTGCGGACAGCCCTACTTTTCTGTTTTCATCCGAAGAAAACCGCAGCCGAATCGCATCGAATGCTTCTGGAGGCATTTGGTGACCATGCTCTCGGTAAAACACAGTGTTTCGAGTGGTTTAAACGGTTTAAAAGTGGCGATTTTGACGTGAGGAACGAAGAACGTGGAAGACCACCGAAAAAGTTTGAAGAAGCTGACCTGCAAGCCTTGTTGGACGAAGACGACGCTCAAACACAACAACAACTGGCGGATCAGTTAAAGGTGACCCGAGAAGCCATCTCCCTTCGGTTAAAAGCCATGGAAAAGATACAAAAGGTGGGGAAATGGGTTTCATACTTTCGAAATTCCGGTTTCATACTTACACACCTGGTATTCCCTCATCCTAACCTCCAAAATTGTCCGAACAAAATCTTGAGCATCACCGAACTATAGTAAAAAGAAAGAGAAAAGCAGAAATCCTCCATCCAGCGAGCAATCTGCGATCAAAGTTTCCAGAGGACATCGTGACCTTGAGATGATTTTTCGAGTGTAATTATCCAAGGAAAATACCCACCAATCGAGCACATTCATTGAGAAAAACATCGGAACTCAAAACTACATTTTTTGGGCTGGCGTCCCGATCAAAACGGCGACTGAACCTGGGGAATAAATTCAGAAATATTTCAGCGCGTATCAGCTGACATTCTCATCGCGAAAGAGAGAGAGAGACAGACGATCGCCGGCGAGCGAGAAGCTTCGGCATAAAGGCGCGAGGCAGCAGCACTGGATGGCGCTTGTATCGAGCTCTGCGCGGCGACGCAGAGAACTACAAAACCTTTTCCCTTCCTCATTCCCCTTAGCACGAAACGCAACATGAAGAAGACGACGTTTCCCTCTCCCATACCCCTCTCACCCATCGATTTGCTCATCGAGCTCGATCGCGGCTATCTTGGCCTCATTCCGAGACGGCGTGCGAGCGAGCGTAGACGTGCGTTTTCGTTAGATTTTTGCGTCCCTTGTAAATAGTAGAATTAAGAATTGAAATTGTGATATTTCGACAAAGAAACGATCCGAGAGAAGCGAGGAGAAACCTTGCGTCGAGAAACACAGAATTTGTGAGTAAAAACCCTGATTATTTCCCCGATAATATTGTATTAAGATTTTGCGGTGTCGTGGCGTAGGCGTGAATAGAGTCTTCCTTCCCCCCCTTTTTTGGTAAATGGACTGTTCCATCTTTTCGAGATTTTGTATTTTGCGTTGTAGAATTTAAGTCGCGTCAATAATTAAGAGGTCGTAGCGTCGACGAACCCCTGAGTATTTAGCCCTGAGATAATTTAAGATTTGAGATTTGAGATTTGAGATATTGAGAACAATAATTTTTGAGAGTCTTCCTTCCCCCCCTTTTTTGGACTGTTCCATTGTACTTTTGCGTCGCACATTTCGTGTGAGTTTCCACCGATGATTATTGATCATAAAATTGTTCTTGTGTTGCGCTATTGGATTATTAAGGTTTTTCATTATTGCGTTTTTGTTTTGTGTAAAATACGATTGGTTGCTGGACCAAGAAATCAATTAACCAGCTGGCGCTCATTTAATAAACGATAGTTTAATTTAGTTTTTTTGGTGTAATTATTCGTTTTATTTTGTGATCCTCCTTACAAATGGCGCCCAACGTGGGGCTCGGATGAAACGAGTCCTCACACTGATATTATTCATTAATTATTCATTTATTTTTGCGAGTAACTATTTAATTTTGGGCGATTCCCCTTACGATCTATAACATAGTAATCAATATACTTATAATTTCTATTAATCATACAACAGTATTGTATTAATTATTTTATCACCGCAACTCAAGGGAAATTAACATTGAAAATGAAACATAGAAAATAGGATACTATAAAACGAACACTAGAATATGGAGCACAAAATGCGACAATACGGGGGAGCAAAGTGCTCCAACCAAACCGCGCGGTCTTCTAATAACAATTATTATGATTTATCAAAATAATACATGTTAGCAATGAATGGAAGAGTTGAAATTACGGAGTGAGTGCCTATTAAGACGTCCCTAAGGGACATATTAACCAATATCCAAAATATATCACAGTTGTCCCTATTGGAAATATGTTAAGAATGAAATATATGACTCAATATTATCAAAAACAATATATAATAACATGAAAATATAACATAGGAAAAAGAATATTATAAAACGAACACTAGAATATAGCGTGCAAAATGCAACAATGCGGAGGGGGAGAAGGGGGAAGAACTTAAGAGCGGAGCGCCCATTCATCGAAATAATAAATATTTACAATAAATTAAAGAGTTTGAATTATGGAGTGAGTGCCTATTCAAATGTCCCTCAGGGACATGTTAACCAATATTCAAAATATATCACAAAAACAAAATGTATGACTATTATATTATAAAGTTGTGAGTGCCTCTACTAATATAATAATTGAAATACAATTATCAACTTTATGAACTGTTGCTCTTATTAAGAATGAAACATTCGACTCAATATTATCAAGAACAATGTATAATAAAATAAAAACAATTGACTATTTACATATAGAATAAATTAAAACTATGATCAAGAATGCGAAGCGCGATGACAAAACGTGAGCGCTCCGCACGGGGGGTTTGGGGGGCGAAGCCACCCAACAAGTACACGAAGTGTGCTTGTCGATATTCCAGTTGCATGGCAAGTATCGACAACTTCCGTAACGTTCTTCAGCGTTTCGGGCGCTTCCTCCACCGCTAATTTCGGCGATACCACTCTGACCGTTATTCCGAGGTCGTCGAACTTGTTGAGAATTGGCGTATAGTCGAAATTACGACGAGATCCTGATAACGCTCGATCCTGGAGAAAGAATAGAAAGAAAAAACATGTTTTATTGGAAGAAAATTCAAAATTATTGTGGAGCTTAGAGCATGTTTAAATTAATCGTACAGCTCCGTGACAAGTCTAGCCGAAGGTTTCCTGTATTGCCTGTGTGGTACGTAACGGCAAATTCAGGCGGAAATGCTCGAGTAGAGCATTATTGTTCAAACGTTCACACGAATAGATCACCGGATTCAAATACCGGTGATCTATTTGAAAATATATGAAAATTAAAAAAATTATCACCCCGATAACACACAAAACTCGTAAAGAAGAAAATCATTTTCACGAGATTTGAAAGATACATCAATGTCGATAATATGCCAAATAATCCCGAAGAAATACAACGTAAAAAAAAATATTTTGAACACTAAAAAAATTTTATCATCCGTATCATAACTATTTAATGATTCTGAATAATTTTAACTGAATATCTACATAGTACAGTTGATGCTCATGACGTTACCGATACTGTATTTGAAAATATATGTGCATTTAGAAAATCGTCGCTGCAATATCGCAAGAAACTCGTTAAAAAGAAAACAATCTTTACGTAATTTCAAAAATACGTTAATATCAATAATATTCCAAATTACCCGGAAAAAATACAAGGTTAAAAAACAATAATACTAAAATATTTTTAACGCAAAAAAAATTAAAGCATTCATATTATGAACACTAGAGAATTCTAAACAAATAATACTCAAAATATACATCGTACAAATAATACTCGTGGCGATACCAACACTCTACTCAAAAGTATCCATTGATATCAAAGATTATTACTACGATATCGTAAAATGCTCGGAGAAAAAGAAGTCGATTTCACATAATATCAAAAATACATCAATATTGATTATATGAGAAATAGTACCGAAAAAGTAGAACCCAAAAAAACAATAATATGCAAATATTATCAACAGAAAAAAAGTTGAAACATCAATATTATAAATATTCAAAAATTCTAAGTAATCGCAACTTCAAATATACATCGCATAATTAATACTCGTAACGCTATCAATACTCTACTTGTAAATAACCATCATCTCAGAATATCATCACTCTAATGTCGCGGAAAATTCGCAAACAAGGAAACCGTTTACTTCAATTACATTCCAAATAGCACCGAAAAAATACAACCGAAAAAAACCATAATACTAGAATATTTCTAACAAGGGAAGAGGTGAGATATTCATAATATATACATTTAACGGTTCTGAATAATCGGGACTCGAAGTATGCATCGTATAGTTAATACTCGCAGCATTAGCGATACTCTAGTTAAAAATAAGTAACAGGAAAATTGGTCACCGGAAAATTGGTCTCTGAAGAATTGGTCCCGGAAATTTATCCCTATTATCGGTTAAAACGTCGATTGAACTGTAATATCCGAATCACCCCACGGACGCATGTACCCCACGGACGCACGCACCCCACTGACGCATGCACCACACCCCTTGCTTCTAACCCACCCCAAAAATTCACGTATCCTATGAACGCACACACCCTACGGTTTGATTTCAAAAAAATTGTATTTGGCTGAGTTTGAGTTTCTGTCGTTTTTTTTGTATTTGATAAAAAAAAATTGAATTTGGCTACTAGATTAGATATTTCCGTTGCAGAGTTTCTGTCCTTTTTGGGTTTGAGAAAAAAAAGAAATTGAATTTGTCTACTAGAATAGATATCCCCGTTGCAGAGTTTTGTCGTTTTTTTGGGTTTGATATTTAAAAAAAAATGATTTTTTCCGCGGGTACTTTTTTTATCAGGTACCTTTTCAGTGGGTACTTTTTCGTGTCCTATTTTTTCCCAGATCCGTTTTATGCACCGTACTATTTAAAAAAATTATGTTCATATCCGAATGATACAGTTCAATCGATGTTTCAATCGATAATAGGGACCAAATTTCCGGGACCAATTTTCCGGAGGACCAATTTTCTGGGGACCAATTTTCCAGAGACCAATTTTTCGGGACCAATTTTCCAGGGACCAATTTTCCGGAGACCACTTTTCCTAGATTCGGTTATGTTGACCGGCTATACACATGATACCGATAGTCGTTAAGTCAGTTTCGAGATATCGAAGTCTAGTGACTTTTCTGTGAATATGATTGATTTTGGCAATACCACCACTTAAGGTAGGGTCTCAGAGTGCCTCCCCGTACAGCGTAACTTGCGTTCGCGTAACTGGCGCATGCGTAAAATCACTAGCACATTACGCTCGTTTCTGGATCCGAATCCCCATGGCGCGTATTTTTCCGAATATTGCATGAAGCGTACTTAGCGCAACCAATGGCGGATCGCATATCATATGAATTGCTATGACTAAAAGAATGCTATTGGATGTTGCAAATCGACGTTACGCTAAATACGCGTCATGGGGAGTTCTAACTTCCGATGCGAGAGTGTGTGAAGCAGAATATGTGTACATAAACAATCGGGCATCCGACTCATAACCTACATTATGAGTCGTCAGCGTCGTAATAACCTACAAATCCGACTGTCATTAGTTGAAAACCCTGATTGGCGTATTGTATACGCATATCTTGTTAAATGATGAATCGTTTTTCATTCCACTAATTGTATCGCATCTCAGCTGTCATCACGTGCACCGATCATGCATGTAAAAGATTACACCAACACACATATATCCTGCGTATTTACGCAGGAAATTGGTTTGAGCGTAAACAACATAGCGAAATAGCGTAAAAATCACTGGATCTCTAAATGAGGCACTCTGATTGGTCGGATTATCATGTCTATAAAGATAGCACAGCCAAATAAACACAATCGCTTCTAATCTAGATGAGAATTTAGTGCTCTATTTGTACTCATTTATTGCTCTATTCGCGATTTTTGTGCTCCTACCGTTTTTGAGAAATCAGTGGCTGTGTCAGTTTTAGAAAAAGCTAGCACGGCTATGAGAGATTTTTTTTTTTTAGTAACACAGCGATTTAGTGCTAATTTAGTGCTTTCAAAATATACAACTAAGAGATTTATCAGAACTACCATTCGACATAAGATCGACCATGACAGTTTGGAATAAAGCTGAATCTAGCAGACAAAACTAGCAGACGCGGCAGCCTGGCGCGCCACGGATTTTGGGCGTGACTGTACAGGCCTCGCTGCCCCGAGAGAGCGCTCCCCACCACGTATACGCGCCGCTGCCGTCTAGCACGTATAGTTACGTGCGTACCCACAAATAACAAGACAACGAAATTTTTTGGGGAAAACCTTTTTCGTATTTAGAAAGTTGTCAACAAGATCAGACACAGGTTAATCGATTCGTCAGATTGTCAAGAACAATTGTGTAAATTTTCAAGTCTTTACTGGCGTGCCCATGGAAGCTGCAGGATTGTTTATAAGGATCTGCACCACTTGCACAGTAAATTCTCATTGGAGAAATTTTTTTAAAAAATTATAAGCAATCCCGTCAACAAAATAAGACATAAGTCAATCGAGTGATCAGATTGTCCATAATAATAATAGAAAAGGTTCAAGTCTCCTCTGGCGTGCCCATGGAAACTGCAGGATTGTTTATAAAGATTTGCGCCGCGCGCGAAGTAAGTTCCCGTGAAGGAAAAAATCATGAAAAATTATAAACAATGCCGTGGACAGAATAAGATATAGGTCAGTCGACTCGTCAGATTGTCAAGAATGATTGTTTAAATTTTTAAGTCTCCACTAGCGTGCCCATTGGAGCTGCGGGATTGTTTATAAAAATTTGCACCGCGCGCGAAATAAATTCTTATGAAGGAAAAAATCAACAAAAATTGTAAACAATGTCGTCGACAAAATAAGACATAGGTCAATCAATTCGTCAGATTGTGAAGAATAATAGTGTTGTGGTCGTGGGAATAATAAGTCGCGATTTATAAAAACGGCACGAGATGGGCGAAGGATTTATTGACAGCTGTCACAGTTATGCTTTGCTTTACGTCTAATCCAAGACTGTTATTTACATCATCGTTACCGTGTACGTCTTCTGTCATGTATCCGTCAGTATTCTCTCGTCGTAGTCAGCTATGGAATCTAATGAAGTATTCCTACTGCTATAATCATAACACTACCCCCCTCTTCCACTAATTGCCGCCCCGGCAATTAAAAATTAACTTTAGCTCTGAGGAGGGAATCATTTTTTTCTTGGACCTCTCTCAGTCTGTTCTGGCATTCGCACCAAAGCCCACAGGGAAACCAAGATTCAAAAACCTGGGGAGAACAGTAACTACTCGAAAATTTACGTTATTTTTGTATTGTTTAAGATTCCCTAAGTCTTAGTTGTATGTTGTCATAGTTTGTCATGGTTTGTGTAGACAGAAAATTTTGTACTCTTCGTGTTTTTAATATTTGTTGTCTTGTTTCATCCACGGTTGAAAAGTCTGTGATGTTGGTCCATCGTTTCTCCCGATGTCAGACTAGATGTTAAAACCCGGGATGATCACAAGCAACGGGAGGGAAAGAGGACTTTCGGGACCGAGGAGAAATCTGTGACAAAAGAAAAGATCACGCAGTTCTCGGCAATACACAAATCTCTTTAACTGTATCGTTTACTTCTATTCATGATTATTCTCTCTCATTATTTGTCACAAAATAACCGTCACAAAACAACCATTATCAACTTCTGTCGATCTGGAAAGACCTCTTTAAATACAAATCTTGGTTACTGTTATCCAAACAGTCCATCAGTCCCACAATGAATTTACTGGCGCTCTTCAGGACCACGTCCAAAGCCCAGCAACTCAATTCTCCCTAAAATGATTCTCCGGAAATCCCCAAGGCTCCAGCCGAGCAATCATTACATTTTTCTATCTTAGAAATTTTTATACATTTAACCTACCGAAATAGCGACTCGATTCATCGAACGACAATCGATTTCATAAAAGAGAATAATCAAGGGATACATCAAACACTTTTATTATTATTTTTTAAATATTAGGTATCGACTTAAATTCATCTGTTGCCTGTATTTATCCATGATACTCTCTCCGTTCTTTTCCTTTGACCATGGTTCCTCTTATTTCGTTGTCCTTTAATCGATGCAAATTTTCGTCACGTCATGGTCGTAAAGACCATAATTTTCTCACAAAATTCACCCGCGAGATTTAAAAATAAATTCCGTACCACGAGGTAGTCATAAAGACTACAATTTTCTAATAAAATTAAGTCACGAGATGTAAAAATGAATTTCTCATATCACGTGGTAGTCATAAAGACTACAATTTTTCTATTAAAAATCACTCGCGAGATGTAAAAATAAATTCCGTATCACTCGGTAGTCATTAAGTACAACTACAATTTTTCGCGAAATTTTCCAAGGGAACTGTGACATTATCGTATTTTTTTTTAACTTCTCTGGAATTATTCCATACGATCTGTCACGCGCGAAATTTCCGAATTTTCGCGGGAATTGAAACTTTAAATCCCTCTTCTGACACCAAATGTTGTGATCGTGGGAATAATAAGTCACGATTTATAAAAACGGCACGAGATGGGCGAAGGATTTATTGACAGCTATCACAGTTGTGCTTTGCTTTACGTCTAATCCAAGACTGTCATTTACATCATCGTTACCATGTACGTCTTCTGTCATGCATCCGTCAGTATTCTCTCGTCGTAATCAGCTATGGAATCTAATGAAGTATTCCTACTGCTATAATCATAACAATAGTTAAAATTTTCATGTCTCCACTGCCGTGCCCATGGAAGCTGCAGGATTGGTTATAAGCATTTGGAACGCGTGCGAAGTAAATTCACGTTGAGGAATAAATTTACAAAAATTATAAACAATGCTGTCAACAAAATAAGCCATAGGTCAATCGAGTGATCGGATTATCAAAAATAATTGTGTACATTTTCAAGACTCCACTGGCGTGCCCATAAAAGCTGCGGAATTGTTTATAAAAATTTGCACCGCGCGCGAAATAAATTCTTATGAAGGAAAAAATCAACAAAAATTATGAACAATGCCGTCAACAAAATAAGACATAGGTCAATCGATTCGTCAGATTGTCTCCACTGCCGTGCCCATGGAAGCTGCAGGATTGTTTATAAGCAATTAGAACGCGTGCGAAGTAAATTCACGTTGACGAATAAATTTACAAAAATTATAAACAATGCTGTCAACAAAATAAGACATAGGTCAATCGAGTGATCAGATTATCAAAAATAATTATATACATTTTCAAGTCTCCCCTGGCGTGCCTATGGAAGCTGCGAAATTGCTTATAAGGATTCACGCCGCGCGCGAAATCAATTCTCGTGAAAGAAAAAATGAAAAAAAATTATAAACAATGCCGTCAACAAAATAAGAAATAGGTCAGTCAACTCGTCGGATTGTCGAGAATGATTGTTTAAATTTTCAAGTCTTTACTAGCGTGCGTCAATAAAACAAGGATGAGCGCCACGTGCGAAGTAAATTCACGTTGAAGAAAAAATTAACGAAAATTATCTACAATGCCGTCAACATAATAAGGCATAAATCAATTGATTCGTCACATTATTAAGAATAATTGTGTAAATTTTCAAGACTCTACTGGCGTGCCCATAGAAGCTGCGGGATTGTTTATAAAAATTTGCGCCGCATGCGAAATAAATTCTCATGAACGAAAAAATTAACAAAAATTATAAACAATGCCGTCAATGAAACAAGACATAGGTCAATCAATTCGTCAGATTGTGAAGAATGTTGGTTTTTTCCTTCAGGAGACTTGATAATTTATACAATTATTCTAAACAATCAGAAGAATCGATTGATTTATGCCTTATTTTGTTAACGGCATTGTTTATAATTTTCGTTAATTCTTCATTCAATGAGAATTCACTTCGCACATGAAGGAAATCGTTATAAATAATCCTGCAGCTTCCATGCGCATGCCAGTGGAGACTTGAAAATTTAAACAATAATTGTTGACAATCTGACGAATCGATTGATTCATGTCGTATTTTGTTCACGGCATTGTTTATAATTTTTTTTTTTACAAGAACTTATTTCGCCCGCGGCACAAACCTTCATGAACAATCCTGCAGCTTTCATGGGCACGCCAGTGGAAACTTGAAATCTTAAAAAGTCATTCTTGATAATCTGACGAATCGATTGATCTTTGTCTTATTTTGTTGACGGCCTTGTTTATAATTTTGGTTTATTTTTTCCTCAACGAGAATTTACTTTGCGCGCGGCCCATTCGAGAGTCCGTCTGCTAGTTTCAAACAGTTTATAAACAATCCTGTCACTTCCACAGGCACGACAGTAGAGACTTCAGAATTTAAACAATTATTCTTGACAATTTGACGAGTCGATTGACTTATGTCTTATTTTGTTGACGGCATTGTTTATAATTTTTCTTGATTTTTTTCTTCACGGGAATTTACTGCGCGTGTGGTGCAAATCTTTATAAACAATTCCACAGCTTCCCTAGGCATGCCAGGGGAAACTTGAAAATTTAAATAATTATTCTTGACAATCTGACGAGTCAATTGACCTATGTCTTATTTTGTTGACGGCATTGTTTATAATCTTTTGTTCCTTTTTTTTAACGAGAAGTTACTACGCGCGGAGCGCTAACCTTTATTAACAATCCTGCAGCTTTTACGGGCACGTCAGTGGACACTTGAAAATTTATGCAATTATTCTTGACAATCTGACAAATCGATTGATCTATATCTTATTTTGTTGACGGCATTGTTTATATTTTTTGTGGATTTTTTCATCAACGAGAAATTACTTCGCGCGCGGTGCATATCTTCATAAACAATCCTGCAGTTATCACGGGCACGTCAATGGAGACTTGAAAATGTAAACAATCATTCTTGACAATCTGACGAATTTATTGATCTATGTCCTATTTTGTTGACAGCCTTGTTAATAATTTTAGTTCATTTTTTCCTAAACGAGAATTTACTTCGCGCGCGGCCCATTGAGAATTCGTCTGCTAGTTTCAAACAGTTTATAAATAATTCCGCAGCTTCCATGTGCACGCCAGGGGAGACTTGAAAATTAAAACAGTTATTGTTGACAATCTAACGAGTCGATTGACCGATGTCTTATTATGTTGACGGCGTTGTTTATAATTTTTTGTTATTTTTTTAACGAGAATTGATTTTGCGCTCGACATAAGCCTTTTTAAACAATCCTGCAGCTTCCATGGGCACGACAGTGGACACTTGAAAATGTATTCAATTATTCTTGACGATCTGATGAATCAATTGGCCTATGGCTCATTTTGTTGACGGCAGTGTTTAGAATTTTTGTTAATTTTTTCTTCAACGGGAATTTACTTCGCGCGCAGTGCGTATCTTCATGAACAATCCTGCAGCTTCCATGGTCACGCCAGTGGAGACTTGAAAATTTAAACAATTATTCTTGACAACCTGAAGAATCGATTGATCTATGTCTTATTTTGTTGACGGCCTTGTTTATAATTTTCGTTTATTTTTTCCTCAAACGAGAATTTACTTCGCGCGCGGCCCATTGAGAGTCCGTCTGCTAGTTTCAAACAGTTTATAAACAATCTTTTAACTTTCGCGGGCATGACTGTGGAAACTTAAAAATTTAAACAATTATTCTTGACTATCTGACCAGTCGATTGACCTTTGTCTTATTTTGTTGACGGCATTGTTTACAATTTTTCTTGATTTTTTTCTTCACGGGAAATTACTGCGCGTGTAGCGCAAATCCTTGTAAGCAATTCCGCAGCTTCCATGGGCGAGCCAGGGGAGACTTGAAATTTTAAACAATGATTCTTGACAATCTAACGACTCGATTGACCTATGACTTATATTGTAGACGGCATTGTTTATAATTTTTTGTTATGTTTTTTCAACGAGAATTTATTTCGCGCGAGGCACAGACCTTTATAAACAATCGTACAGCGTCTATGGGCACGCCAGTGGACACTTGAAAATTTATTCAATCATTCTTGACAATTCAACTTGTCGATTGACTTATGTTTTATTTGGTTGACGGCATTTTTTTATAATTTTTTTTCGCGCAAATCTTTATAAACAATTCTGCAGCTTCCATGGGCACGCCAGGGGAGACTTGAAAATTTGAACAATTATTGTTGACAATCTAACGATCCGATAGACCTATGTCTTATTTTGTTGACGGCAATGTTTATAATTTTTATTTTATTTTTTCCTTCACTAGAATTTACTGCGCGTGTGGCGCAAATCTTTATAAACAATTTCGCAGCTTCCATGGGCACGCCAGGGGAGACTTGAAAATTTAAACTATTATTTTTGACAATCTGACGAATGGATTGACCTATGTCTTATTTTGTTGACAGCCTTGTTTATAATTTTTGTTTATTTTTTCCTTAACGAGAATTTACTTTGCGCGTGGCTCATTTGAGTGTCCATCTGCTAGTTTCAAACAGTTTATAAGCAATCCTCTAACTTCCACGGGTACGACAGTGGAGACTTGAAAATTCAAACAATCATTCTTGACGATTTGACTAGTCCATTGACCTATGTCTTATCTTGTTGACGGCATTGCTTATAATTTTTGTTGATTTTTTCTTCCACGAGAATTTATTTCGCGCGCGGCGCAAATTTTCATAAACAATCTTGCAGCTGCCATGGGCACGCCAGTAAGAATTCGAAAATTTCCACAATTATTCTTAACAATCTGACGAGTCGATTAATTTATGCCTTATTTCGTTGACGTCATTGTTTATAATTTTTGTTTATTTTTTCCTCAACGAGTATGTACTTTTGCGCGCGGCCCATTTGAGAGTCCGTCCGCTAGTTTCAAACAGTTTATAAACAATCCTACAACTTCTACGGGCATGACAAAGAAGACTTGAAAATTTAAACAATTATTCTCGACAATCTAATGAGTTGATTGACCTATGTCTTATTTTGTTGACAGCATTGTTTATAATTTTTCTAGATTTTTTCCTTCACGGGAATTTACTGCGCGCCAGGGGAGACTTGAAAATGCACACAATTTTTCTTGACAATCTGACAAATCCATTGATCCATGTCTTATTTTGTTGACGGCATTGCTTATAATTTTTGTTAATTTTTTCTTCAACGAGAATGTACTTCACATGCGGCGCAAATCCTTATAAACAATCCTGTAGCTTCCATGGGCGCGCCAGTGGACACTTGAAAATTGAAACAATTATTCTCGACAATCTAACGAGTCGATCGACCTATTTTGTTGACGGCATTGTTTATAATTTTTTGTTATTTTTTTTTACAAGAATTTACTCCGCGCTCGGCACAAACTTTTATAAACAATCCTGCAGCTTCCATGGGCACGCCAGTGCACATGTTTAAGATATGTTTAATAAAAATATGTTAGAATAAACTTTATATTTCTAAATTAGTAATGGAGTATCCTCGCATCGATAACTTCACACTTTCGAATCGATCATAGATTCTCTTCCGATGATTTTTTTATTTCGCCTAGCAACGAAAAACAACCGATCAGATCGTCTCTGAACATCGTCAAAAAAAGACGTGTCAAATTTTCCTTCGATTTTATCTGGACTTTCTCACCATCGAAGATTTCGTTTGATTTATTTAATACAAGAAACATTTCACTTGGAATTTATTACTTACTATTGGACAAACCCTATTTGCACCTGGAACAATCCAAGTTCGGCAAATTCCCTTCCTCTCACCATGAATTGAACCAGGTATTTTTTTCTTTTCAATTATTCGTTGTCAGAGATGCACAACCAGGAAACATCGCGTCTCACTAAGCCTCTTTGGTCAAATTCTCGCTTATATGAGACTCGTCGTGCATCATTGTTCCAAGTGCTTTCTGGACAATTTCCTGGATAATTTCTATATATACTTGGGTTCAAGACCGGATGCATTCGCGTGGTACAAATGGATTTATTTACCCCCTTTTTTTGTACGACCTGTCTTAAATAATCAAAATCTTTCTACGAAATTCTTGGAATTAACTCAATTTATTAAATACATGGAACTTTTCCTAGTCCTTCGGAAGTTGCAACAGTTCACTCCTATTTCTGCTCCTAATGCCGATGTATCCTAAAAACAGTCCAATTTGCAATTATATTTGTTTTTCCTTTCATATAACTTTTCAATAAATTGGTTCGTAATTCTCTTTATTTTCTTTCAGCGACTTGGCCATATGTAACAATTTCTGCTCGTTTAGAACACCCTTTTTCTATCATTATTTGGTCCTTTGAGCCAGATTAAAAAATGAGCAAATAAGTCTACTCGTATAATTGAGATGCGAGTCGAGCATATTGAATTTAGAATGCATGCATTGAACTCATTAAAAATGCATATAATATTCTTACTCAAGTTGAAAGTAATCGGATCCCTCGGCTTCGAGTTTCTACAAGGATTGAGGCCATTAAGGAGCAATGGCTCCAATTTACCATCAGCAATGAAGCTATTAATTGAGCTATCTCTAAACTTCAAATTGAAGAAAGAATAAAGGTAAAAGAATTCTCTTATTTTCAAGACAAAATTTATTCAAGAACCTACGACCGATACCTTGAGAATCTTGAGAAAATGAACGAGATCCTCGAGTCACATTTTGAATTTGACTTAAGACCATTGTCATCCTCATCATCCTCTCAAACAATGCCTCAATCAACGATTTGTCATCCACCGCGTCTTCCACGAATCGATTTGCCAAAATTCAACGGAAATCTCGCAGATTGGCTTCCTCTTCGAGACCTTTTTGTCTCTTTTGTGATTTCCAACCAAGCAATTTCAGCAGTGGAGAAGCTTCAATATCTCACGTTGAGCCTTCAAGGATCTGCAGCTCATCTCCTCAAAAATACCGCGTTAACTGCTGTAAGTTTTCAAATATCGTGGGAAGCTTTTGTCTCATTCTATGAGAATAAGAGGCTTTTGGTCAATTCTGCATTGCAATCTCTTTTTTCGATTGCAAAATTGACCAAGGAGTCAGCTTCTGACTGACAGCGGAAATTCGCTTCTTCACCGACATTTTTCAAAGCGTACTCAGATTTTCTTGAAGAATACGAAAAGGTCGATCATATGAGAAAAGTCCCCGAGAAGGTTCAAGAGCCTGATAAATCTCTTTATTTACCTCACCATGGGGTTATTCGAGAATCAAGCACTACAACCAAACTAAGAGTCGTGTTCGACGGATCGTGTAAATTAAAAACCGGAAAATCAATTAAAGAAATCCTTCACACTGGTTCAAAACTTCAAACCGACTTACTAGATGTCATCATCTGGTTTCGACAGTTAAAGTACATTTTTTCTTCTGATATAGAAAAAATGTACAGGCAAATTAAAGTTCATCCAAACGAATGGAAATTTCAAAGAATCCTGTAGAAAAAGGAAGAAAAAATCGAAAATAACGAACTCACTACGGTAACCTACGGACTTGCATGCGCACCGTTTCTAGCTCTGCGTTGTGTCAAACAATTGGTACAGGACGAAGGAAAAAACTATCCGTTAGCTGTGGATATTCTGTCAAAAGGACGCTTCGTCGATGACGTTTTTGGTGGCGCTGATACTATCAGCGAAGCTCAAGAAAAAGCGCGCGAATTACTCGATCTCTGCATGGCGGGTGGTTTTCCACTTCGAAAATGGAACAGTCGTAACAAGTCCGTTCGTAATTTTATTCCTTCTGAATATCAAACGACTAACTCATCAGTTGTATTCGAAGACAACATCATCCACGCCCTCGGATTATCATGGAATACATCCTCGGACGTACTCCAATTTAAATTACTACCCCGAAAATCAACGACGTGTACTAAACGATCACTGCTGTCACAAATAGCTCAATTCTGCGATCCTCTTGGCTTGCTGTCTCCAATTTTCATACAAACAAAATATTTTATGCAAGAATTATGAACTATTAAACTCGGGTGGGATGATCCACTTCCTCTTCCACAACAACAAAGTTGGCAAAAACTTCTTTCGTTGTTAGATAAACCGGATGAACTAACAATCCCTCGTTGGATGGGAACCTATTCGAATACTATCATCGAGTTGCACGGCTTTTGCGATGCCTCACAACTCGCTATGGCTGCAGCGGTTTATGTTCGGACCATCAATCCTCAGAATCTTGTCACAGTCATTCTCGTATGCTCCAAGACTAAAGTCGCTCCCATTAAACGAATGACCAACTAAATTAACATCACATTGTCGTCAAGTCTTGAACCTCCGCGATGCCCCTTGTTACCTTTGGACTGACTCTGCTATCGTCAATATTTGGCTAAATAACCACCCTTTACGATGGAAAGATTTTGTACATTATCGAGTCTGTTACATTCAAGAAACACTTCCATCCGCTCAATGGCGACATGTTCCAGGAACTTGTAATCCAGCAGATTGTGCAACCCGAGGAATGTCAGCAAAAACTTTGCAATCTCACACCATTTGGTGGCATGGTCCATCTTGGTTGATTAGAGACCCTACAAAATGGCCCAATTCTCCATTTCCGGTACCAGAACTATCAATCCAATTAGAAGAGAGAGCATTAAACAAATCCAAGGTTTCCGGCATCATCATCCCGTCCAAATTTTGGAGCCTTTTATATAAATATTCCTCTTTGGATCGATTGCTTAGAATTACAGCTCTTTGTCAACGAACAATAAAATGTTCAAAAAGGAATTGATAGTTATTCCAGATCAATTTCTAGTTCCTCGTGACATTAAAGACGTCAAGAAATATTGGATCAAACAGATGCAACAACAATACTTTGCTGCGGACATGTACACTATTAAAAAAAAGAGAATCTTGCAAAATCGAATCCCGTAATTCGACTAACTCCCTACATCGATGGAGACGATCTACTGCGAGTCGGAGGACGTCTTGAGAATTCGGCATTAACTAAAAATGCCAAACATCCCTATATCCTGCCGAGTGCCAATTATTTTTCGTATTTGATTATAAATCAAGCTCATGAAAAGACGCTTCACGGTTCCACCCAAGAGACCCTGTCCTTCATTAGAAATGAATATTGGATCATTGGAGGACGAACTCCTATTCGCTCTTACATCCTAAAATGCGTTAAATGCACCCGATTCCGTAAAGCGAATGCACAGCAATTAATGGGTCAACTCCCTCCGTCGAGAGTAAATCCATCGCGAGCATTTCTCCATACAGCCGTTGATTATGCTGGCCCGTTCTCTTTAAAAACCTGGTAAGGCCGAACAACTTGAACTTACAAATCATGGGTGGCACTTTTCGTTTGTCTATCTACTTCAGCGATTCATTTGGAACTTGTCACTGATTATTCTTCTGAAGCTTTCATTGCGGCTTATAAACGCTTCGTTGGACAAAGAGGAATCTGCGCTACTTTAACCAGTGATTGCGGTACTACTTTTAAAGGCGCCGATGAAGAACTTAAAAAATTGTTTGTCGTGTCAACCCAGGAATTCCAACAATTAGCGTCTGTTATTGTCAACGATGGCACCAAATGGATTTTTAATCCTCCCTCAGACCCCCATTTTGGAGGGGAATGGGAGGCAGGAGCAAAATCTTTTAAATATCATTTCCGACGAGTTACCGGATCTTCGCTTCTTACTTATGAAGAAATGACTACCCTATTAATTCAAATTGAGGCGATCTTGAATTCACGACCAATGTCCCCCTTAACGAATGATCCTGAAGACCTGGACGTTCTTACACCCGCTTATTTTCTTATTGGCCAATCATTGACCGTGATCCCCGAACCGAATCTTGAGCATCTTCAAGTTTCAAGATTATCACGCTGGCAACACCTCTCCCAAATGATTTAGAGTTTTTGGACGAAATGGTCTAATGAATATTTACAACGTCATCATTCCATTTATGAATGGAATAAAAATTCAGAACAACTCTCGGAAGGAACCCTTGTTTTTATAATGGATGAACGTTATCTTCCTGCAAAATGGGCATTGGGAAGGATCATGCAACTTCATCCAGAAAGAGATAACCTCGCTCGAGTTGCTACTATAAAAACAAGTACCACTATTTTCAAACGTCCAATTGTTAAATTGTGTCCTTTAAATATCGAGTCTACGACTGAATAATTGCCCGTTCTTTTTTCCCCTTTTTTTCTTTCGTCTCATATGTCGACGAAGGCGGGCGGTAATGTTTAAAATATGTTTAAGGGGACTGAGTCGGTTGAGAAATTGCACCGGCAAAACAGCAATATCTTTTTTCCAACTCTGCGTAGAAATATAACCGATAGGTTATATTCTTCTATGCTCTTCAAGCTTTCTTGTAGCTTAAAAGAAAACCCTGAAGGTCCACCGTCATCCTGTTGCACAGCATTTTAAGTTTTTTCAGTCTGCGCGTGATTCAGAAAAGATCGGTCAACAGATCGAGGTCTAACTAGTCATATTTTGTTCGCAACGAATTGCCATCGGGGATGAGTGCGGCACATTTTTTTTAAGGCCTCCATTTCAAAGGGACGAAGCAGTTTTTCAATTTTTCGACCTCGATATAAAATTAGTTGCAAGAATGAAACTCGTGTACTTTTTATACGAAAAATATGAGCTGGATTTAGTTGGACGCTCACAGCACGTATGTATGGATATACATCGACATATAAAATGCTACTGGATGTGGCGCCATTAGCGCTCAAAGCTTCCAAGACGAATGTCATGTTATTTGAATTACGGGCGTTTAGGTGTGTTGCTGCCATCTATGAACACCGCCACCAACCAAAACACTAAACAATAACCTTACTTCTGGTGTATTTACATATTTCGCGCGCATAACAGCAAATGTCCAAACGTGCTGAGCGATAGATAGAAATTCTGAGCGAGCCAAATTGGATTGTTATTTCCGATGTTCTGAAACGTTTCGGACTACGTACAAGGTGACTAGAGATCATTGGCGAGAAGAAAAAGTGGACAAAAGGAGGTAATTATACAGTTTAGTTACTTTTCCGAAAATCGACCAGAAAATTTTTTTTTCGCCATGAACATCATAATAATACATATTATTACATCATAATAAGTGATATTCAGTTGGGGGATTCAATTTTTTATTATCGATTTTTTTATAAACTGATAAATGTTGAAAACCGTAAAATCTTGAATTTTCGTCATTTCTATCGTCTTTACGATATGATGTGAATTTATTTTTTGCGATGATCAGCTTTATGATTTGACTATCAATGATATTTTGTCAGGGGACGATGAAATTTGTTTTTCTCAAATTTATCGTCATTTTTCGTCATTTTCTTACAAGAATTTTCGTCTTTTTATAAAGAAATTTCTTATAAACGAATTTAGCTACTAGAATGGATAGAATGTTTAACTATTTGTTTATATTATGTCTATATTAACTATGTCTATATGTTTATATTAACTATTAGTTTATATTATGTCATTTTTTTTTAATCACAACTTTCACTTCGCGTAAATACAAATTATCGATTACTTACCATATGATTCACGGGTACGTAGTACCGTGAAAATCCGAGAGATGGCGAGCACAGAGGTTCTACCTCGTTTGCGAGATGGCAATCTTATCGCTCGAACTCACTTACAATCGAAATGTTCTGCCAAGCCATGCCGCGAGATGGCGAGCTCTCTCGCGCAATCGAAACGACGTCGTAGAGAGCTCATAAAGGCGATCTCGAGAACGTTTTGTCAATTCCGACTTTGCAAAAAGTCACCTACTTCGCCAGAAGTCCAGCTTCGAAGAGAAGTTTTTTCCTCGCACGGCTCCCTACGTGGATGGCCGAGGGCTCCCTACGTGGAGAATTCCCTATGCTCGGATTTTTTATTGTACCCTCCTGAACTCGATACGAGTATAAATTTACGTTGAACGTAGAATAATTTTGACGATCTGTGACACAGTCACTTTATATCTATACTTTTAAATCAGTAAATTGTAAACTGCAAACCAATATCCTAGCTGAGTTTTTTGAACGAATAAAGGAAAAAACAGAAAAATTAATTCGCTCTTATATTTTTTTTCGCCTTATTTCTTAAGCTATAACTCAAGCCTTATGCCAAAGAAATTCGACAGCGCCTTTCGCCGCCGCAAAGCCCGCCGTGCCGCAGCCCGGGCGGTCGCGATCGCTAGAGATGTCCCTGATCCGGTTCTTCGGGGCCCTCACGTCGCGGCTGACCCGAACTACACCGCGTGCTTCAACTGGACCATTGGGATCTGGGAAATAAGGAACTCAAGACCTCTGATCGATCCGGATTATCGCTTACGTAGAGTTCCGACTCTCCCGGTTATCGCCACACACGCCCCTTCGGCCACCCCGGTAGCAGAGGCGTTGGTGGTATATTCGGGGGAATTTAAGGACCTCTACGGAGAGGTAACCGAGGAAAGTCAGAGCAACCTCTTCTCGGTCATTGCTCCTCCAGCCTCGTCCGAAGACACGCCCTGCAGGGCCCAGCAAAGCCCCGCCTCTTTAAGTCAGAAATTCGCTCACGAGCGTGGCGTGACTTCCCCGAAGGACCCTCTCTCTACCGCACGAGTCCCTTCTGCTCTCGGAGGAAGCCCCCTTAAGGAAACAGTAGAAGTGCCCGCGCGCACTAAAGAGCGGTTACTACAGCTCTTCGGCACAGAGAGTCCCTAAGTCTCAACGAGATTGGACTTCTGCGAACACCCCCCGGCCTTTTTCAGGGCCACACAAATAAATCAAAAAATAATCTCTAGGTACCACACCGCAGAGGCGCTACTTCGAAAGAAGAAACACGTTCGAAAGAAGTGACCCTGAAAGGAGTGGGAAAAACCTCCCCTCCTCTTCCACACTGGAAGTTCCTCCCCCCACCTTTCCGTCCGCATTGTTATTGCCCATAACATAATTTGGTCAGACATATCTTCCATATGCAACAATCTTGTAACTGAGGATAAAATTCATTCGAAAACTCCCGAGTTTCAACTGCATACGGAAATAAAAAGTTTTTTTTTGCTCAAAAATATTAAAAATTCGATGTTAAAATTGTTTAAACTACTTTAAACTCTTGACATAGTTCAAATGTATCAAAATGAAAGTAAATGGTGAAGATGAAAAAAATTCGTCCACGGGTCTTTCTGCAATCAGTGAAAAGCTGAAACCAATGGTATTTTCGTTGAAATCAAATGGTTCAAAGAACTGTAAAGACTTTATACTCTACAGGACATTTCACAGGTTGTAGAGATCTGGTTGCAGTGAGGTTGCAGAGATCTGACTCTGGACTGACACAAATATGGCTTTTTAGCTCAAAAATGGCTGTTTTTTTGGAAAATTTCATATTTAATATTATCTGAATGGATTAAGTCAAGAAAGGTTTTTAGATTATAGTAAAACAAAACTGTGCTATGAATTTGAACCGGATCCGTCCATGGGTTGCTGAGTTATGAGTGAGGACGGACGGCTCAGGGGACGGAAAATCCAAAAAATTTAGTTTCCGTATAATATGCCAACATATGTTGGTTTCAAGTTTGTATGGTTGTTTTCATAAGAAATAGGTTTTTGGAAGGCAATACTAATAGTCACACCTTATATATAGAAGGAGTGCCTAAAAATCTGCGTTAAATCTAATACTCAGCCTAGTGCTCATACATCCTTAAGGATCGCAAAATAATGACCCTTCTTAACACAATATGAAAATTTGTATCATCAAATTCATATTAAATATTGATTCAGATTCATCGAATGTTTAAAAATACCCATACAAATTCAGGTCAGTCATGATACATTACACTTAACCTTACAATGTAAAACATAGCAAAATTATTATTTACAAAATGAGACCAAAATGAATGTAAACAATGTTTAGAAATAATGGATCTGAATTTTCTTAATTAGAAATTTGCAGTTTTATATACTGACACCATTCCTCCTAGCCTCATTCCATACCCTTATGGTTTTTCCATTTGAAAGAAGTCCGTGGTTCTTGAGGTATTGCACCATTACCTTCCGCTCATAACCTTCGTAATCGTTCCCTCTGATAAGAAATAAGAAATTCAATCGAATTCCGGCAACCAGTCATAATAAATATTGTTTTTTTTAGAAATTTTAATTTACTCACTGGGCCTGTCTTCCACGTGACCATGGGCTGAAATTACAAACAACACAAAATTGACATTATTTTTCTGAATATCCATTAATTTGGCAAAAATCCATCGAGGGATTAAAACTTTATGAAATTTTGAATTTTTTGAAAAATAGGGCGACCGCTCTAACTTGCACAATTTTCAATATATTTGACTGAAACTTTGTACAGAACTTGTATAGCTATCAAAGTTGTTCGCTATCAAATTTGGCAAAAATCCATTGAGGGATTAAAATTTTATAAAATATTGAATTTTTTGAAAAATAGCGTAAGTGCTCTAACTTGCACAATTTTCAATATATTTCACTGAAACTTTGTACAGAACTTGTATAGCTATTAAAGTTGTTTGCTATCAAATTTGGCAGAAATCCATTAAGGGATTAAAATTTTATGAAATATTGAAGTTTTTTAAAAATAGCGTAAGCGCTCTAACTTGCACAATTTTCAATATATTTCACTGAAACTTTGTACAGAACTTGTATAGCTATCAAGGTTTGTTCGCTATCAAATTTGGCGAAAATTGATCGAATTTGCACATTGATTACTAATATTTTTCAATAGTTAACAAAGCTTCCTTTATGCGCAAGCCGAATGTAATCGCCATACTGTGTGTTAAAGGAAGCTTCGTGAACTATGAATGAAGATGAGGAAAGAATGTGCAAATTTCTATTTGCAGGGTTTTTTTTAATAATAAAAAAAAATCTTACTTTTGTCGATAAAGCTCGGCGTTGAACGGCCGCGTGTTGACAGGGGGCCGTCTTGGGGGCATTCTGAAATTATGGACAAAAAGGAAGCTTCGTGAACTATGGATAAAGATAAGGAAAGAATGTGCAGGATTCAATTTGGAAGGTTTTTTTTTAATAATGAAAAAAAAAATCTTACTCTCTTAAAACATTGTTCTCGGCGACCTCGGGCCTCCGTCCTGGGTTTCCATTGGCTGCCGGCCTTTGGGGTGACCGGAAATTATAAACAAAAGTCTTTTGCATTTCCATTCTGGTTGCATTTCCATTCCCGCTATTCTTAAGGACTGATTGCAGGAAAGGGTCGATTGAAAATCAATAACTACCGTGTTTTTATCATATCGACTTTGCTAAAGGGTCATTTATATATTTTCATAATTTTATCGAGAACCATCATTATTGCCATTTGTATTTTTGCCGATCTGAAGGGCGGACGCAGAAAAGAAACTTTTAAAAAACAATAAAAGAAAAGAAAATCTAGTTCTATCACGGGGCACAGGCAAATAACGAACTAAGTAAGAATTGCTTTGTGTTTGGTAGATTGAGCTGCATATCTGTTCAAAGTTTTAACTTGGTCAGAGCACTTTTCGAACTTTTCTCATAATTTTTTTTCCTTATAAAGTAACCCAGATAGACAAACGTGCTGTAGAAATCGCATGATGGCACAGTAACGCAATTTTGTCGGCAAAATACGGCATAGCGTGTCGCCATTCAATAGCTTTCTACTTCCGAATTACGCAGCATATTGACGCCACGTCCCGTCAGATTTGCGTTATAACTATGTTAAGGTCTAACGTTAGAATGCAGCAAAATAACAGGATCCCGTGTGTGTTAGAATGCAGCAAAATCGCAGCAAAATGACAGCACGCTGTGTACTGCGTATTTGCGTCTTAATTGCAGCATGTCGTGCAGCTTCCGTTTTAGTTCAGCTAGCCGCCGCATCGTGTCTCACACCCCTCTCATTGTTCTCACATGCGATGAAGCAACTCCAAAGGCATTTAAGTAAGGTCCGACTAATATCAATATTTTGTTCGAGACCACAGCTTGATGCAATACAGTTCAGTATGACGGCACCTTAGGCCACGACGTGCTGCAAAAACGCTGCAAATACGCAACGAGGCGTGGTGCAAGTAGACAGCACAGCGTGCTGCAAAAACGCTGCGAATATGCAGCACGGCATGCTGCAAAAAGGCTGCGAATATGCAGCACAGCGTGCTACAAATAAGCTGCAAACATGCAGCAGAGCGTAATGCAAATATGCTGCGACTGGAACGTTAACTTGACGATACAGCATATCGTAAATAAGACGTTAGTGCGCAGCTATAGCGTAACTCAATTTTGACGCAAATATTGCGACATTATTATATATACCATATCGTTAGAATACAGCACAATGCGGAAGTAGAAAGCTGCTGAGTGACGCCACGGCTTGCTCTCGCGTGGCGTGCTGTTGCCGACAATATGACGCAAAATGTCTAGCTGGGAAGCTTTGTTTTTGTGAAAGAATTTTTGTTCGAGATTTTTATGCCAATTCTGTTCGAAATGGTCTAAAACATCGAGAAATCATATTTAGAAATAATCTCCTGATGGATGTGTGTGTGTGTGTGTGTGTGTATCCTGAGTTTAAGATGTAAATAATTAATAACTCGAGAACGCTTCGAGGTATCGAGGTCAAATTTGACACACTTGTCGAGCACGAATTGCTCTCCATTTTGAAAAAAATTTGTTTCAATTCTAACGAGTGTTCAGATTTTATCGACTTTTTTCGTTATACCAAAAATGGCGTAAACGCTCTAACTTCTGCAATTTTCAAAATATTGCACTCAAACTTTGTACAGAATTAGTATAGCTATTAACGTTGTTTGTTATTGAATTCGACAAAAATTAATCGAAAGATTAAATTTTTATCAAATTTTGAATTTTTCGAACAATATCGTAAACGCTATAATTTTCGCAATTTTTGAGATATTGCCCTTAAACTTTGTCTGGAGCTAGATCAATGTCATTCGCTATTTAATTTAACAAAAATCTTTCTATGGATTGAATTCTTATCAAATTTTTAATTTCTTTAAAAATAGCGTACTTTAGCACAGGCTATTTGCGAGATATTGTACTGAAATTTTGTACACATTCAAAATAGTTATCGAGGTTATTTGCAAATGACTTTGGCAAAAATCAGATTTAGCAAGAAGTAAATAAAAAAGATTTTGGCAAATTTGCACATTCATTACTTATGGTTATCGATAGCTAATAAAGCTTTCTTTATGAGGAAGCCAAATTTGATCGCCTTACTTTATGATAAAGGAAGCTGTGTGAACTATGGATAAAGACGAGGAAGCAATGTGCAAATGTCCGATTTGCAAGGTTTTCTATCAAGTTTTAACCCGCTCTCCGGACGGTTCCATAAATTGTATCATACTTTTCAATTTTATGGAGAATCAATTTTTTATTAAGTTTCAACGCGCTCCCCAGCCGGTTTTGTCATTTTCATCATATTTTTTAATTTTACGGAGAGTCAATTTTTAATACGGTTCACAATCGAACATCGAGAATCAATTTTTCATCAAGTTTCAACGCGCTTTCTGAACAATTTTATTATTTTCATCATTTTTTGCATCCTCATAAAGGAAGCTTTGTTTTCGCGAAACATTTTTTTCGCGATTTTTATGCCAATATGTTCAGAATGTCCTAAGACATCGAGAAATCATATTCAGAAAAAATGTCCGAATGGATGTGTGTATGTTGGTGTGTATCCTGAGTTTCAGATGTAAATAATTAATAACTCGAGAACGCTTCGAGATATCGAGTTAAAATTTGGCACACTTGTCGAGCACAAATTGCTCGTTATTATAAAAGAAATTCGTTTCTAATTCTAACGGGTGTTCAGATTTTATCGACTTTTTTCGTTTTTGCAAGAATGGCGCAAACGCTCTAACTTCTGCAATTTTCAAGATATTGAACTCAAACTTTGTAGAGAATAAGTATAGCTATTGAGGTTGTTTGGTACTGAATTTTGCGAAAATCCATCGAGGTAATAAATTTTATGAATTTTTGAATTTTTTCAAAAATAGCGTAAGCGCTCTAACTTGTGCAATTTTTAAGATAATGTATTGAAAGTTTGCACAGAGCTCATATAGCTATTGAGGTTGTTCGCTATTAAATTTGGCAAAAATCCCTCGAGGGATTAAAATTTTATGAAATTTTGAATTTTTTGAAAAATAGGGCAAGTGCTCCAACTTGCACAATTTTCAATATATTTCACTAAAACTTTGTACAGAACTTGTATAGTTATCAAGGTTGGTTCGCTATCAAATTTGGCGAGAATTGATCGAATCTAAACATTGATTACTAATATTTTTCAATAGTTAACAAAGCTTCCTTTATGAGGAAGCCACATCTGATCGCCATACTGTGTGTTAAAGAAAGCTTCGTGAACTATGGATAAAGATGAGGAAAGAATATGCAAGATTCAATCTGCACGGTATTTTTTTAATAAAGAAAAAAAAATCCTACCGTCTTGGAATATCTAGATTATACATTTCGCGCCTGGCTGCTCCGTTTTCCGCTGCTTCTGCTATTCGGCGTGGCCTGAAATTATAAACGAAAGTCTTTTGCATTTCCATTCTGGCTGCATTTCCATTCCCGCTATTCTTAAGGACTGATTGCAGGAAAGGGTCGGTTGAAACTCAATAACTACCGTGTTTTTATCGTATCAACTTTGCTAGAGGGTCATTTATATATTTTCATCATTTTATCGATGACCATCATTATCACCATTTGTATTTTCGCCGATCCGAAGGGCAGACGCAGATAAGAAACTTTTAAAAAACAATATCTATACGGAGAAAAGAAAATAGTTAAATCAAATAAATAAATGAAGTTGACTCAGAATTAGTTGACTCAACCCTGACATACTAGTCTGAGTACCTGGATATTTATTAGAGTTGACAAAATAAAAGATTCGGTATACTAATTATATCAGTTCTTTAAGAAAATGCTTCTAAATATCCAACCAACTTTTTGAACATTCGAATTTGTCGAGTATTTCGTCAAAAAATAAGGAATTCACAAAATTGAGAAAACTAAAAAAAACTTTCTCACGTAAGAATGGACCGGTCCGGTTGATGACATGGTATCGGTACTGCTACCGGCGATCCCTCCATCATCGCCAACCTTGCCGGCAGTCGCATCGGTTCAAGTAAATTTTGAATTGCGATTGGCCAACCTGTCGGCGTCTACAGAATGGTGTTTAAAATCATTTACGGCCTTATATACACATGTAGCGAGTGAAGGGACGTGATTTTCTTGATTTTTTTTGGATGGGACAAAAATGTTTATTGCAAAACTGTGAACAACGTTGATTTGTATATATTTTCATGTACTTGTACAATTTTTATTATTGAAAAATATTAAAAAATGGCGGAACTCCAGCTGTATTTCAGGACCGCCTTTTTTTTGAGCATCAGTTGCGGTGGACATGATAACTCGAGAACGGTTCATTCGAAATCAGAATTTGAAAAAGATTTCATTAGTATATTGCATCGGCTTGAGCCTGGACAAAGGATTTGTAAAAATATCGATTTTTAAAAGAATGACGACGGTTTTTTTACAAAAAATGCATTTTTTGAGGTGCTAAATTTTTGGTGCTTTTGTTACGAACAATTTTTTTTCAACAAAATTTAAAATCCTTCGTCCACGCCCTAGCTATTACCATAATAGTTAAGTGGTTTGAATTCAGTATGGATCGGATTAATAGTTTTTTAGTCATCGTGTCCGCCGCAAAGGTGTTTGTCAAAAATGACAATTCTGAGATAATCGCGTTCAAAGTTTCAAGTATGTATGCGCGCGTCTGGCAGTCGTAGGTTGAAATACACTACGATCTCGATTTGAGTAGCTTCGATATAAGCAAGAGTCCCCACTATGCGGTGGATATCGATCGACGTGGCACATGGTATGAGAGCGCCGGTGTGAGAGCGAACACGGCTCCCGACTGGTGTGAGATGCACGTGGACGCACGGGCGACATTTGCGCAACTTCGATTTAAGCAAGTGTCTAGCGGTGCCAGTCCCGCCGCTCTTGCTTAAATCGAGATCATAGTGTACCTATAACTATAAATCCAATGCTTCGATGTTTATGAAATTTGGTGAGAATATTCTTGAGATATTGTACTTCAAGAATATGCAATAAACGAAATTTCGATTTTTCCGACCATCATAACTGTATATAAGGTCGTAAATAAATTCCCATACTATCCTTCACCCCTTAATCGATAAATATTCTCTTACCGTTCCGATAACGACCCGCTCAGCAGCGGGACCTTGTCCGATGGCCTAAAATGCAATAAATATTTTCAATATAAATAAATGTAAATAAATTTCCGGAAATGGAGGTGGAATACGAACCGGCAATGCCAATAAATTTTGTTGGGGATCATGGCCGCGCGCATTCTCCGGAGACACCGGCGGCTAAAATGCGACGAATATATTTTTAAATAACATTTTTACTAATATCAACGATTTTTTCACAACGACGTCGCTTTCCGTAAATGGAAGCGGGATACGAACCTCTGGAGCCGTCCTCCTCTCCCTGCTCAGCGGATGCAGCCCGGCTGCTAGCCGCCCTGTTTTTTGGGAAATAAATAATACTGATTAATAATAATAATACTAATAACCACTACTACTAATAATACAATAATAGGGAGTAAGAAAAATTACCAAACTTTTCGGTGATTTTCGACAGGCTGTTTTTCATAGTCCACATAGTAAATCGGAATGTGGAACTTTTCTGGTGGAGGAAGGTGGAAACTTGATGTCAGACTAATTCAATGCCGCTAAATTCAATGGTGATAATCATTTTGCTGTGCGGTCCGGGATTTGTTGTAAATAAACAATTATTAATTTCAAATGCGTTTATTTTAGAACGTATGCATTTTATCAAAGAAATGTATAGGACAAAAGTTTTAGAGAATTAAAAAATGCATGAAAAAGTTCAAGAGCTCCATCTTCGTATCTTCAACAATAAACGAGTATTATTGAAAATAATATGCAAGCCTTAGACACGCCCGTTCGGGCTAGTGTGTATACGGCACCGACCAATCACCGTGCGGCGTACTAATACACAGCGCGGCGATTCATAAAATACATGGGCTCAGACATGTACCACACGGAAACGATCGGCTAAAAATAGAACGTGCGTGTGAAACGACACCGTTTTCTCTTTCCGTCTATTTCTTTCTCGCGCTGGGCAGCATTTTTCATATTTTCAGGATCGAGCGTCCTGTATATATATATTTCGGCTTCCAAGCGCGGGGTTTTTAAATCAGACCTCGATGCTGGCGTTTTTCTCTATATTAAAATATTTCTGATACTCATAAGATCTTGCCTATTTTATTTAACATTAAGCTCGCAACAATGTTTTAAGGTCATCATTTTGAAATACATAATGGAGATATAATTTTTTTTCTCAACAAATTTTAACGAGGACGCAATTTTTTTCTTTTACTATTTTTTTTTTATTGTTTTTTTTTTACTATGTTTTCGGTTTCTCCAATATTTTTGCTTCCTCATTGAAAAAAAAATGTTGCAAAAAAAATTTTTCTTGCTCCCTTAGCCGAAAGTACGCAGTTTCCGGCCACATTTCCGGCAGGAAAGAACAGTTTCCGTGGCCTGTCGACGGTAGCGCGCTCTGACGGGATTTTTGCGGCCGGTGATTTAAATATATATAGCACGCTTTACGCGCTGAGGTAGCAGACGGTCCGCTCGGCTCGTTTCGGGCTCCCTCGGGCTTTTTCGCTTATTGGCTTTCCGTCCCGAGTCAATATACATATATATATACACCGCACGCATTATGCGCAGCGGTAGCAGACGGTCCGCTCGGCTCATGCCAGAAAATCCAACTTTCGGGCCTTGAGTCGTAATATACTATTGCAAAAATCTCCAACATTTTTGCTTCCCGTCCAAAAAAAAACCAAAACAGTAGTCGGCTTTCGGGTTTCTACATCAGTAGCATAAGGCCTCAAATCATAATTTCATAATTGGAAAGCTTCTTCTATGAGGAAGCAAAAATATTGGAGAACCGGAAAATATAGTAAAAAAGGAACGATAAAACAAATAGTAGAAGAAAAGAATTGCGACTTCATTAAAATTTGTTGAGAAACAAAAATTATATCTCCATATATAGCATAGGTATACACGAAATCGCCTGGAATTATTTCAGAATTTTCCCATGAAATTTTTTTTTTCTATTTTCACTCCAGCGAAAAATTTCATCTGTTTCAAATTTCCGTACTTCGTGATAAAATAAAAATTTGAAAAAATTCAGTAACATTTAGCATGCTATAAACAACAATGATCAATAATAATTATGGATCAATGTTCATCATTGTTTAATAATTTGTTTAATTAATTGTTTAAACAATTTGTTAATGACTTTTGGGCAATATCATTATTGATAATTGTTGCTTATTGCATGCAAAATATTGCTAAATTTTTTCAGATTCTTATTTTATCACGAAGTACAGAAATTTGAAACAGATAAAATTTTTCGCTGGAGCGAAAATAGAAAAAAAAATTTCTTGAGCAAATTCTGAAATAATTCCAGACGATTCCGTGTATACCTATGCTACTTTTTTCATACTTGACATTTTCTCTTAAAATGAATAGTCTTTGAGTTACGTTGCATCTTTTAAAATTTGTCTATTTTACCCAAAAGTAAAATAACTTTGCGAGAAAAAATCGTACGGAAATGTTTAAAGAATGACAATGAAGCAGCTTCTAACCCTCTCAAATGTACTGTACATAAAAAAGACAAAACAAACTGTCCCTAAGTTATGCGCCCGATTTGCGACGGTCGAAAAAATGCCGAAAAATGGTCACTTTCAAAAATGCATACCAAGTCGAAAAAAAATCATAACAAAAATTAAAAATAGGGGAAACAAAGCTGAATTTCTTCCCGTCAAAACGCTTCTTTAAAAATTCGAATATCATTTTTTTTATGGAGTCATGCAACTTTTAGTGCGGCAAGAAATGTCAGCGGGTGTATTCAAACTTTTGAGTGGGGGTGTATATATGGAGATATAATTTTTGTTTCTCAACAAATTTTAATGAAGTCGCAATTCCTTTCTTCTACTATTTTTTTTATCGTTCCTTTTTTACTATATTTTCCGATTCTCCAATATTTTTGCTTCCTCATAGAAGAAGCTTTCCAATTATGAAATTATGATTTGGGGTCTGATGCCACTGATGTAGAAACCCAAAAACCGACTACTTCTTTGGTTTTTTTTTTTTTGACGGGAAGCAAAAATATTGGAGATTTTTGCAAAATTTTTTTTTGCAAAATTTTTTTTTTCCAATGAGGAAGTAAAAATATTGGAGAATCAGAAAATATAGTAAAAAAGAAATAAAAAAAAATAGTAAAAGAGAAAAATTGCGTCCTCGTTAAAATTTGTTGAGAAAAAAAAATTACATCTCCATATATGTATTTCAAAATGATAACCTTAAAAATATTGTTATAAGCTTTATGTTAAATAAAATAGGCAAGATCTTATAAGTATCAGAAATATTTTAATATAGAGAAAAACGCCAGCATCGAGGTCTGATTTGAAAACCCCGCGCTTGGAAGCCGAAATATATATATATACAGGACGCTCGAGCCTGAAAATATGAAAAATGCTGCCTAGCGCAAGAAAGAAATAGAAGGAGAGAGAAAACAATGTCGTTTCACTCCCACGTTCTATTTTTAGCCGATCGTTTCCGTGTGGTACACACGGACGGGAACGCGCGGCCGCACTCACACTACCGTCTGAGCCCGTGTATTTTATGAGCCGCCGCGCTGTGTATTAGTACACCGCACAGTGATTGGTGGGTGCCATATACACACTAGCCCGAACGGGCGTGTCTAAGGCAAGCATATTATTTTCAATAATACTCGTTTATTATTAAAGATACAAAGATGGAGCCCTGAAACTTTTTTATGCATTTTTTAATTCTCTCTTTTTAAGATCTTCTGTAGGAATATTTTTTTATAGCCCAGATATTTTAGACTAGATCACCATTTTTGACTATTTTAGCGTTATGCAGCATAATGACGAAGCCGAGGAGTTCTTCTAAATCCTCCTCGTGAAAGTTTTCTGAAATCTTCTTAAAGGTGTTCAAAGACTCCACTATTCATGTTTAAACATGCCTTTACTCTCCTCTTAAAACCATGAACTGTTCTTAAGAGAACTTCTCTCGGGATTGCACGGCAGGCAGCTCTTATCCGCTCCCGCATATTCTCTCGTGTTGTTGGAGGTTGACGGTAGACAACGTCTTTAAGATAAGCCCACAAGAAAAAATTGGGAGAGGTAAGATCAGGTGACCTTGGAGGCCAATGGACAGGTCCATCTCGACCAATCCACCTTCGATCGAATGTTGCGTCCAGTTGATTCCGAACAATACGAGCCCAGTGACCTAATTCTTGTGAGTGTTCCACACACACACACACACACGTACAAAATCACACATACTCTGAGAAGGAGGGTTTGGAGTCAAAAAATACTGCGGAAGTGACGAGCCGTGGAGACCTAATCCTTATGAGTGTTCCACACACTCAAACTTACAACATTGCACACTCACACACTTACAAAATCACACACTCATACAGTCAGATACACTAACAAGGAGAGGTTAGAGTGGAAAAAATAGCCTCCTCGTCACTTTTTAACGGCTTTCTTTGAACCCCACAAGTTTTAGTCCACTCGATTTTTTATCGGAGCAGTATTTTTCAAGATAATTCAGCTGTCAGATTAGAATGGGACACCCTCCATTGTAGGCTGTATCAAAAAAATGTTCCTACAAAAGATGTTAGATTTAATCTTAAAAAATTTTTGGTGAAAAAAAAATCATGTTTCCCTTTAAAAAAAACATGTTAGCCATCTCAACGCCGCCATTTTGAATTTCGGACCAAAACAAAATTTTTTTTTGAACGTCCCCCTCTGAACCCTAAGAGTTTCAGCCCACTCAATTTTTGATCAGAGCAATATTTTTCAAAATAAATCAACTGTAAGATTAAAATGGGACACCCGGTATAATTTTACCGGGTACACATTCCATATCAATTCATTCCATATCAATTCAACGACGTTTTGTCGGTGACCCCCTTCGATTTTTTATATTTTTTAATATGTTATTATGCATGCAATAATAAGTATCCATGTAAATTTTTAGCTCTTTATCCCGAAGTTATTGATTTTTGAAAAAATATTCTGAAAATAACCATAACTTATGCAATAACCAAGATATTATAATTGGTTAGGAGGTCATTTTTTTGTTTCCAATGTACTTTTGGAACAAAATATCGAAAAAAATTTCTTATTAATGTTTTTTGAAAAAAAATCAAGTTTAAAAAAAGTTATAAAATTCTATATAAAAAACAAAATTTTTGAGATTTCACTGAAGATAGGGTTTAAATAACTTCTTATTAAAAAAAATTATGTTCGACTTTTTGTTTTTCGTAATTTTGATTTTTTTTTCTTTTATGACTACAATAGTTAATTTCAATTATGTTAAAATAAATAATTCAACTTCTCTCACATAATTCCATTTTAAATCACAACAATTAACATTGAGAATTACAATTCCAGTACGTTTTGCACTTTTCTCAATTTTTAAAAAAATTGTAATTCTTAAAGTTAATTATTATAATTTACAAAGGGCGACAGACGTTTAATTATTTATTTTCGATGAAAATGGTCATTTTTGAACTTGAACAATTGGAAAAAAAAAATTTCACAAGGTTTATAAAAGACTGCAACTTTTTGGTCTGAAACATTATTTCTGTGTAATCGTATGCTTTCAAAATATAACGGTACTTAGGAAATTTTGAAAAAATGTACACTACTCTTTTTTCATATAATTAAAGTATTTGACAAAATTTCAATTTCTTCGAGAGTGGACAACTTTTTGACCGCTCGAAACCGCATGGAATGCCTCAAATATAAATATATTTCTATATTATATAAATATTTCGTTGCCACCGCCACCGCCGTGTACAAAAATCAAGGGGTCAGGTTTGGGTTAAAGGGAAATTTACTTTAAATTTAATTTTCACTTTGCATAACTTTTGAAGGAGTGAGTTTTTCGAAAAATATTAAGAGACCTCTTTTGTAGAGCGTTCTATTCCCTACAAGAATACGTATTGCAGATTTTTCTACATTGACTTGAAGCCGAGGTATGACATTTCGAAGTTTAAACATTTTTTTTCCCTGTATTATTTAAATGAAAATTCGTGATGAGAGATCTCAAAACCTCAATATTAAGAGCTCTGCATAGATATGTATATATACGCCCGTTCATTCGTGTGCGCCCCGTGTTTAAATATATAGGTATAGGTATAGTAATGATGACCATACGCAGAGAAAAATTCGGTTATCCTCAGACTCATTATACCTATATATATCTCGGTCTCGCTCACTTTCTCTCTCTCTCTCTCTCTCTCTCTCTCTCTTCCTCCCTCTCTCTTTCTCTCTCTCTCTCTCTTTCTCTCTCTCTCTCCATACATATACATATGGGACATTCCACCAATTCTTGACTAAAGTTGTGCCGGGGGGTCTGAATTCTGGATAACAAAAAGTTTATTGAAAAGTACATTACAAAGAGAGCTTTCATGATTTTTTTCAATTTTTTTCGTCCAACCCTTTCGAAGATACAGTAGATCGAAAATTGCAAGATTTGCAATTATTGACTTTAGATATTAAAAATATCAATCCCTTGTAAAATTTCTAAAAATATATTAAATATTGGTTTTTGTGTAGAAAAAGCTCAGCTTTCTGAAAAAAATATTTTCAATTCTCTCCAGTATCAGGAAAACCCCAAAAAATGAGGTCAAAAAGTAAAATACGCTTTTTCGACCAATGTATCATTTTAAATATTTTTTTAAATATTTTTTTCGAAAAGCTGAGACTTTTTTGCATGGGAAAGGTATGTTTTGATTTTGGGAATATTTAAAAATAAACCATAATAAAATAAAGTTGAAACTTTTGTGATGAATTGCCGATAAGTATTGTGCTGCCGTCACGATCGATACACGAACTATCGAATCAAGTTTGAAAATTTCTGTACATAGCATTATATTCAGCGATTATGTAGTAAATATATATGTTTAAAGTGTGAAGTGGGTAAGAAATTAAAATTATTATACAAAAGCGATATGACAAGGATCAAATCTTTATTATTTGTACTCTTCTTGTCACTGTTGACAGAGAAACATTTCTTACAATAGCAGAACTTTTATCAGCCTTGGCATTGTATGACTGGGCACGTGAGTCATTTAAGAATATTTATTTCACTTTCATTTCAAATGAGAAATACGAAGTACGCGCAGCATAGCTAAAGTCCAGATTTGCTAATGCTGTGGCTGTAAAAAAAGACGCAATCTATGCATTGTGTTATCCCTGATGCCGAGAATCATGGTTCTGCTATTGTAAGAAATGTTTCTCTGTCAACAGTGACAAGAAGAGTATAAATAGCAAAGATTTGATCCTTGTCATATCGCTTTTGTATAATAATTTTAATTTCTTACCCACTTCACACTTTGAACATATATTTTTACTACATAATCGCTGATTATAATGCTATGTACAGAAACTTTCAAACTTGATTCGATAGTTCGTGTATCGACTGTGACGGCAGTACAATACTTATCGGCAATTCATCACAAAAGTTTCAACTTTATTTTGCTATGGTTTATTTTTGAATATTCCCAAAATCAAAACGCACCTTCCCCATGTAAAAAAGTCTCAGATTTTCGAAAAAAAAATATTTTAAAAAATATCAAAAATGATACATTGGTCGAAAAAGCGTATTTTACTATTTGACCTCATTTTTCGGGGTTTTTCTGATACTGGAGGAAATTGAAAATATTTTTTTCAGAAAGCTGAGCTTTTTTTACACAAAAACCAATATTTAATATATTTTTGGAAATTTTACAAGGGATTGATATTTTTAATATCTAAAGTCAATAATTGCAAATCTTGCAATTTTCGATCTACTGTATCTTCAAAAGGGTTGGACGAAAAAAATTGAAAAAAATCATGGAAGCTCTCTTTCTTATGTACTTTTCAATAAAAAATTTTGTTACCTAGAATTTAGACCCCCCGGCACAACTTTAGTCAAGAATTGGTGGAATGATCCATATATATCCACGTTTATTCCTGTGCGCCCCATGCTAAAATATATATATATATATATATATATATATATACACTCAGTCAAAAAATTAAAGGAACAGCAACGATTTCGAGATTTTTCAGCGATTTTCCAAAGGCTGTAACTTTGTTAATTTTGGTCGTAAAAAATTTTCAAAAAAAGCATTTTGAAGCTTGAATCTTCTACTTTTGGAATCTTAAGTCAACATTTTTTTATGGGCATCACCCTCGACGCAGTCGAAAGAAATATCACGGTAAAAATTTTCTCGAAATTTTTGCTTTTTTCAAAACAGTCGATGGGCTTCCAAAAAATTTTCCGAACTTAACCAATCTATGGATCGTTTAGCTGAATTCTTTGGCTTCAATTTGCTTTTTTTATTTTTGTTCTACGACCATTTTTCGCTGAGATATCGGCGATTGAACAAAAGTTCGTCTTTTTTTTTTAATCTTCGATATCTCTGGAAATAATGATCGTACAGCGAGTAAACGGTGGGTTTCGGAAACTTGAATCTACCCTCTATAAGTGCCTGTTCTTGTCATAAACGAAAAAAAATTGTTTCCATGCTCAATTTTGACTTGAAAAAGTCCAAAAAATTAGCTTTTTTTCTTGTTTTATAAAATCTACCACAACTTTGCAGATATTGCGAAAAATACCAATGTTTTAAGGTCTTTTTTTAGCTCAATACATACCTAAAAACCATGCCAATTTTCAAAACCATCGGTCGAACCGTTTTTTGTGACCGAGTCATCAAACTTTTAGAAAAATTGAAGGAACACATTTATTGATCCTTAATGACCAATTAATTAATGGTGTTAAAAATGAATTAAAAAGTGTTTCTTTCTTTTCTCTCAAATTTGCATTCAATGAGCGTGAAAACTAAAAAAAAAATCCACATTTCAAAAAGAAAAAAATTTTTTTTTTCAAAATTAAATTTTTTTTTATTTTTTAAATTTGAATAAACAAATTTATTAGCATTTTTTTCAAAATTTTATTTCGATATTTATTACATATTGAATGCAAAATTGTAAAAAAAAAATGGCAATACAATTTTTTTTTCAAATTAAAAAATAAAACAAAATCGAAATTTCGAAAAAAAATTTTTTTTTTCGAAATTTGGATTTTTTCTAGCTTTCCCCGCTCGTTACATGCAAATTTAAGGGAGAAAAAAAGAAAACTTTTTTCAAAAATTTTTAACAACATTAATTGGTCATTAAGGATCAATAAACGTGTTCCTTCAATTTTTCTAAAAGTTTGATGACTCGGTCACAAAAAACGGTTCGACCGATTGTTTTGAAAATTGGCATGGTTTTTAGGTATGTATTGAGCTAAAAAAGGACCTTAAAACATTTGTATTTTTCGCAATATCTGCAAAGTTGTGGTAGATTTTCTAAAACAAGAAAAAAAGCTAATTTTTTGCACTTTTTCAAGTTAAAATTAAGAATGGAAATAATTTTTTTTCGTTTATACCAATAACAGGCACTTATAGAGGGTAGATACAAGTTTCCGAAACTCACCGTTTACTTGCTGTACGATCATTAGTTCCAGAGATATCGAAGATTTAAAAAAAAAGACGAATTTTTGTTCAATCGCCGATATTTCAGCGAAAAATGGTCGTAGAACAAAAATAAAAAAAGCAAATTGAAGCCAAAGAATTCAGCTAAACGATCCATAGATTGGTTGAGTTCGGAAAAATTTTTTGAAGCCCATCGACTGTTTTGAAAAAAGCAAAAATTTCGAGAAAATTTTTACCGTGATATTTCTTTCGACTGCGTCGAGGGTGATGCCCATAAAAAATTTTTGACTTAAGATTCCAAAAGTAGAAGATTCAAGCTTCAAAATGCTTTTTTTGAAAATTTTTTACGACCAAAATTAACAAAGTTACAGCCTTTGGAAAATCGCTGAAAAATCTCGAAAATTTTACTGTTCCTTTAATTTTTTGACTGAGTGTATATATATATATAGATATAGATATAGTGACGAAAAATCACTATTTTTCCAACGGCGGTCTCGGGATCCGCCACGATACCTGAAAGGAAACCAAAACACTGTTAAATTTAATTGCGTATTTTGAATAAGAGTTATATTGCATCGAAAAACATCCTTTCCGCCCTTGAAAAATTCCCCAAACAATTTTCCCTTTCTCCCAGCCAAAAATGAATATCTTAACCTCCCAAGAAAAATCCCAAAAATATTTTTATTCTCACCGCACTACTCCAGCATATCGAAGAAGCGACCAACGAGCAACAATCCTCCGTCTAGCGAGCAATTTGCAGCATTTTGGTCGCCGAGAACTTCTAGATGACATCGCGGTCTCGAAGACGATTTTTCCATCGCTCGAGCCAATTGACATTTGCCATGACAAAATCAAGAAAACACCGAGACAACACTATGTTTTCCGGGGTGACGTCTCGATCAAAACGGCGACTGACCCTCGAAAATAAATCCAAAACTATTTCGTCGAGCTGTGCACAGGTGACAGCTGAGATTTTCCCGACGACGACGAAAAGTATCACGAAAACGAGAGAGACAGACGATCGCCAGCGAGCGAGCAGGTTCCCTCGTAGCGCGGATTATTTGAATGCTACATTTGAAATACTTGCAGACTTGCGAATCAAACGCTAATTTCAATAGAATATTCCTTTGGAAAACTATGAGAGGTTCAAGATTAAGGTGGTGGTGACTCATTATATTTAAGAATATCATAAATAACTAAGATATATGGTATATAACGCGTAAGTTAATATTGCTTGTGTTACGTCCTGACGTAACGGCCATTATTCCGTTCAATTCAATGATAAAACAGAAATTCACGTTACCGACCGAAAATCTCTGAAAAGATGGCCATCGGTAAAATCGGGCAGTATGGAAGGAAAATCAGGGACAGAGACCCCTACGAAAAGCCACAAGCTCGTAAATACCATCTTGAGAGCGAGGCATCCGACGCCGCCTTCCTGACTGACATACCCTCCACCGGTCTATCGATTCAAGGGATAGATCGCTGGATCTACCCTTTACCATCGGAAAAGAAAGAATAAAGCATAGAGTATTTCGCTCTGCCGTCAAAACGACGCGAGGCACTGGTTTCACCCTCTCGGAAAAACAAGCTCACAACAGGAGAACGGTCCTCCTTTCTCTTTTCTCAAACAGACATATACGTGTTACCTACAATAGACTCAGTACAAAACGAACGGAATGGCTCTAAATAACGATGTATTTTCCAACCACATACTAATACGGAATTTGAAAATAAATAATTTACTTAATTGGATAACCAACTTTCAGGATAAATTCGCAATAAAGCGGAGTAGTAAAATGAACAACGAAGTTAAGCAATAATTAAATAAACAATGAAATAGAACAATAATTAAATAAACAGTGAAGCAGACCAAGAATTAACTAAACAACGAAACAGAATAATAATCAAATAAACAAAAAATGATTGAATAAATAAATAGAATCAAATAGTGATGTGATAATCGAAAGAAATGGTTGGAAATATATTTATATGTCTTTTAATAACATAGATAATACAAATAGAATTAAAAACGAAATCCAATTAAGTAGGTAGTTAGACGGTTTAAATACAATAAGCATTTGCAAGAGAGAGACCCATGATAAAACGGAAACAAAACCACTAATCGTCCCTGAAAGGGCAGTAGGCCTCACAAGAATATAAAGGGCAGTAGGCCCCACAAGAATGCAAAGGGCAATAGAAAAATATTTTAAAGGGACTAAGGCGTTCGCGTGAAGCCACCGTTTCATGACTCTCTCTCTCTCTCACTCTCGCGTCGCGTGGGGCCAACAATCCCAGGCCCTCTCTTTAAAAATTCCATTGTACAGTTCACGAGGAAACAGGTACAGGATTACGCACACATTTATAGAGATATATATGTATATATATATATGTGTGTATTCATCTGTGTGCGTATAAGTACATAAATATGTGCAAAAAAGGTTTCAGGGTAAAAACTACTCATCCAATAATTCCTTTTCCTAAATCAAGAAAAATCAAACAAATATAAGTCATGTGTCGAGCAACTAATCAATAAAAATATAATTGCAAAATGAAACCTTGCACTGTACTCTGAATTACGGACTTATCCGATAGATAATTTAATGTTAAATCCAATAATCAAACCCAAAGAGAAACAAGTAAAAACTTATATTGTTAAAGAGGAATAATTTAGAAATCAAAATAATATTTTCCTATGTTAAAATCTAAAGGAAAGAAAGAAGCCAAACGTTCAGAGGCAAGACCCAGTTACATAAGGCCCCACCCCTCTTTCGACGTTCCACGGGGCTTGCGCGGTGGAACGGGAGACTTGACTCTAGTCGCTACCCGGAGATCGCTCGAATCTCTCTCCACTCCAACCCCTCATTCTAGCCACCCTCCTTTTTCACCCACCCTGATATTTCACCTATCTCTTTCTTGGAGGAAAAGAAGGCACGAAAGGGACTTGAGATTTCTTTAGTCATGCGCCGTAGTCATCCACCCTCCCCTCTTTTCTGGTCGACTCATACGAGAAGGCTTATGCGACCACACCCTAAAAAAATGTAATATGGAAAACCAAGGTAAAACGATCTTTCAGACTCAGGTTCAATTTTTTAGCGAGAATGTTTAAACATTGTCACCTTAGAAATTATTAAATCGTCTAACCATTTATTTATAATAATATAAATTTAAGTTTAACACGCAAAAATATCGCATAAAAACGCTTATAAATAATTTAAGATCGCTACTTCATATATTTTATTTTAAATAAAAATGGCATAATTAAAAAATAGTTAACAAACAATAGAACGAAAAGAAAGAACAACCAATTTAACAAAACGCATAAAATATTAACTAGAAAGAAAAAAGACTTTGTAAATGATAGAATAAGCGCGAAAAAATATTTATAATGTTAAAATTATTGTTGCTATAAGGAATTAACATTGTCTGCAAACTAAGAATGTAAAAAGCGTGGGGCACATGCATATGCCTGTATATGTGTTCAGGGATACCGACACACGCATAGGACCCACTCAGCGATCTACGCCAGCGCCCTCGCCGCGCCCCAATCTCTAAGGGAAGCTCGCGAAAGCGGGGAATAGATTTCATAGGGGAAAATGCATCTCCTATCTTGCTCACACCATCCCCACCAAAATCGATCGGGGTGGCGTGGATCGCTGGGTATCTAAAGCGCGGAAAAAGCGCTCTCGACAGACTTCTTCGATTTTTTCTGACTTGGAAACTTCTAAATTCATCGTCCACTCCGAAACCATTCTTGAGTTGAACTTGTGAAATTTTCGACAAAGACGTTCTTGGTTCGGGATTTTTCCGAAACAATTCGCTTTTGGACTTAGAATTTTTCACTCGATTTTTCGAAGAAAGTTGGTTTTTTTTCTGTTTGGAATTTCAAGTCTTGAATTTCTGAATCGAAATAGAATCGACTTTTCATTTGTTTCCTCGAATTTCGAATCAACTCTTTGAATGTCGGAAAGGACTTTGGATCTCGTTTCATTCTATTTCATTTTACTTTGCTTAGTTATTATCTTCTGTTTAATAATTTTCATTTATTTCACTTTGACGACTGCAATCCACGAATTGTTGGAAAAAGTACAAATCGCGCTCATTGTTAAATAAATCGCGAAATTTTAAGACTGATCTTATTGTGCAAACCCTTCTTTTATTCTTTTAATAATTTAAAAATAAAAATTGGATCTCAAAAAAATAAAATCTGTGCATCAACATTTTCTTCGATTTCGTCATCTACCTGCCACGCCCTTGAGCACTCGCCGATCTCCTCATCGTTTCACGTCTGGATCATCACCGGTTACCAATGGTATCACCCTTTCCATCAGGAAAGCATCTGACTTTGTAAGTGAAGCTCTATTTATTTTTATAAAATCATTTTCGTGATTGTGCAACGTTTTATCTCCGGAAAATTATAATTCAGTGAGCCTTATCTATTCGGACGGAAATTAATAAATTTCAATAAACCTTTGTCGTTTATTGGAGAAAGGCCCAATTTTACTCGAATGAATCTTCACCTTCGATTATTCTCATGGCGTTGGCGACATAACTCTTTGAACAAAAAATTCGATTTTTAATTAATTTATTAAATGTCGTGGATCAAGGAAATTTATTTGGGATTATTGACAAAAATTATACGGCTCGTTTTTCTCCTATTTATTTTATTAATGTGAACGCTGGTATCTATTCGTTCTTACATTCGATTCAGTGCAAAGGTTCGCGAAAGTAATAAACCAGTGACGCGTCATAAAACCACGGAACGAGGTTTATCTGAGTTTTCTTTTCTTCCGGAATTTTATCAAGAATTTAAACAATTAAATAAGTTGAATCCAAGGAATTTTCCTTGCTCCTGTAACGTCCGGAGACGTTAAGAAAAGTAGAGCCTAAGCGTCGAGCGGCTAACGCTTTTCTCTATTGACTATTTACCGCGCTTTTGATAACGAAAAATAATCGGTAGTGGGTACGTACACTGAAGATCTCCGGAGACCTTATTTTATCAACCGGATGCTAAATTAAGTAGTCCTGAACACGAATATCAGGGCAATGTCCCGTTCCTATCGCAATGTTTTATATCATAGAATATCAGCGAGGGAGGGGGTGTTGACCGACCAAGAGATACACTATGCATTAAGAGCTGTTAGTCTACAGAATTACTCGGACCGTTTATCATTTGTATCACATACCTTTATTGCTGCGGAGTTGACTTTAGATGTGGATGTTCGCTCGACGAGGTCCCCCGTCGCTTGATGCTCTGTATTTGCCTGACGAAGTCGGTCGTTAGCTGGCTTCGATTTCCGGTCCCGATGAGTATTCAATATTTATTTGGATGAGGTCAGTCGCCAATTGAATGTGGACACTCTAATTTCGAGTTGACACTCGTTTATTTATTCCGACGTCGAAACGTCGAGATATATCAAATTTTACACAACACACGATTTGCGATGCTGAGATATTTCTTTCTTATCTCGCACACAATTCACACATCACAATATTTCCTCGAATTCACACGCAAATCTCAATCTCGAGAATATAATTTTGAATTACAAATTAGCGCGGTTATGCACTTCGCGGAGGAAAATCTCAAAACACAAAGATACGGTTTCTAAAAGACAAAAGGAACCCTTCGTTCACAACAATACCAATTCCGAAGCTAGATATCGTTGCGGCGATTTAGGTTGCCTCACGTTAGCGAAAATGAATTAAAGTAGATGAAATAGTGATAGTATCGCGGCGCGATCAGTTCCGAAGCTAGATGCTGCCGGATACCAAACAAAAATCGAACTGAACTGATACCGCCGCGGCGCAAAGGTTTTTAAAGGGGTTGGTTCACTCAGCAGGAGATGGTTTCACAAATTTGGGCACATGAATTCTCCTGTGTTTCTATTGGTCAGTATAGTTGGTTACCACGTTGGTCTAGTTCGAGACCCACGGGATGAAAAATCCTAATCTGCTATATTCTTTTTACGCAGTTGACATATCATAAATAAATGTTTTTTCATTTTGTTCTTTCACTGTGGTAACACGTGCATCCCCCGGTTAGATTTTTATTTTCGTGTGAAAATCTGGAAAACTGGACCTTCTTCGTTCAAGAAGGGCTTATGAGAAATGAGGGGTTTGAGGAGTATCGTTGTTTTAGAATTAAAGATGTGGCACACTCTGTTCTCTGCCGCTCCTCTTAGCGGTTTCCCTTATATTTGGAGCTCTTTCGTAAATGCCTATACCGGTATACAGAGACGAACGAGAGAGAAGGAGAGAGATCCACATATATAAGTGGAGTGGATGAATAGGTTGCGACGGAACGCTGTGTCTGAGCTCGCCTATATACTTGAGAGAAGGGGCGGTAGGGATGCTCTGCTTTCTGTGACGCTTGTAGACGCAAGTTTGACGATTTTATGACTTTCCTTTACAGTGAGATATTTGAGCAGTTTCTTGGGATTTCTGGTATGCATGTGTTACCGTGAGATATTTTCCGAGTTTGAATGCGCTATGTATATGAACAGAAAAGACTATAATTATTACCATCTTTGAGTTTATATAATTCAACGGAGAAGGTCGTCGTGAACCAATTTTAAACAGCTATGTCGTGACGGTGGCGGAGGGTCGGAATAACACACACACACATAGAACAAGAAAAATAAATTTTTACGTCATACGTGACACCTCCCCACTTAGAATTAGTCATCGTCCTCGGTGACTTCAAATTTGTGCACATTTGGATGGAATTTATTGCAAAAAATGTGTATAAATGGATTCTTGTTTCTTTCTCCCTTTTGTTGTACAGGAGTAAGGTTATTTGGTATAGGGTTTACGGATTTACGTTGTATTATCGGGTGACGCTTTTTTTTTTGTTGTTGTTGTTTCCTCTGTCGATGTTTTTTTTTTTTTTTTTTTTTTGAAGAGATAATATTGTTGGCTGATGATGGAACGGTTTGAAAATATTCCCGCTCTCTGAATCTTTGCAACAATTTTACCGAGGCTCGGAGAAGACCCCCAATATAAAAAAAGGCGTCTTATAAATTTTCCCCTTTTTATAATATATATATATATATTTTTTTTTTCTTCTTTTTTTTTTTTTTTTTTTTTTTTTTACTTTATTCTCTCCCTTTTTTTTTCTTTATTTTTTTGAGGAAAAACACGACGACTTAAGATCGATGATGCGTCCTTGAAGGGATTTGGTATATGAAAAGGAAAAGAGAGTAAAAGGGAGGAAGATCGAATGATTATAAATCGCCTGAAGGGCTTATTCGTGTAAATTCTTCGTGCATTTGACTCACCCAGAATCGATGATCAATCCTCTTAATATTATATTGGCACTCTTGGAACTCGCACACAATTAAGGTTACAACTAGTTCGTCACACTGCACACCCGTTTTTTTTGTGTTTTTTTTTCCTTTTTTTTATTATTTTCCTATTCTTCATTGATGTCGTCGTTGATGGTGGTTCCGGTGCTATCTGGTATCTGCTGGAGAAAGTTGATCAAGGCGTCGATGATTTCACTGATGTTGAACATTTCCTCGAGCTCGTTCACGGCACGTTCGGCTTGATCAGTTATATTTGCGTTTTGGGTATGTGTTGATCGAATTTCCAGCACAGCGTTTAAGGCTTCTCGGACTATGACAATATTGTCCGTGATCCAATCCGCTGAGAACTCTCGTCTGGCCATGTCGGGCTGGTGTCAAAAGTTCGACTGACGTAAGGATTCCGTTTTTTTTTTTTTTATATATACTTTTTCAGGTCATGATGGTCCTAATGTATATCGTCGTCCTTTTCGTTGTGGGCATGTCTTCGAGCGATGTTTCAATCTTCGCACTTGATGGCTGGCGTGCGACTCACGTGGTGTCGAGTTCGACGACACTGACCTAGTCACGACACACATGTGGCGGGCACTAGACTGTTTGGGTCGAGTGGCAGGCTCGCTCCAAAGGACGAGTTCGAATGGGTACGTCATAAATAACTTCTTTGAAATGGATGTTGTGGTGAGGGGGTTCTACAGGTTGATAACTGTCGTCTGAATTATTTCCTTCCTCTTTTGTAGGGGTACGTGGTTTTAGTTTTTTATAGATGGTTCTGATATGGTTCCGAGCGATGTAAAGAAGAAATGCTATTAACAGCATGACTTCTCCTCCGAGGATGGCTTTATCGTTAAATAACTGGAGTTGTTCATTTAGATCGTGTGACTCGATTTCTGCCAATTGTCGTTCTATTTCTGTGAGGCTGAAGTCATAAGTCCGCGTTTCTGAAGAATCCTTGGTGATGATGACCGGTGTGGAAGGGATGTTTTCATCGATGCGGCGAAGAGGTCGGTAGGAGGAGATGTTGGGGACCAACTCAGAGATATCCAAGGAGATCGAGGGTACATACTCGTCACTGAATTCTCCTTCGATACTTTGGTAGCCGACCATCGTCGCGTAACTCGTGCGTGCCATGCATCCTGGTTGTAACTTTATGATTCCAGTTCCTGATAGTTCTATCGCCTGGGTCTGTTCGTTGCAAATAATATGAACCCGTTCTGTGTTCGGAAGCGAGAATAACCATCCTTTCATTGACTCCAGTTGTTTCCAATACGGAGGTCGTTTTTGTACCACTTTGATGTCGCAATTCTGGTATGGCTGTTGCGCCTCTCCGGTCATCAGAAGGAGTTCGCATGTCGGATAGGATGAAACATCATAAATCGGATAGTTGGGTGTGCAGATTTGGTATTTCTTTTGGTATTGACAATTCCCAAGTTCATTTTCGGTGATCAATGTATATTTGTCCTGTTCTTTCGTGATTATCAAGTAAGATGCTCGAGGATGTACGTATGCTGCGCCTTCGGTGTTGTTTCCGAACGTTTGGGTGGTCGGGCAAGGATGTAGTTTATACAGCGAGTATACCGTTGGATCCACAAGTGGAATATGCATTACAAGAATGATCCTCCCATCGTGGTATCCAGCGGTGAGTCGTGAGATTTTCGACAGCGCTCCCGAATGTATTTCCTCCAATGGTATTGGGAAAATAAACTGATGATGGGTTTCCATGAATCCCTTGACGACCTTTTCCAAAGTTGTTGGGCTCAAAAGGTCCGGGTGGAGTAGTCCTAATTTGGCGAAATACATTGCGTCGATAATTGTGCGGAGTTGCGAGATGTAGGCGTCGGCGACCATCTCGACGCTATTCTTCCACTCGATAAGGCGCACCATATATAGCTCGTCGAATCGCAACGACTGGCGTTTGAATACTTCCATAGCTTGCTCCCAGGTTATGTTGTGCTTCATTTCCATTTCGTCCAGGCGCTGGTTGAGTGAGTGGAGTTCCGATTTTACTATATGTGTCTGATTCTTAACCAAGATTGCGATGTCCTTTTTATCACGAGAAAGTTTGTCGATTTGGTTATGGTAAAAAGAGGCATCGTCTTCAGTCAAAGTTCCGAACAAAGCTTTGCTAACAGTTCCGATAAATCCGAATGGAGCACTCCTTGTCTTAATATCACGGTCGTCATTCAGTCGATGTAAAAATTCCAGGTACTTGTCTATCTGTGCCGTTTTGTGTCGTATATCCTCTTTGTTAATTATATTTTTGCAATGGTCCACGAGAATCGGGAAGCACCTTTTTTCCATTTCGTCTAAAGGCAGTTGGGCGAAACTCGGTCGGCGGCCTTCGAATGGGCGGAGATCTATGAAGGTTGTTAAGCGCCATTCAGTGCGAGAGAGGCGTACCTCCCGCATCGGTTCGTAATATAAGCCGGCCTCGTTTTTCACATGTTGTATTTCGAATGATGGCGCCGCGAGGATCCCTCCCAGCGAAAGCAGAATGAGTAGTTGGATCATTGCTTGGTATCGTGGTTCCTTTAAGTACAAATAATAGTTAGATTCTCTTGGGTGAGTCGTGTTTGCGATTTTTATGTATTTTAGTCCATATGTTTACAGCCAGGTGCTTTGGTTATTATTAGCATTATTATGTTCGTTATTTGTGAAGGCCATATCATCATTAAGGAGGGTATCGGTCGGGTATCCAGTTCGCGCGTACCCCGTATCGATTAGCAATCTACGCACACCAGGACACTCACACGGTGCGACAAAATCAACCTCAAGCGATTTTAGTATAGGCGAAATGCGGTAACCACAGGTCTGCATTCTGATTGGTCCCCTTAGCAAGAGACCTTCCAAAAACGGTGTTGATTGGGGGGCCCACGGGCCTTCGTATGACGGTATGAGATTGCCTAAATGCACGCGGACCGCTTTCCCCGGTTCTTTCGCAAGTTTGGTGGGAAGCGGCTTCAATTTTTGGAACCACACATTTTTTTCCCCGCCAAGATCAACGAATTCTACTCTGCAAAATCCTGCATTGTATTCAAGGATATTGGCTCGCACCCAGAGGCCATTTATTTTTACAGAGCAACTATTCCCTTCCAGAGGGGTGGCCAGTTCAGTGTATGGCGTATCTAGGTTTCGGAGAAATCTTTCTATTTTTTTGTGATATTTGTTGATTTTTCTAACGTTTTTCCATTTTATCACGTAGAAATGTGATGGTGAATAAACCGTTCCCGGATAGACCCACATCGTCCTTCCAGGTTTCCGTGTTGGTGCTTTCGTTGGTATGTGAGAAGTCATCTTTATTGTGAGGGAGAAGAAAAGAAAAAGAAAACATATATATATATATATATGTTGAGAATCGTCTTATTCGAGGATACCATTGAACCGACGTAAGATATTAGATGGCAGTTTGTTAGTTTTGTTTTCGGTCAAAATCTAATGAAAATCCATTTTCGATTAGGTCACGATGCCAAACCCATCCATGCTTGCAGTCCTCGCACTTATACGGACTAGATGACATCAAAATATTATCCTTGCACAAATGGCACTTGAGGTCGGGCATACGCGTTGGTACGAGCTGGTGCCAGCCACGAATTATTGTGCACATTTCCGTGTCTATCGGGCGGCGAGGGTTTTTCATGCAACTTTCGCAAAATTGCGGAGCTTGGCCTATTATTGTATATATTTCCTCGTATCCCGGGCGTTGTTTGACACAGCGTGAGAAAATAAAGCTCCTGTAAAAATCGTAATTCCGTCCGGGCACGCGGGTCTCTTTTATCGTATACATCTCGTCCATCGCCTCGTTCTCTACCATGTCGTCCAGTTCCTGACTTTTATCATCTTTTTATAAAAACAAAACAAAACAAAACACACTCTAATACAAAAAAATCAGGGGAGAGAAAAGAAACAACACAATGAAGTAAGCTTCACATTCGCATGCGATGGTTAGTTTTTTTTTTTTTTTTTTTTTTTTTTGCACACATTGATTATTATCCTTTATACGGTTTGAGTTTGTCAAAGTGTTTCAAGATGCGTTTTCCTGATTCGGTCTCCAAAACAGCATTGTTGTTGTCGAGAACCTCGGCGACGGCATACGGGCCGTCGTAGTGACGATCGAATTTCCCTTTGCGTGGTTCTTTCATCACGTAGGCCATATCACCGGGCTTCAAATCCGCTGTTTTGGTGCGTCTGTCGTAATATTGCTTAGAACGATGCTTGGATTTATCAAGCGAAGCGGAAGCAAAACGACGCATCTCGTTTAATCGAGATGTGAGCTCACACAAATAATCACCATACGTCTCGATCTTTTCCGAGGTAGAAAAGGAGCTAGGGATTCGTGCGGGTTTGCCATATATTAATTCGAAAGGTGTGAAATTAGTGGACTCATGGATCGAAGTATTGTAGGAAAACATTGCGAACGGAACGAGTTTATCCCAGTCCTCGTATTTGTTGATATAATGTTTTATAAACTCAGTGAGGACTATATGGCTTCGCTCGAGCGAGCCGTTTGTTTGTGGGCGATAGCCGGAAGTGGTTACTTGTTTAATTTTAAATATTTTTGCGAGGTGATGAAACACGCGTCCGACGAAAGATCTACCTTGATCACTGAGAATTATTCGGGGTTAACCGAAGTGAATAATTACATTTCGCGCTAGACCGTCAGCAATCGTTTCGGCTTTTATGTCGGGTATTGGAATAGCGGTACAGTATTTTGTTAAATTATCTTGTACTGTTAAAATGTGTCTGTTTCCGTTCGGTGTCGTTGGCAGTGGTCCTACAGTGTCAATGGAAATTTTATCAAAGGGTTCAGCAGGAGTATCAGTAATGATCATGGGTTCACGTGTTTTTATTCGGGTTAATTTTTGCTCCTGGCATTCACGACACGTTCTAACGTATTCGGTCACGTCAGTTTTTATATTGGGCCAATAAAATCGTTCGCGGATGCGTCGATACGTCTTGGTCACTCCTTTATGTCCTCCAACAAGACTCTCATGATATTCCGCGACTATTTCCTTTCTCACTTCTTCGTCAGGAATCATGACATTTCCTCGACAAATAGAAATGGAACAGTCGCAGTCCGTGAGACACTCTTCAAGGATTTCACTGACGAATGACTGACTGAATGCGTCCAACATATCACCCGGTTTAGAGATTCGTAAAGATTTTATTTCGTATTCCTTCACGACATCTCCAACCGTATGAAGTACGTCCTTGAGATCTTGTACAGAAAACGTATCAAAATATTTATTTTTCAGCACCGCGCTTAATATTTTATTGTTCCCTTTTGTTGTGATCAAAACCTGTTTGAATTTGGGTTTTCTCCATTTTATCTCCTGCGGGCAGATTTTATCCGTCTCAATGAGCAGTCGTGATACCATAGTCGTGAATTCGCAGTCAGCCGAAATAAAGTGCAAATAATTACCTTTATGGTACGTTAAATTTTCATTTGTGGTTTGAATCTGTATTTTATGGTCTTTTTCCTTCATGTTCGGATAATATAATTCAGGAATAATAGTTTGGGAAATAATTTTACCCACGTCTTCAATCATCGGGTCATTCTGTGATTCAATAATCGAGTCGTCGTCGCTATCGCTTTGAGGCTCTATTGTATGACGCGATTCTTCCGTAGGTAAAGATCCGCGAGGAGTAAACGATTCTTCGTCGCTACTCGACTCGCGGGCACTATTTATTGCCGGGGTGGATCTAGCCGCCGGGTGTCGAAAGGTTAGGGCCGTTTCGTTCGAAGGGCCCGGTTCATCATCGGTTTTTTCAGATTCCGTAGGGTCATCAGTTTGAGTGCCGAAATCTTTGTTAGTACTTACGTTCCCGTGAACCTGGTCCCACCAATATTGCTCCTTTTCAACATTAGGCGACAGGTCTGTTATTTCTACTATATTCTTATTAATTGTTCCTCTTGGTGTTTTTGTAATTTCGTCGTAAGCGCTTTCGGTATCTGGGTCTTCATCGATGTCAAATGCGAATTTTAAAGCATTAGTTACTCGTTTAGAGGGTAAGGATTTAGATGGCCCGGCTCGTTCTTGCGGCAATTTTCGTTTCTCCGCAAGACTTGGAAATGCGCTATTTCTGGCACGTGCCACTGGAGGAGGCTCCTCCGTTTTCACAGAGTTAGGAGGGCGTTTCTGTGCGAGCGCTCGCGATGGTTGAATAGGCCGGGGTGCAGGTGGTTGTGTAGGAAGTTCTCTACGACTCCGTACCCTCTCGGCAATGGTATTCCCTGCCAGATGAGATTCTTCGAAGATCGTAGGCAAAGGTTTATTTTTACTGCCCAACGGTCGGCCACGCCTTGCCGCGGGATTCAAGCCTGTCGAACTGCGCGGTGTCACCGCCTTTGGGGCTGTTTTCTTCGCCGCAGATGAAATTGGTAATGCTACAGCTTCTGTTTCAACAGGGTTTCGGGAAAGAGCGTCGGCATTGGAATTAAGCCGTCCTGGCTTATAGATAAAGGTATACTCATACTCTCGCAATCTTATGCGCCATCGGATTAGTCTTTGGACTGGTTCTTTTACAGAATCAATCCATCGCAATGGTTCATGATCGCTGACAAGCGTAAAGTGTCGACCGTACACGTACGGTCTGAAGTGCAATATCGAGTATACAATAGCCAGACATTCTTTCTCGGTCGTTCCATAATTCTTTTCGGCCGAATTTAGTAGCCTAGACATATATGCAATTGGTTTATCTTCGCCAATTTTCCCTTGGCTTAAAACGGCGCCAATTGCATAATTCGAAGCATCAGTAGTTAGAATAAATGGCTCCTCAAAGTTTGGATATTGTAGTATGGGTTCTGAGCACAGAGCATTTTTAAGGTATTCAAAACTCTTCTGTTGTTCCGATCCCCATTTGAATTCAGTGCCCTTTTTCAGCAAGTCCGATAATGGTTTAGCCTGTCCAGACAAGTTTTCTATAAATCGACGATAATATCCCGCAAGACCCAGGAATTGTCTGATGTTTGTGACCGTTTTCGGAACAGGAAATTTATTAACTGCCTCCGTCTTTCTTGGATCGGGGCGCACGCCGTTGTCGCCGATAATGTGCCCGAGATAATTTACCTCGGTATTTAAGAATTCGCATTTGTCTGGTTGTAAAGATAACCTGGCATGAGTAAGTCTGTCAAAAAGTCTGCGGACCTTATTTCCATGTTCTTCCAAGGAGGAGGCAAAAATTACAATGTCGTCCAAATACACAAATAATTCAGAATCTTGTAAGCCGAGAAGTACTCTGTCCATTAGTCGTTGGAATGTCGCAGGGGCGTTTTTAAGGCCGAAGGGCATCCTGACGTATTCGTAATGTCCGTTCGGAGTGCTAAAGGCCGTCTTTTGTCTGTCCTTGGGGTCCATTTCTATTTGGTGAAAACCACTTGCCAAATCGAAAGTCGAAAAATATTTTGCTCCACCGAGCCTATCGAGTATTTCTGTAATGTTCGGCAACGGGTAAGCGTCGCTCACAGTTTTCTCGTTTAAGGTACGAAAATCGATTACCATTCTCCATCGTTTATTTCCCTTTGAATCGGGTTTCTTGGGTACAATCCACAAAGGTGAATTATAAGGGGATACGGAATCGACAATTATTTCGTCATTAAGGAGTTTATTAATTTGTTTGTTTATCTCTTCCTTATGGATAGGTGGATATCTGTATTGTCGTATTGTCACGGGAATTTCGTCCGTAGTCGCTATTGAGTGTTTAATTTCTTGTGTAGCAGGTAATCTGTCTCCTGGTAAGTGGAATAAATGTGTATATTCGTTGATAATGTTAAGAACGTGTTGTTTTTCTTCCGAATTGAGGTGGTCTAAACGGAGGCTATTGTGAATTGCCTTAATTCTCTCTGGTTGGGACTTTATAGTTTCTGTTTCGGAATCACAATCGAAAAAGTCTTCAGAGCTTTCGTAATAATCGAAAGGAATTATTTCTTGTGGCGGTATTTCAATTTCAGCATCATCTTCATACGCATTTACCGCTTGAACATAACAGATTCCTTTATGATTTGTTACGAGAGCATTTCCAATGTAAATGTGCTCTGGGGTTTCAAGGCGCGGCAGAAAACCGGTTTTTAAATCTGTTTTTAGCAATCTTATTGGGATTTGCATTCTGGTTCGGGCTTTTATTACGAAACTGTTGTTGACTGAGTTAACGTTATTTTTCGCGGATGGTCTGCGGGTTGACATTTGTTCTTGAATATCTTGCTCAAAAGGGATTGGAGTAATTGGCTTAGAAGCCGTGACCAAGGTATTATGATGAAAAGATATTTCCGCTTTTTCATTGCTTAGAAAATCTATTCCTACTATGCCGTCGGCGGGAATAGCGTCGCTTTCCGACAAGACTTGAAACTTTTCAGGTCTTTCGAAAAACGTTAATTCAGTTGATCCCATAGTCGAAATCTTTTCTGGTGTAATTCCGGATATCGTCATAAAGTCATGCGTAGCAATAATGGTCCGTGGTTTCAGAGCGTCTAACTTTATTATATTAACATCAGCGCCTGTGTCCACTAAAAATCGTCCACAACCGTTTTGAAGTTCGGCAGCACGTAGTATAATTATTGGGGGACGTTTGTTTCCCCCTGTCCATCTGATATATTTACGGCTGTCAAGAATTTCACGGTCGGGGGACGCGAGATTTGAGGGGCGCTCGTCGATGCGTCCGCTCGACGGGCGTCTTGCGAGTTTAAATTCTCAGTGTTATTTGGGCGAGGCGAAAAGGGGCGAGGGGAAACGGCTCGCGCTTCGCTTTGTCCGTCGCGAGGGTACCTATCGCGCTTTTCGTGAAAATTTGGGTACATCGACTGAGGCGGGTAAGAACCCGGGTAGTACGGATATGGAGCGTACATCGGAGGCATATATAGCATAGGTGGATAACATCCATATGGAGGATAGTAATTGTTGTGTGGGTGGTTATATAAATTTTTCTGTGGTTGATTTCTTTCGTACGTTTGATTCGGATACTCCCGCGGGCTGCTTCTATATTCCCTCGGGGGAGTAGTGTCGCGTCGAAACATTCGACCGTAATTTGAATTTTTGTCATTTCGAGGATCTCTATACTCTACATCTCGGAAGGAAACGGGGCGAGTTTCGTTTTTAAGCGAATCCGGTGGTGTCGAATTCGATTGAGCAAAATGAAGAGAGTTCGAGTTACGCGTATTAGCACTTTGCATATCTCTTTCAATGCGTTGTACAATTTTAACTGCTTCTTCAAGAGTTTGCGGATCCTGAACGCTGAGAGCGTATAGCAGGTCATCAGACAATCCCCTCTTAAATGATTCGAGGGCTAGCCCATCAAGCATAGGCAACATCTGTGTAGATTGCGCTTCAGTAAATTTGTCTTTCAAGGCCGTTATTGCACTTGTTCTCAATTGCTTAATTCTGGTATAATAATCTAAGACTGTCTCATCACGTCTTAATCTGACAGCCTGAATTTCTGCACAGTAATAAGGATACGATTTCTTTGGTGCGAAGTACTCTTTTAGGATATTTGATAGATCTTCGATTGAATTGATTGTTTTGTCAGTTACGGCGTCGCGGGCCGTTTCTTTTAGTCGTGAAATGACTCCTTTGAAGAAGGAATCACGGAGGCCCTCGGGAATGAACGTATACCCGTTTTCGACATCCTGAATAAAGGTTTTAAGAGGCATATTTTTCCCAGTAAAATTAGGCACATGAAGCAATGCTTGTTGAAGTGCCATACACTCGCCCATGCTGGTGAGCATGGCATCGGTAATATTTTGATGGTGGGTGAGGTTTGCAATTTCCCCGTTATTAGTCATCTTTATTTATTTATTCTGCTTTTTATTTTAAATAATTCCGTTTATTTTATTTTTGATAGTTAAAATTTTGTTTCTCTGTGTCTCAAAAGTTGAACGTGAAACTTATTAATTTTATAATGATATTTTATATATATATTTTTTTATTTATTTTTTTTTTTTTATTTTTATTTTTGATATTTACTTGTTCCTTATCAAATTTCTTTAAATTTTTTTCCTTTTGCAAAACCACCAGTCAATAAAATGTTCAGTATATCCCACCGCTGTCACCAAAAATTTATCTGTAACGTCCGGAGACGTTAAGAAAAGTAGAGCCTAAGCGTCGAGCGGCTAACGCTTTTCTCTATTGACTATTTACCGCGCTTTTGATAACGAAAAATAATCGGTAGTGGGTACGTACACTGAAGATCTCCGGAGACCTTATTTTATCAACCGGATACTAAATTAAGTAGTCCTGAACACGAATATCAGGGCAATGTCCCGTTCCTATCGCAATGTTTTATATCATAGAATATCAGCGAGGGAGGGGGTGTTGACCGACCAAGAGATGCACTATGCATTAAGAGCTGTTAGTCTACAGAATTACTCGGACCGTTTATCATTTGTATCACATACCTTTATTGCTGCGGAGTTGACTTTAGATGTGGATGTTCGCTCGACGAGGTCCCCCGTCGCTTGATGCTCTGTATTTGCCTGACGAAGTCGGTCGTTAGCTGGCTTCGATTTCCGTCCCCGATGAGTATTCAATATTTATTCGGATGAGGTCAGTCGCCAATTGAATGTGGACACTCTAATTTTGAGTTGACACTCGTTTATTTATTCCGACGTCGAAACGTCGAGATATATCAAATTTTACACAACACACGATTTGCGATGCTGAGATATTTCTTTCTTATCTCGCACACAATTCACACATCACAATATTTCCTCGAATTCACACGCAAATCTCAATCTCGAGAATATAATTTTGAATTACAAATTAGCGCGGTTATGCACTCCGCGGAGGAAAATCTCAAAACACAAAGATACGGTTTCTAAAAGACAAAAGGAACCCTTCGTTCACAACAATACCAATTCCGAAGCTAGATATCGTTGCGGCGATTTAGGTTGCCTCACGTTAGCGAAAATGAATTAAAGTAGATGAAATAAAGATAGTATCGCGGCGCGATCAGTTCCGAAGCTAGATGCTGCCGGATACCAAACAAAAATCGAACTGAACTGATACCGCCGCGGCGCAAAGGTTTTTAAAGGGGTTGGTTCACTCAGCAGGAGATGGTTTCACAAATTTGGGCACATGAATTTTCCTGTGTTTCTATTGGTCAGTATAGTTGGTTACCACGTTGGTCTAGTTCGAGACCCACGGGATGAAAAATCCTAATCTGCTATATTCTTTTTACGCAGTTGACATATCATAAATAAATGTTTTTTCATTTTGTTCTTTCACTGTGGTAACACGTGCATCCCCCGGTTAGATTTTTATTTTCGTGTGAAAATCTGGAAAACTGGACCTTCTTCGTTCAAGAAGGGCTTATGAGAAATGAGGGGTTTGAGGAGTATCGTTGTTTTAGAATTAAAGATGTGGCACACTCTGTTCTCTACCGCTCCTCTTAGCGGTTTCCCTTATATTTGGAGCTCTTTCGTAAATGCCTATACCGGTATACAGAGACGAACGAGAGAGAAGGAGAGAGATCCACATATATAAGTGGAGTGGATGAATAGGTTGCGACGGAACGCTGTGTCTGAGCTCGCCTATATACTTGAGAGAAGGGGCGGTAGGGATGCTCTGCTTTCTGTGACGCTTGTAGACGCAAGTTTGACGATTTTATGACTTTCCTTTACAGTGAGATATTTGAGCAGTTTCTTGGGATTTCTGGTATGCATGTGTTACCGTGAGATATTTTCCGAGTTTGAACGCGCTATGTATATGAACAGAAAAGACTATAATTATTACCATCTTTGAGTTTATATAATTCAACGGAGAAGGTCGTCGTGAACCAATTTTAAACAGCTATGTCGTGACGGTGGCGGAGGGTCTGAATAACACACACACACATAGAACAAGAAAAATAAATTTTTACGTCATACGTGACACCCCAACGATTAAATTCAAAAAAAGTAAGAACCCTCTCTCTCTCTCTCTTTTCCTCTATTATTTATTTAATTCATTTGATCGCAAGATTCAGTGCGGTTGTGTAAATCTGTACTTCATCCGAGGATTCGTGTTCTTTGCTTTATTTTCCCCCGTGCGGAAACTTGGTTGGGGCTAGAGTTGCGTCAGGTTGCACGCCCACCAAGTATTCGTTTACCTATCCTTGCGCGGAAATTTGGTTGGGACTATAATTGCGTCAGGTTGCACGCTCACCAAATATTCGTATTCCTTCTTTTCCCTCGGCGGAGATCTAGTTGGGACTAGAGTTGCGTCAGGTTGCACGCCCACCAAGTATTCGTTTACCTATCCTTGTGCGGAAATTTGGTTGGGACTAGAGTTGCGTCAGGTTGCACGCCCACCAAGTATTCGTTTACCTATCCTTGTGCGGAAATTTGGTTGGGACTAGAGTTGCGTCAGGTTGCACGCTCACCAAATATTCGTATTCCTTCTTTTTCCTCGGCGGAGATCTGGTTGGGACTAGAGTTGCGTCAGGTTGCACGCCCGCCAGGTATTCGTTTACCTATCCTTGTGCGAAATTTGGTTGGGACAAGGGTTGCGTCAGGTTGCACGCTCACCAAATATTCGTATTCCTTCTTTTTTCCTCGGCGGAGTTCCGGTTGGGACTAGAGTTGCGTCAGGTTGCACGCTCATCCGGAGATTCACCCTGGATACTCTTCCCTTAAATTCCATGAGAGTCAACCCCCCAGTACCGCCCAAAAAGAAAAGAACACGCAGAGCCGGACGAAGGTATCAATTACGTAAACTCGACGCGATATATTCGAATCCGTGGCCAAAAAGGTTAAACCCTGTTCCAAGATTGGGATCAAATTATCACGGAGTACGGGCATCGCCTACAGAAACAAAAATAACTAGAGAGACTCCAAAACCCAAAATTATTTCCACTGAAATCCTTAAACATCCGGTAATTATTTACAAATTAAAGCCGATCGATCTTCCCCCAATCACCCCGTCATTTGATAAAAGTAACGATCAGGATCCCCGTGTCAAAGTTAATAATAAATTATATCGTAGCGAAAGATCTGAAAATTCAATAGACCTCGACGCGATGAAAAGTTAAACAGTGATTCCAAGCCCATTTCCCGAGTAACTTTCCGAGAGGTTAGACTCAAAAACAGGGGCAGACGTGTTCGAGATTGTTTCCAGGAGTAGTACTGAAATTTATTTTCCACGACTAGAGAGTCTCAATCAAATTCAGCACGTCATACGTCGAAAATCATTAATAGTTCGTGAAAACTCCCATTTCTGACGTAACAAATTTTGGGGGCTCGTCCGGGATCATTTGGAGTCATTGTTGATTTTCTTTGTCGTCGTAGTGATTTTAAATAATTAATTGAAAAAAAAGAAGAGAAGTAATTTTGGATATTTCGTTTGTTATTTTTTCAAATAATTTGCACTAGATTTTAAAAAATTATTCACGCTTGAACGAAGTAAGAACGATAAGGAATTTTTTTTTTATTTTTCTAATTTATCAAGTTGAATTATTTTCTTTATTATTGCGAAATAAGGGTTATTGACGTCGCGAAAAGACGTAGTCCAATTTGAATATTTTTTTTTATTTATTTTTTTTTACGTAACATAATATTTAAATACAGTAGAACTTTAGTGAAATTAGTCGTTTGAAAAAAAAAGAATATACACATACCAAAAATAAATTAAAAAAAACCCTATAGAGAAAATTTCTGTTCTTCAATCTCAAGAAAAAGAAGAAAATTAATAAAATAAAATATTGAATGGAACAAAATGTCTATATCGGAGGTTCAAAATGTAAACGGAGGAATTTTGGGAAGAAGTATGTGATATAATTGACGAACTTTCCCTCCTCCAAGTTCAACCCTCTTACAAACTTGACCCTATCGATTTTTCAATAGATTACCTGGTAAATCGTCGAAGCAATATCCTCGTTACGAACATTATAGAAATTTGCAAAAATCTCGTCGGTCACAAAATATATCTAAAGTCGATTCCCCCACGGATTTGCTATCTAAAGGAAAAGTAAAAAGTGAGGAGCAAAATAAAGTCCAGTCACAAAAACTCGAAGCAACAGCTACCAGCTCTAAAAACTTTAATAACCAATTTGAAATAGAAAAATCACGCGAATTGAATAAAAAGGTAAAGGTTTCAAATAATCGGGTGCCCGTGCATACCCGCGAAAGAATTCAGAGACTGAATTTTAACGGATTTCAGACTACGACAACGCCGTTCTTCTCCCCGCGTACGCGTTTCACGCCTCCAACGAATTATTTCGTTAACCTTGCATTTAGACATCCTATCGTCTACCCCCGACCCAACACCATTGTCAATTATCAAATAAAAATATTCAGGCCGATAATTTTACCAATTTTCCGTCCGAATTGATGATAACGGTTTAATTAAGGTAAGGTTAAGGAAAAACATAACCATTATCGGTAGATGTTTGACGGATTTTATCTGGGAATTTTACAAATGCCGTCAACAAGATCAACGACAACAGTCGCGAATTCAGTGCTTAATAAATATCCAGAAGAGAGAAAAAGAAAATTAGCAGAAGACCCGATTGAAAATGCCAATAAAAGACGAGAGACGTCTGAAGACGATAATAATACAATTGACCAAACGAAAGGACCTTCCCTCCCAGGATTATCGAAATCTCTTTCCGTCCTTAATATAGAAGATCTCCCAGAATCAAACTCGTCGTGGTCTCGAAAATCAAGTTCACAGGGGTCAAAAAGTAGTAGCGAATCTTCACTAGATAAAATTTCAACCTCGAAAGAATCCCACGAGGTTTCGGAAGAGCCACCAGAGTTTTCAGAAACTGAGATTCACAAAACTCCCCGCGAGCAAAAGGAAAACGATTTTAGTAACATCGTCCTCCACTCTGGGAACTCCATTGAAGAATTGGAAGAAATTAATAGTGACATCTTATTAAATTTTGAAATAAACGAACATAGCTGTCGCGATCTTTTGCCCAACGTGATTACAATAATCCCTAATCCAACAGGGAAAACGCCTGATTTGCCAGTGATACCGACAGAACCTCATTGTGAAACAGCTAAAGATTTACCCATCGCGTGTGAAAAGGGTATTATCGAATTCAACGAATCGGAAAATATCCCCGTTACAAACTCAAGAATATTTCAAACGCCTTTGAGAAGTAAACAGTGTCTAACGTCGATTTTGAAAACCCCGAGATTTCGCGAAATTTCTCCGTCAACAACACTTTTGAAAACTCCCACGGATACACTTGTAAATGAGTCATTTACTTTTTATTCCTGTAGAGAAGATAAAACATTAGCGCCTCAAAAACCGTGGAATTTCCTCGAACTTTTCTCGCGAAAGAAAGTAATCGACCCCGTAAAGATTATCGACAAACAAAAAACACCTGCCCTATCCTTAGATACAAGTAGCACAAATAGAAAAAGGGCGCAATCAACGCTCCTGATAACAAAATATTCCGAATCGTACCATACGAAAAATCCCGTCTTTGGCAAGGAATCTGTTGAGAGAGGTGCGAGCCGCGATACCGGTCACGTTAGGGAATTCAACAGGGACCAAGAGGGGATACGAAGCTCAGGCGACAGAGGCAACGATCGAGATAAAGACAGGGATAGAGAGGTCAAACCCAACGGGAATAATAGTTCAAATTTTCTGAGACCCAAAAATCAAAATCCGGAAGAAGTAAATACCCCAAAAATGGCAAGTAGTAATCAATTAGTATCTCTAAAGGATGCCCTTGCCGTAGTTCCAGAATACGATAATACCAGAGTCTCTTTGGGCATGTTCATTCAAGGTTGTGAGGAAGCCCTCGGAATGCTCGAACCAGAGAGCGAAAAATACCTCGTAAAAGCAGTTAGAGTAAAAATCAAGGGAGAACCCCGACGAACCATACACCTTCAAACGTTTGAAACTATGAAACAATTGTACGAATTTTTAAAAATGATCTATTCCCCGGCCCGCATCAATTACAGGGCGAATTAGGGACGATTTATCAAAAACCGGATGAAACAGTGATAGCTTACGCGAATCGAGTACGGGATTTAGGGATCCAAATAATTGACGCTTATGAGACCGAAAAAGATATGGCTGCGGACGACGTTCTTAAAGCTAACATCGAAGAAGGGGTACTCTCATGTTTTTTGCAAGGATTAAAACCAGAAATTGAACAGAGAATGGGTTTCACGGAAGACGTCGAAGATGCAGCGCAAAAGGCTATTAAAATCGAGAAGCAATTAATCGCTCAAGCGGCGCTACGTAAGGTCAGAGGAGAGCTCACCGAGATTAGACACTCGAAATTTGAGAATAAAAGAACAATAAATGTCGTTAATAGTGAAACTATAATTTGCCAAAGTTGCGAGAAGAATGGGCATATAGCAGGAAACTGGGAATTAAATAAAATTCGTAACGATGGAAATCTCGAAAGAGATAAAGAGCGCAAAAATGTACCCATATGTCAATTTTGTGGGAAAAACGGACATACCGTAGAAAAATGTTTTAAAAAACAGCCTCAACAAGGTAACGGTAATCCAACAAATTTTTCTGCACCCACTATCACGCTCTGCCAGCTTTGCAATAAACGTGGCCATACGGCTGAACGTTGTTTCCGATATTTCCCTCCCTTAATAGAAGATCAGGGGAATACAAATATCACGTGTGAATTGCGCACGAGCCAAATCATATGGCTTTTAATTGCCCTTAGATGCAAAAAGGTACTCAAATTCCCGAATTATTCAATACAGGGCAGGTGCCTCAAACATTTGGATATCAAACACCACAAAAAATGAGTTGCCAGATTTGTAATAGGGAAGGACACGGAGCCGATAGATGTTTTTTCAGAGACAATTCGCTCCGAGTTAATAATCAAAACTCTTTAACTCCTCCAAAAACATATAGCGCAGCCGTGAACAATCGACAAAATCAGGAAAAATTATGTTACTACTGCAAAAACCCTGGCCATTTTGCCCGCGAGTGCCAGATAAAAATGAGTAACGAACAGGGATTCGAAGAGTTGAAGGGAAACGCGAGCGGTCTCCCGCCACAGGGTGCATCGCAGGAGGCCCCACGGAACGCGCACCCAATACGGACTATTACTATAGCAGGGAGAAGCCCGCACTTAGAGCAATAAAAATATATACCATCCATCTGGAGAGAGAGCGTTCTGTTCCTACGGTAATGATGAGTGCAGGGGAGTTAAAAAGCCCGATCACCCTCATGATCGATACTGGAGCAGGACCAAATTTGCTAAAATTTAATTGCATAAACAAACCCGAGTTAATAAATCGGGGAGAAATTTTGCAGTTAAATGGTATTACCAGTCTATCAATTTACACAATTGGTTACGTTACAATAGAAGCTTTTGGACGTTTTACTACATTCCATATAGTAACGGACGATTTTCCCATCAAAGAGGGCGGAATTCTTGGTTCAGAATATCTAGATGGAAATCGTGTAAAAATTGATTATGAAAAGCGTCAATTAGAAATGCAAGGAATTGAAATTCCTTTTGCCTCGCCCGAAACAATTTCGATTCCTAAAGAATCGACTAAATTATGTTTCATTCGAATAAAAAACTTGGGAATCGGAGAGGGATACTTACCACCTTTAGATGGTGGAAAAGGACTATTGATACAAAGTGGATTTTTGAGAAATGACAATGGAAAAGCTTACATATATATCACCAATGTAAATCCTCACCCTGTACAGGTGCATGTACCGGTGTTGGAATTAAGAAATGAAACCGAGTTTGCGACCTGGAAGAATTTTCAAGGTATAAATTTACCAGATAAGGGTCTAATTGAAAAAGGGGATCTCATCAAAGAATTGAATGAAATAAAAGAAACATGCTGTGTGGAAAAATTATATGAAACAAAGGATAAAAAAGATAAAATAGATTTGAGGAAAAATACGGAAAAACATAAAATGAATGAAAATACGGAGAACGATAACACGAATTCAAATAAAAATACGGAGAGCGATAAAATGGATTTAAATAAAAATACGGAGAACGATAAAATGGATTCAAAGAAAAATACGGAGAACGATAAAATGGATTCAAATAAAAATACGGAGAACGATAAAATGGATTCAAATAAAAATACGGAAAACGATAAAATGGATTGAAATAAAAATACGGAAAACGATAAAGTCTTGAGTAAAAATTCGGGAAAAATCAAGTTAAACACGAGGAAAAATACAGAGGAAGGAAAATGTAATGAGGAAAGGAAATTTAATGTTCATTCTTTTTTAAACGCACGGGAAAAGATTTGCAAAGGTGACTCTTCCAATCTTTCTTTGATAGGAAATTGTTCAGAGTTTATTAGTGCAGAAAACTATCCCGATGTAGGGCCAACGAGAGTGGCTGTATCTGCGAGAGACAGGAAAGGCTCTGTTGGAGAGATGCCTAACACATTGAGAGTAAATAGATCCTGCGGGGATAGCTCTGTGCATGGTGTCGGTCTTTGTCACGCTTCTGCAAATTTAGGCTCTTCGGAGGAACTAGATCCGGATGATGGGGCAAAGATTAAATTTCGAGTCGACTCAATTAATTATTCTATAAATGGCCAAAATATATTTAATAAAAACAAAGGAATAAAAACAGGGACTGATCACCCTCGTTTAAATTCACGGGAAACATTTTATTTGGACAATCCTCGCGTTTCTTTTTCGAAAGATTGTCCAGTATCAATTGATGCACCATTTAGTTCCGATTTTAGTGATACAAGAGAAGTATCGGAAAATGAAACGTCGGAATTTAAAGAAGATATAAAGACGGAAAAAATAGATTTCATCGAAAATATTGATCATTTTGGTCCCACGGGGCAATCACACGGTAGTGCACGACCAGTGGTTGTAAACGTTGGAATCGAGAATGTCAATTCAAATGTTGAATTAATTAATGGATCCAAGCCAGGAAAAGCAAATCGAGAACCCTTATCAAAAATTTTACCAGATAAAAACGCAAATATTAAACAAAAAAACTTAAAGGAGAAATGCACCCAAGATACTCCGACAAATTCAATTCCTAAAAAAATTTCTCACAAACAAAAAACTTTTGAGATATTAAATTACGACTTGGTAAAATGTCTCGGTACGTACAAAATTTCACGAGACTTACCAAATTTTTCATGCAAAAGCTATTGTCATTCAATCAAGGATTCACACATTGAGGAACGACTTAATAAAATCAAAGAAGTCCTAAGATTAGATAGATTAAATCCTGAGGAAAAACAAAACATTGAAACCCTTCTGAGAGAAAGTACGGGATTATATCATCTGCTTGGAGAACCGCTCAGCTGCACAACCGTCTTACAGCATAGGATACCCACCACCGACGATTTACCCATCAACACTCGAGGTTATCGCTGGCCTGAGGTGACAAAAGATGAAATAAGTCGACAAATGGAAGAAATGTTGACCAATGGCATAATAATACCATTTGTGTCCCCGTATAATTGTCCTGTATGGGTCGTGCCTAAAAAAGCCGATTCTAAGGGAAATAAACGGTGGCGTGTCGTATTTGACTATCGTTCTCTGAATGAAAAAACAATAGCAGATGCATATCCCATTCCTAATATTATCGAGATATTAGATCAATTAGGGGGTGCCCAATATTTTTCAGTATTCGATCTAGCATCCGGTTTCCATCAGATAGAAGTCAGTCCGGAGGACCGTCATAAAACTGCATTTACCACACCTCGAGGGCATTTCGAGTTCGTAAGAATGCCTTTCGGGCTACGCAATGCTCCCCCCACCTTCCAACGCGCCATGGATCTTACGCTCGGGGGTATACTGGGAAAAGGCGTTTTTGTGTACCTTGACGATATAGTAATATATGCCAAAAATCTTGAAGACCACAGTAAAATTTACAGAGAATTAATAAAACGTTTAGAAGCTGCAAATCTAAAATTACAACCCGATAAATGCGAATTTCTTAAACACAAAGTAGCATATCTCGGTCATATAATAGGGAAAGACGGAGTTAAGCCTGATCCAAAAAAATTAGAAGCTGTCAGAGAATATCCAAAACTCAAGAATATTAAAAAGATTCGACAATTTTTGGGACTAACGGGTTATTACAGGAGATTTATCGAAGGTTACGCGAAAATCACAAAACCTTTAACATTGTTACTTAGGAAAGAAACGGAATTTAATTGGCAATCAGAACAGCAAGAAGCATTCGAGATACTAAAAAACAAATTATGTACGGCCCCCGTGCTTAAATATCCTGATTTTTCCAAACCATTTATTCTGACCACCGACGCATCGGGCGTCGCGATTGGCGGAATTTTATCTCAGGGAGTAATTAATCATGATCACCCTTGTGCCTATGCATCGAGAGCTCTGAATAAGGCGGAGGAAAAGAATGATACATATGAAAAAGAGGCCTTGGCCATAGTATACTGCGTACTACATTACCGCCCCTATCTGTACGGGCGACGTTTCACTATAGTAACCGATCATAAACCCCTGATGTGGTTCCAACGAGCCACGGACGGCAATGCAAGAGTTCTAAGATGGCGGTTAAAGCTCGCCGAGTATGAATATGACGTAGTATACAAGGCGGGAAAAACCAACGTTAACGCCGATGCCTTATCAAGAAACCCAGTGGAAAATTCTATTATTTCCGATGAGATAATGATAATACGAGCAAATCCGGAAACTGGGAAAAGGGAAAAACCCAAACATGCGTTAACGGAAGCAGATATTTTGACACTATTAGAGGAAGACTCTGAAGAAGACGAGGTGGAAAGGGACGAGTTAAATGAATTAATCCCACTCGAAAATAACGAGCAATACAGCTGGTATCGCGAAGATGGAGAAAATATTGAAACAAGTGAAATAAATGACAGAGAAATCGATTCTTCTAAAGAGCAAGACGTTGAGAATTTGGAACGAGAAGACGAGAATTTAGAAAGTTTTCATCTCGTTTATACACCCGAAGAGAGCGAGTGCGAACGATCCTATTCTGAAAATACAAGCGTAGAATTCCCGCGGCGGGGCATCTCGTCGGAAACCAGTTTCAAAAATTGTATCGACCATTCCGAAAAAGGAAATACAGGGGAAAATAGATCGGGAAATGCACCCCTGGAAAGGCAGATGGGAACTCATCTCGAGGAGATAGGAGAGGACGACGAGAATTCTTTGGAAACAGAAAATCTCGTAGATTCTCCAGGCTCCGGCAATTACATAAAAAACTTTTTCACACGTAACACGGAAAATGCAACCGCTAAAGAAATCAGTCCCGTAGACCACTTTGAAAACGAGGCTAAAAGAAGTTTGTACGGAAAGGAAAGTCGTAAAAATCCGCGGCGCGTCGCAGGTAGAAGCGTTAACGGCGACGAGCGAAAACCAGTCGGGAAAAATGGTCCATCCACGAGCCGGAAAAAAGACGGCTCCGACAACGAAAAGTGGGACTCCGACGACGAAGATCCAATAGGCCCCCTGCAGGGGAAGAAAAAGAGGCTGCGGCGCCGACGCATAAAACCCGTGGAAAGTGACTCTGACACTCCAGACGATCTCGAAGAAAATGCAACCGAGCACACGGAGAGCGACGAATGCTCTCTCCCCTTAACTCAACACGTGGGTCCTCTACCTGGGCATGACGCCACACCCTGCTCCAACATCAAGCAGTCCCGAGATTTATTGCACACTCGTAAAGACAATTTGACCTATTTTGTCTCGGTTGAGGGTCAACCTTTGGACGTAGGGGCCACCTTACTAAAGGAAAATGATAATTATCTACCGAATAAAAAATTAAAATTGAACCAAGCACAGACTATAAAAAAGGGAACGAAATTCTACATAGCATTGCCTATCTCTGAAAATAACAAAGAAAGCCCCACGATAATACTTGAAAATATTAAACAAACTTTAGCGTCTTGTAAAAATTTGATTGAAAAATTGAACTTAGCAACAATCAGTATTGCAAAATCACAATACATATGTTATATTCCGTGGGAAGACATTTCGGATCAATTGAAGAACATACTAGCATCTGGTGATTTAAAAATAATCATTTGTAACGGGCTTGTGCGTCAACCCCCCTCGGATTTACAAAATGAAATTATTCAAGAAATGCACAGTTCACCTATCGGCGGACATAGAGGAGTGAGTAAAACGTACAATAGAATCAGACATAATTATTATTGGAAAAATTTAAAATCGGACGTACAACAATATATACAACGTTGCTTACAATGCCAATTAAAAAAATTAGTCCGAGTAAAAACAAAACAACCAATGATGATTACTGATACTCCTGCTGCAGCTTTTGATAAGATAGCAATGGATATCGTGGGACCAATGGTAAAAACTCAGAAAAATAACGAATATATATTGACCATACAAGATCAACTGACAAAATTTTCTATGGCAATTCCCATACCCAACTCCACAGCAGTAACGATCGCAGAAGCATTCGTAAAAAGATTTATTTGCAATTTTGGGGCACCGAAAGCCGTTTTAACCGATCAAGGTAGTAATTTCTTGAGCGATTTCTTTAGACAAATTGCATAACTATTTAAAATTCACAAGTTAAGAACTACAGCTTTTCACCCGCAATCCAACGGGTCATTAGAAAGATCGCATCACGCACTTGGCGAATATTTAAAACATTACACTTGCAAGGAACACAACTGGGATGAATGGATCGAATTAGCAATATTTAATTACAATACGAACGTGCATGAGGGAACCAAACATACTCCTTACGAAATGGTATTTGGGAAAATTGCTAGAACCCCCTCGAATCTACCCCTCGGCGATGCAGACAAAATAGCCACGTACGACGGGTATTTAATTACCCTCATTACCCAAATTCACGAAATACAACAAAATGGCCGCGACAATTTGATCAAAGCTAAAGAAAAAGCAAAAATTATCCATGATAAAAAAATTAATCCAATCCAATTTAAGGTTGGCGAACCAGTGTTTTTGCTTAAAGGGCCGAAACCCGGAAAATTAGCAGATCAATACACTGGACCATATGAAATAACAGAAATTTTACCTAATGGTAACGTCAGAATAAGAATAAAGAAGAACACAAATGTAGTGCGCCCTAATCGCTTGCGGAAATCGCACATTCCCATACCAATAGGAAAAGAGTAAGAGAGAACTTCTCTCTCTTAAACATACCATACACTACTTCGTCCTTTACTGCAGTATTCAATAAAAAACCCTCGTGAAAATCATATTTTAGCAATTAACAAAATAAGGATCAACCATTAAGAAGCTTAAATTTCAAAATAACAATCATATAGAGCGTGTCTAAAAACAAAAATAAAAAAAAACATTAAAAAAAAACACACACACACAAGATAAAAAAGGAAGAGAAAGAGGATATGTATGTATCTATACGTGTCAAAAGGATAGAACCTTGCTTATTCAAAATTTAATGGGCTTTAAACAGGATGTCGGAACACGTGATAGGCCCACGTAGCGAGGAAGTAAGATTGGCAAGCTTTAAGAACTGGAAAAACCCTGTCGTGGATCCGCGAGAATTGGCCGCTGCAGGTTTCTTTTATCTCCAATGGGGAGATTCCGTCAGATGTTTCTCGTGCCGCACCACGATAGGCAAATGGAAGGAAGGAGACCGACCAATGGATGAACACCGAAGATGGAACGGAATTTGTAATTTTATATAAAATGTACCCTGTGGTAACGTGCCACTGGATACGGACCCCAAGGATATACCGTTGCCAGAGACAAAAGGAGGAGACGTCTGCGGGGCATACAAGCCCGAACACAGACAAGCCATACCAGAAAAATACTTAGTGAAATTGCCAGAATCAGAGAAGGTAGTATCAAAAGCAGTATCGACTCCCGTACAATTTGCTTGGATCCCCGAATATCCCGAGTATCAGGATTACAAGAAGAGATACGAAACTTTAAAAACACAAAACTGGCCAAAAGAATCAATAGTCAAGTCAAAGTATTTGGCGGAGGCAGGATTTTTCTACAATGGTAAGAATGACGAAACGATATGTCACCAATGCGGGGGGGGGGGGGGGCTGAGGAATTGGGGAGAAGGGGAAAACGCTTGGGCTCAACATATCTTGTGGTTTCCAAGATGCGAATTTTTATATGAAACGCTTGACGCAATCAGAATAATAAATTATCACGTTCAGTGGCTGCAACTCGAAAAAGCCAATGTCATAAAGCAGACCCACCAACAAGTAACTCCCGTTGGCATGTGCCAAATATGCCGTTTAGAGCCGGACAAAAAAATTTTCCAGCCATGCGGGCACTCCATCACTTGCACCTCATGCATCGAAAGAACCAGCTATTGCCCAATCTGTGGACAAAGGGTTGCCGGTTCGAGTCAAGCTATAAGGGATCAAGAACGTCAGTAGAGTATAAGAATGAAATAAAGAGAGACGGAGAACGCTTTGGGAAAACGCGGTCATGGCTTTTCCGCTTCCTCGCTCGCCCTGTGCTCCTGGTCGAAAGGCCCCATCCGAAAAAGAAGAAAAGAGGGGGAAGCAGTGGGGACTCACACTACAACTGCGACAATTTCACCTCCTCTCTCGTAGAAAACCCCGACCTCAACACTCCAAGAAAATACTAAAAACTTAACAAACAAAAAAACGATAAATAAACAATAAAAAGATCTAAGAATAACAATAAATTAACTTGAACGAATCAAGTTCATTAGCAAAAAAAAAACATTATCACAAACCCATCATCACAGAGAGTTATCAATCAATATTTCAATTGCTTAATAGGAACATGGAACCCCGGAAAAAAGATCATCCAGGAAGAAGCTAGGCCAATACCGACATCCAGTGCCCGAAATACTGCCGCTAACAATAAACAGAGTACTGCCGACAAAACTTGCACCAGGAAGCCATGAATTAATTTTTTATTGGAAAATAGCCCTACATCTGGAAATTTCTAACTATCGGATCGAATTATACGTGCCGCCCGAATGGAAATCATTAAAACATCACTGTCTAGAAGAATGGGTTGGAAGGATGAGAGATAGCCCATACGAGGATATAACATTGGGAGGAATGAAGTATCATTGGACACATGAGGCACTGGTACCATATGGACAGAAATACGATTTGATATCCATCCCGGGAAGGAACGGAGTACCCGACATTGTGGAAGAAGTGCCTTATTTTAACAATCCCAGGATTATGTTCTCCAACGGAAAAGATTTGCCCGTCAGAATTAATCGTATCCTTCCGCCCTACATAATGGGAGGAATGGAGTATATATTTTGTTATTGGAAGATCATACTTCCGGGAAAATACAGACAAACAGTGTATGTACCCCCGGAATGGAGACTTCTAACGCCCAAAGCACTAAAAAATTGGTGCATCATGCTTGCTGAGAACATGGGAGAGGACATTACGCTGGGAGGAGTGAGATACACCTGGAATGGGAACGACATCATCCCCGAGGGTCAAATAATAAGACTTCAAGAAACAAAGGGGTTCGGAAAATTCGATTACGCCACAGACGAAGAAGAAGAAATGCAGGATGATGATAAACCAACCAGATTCGCGTGTCAGAGAAGGACGGAGAGAACCCCTATCTATTACGACTTAAAAAAACCCAAGAATACCAAAGTCAAAACCCAAAATGAGCGGAAAAACATCTACGAAGAAGCATGCCGTCCCACTGTGGGTAGATTCACAGAAAAATCGGCAAAACTAGGCCGATGTGCGTACTGAAAAATGCAATGGTGATTCTTAAGTTTTTAACCTCGCTGATTTCAAATCTGGAATCAAAATTTCGAAAAAACAAAATGGCGGACCGGAAGTGACTATCTGCGTTACTAAAAAGAATCCGATTTGAGTAGGGATCGGTAAATTAGCGGTTTAAAAGTCACTGATTAAAAATCTCAAATCCAAATTTTGAAAAAACAAAATGGCAGACCGGAAGTGACTATCTGCGTTACTAAAAAGCATCCGATTTGAGTAGGGATCGGTAAATTTGCGGTTTAAAAGTCACTTATTGAAAATCTTGAATCAAAATTTCGAAAAAACAAAATGGCGGACCGGAAGTGACTATCTGCGTTACTAAAAAGAATCCGATTTGAGTAGGGGTCGGTAAATTTGCGGTTTAAAAGTCACTTATTGAAAATCTCTAATCAAAATTTCGAAAAAACAAAATGGCGAACCGGAAGTGCCTATCTGCATTACTAAAAAGCATCCGATTTGTGTAGGGATCGGTAAATTTGCGGTTTAAAAGTCACTTATTGAAAATCCTGAATCAAAATTTCGAAAAAAAACAAAATGGTGAACCGAAAATATATTTTTATCTTACTCATAAGCAACTTTTGCTATCAGAAATCAATATTTGTGTTTTGAAGGTTGTTTTTTATAAATTTTGAATGAGATTTGGGGAAAACAAAACGATTGTCTGGAAGTGAGGGAAAGTTTTCAAATAATTTCGGAAAATTAGTTATAAATCATTTTTAACGAATTTTATTGCTAAATACATTTGAAACAGCAATCGACACTTAACGAATTAAATTTTACCGAAAATAATACGTGCGTTACATAGAATAATTAATAATTAATAATAATAATAATAATATTAATTATTAATAATTATTCCTGATTTCAATATTAATCATAATCGTCAGCGTCGGAATCGCGATCGCCGTCGTCAGAGGAATTGGTGGATTCTGATTCGTCACTCGTGTATTCCATTAATTCACCTAAACCATACTTATCGCGAGAACTATCGGTACAGAGCAAAAGTTGCAATGCTTCTGGTGATAAACTTTTTGCTTTTTTCGGATACTGCTTGCCCATGCTTAAAATGTACGGATCTGAAGTTAAGAGGAGTCGATTGAAAACGTCTTGCATGGTCGCTGTTCTCATTGCGGATTTTGTATTTGTCACGGAGTTGCAAACTTTGCCGTCAATCATAGTGAAATACAGCTCGTATTTAACAGTAACTTCCTTCCCGTCAATAAATGTCGTAAAAGGGGTGAGAGACTCGATCTGATTAAAAACGTGTTGCCGTTCCTGAATCGTTGACGACACAGTTTCTTTTAAAAATTGAATTCTAATAGGGCGACAATACCGTGGAGATGAGGGCCTGGGATTTTTCCAAAGGACGAATTCTTTTTTTGAGATATCCGATCCTAAAATTTGCAATGGAGCTAAAGACGTTAAAAATATACTCGCATCAGAACTCTCAGCATTCGTAAACTTTTGTTTGTATTCACTGTGCCCAGAGCTTCCATCACAACTCCATTTACAAATTAGTCTTAAATTCTTCGATTCTTCAGGGCGCAAAGAGTTAATCACGTCAGTTTGCAACTTTAGAATTCTGTCGCAAGTGTGATCAATCAAAGACTGTAATTTCACTTCGGCTAAAGTCTCAGTTACCATTATATCTGAAGGGTAACAACGGTTTTTAGCAGCAACGACTTTTGCGTACGATGGATAAATAGCAACTTTTTTATTTCTCAAAGATCGCCTGATGTCTATGTATTGCTGTTTTGTTAGTTTTGCATTTACAAAATCTATCAGTGCTTCATCTCCAGACATCTCAACTAGCCGTGGATCTATCGACGATTCATATGCTGTTCGGTATCTCGCAGCTCTTGAGGGAGATTTTGTTGTGATGTTTTTTAAAATAGTGGCAGCATCGTTTAATCCTGCAGAACTGAGTCTCATCCTGGTGGCCAAACTTAATTCCTCCACGCAATGCTTTTCACTGACTTCTAAAGCCCTTCTTTTCTTGGTACGTTCACTCGACTCTTCGAAACTCAATTTTCGAGGTCGCCCAGATACACCTGAAGTTGATGGCTCTCCAATTGGTTTCGTACAATTCTGACAAAAATAGCGCGAGCGTTATACTATACATCTTGACCCATAACTCGAGTTTTCGAAACATCAATAAAATTAATTACCAAAATAGTTATTGAAGTTTGCAACCATTTTTCATTTTTTTTTTTTAAATGCATCGTGGCTTCTGTGCACTTCGAGCCATCTACTTTTGATATTACAAAGTAATTTTTTTAATGAATCCTTTTCATTGTTGTCAATCGTGAAAGATTCGGATGACTCAAGAGTAATTTTTTCCTCAAAAATCTGAAGTTGCTCATCCAGGCACAATTTAAATTTCTCCTTAATCATTCCAAAAATATCCTGATAAGTGCACGTGTAATCCATGGCACGTGAACCTAGAATAAAACAAGTATGATAAACATTTACTAAAAATGAATGTGTTCATGGGAAAAATTTTAATCTAATTGTAAATGATAGAATAAATTATTGTAACATTTTGAACACCCGTTACATGAATCATGACTCTTTACGAATAGATCACTGGGTAGAAAATTATTTTATATTCCACAAGGACCGGCTATTGTCCCCAGCAGGTATACGTTTACCTGCTGGGGACTATGCGCCCAGCCTGAACAAAGAAGCCAAGCGTTGCGCGACATGAGAATTCCGGTTCCCAAAGCCAGATATGCAACAATCTGCAGAATTTTTTTTATAAATTCTAATCTTAATAACATTATCAATAGGCTACAATGTTCAAAAGTCTGGGATCTCCTGGGATCACAACTATTTTTATACTTCTTTTGGAAAAATAAATTTACAAGCTTGCTTAAAATGCATACATTGAACACTCTTTTATACATACAATATTTCAAATTTCAAAAAACTATTTGACATGATAATATTCTACATACCTTCCAGATTATCTCCCATTTTACCGATTTGAAATCGGTAGCGTAGAACAAAATATATTTCACTTTGCGCGAATCGAAAATTTCAGCGTACAAAATCGCTACGTTCTTCACTCTCGAACGGTCGAGTTCAGACTGTCGTAAGTCGAGTACCGCGAAGGGTAGGGACCGGTCCTTTTACAATAGGGCGTACAAATACCTGGTCTTTGAAATGACATACATAGAAATACGAAATGAGAACACTCAATTTTTGGGTTTTGCCGATTTTTCTGTGATTCTGCCCACAGTGCGTCCCCCCACTCCACATCAACCTCAGTGTGAGACCAACCCACTCGACTCATGCAACCACACACAAGGAAACAAACTGATAAGGACACCCGATCCCCGCGAAATGGTAAATAAAGTGATAGAAGTATTTCACGACAAATTAGGTATAACTGGAGTCAAGGAACACACAGAGGAGGAAGACGAAACATACGTAATGGGAGAAATAAAATGGACATGGGGATTTGAAAATGCAAACTCCAGTCGAGAACAAAGATCGATCGGAACCCAAACCCAGGAATCAAGTTACTCAACGGAAGTTTAAGAATCAATACAAATTGGAACCGGAACATGCGCTTGATGTTTCAATTTTTGTGTATCAAAAAGCGATTATTGAAAGGAGAAAGAGAAAGGGGCTAGACGGAAGTAATAAATAATAACAAAATTGTTGTCACCCTTCTACCAACACTTTCTTAATTTTTTTTCCTTCTCCTTTTTCCCTCTTCATATCTCTCGCTCTCTCCTCTTCTCTCTATAGAAAAGAGTATGAAATAGGTAAAGGCAAAGAAGAGCTCAACAGTTTACTAATAATACCGGAGCACAGTTTAAAAACATGCATTTAAATCTTTGAAAAGGAAGAAAAAGAACGGCTTCCACCATTGCAAGTTAAGGCATTATCATTTTTTTTAGGTTCACATAGGGAGAGAGATGAAAAAGAGCTCAAAAGTGTACTAATAAAACTGGAGCGCAATTAAAACATGCATTTAAATTTTGAAAAAGGAGGAAAAGAGAAAACGGCCTCAACAATTGCCAATTATATTATTTTAGAAATTTTTATAAAAGAAAGAAAGATAGAAAAGAGCTCAACAGGTTACTAATGAACCCGGAGCAAAAATATTAATCTGAGAAGTGAAAGCTGAAAAACATACATATTTCTTGAAGGAAGAACCTGGAAATCATAAAAGTGGCATCTGTTTCCTCCTCTATCCCCTCTCCATCATCTTTCCTTCGATCTTCACACCTTTTTCCTTTTTGCGCGTCTCCTCTCCACCTCATGTTTCCTCGCGACATACGAACAACAACAACAACTGAACGACAAAATCTCAACGAAGACGAATAAGAAAACAACAAGGAAACGGCGAGGTCCAGAAGCAAACGAATAAATACAACGGAGAAGATCAACGAAATACAACGAGAACGACGACGAAAACACGACAAGGATTCGGAAAAAGAGAGAAGGAGTTCTTCCTGAAGAAGAAATCATTTTCTCTTTTATTTATGAAGGAATCTTTAAAATAAAAGAAAGGAATCCGAAATATAATGATTTATTCAGGAGGGAGGATAACCTCTCTCCTCACCCAAACTCTAACCCTCAATACAGTTATTCCATTAGGGAAAATAATATTGACTAAAATTAGAAAAAAAATCGGAAATTGATTTTAAAAAAAGGAGAGAAAAAAAAAGAAACCCAAAAAGGAAACAACAACTGAACGACAAAATCTCAACGAAGACGAATAAGAAAACAACAAGGAAACGGCGAGGTCCAGAAGCAAACGAATAAATACAACGGAGAAGATCAACGAAATACAACGAGAACGACGACGAAAACACGACAAGGATTCGGAAAAAGAGAGAAGGAGTTCTTCCTGAAGAAGAAATCATTTTCTCTTTTATTTATGAAGGAATCTTTAAAATAAAAGAAAGGAATCCGAAATATAATGATTTATTCAGGAGGGAGGATAACCTCTCTCCTCACCCAAACTCTAACCCTCAATACAGTTATTCCATTAGGGAAAATAATATTGACTAAAATTAGAAAAAAAATCGGAAATTGATTTTAAAAAAAGGAGAGAAAAAAAAAGAAACCCAAAAAGGAAAAAACGCCACCCTATTTCTTACAGGGGCAATCGTCGTCCCAACACTCCGCGCTTTGCCAGGGGTGAAGGTCCGGGCGCGGTACGGCAATAGCGCCCAGGGACTCCGCGAGTTCCGCGAGACTCAGGCTCCCGTGGCCAGAGCCCGCGTCCTCCATGGGCATGGGTGACGGGGGAGGCGGATTATAGCCGCCTCCAGCCGGAACGACGAACCTCGCCGGACGCGCGTAGAACGGCACTCTCCCACGGGCCTGGGGATTCCTCCTGGTCCGGACTGCCGACGGAGGTGACGAGGAGGGCTGATAAGGCCCGCCAAAGACCCCGAGGACGATCCTCGCCGGGGCGGTAAGGGCGTCACGCCTGTCACGGGCCCGAAGGATTCTCCGAGCCCTGACAACGGCTCCCTGAGAGTTGTCGTCCCCGACGAGTTCATGGATCCTGGGATCTACGTTCACCCACTCGAAATTGCGAGGGTGTATCCCCTCGGGCATTACGTCATCTGAAAAACAAAACCCACACGTAATTATTAACAACAATGGCAATAATAGTAAAATAGCAATGGCAATAAATAATGCAAAAATTACCAAACGCGGAGTCATCGGAATCGCACGACTCCGGGGCGTAAGCCCTCCGGGGGCTGGAGGAGGCCGACGAATCTGGAGACGCGGGAGAATACGGAATGTCATCTGGAATAATAAATAAATAATAAATACAACGAAAATAGTAATAAAAACAATAATAATAATAATAAGATAAATAATCTTACTGAAAACCGGAATATTGCGGTCAGGCAACTCCGGAGTAAAGGTCCTCCTCCAGGGGACCGGGGAAGCAGGAGACCCGACGGAGTCCGGAGAGTCCGGAGAGTCCGCAATAACTGTTGAAAAATGAACATTTATTAATAAAAATATATATATATACTATAAACAATTCAAAAAAAAAACGGAAAAACAAAACAGAAACTTACCATGAGCTTCGGAAGAGTAGAAATACGAAGACTGGCTTTCCATAATTGATACCCACTGTTCGTTCGTGTCGTTGAGAAAAATCAAGACTAGTAACGAAAAGTGCGCGACACGTGTTTTTAAGCCCTTCAGGGCCTCAGAGCCCCACTTTGGTCACCCCAGACTCACCCCGTTTTCCCAACAAGAGCAAGTGAGAAAAGATATAGGGTTTGACCGGGGTTAAAAATTTCCGCCAATTATTAGGAAAGAGACCCCCCTTTTCCAACTTACCTTCCCTCCTTCCACAACAATTTTCCATTTTTACCCCCGGTTGCTTAAAAAAATGTCCCCGCCCAAGCAAAACCATGTAGGAATTATTTTTCCTCTCAGTTACAAAATTATAAAGTTTAGATAAATGGCACCCTAAGCAACAAAAACTCAAAGTTTAAACTAAAGAAAATTTGAACAGTAAATACCCTATAAACACCAATGAAAAAGAGGTGAGAAAATCGGGCTTGTATAAGCAAAGATACTCCTTTGAACGAAGAACGACAGAAGCTAACAGCAAAATGAAAAAATGCCTGCAAAATGGAAAAATAAAGAGGCAAAATTTCTCGAACTTATTCTTACCAATTTTGTTTTACCAAAATCTAATAAGTAAACAATCTTATCCACTACCCTGAACGAATGTAACATTTTAGTACAATATCTTGCAAATAATCGAAACTAGAAGACGCTAATTTCCTAATTATTTCCCAAAGGAAGGAAGATATCCCAATTATATAAACTTTCAATCCCACGCGATTTTCGCCAGACTTAACGAACACTTTCAATAATGATATAGTCCCATGCAAAATTTCTATACGATATTCCAAAATCGCACAAGTAAAGTACTTACACTAGTTTTGGAAAAAAAAATGGATATAGAACTAATAAAATTTGAATCTTTTGATCGATTGACCGGAATAAGGAGAGCTTAATAACTATACCAAACTAGAACAAAGTCCAAAAACAATATTTTGGAAATAGCGGAAGTTAGAGCGTTTACGCCCTTGCTAGAAGTGAATTTTTTTTTCCTCCTCGTCTCCCCTTTTCATTCTCTCTTTCCTCCCTGTAATATGATACCCCCGCGTTTGGGGATGTTCGGACCATCGCCATAAAGGTGTCAATTTTTTTTTCTCCTTCCCTTTTTTTTAATATTTTTTTTTATAAAAAAGGGGAAAGAAAAGGTCTTGGAAAAAGGGTTTCCGCGCACTAAAAGAGTAAAAGCATGGTCTAAGAACACGAAAAAGCAATATCCAGCGAAAATTCACACTCATAGCCATAGCCCTTCACGACATACACTTTATAACTACTCGCTCTTACAACTACAGACGGCCGATGATTTTTATTTTTTATTTGTTTTAGGGACGGTTGCACTCCATGGACGGTCACTTTAACAAGTCTCGACTTTTCTTTTTCTCGCTTCAGAAAGCTTCCCGATTGTACCTATACGAGTTTATGTATATATATATATATATATATATGTATATATGTAGGATGTATGTGTTTAAGAATTACTCATTCCTTGTAAATAAATAAAATTGCAGGAGAATGAGGAATCGATACCCATTGACTTTGATGATCTTGTATCTACTATCGAAATCGAACACCTGTTCGGGATTGATTGGATTTGACTGTGGAGGGGTGACTACTAACATCACCACCCTTTCACTACTGGAGGTGGGAGAATGTGACCTCCCTCAAGCAGAAGTAAATGTTACACAGGTTTACATTCAATTGATCCAATTAAATCAATTTTCTTCAATCAAAGTAACTCAATGTAAAGTTGAAATTTTTCGTTTCATAAAAACGTGTGGAATGTTTTCACATAATTCCGAGGTATCAAATGGACAGTTGGATTATGTGCAAGACGTCTCTCGCGATACTTGCAAGGATATGTACGGAGGAAAGATAAAAATCGGGAAAACAGAAATTGATGGGCTTAGAGGCAATGAATCAACAAGTAGACCAGTGCTTATTGCAGGAACAGTAAATGGGGGAGAAGCATGTACCGGGGCATCATAATCCGACCCGTATGGTACGTGGAGCAATGTGCTGGTACAGGGGACCGTAAAAATAACGATGCAGGATTATACCACACAGGTCAACACAGAAACGAACAAAATACATTTAAGATCAGGGGTAACGTGTGAATTATCAGCCACACGCTGCATAGACATGGACGGTGGAAACACCTTCTGGGATCCTGTTCCCGAAAACAGCTGTCAACCCGAACAATTCGGAGTTCTTTACGAGGGGAACGCCAATAAACTTATTGACCTCAATTCTCAAGAAAGGCGAACCATCTATTCGTTGGTCGAAGGAGACGTGACTTTCGCCCTTTCCACCAATAAATAAATGGCACTATGCAAACAGAAGCTTTTTCGCACAGAACATCCAAAATTATTAATAGTAAAAACAACAAGAACGGATTCATTTGTAAGGGCAACTCCAATTTCCGTATCGAATCTCGATATTTTCACATACGTCAATTCAAAATTTGTGTATGTGGAAAAATGTATAAAGACATCATGATGCAACAATGTAACCTGGAGCGACAGATGCTATTGAATAATATCGCACACGCTAGGCACACGCCCAACGAATTTGCATACAACATAATGAAAGGACCTGGTTATATGGGAGTCATGTCCGGCGCAGCGTGTGCCTGTAAAGGCGAGTTAGCATGGATTCAGTCGTTTCGGCGGCTGGGTCTTTACATTACATGTCCCTATCTACTATCTAGCGAAACCACTGCCAAGGGAACGGGAGTCATGTCCGGCGAGGTGGTACACATTGTTAAATGCATACCTGTAGACGTGCAAATAAGAGACACGGTCGAATGCTACAACGAGATGCCTGTAGCCAGAGGAAATTTTTCTTTTCATTTAACTCCACGCACACATATATTAATAAAAACGGGCACTCAAGTAACCTGCAATCGCCTTACCCCTCCGATGTACAAAATTGACGGAGAATGGTACGGTTTAGGACCCAAACCATACAACGTATTGACCCCTACAATAATTTTACCCACAACAAAAGCAACATGGAAATATTCAAACATAAATTCTTTAGCATCAAGCGGAATTTATTCGCAACGTGATTTAAACGAATTACGAGACCGTATTATGTTCCCCGCAGAAAAATCCGCTATTCTAAATTCTATAGCTCGAGGGATATCCGGAGCACCCACAATTACGCAAGGCGGAACGATCTCTAATTTATTCGATGAAAAAGCATTTGATAAATTATTGGAATCTAGTTGGGATAAAACCTGGGTAAATTTCATGAAATTTAGTCACATCAGCGCCGGATTCATCGGAATATTAATAATATGTAGGATAATCAAATTAATAGTGGATACCGTAATTCATGGTTATGCCCTGCACACCGTGTACGGCTGGTCGATATATTTAATCGGTGCCATTTGGGATTCTGTAACTCATCTTTTACTGCATTTAAGCAGACGAGCTTAAAGATCTAACTCCGACGATAAAAATGAACGAAAATCGAATAAAAATGACAAGCCAGGACCCCCCAAACCCCCGACATACGTAAAACTACAACAAGATGACTGGGATCTTCCCTTTCCCCCCTACACTTTCACAGGACCATTAGGAAATGATATCGAATCCCTTGGAAATAAAATAAGCACTCTACAAGGTTACCAAGAACCCCAACAACCATATTTTTTGCCAAAAAGCCTTGAAAATTCAAATCAATTCACTGCAACGCTCGAAAGAGGAAATCATTTCCACGGAGGTGCTACAGGACCATCTAAAAACATACAAGCCCCTCAAGCACCGGATTTGGAGAATAAAAACCTTGAAAATACTCAGGATGTTTCAGCCATTTATCAAGGCCCCCAAATATTTCGCTTCGAAAATGATTTCGCCGGGGATACACACGAACCCCCGCATTACAAGAGCCCCCGTTTCACAAGTTTCATGCCAAAACGCGTTCAACAATCAGACGCACAACCTATTTGTATGGAAATGACAGGTTTTAAACTAACCCCAATAGATAGAACGAACTCTGTTCCGCCAACTCGGCCAAAATCAATGATAGACGTAACCAATGAGAAGGACAAAATTGAAAAGTCTTCGCCTCTCTACCCGACTCTCGGGAGAATAAGCGAAGCAAAAAGAAAGGAAGAACCTCAGCCCGAAAAAAGAACCTCCACACTCTTCACATTTGCATCGGGTTCTAATCAAAGCGAATCTAATGTGTAGGAAAGAATTTAAATAACTGATATTCAGGAAAGGAGGAAAAAGATTCACAGGGAATTAGATAAAACAATAACCATACCTTTAATAATTATAATAATAAAAATAAGATTTAAAAAAAAGAGGAAAAGAAGAAAAAAAAACACTACAAAAATAAATGCGCGATATTATCATAATAATAATAATCGCGATAAGAAAAAAAACAAAAAAAAAGTAGGTGCATAACAGTAACAATTACGATAAAAGAATATATAAGCAAACAGATATACAATATTATGATAATCATAATGATTGCAAATAATAAAAAAAAGGGGAAAAAGAAAAATAATAATAATAATATATATACATTCATAACGACACGATTAATAATAATAATAATGGTAACAATAATAATAACGAAAGGGGAAAGAGAGAGAATAAAAGGAAAACAACAACAACAATTCAAGGAACAATCTCCCTCGAAGACCCGGAATGAATTCTTTTTAAATATAATTTTCTTTCCCTTCCCTCCCTTCTCTTTACAATACAAACAGATTAGAAATGGGCTAACCTATAGAACAAAAAAAGTAATAATAATAATAACAATAATTACGCGTAAAGAAAAAATAATTAGTAAAAATAAGAATAATTTATCATCCTCATAAATTCTTGTTAGTTTTAAAACGACAGATTTCCTGAGAATGAGGCACCAAAATACTTTACTTATGGTGATTCTATGGTTCATCGTGAATATGCACGCCGGAAAGGGACTAATCGGATACGACTGCGAAAAAGCCGAAAACGTCCTGACCATATCACTTTTGGAGGTGGGAACATGTGAGGTACCTCAACCAAAGGTCAATATCACACAAACGTATATACAGGTAGTCGAAATTAATCCATTCTCTTATATCAAGGTAATGCAATGTCAAGTCGAAATTTTGCGTGTGATAAAACTTTGCGGTATGTTTTCCCACACTATGGACACAACTAACGGACGATACCAATTTTCCCCGAAAATATCAAGGGTTGCGTGTTTCGACATGCATTCCCATAAGAAAATAAAAATAGGAGAGACAATAATTCACGAACTGAGAATAAACGAAACTATCAGCCAACCGATAACCATTGCTGGATCGATTGAAGCCGACGGTACTTGTAATGGAACCCTTTATTCTGATCTTCATGGCTCTTGGGAGAGAGCTGTAGTACAGGGAAATGCGAAAATCACGTTGCAGGAATATTTTGCCCCATTTAATGTAGAAACAGATGAAGTATTCTCACGGACAGGCATAACTCGCGAATTAACTACGGGCCATTATGAAGACGCACAGGGGGAACAAGTTATTGGCTCCCCCTACCCAAAAACACGTGCGAAAAGGGCGCTGTTAGAATCTTATATGCAGGTGAGGCAGAAAGAATGACCAAGATAAGAAACGACGTATCCCTCCGAGCATATACAGTGACGAGAGGAGACATGGCCCTCACGCTCTCGACCGAAAATCGAGTAGAAAAATGTGGATATATGTTTTTTCAAACGGAGCATCCTAAAATCCTCATAATGGAAAGCTCAGAGACTCTCTGGTTCAGTAGGAATATTTCCAATCCCAGTTCAAAATTAGACTTATTTACGCACATAAATTCACGATTTATCTATCAAAACAAACAGACAAAAGTTCAATTAAGGAAAATTTACACGGAAATCTTGAAAGAACAATGTAAATTGGAAAGACGAATGCTACTAAATATCTTATCCACCGCAAGAAACGACCCTGAGGAATTTGCCTACACGATTATGGGAACTGAGGGTTACACTGGTATAGTAATCGGCGAAGTAATCCATATCCTAAAATGTACACCCGTTGAAGCAAAATTTCGGTATACAAATTTATGTTACCACGCGCTTCCTGTAATTGTTAAAAACCGAGAAGTCTTTCTAGAACCTCGTACGCATATTTTGACCGAAAACTCATGGCCGACGCATTGCAATATGCAATATCCCCCGATGTTTAAAGTAGATAGAGAATGGCGTACCTATGGGTCCATCGACCTGAAAATTCGCACCCCTAGAATTCTCTCGACTCACTCAATAAAAACATGGGAAAACTTGAATAAAAATATCTTAAAAAACGAGGAGATCTTTCATAACTTCCAACACTTAGAATCACCAGCCTCGCGAGATTTTAACTTAAAATCAAGTAAAACCCAAAGCACACTCGAAATTAAGTCGGAAAAATCGATAACGGAAAATACAAACGAATGGGATCTCTAATCAGTACAGAAAAGGGAACAGAGGAATTTTTTTTTCCCTCCCTCTCCCCTCGAAGAAAAGAAAACCGAAGAAGAAGAACGAAAAAGGGGAAATGGGAAAATTTATTTTGTATCCAAGAAAATCGGGAAAAATAATCTCGAACTTTTTATACGAATGAAATAATAGAAAAAACGCAGGGATAAAATTAGAAATAAAATTCTCTTGTAATAGACGGAGTCTCTTCGTGATAAGGTTACAGTTAGATAAAAATTGAATTGAATCATGACTAATTGACAATTTGTTTGTCCTTAAGGTAAACTAAGATATAGCTGCGTGATTACTTCTCCAATAAAAAAAACAAGATGTCTCAATGCGGTTGTGAAGGAGAAATGACACCGCCGAGCGTACTACATCAATACCTGCCATCGGTCCAGAGATACTATGGATTAATACCAATACGGGACAACCATTCAACCCCGTACCAGGAACAACCAAAATTTTTTGCTATTGGAAGGTCAAGTTGTACATTGACATAGCGGAGAAAGATATTGTGCTCTTTGTACCTCCGGAATGGCGAACGATCAAAACACAAAGGTTGAACGAGTGGATGGAAATACTGAGAGAACATCCTTACGAGGATATAATACTTGGAGGAACGAGATACGAATGGATCATCGATATATTGGTACCGGAAGGACAAGATTTTTCAAAAGTACCAATACACGGAAGGGATGGTTGGCCCGAACTAGAAGAACCTGTGCCTTATTGGAACTCTCCTCAACAAAAGTCAGACGGGGAATATTTGCGAATAACGCTGAATCGAAACGCCACCTGGGCTACAATGGGATTAGGAAAGGCGGTGTGTTATTGGCCAATAAATCTACCGAAAACCGCCGATTCCGACGTACAGCGTACAGCATGGGTTCCTCCGGAATGGCGGAAGCTCCACGAAAATATCTTAAAACGATGGATCGAACGATTAGCAACGCATCACTGCGGGCTAATTGGGTTCGGCGGATTATGGTATAAATGGCACACTAATTGCGTCTTCGCCCCCGCAGAACAATCGTTCAATCGCATTGAATTCATTGGACACGGCCGATACCGCGACGTCGAAATCGAACCTCTTGATATCCAAGCGAAAATCATTTCCGATCCAAACGAAACGTCACGAATTAACCATACAAATAGGACAACTTCAATACTAGAGGAGACAGATCTCCTCTTGAGCCTCTCTTTGGTCCGGAATCAACCCTCTCAGGATAAGGACCATGATCCAATCCAAACACCAGGAGAAGAAGAAGAGCAACAAAATTATAAGCAGGACAACAAATCCATCGATGTTGCCGGCACCAACCCAGAAAAAGAATCAATCCAACATAAAGAAGAAGAGGAAATATTGACGAACAACAAAGAGTCTGATGGTATAATCGACGAAGCTGTCGTCGAGACCGCCACAACGCTGGATGAAAGGATAACGGAGTTGATAGAGGCAGTCATCGAAGATTGGGGCACGGAACTAGAATCAACCCAACCCAAAGAAACAATCGAGGAGATCGCACGATGCCTTGCAGAACAGAATACCGATTTCTCAGAAGTGATGGATGAGGACTAAAAAAAAAAAAAAAAAAAAAAAAAAAAAACTTACATAAAAGAAGGGAGAACGAACAATTACGGTAAAAAGAGAACGAACAACTACGATAATCAATATTAGTAAGAAATACCTCTCAGGAAAATAATTAACGACACCGAAAATGGATAATACCAGGTAATCTAAACGAACTTGAATCTTCAATTTTTTTTGGGATAAATCTTTTTTTTTTTATCTACATAAAAATAGGGAAAAGAGTTTGCTTACAAAAAGAAAAGACAACAAAATATTTTGATTTAATGACATAAAATTATTCTAGTAAAACCCTGACTCTATTAATTAAATTGATTGCAGTAGTGAAAATGGGCCGGTTCTGGATCAAGATCCCTACCCCGACATTTACCGACCTTTTTCAACCCGCGATTCGAGGCACTTAGCCGAGACACAAACCACTTAGCCGAGACACAAACCGTTGCGCGTCGTGAGTGGGTGGCTCGCGGGTGGTCAGTGGGTGGTAGGTGGGTGGCTTAGGAGGGGGGGGGGAGGGGGGGATTTTTTCGTCCACACATCCTGCGTGTATATGCGTGTGCATGTGTGTGTGTGTGTGTGTGAGTAGTAAGGTACAGGGATAGGGAGACCGGGTCCTTCCCCCACCCCTCTCCCTCTGGCCCCACCCCCTCCCTGCCAGGCCCCACCCCCCACCACTTTGGGCCCCATGGTCGTCTGTGATTGGCCCCCCACCCCTTAGCCACGCCCCCTACCCCCACCATCTGGAAATTTTTCGAGCGCTGATTGCTCCCTATACTGGTCACCCACCCCCACCAGAGTGGCGCAGACGGATTGGGGGTGGTACCCCACCAAAATTCCCCGAGCGCTGATTGGTCCCTATACTGGTCACCCCGCCCCCTTAAAATTTCCTGAGCGCTGATTGGTCCCTATACTGGTCAACCCGCCCCCTCGAAATTTCCCGAGCGCTGATTGGGCCCCGTACTGGCTGCCTCACCCCCTGAGAATTTCTCGAGCTGTGATTGGTCCCTATACTGGTCGACCCGCACCCTCAAAATTTCCCGAGCGCTGATTGGTCCCCGTACTGGTCGCCTCACCGCCTCAGAATTTCCCGAGCAGTGATTGGTCCCCGTACTGGTCACTTGTCCGGTATAGCGCACTATATGGGGCCTCACACCCTCGCAAATTTCCCGAGCGCTGATTGATCCCTACACTGGGCCACCACCCTCGCCAGAAGCGGCGTGCAAGCACGTGCCTTGGCAGCCACGTGACTAGAGTTTCCTCGGATATCTTACAGTCGGTAAAACGGTTCTTTTTTATTGTCGGTCGGTAAATACCGTATATCGGTAAGTTATCTTCTTAACCGTATTTTATAGGAGAAAGGTTATGTGTAATAGACGATACAGGTTAATTTCGTTTAAACGTTTATATTCATTTATTCATAATTACCCGTAGACATGTTGAAACAGAGTACATGGTGAGTATGTGTAATTTATACAAAAGCGACAGTGTTTTATATTTTAACTTGTCATCTCTTTAAGTTTTATACCAGACCTTTTGAACTCGCTTTTTATAAATGGACCACATAATACAGTTACCTCCAAAAATCTAATTCCGAAGTAATTTTCTGCGCACGAAGAATCCATCCGAACTCTTACAGTCTCTTTTATCGATATATGATTATTTTTTATAAGCTCTTCGACGCACGCTTCATCGATATTTTTATGTTTCTCGTATGACGATACATGGACAAACAATTTAGAACATAGAAGCTCTGTTGATAAAAACGGTGCATGATTGTACGTTACGGAGGAAAAAGAAAACCCGCTCATAGTGCTGGAAACGCAGTCGCAATAGCAATAGCAATAGCAACGTGGGAAAACGAAGATCGAAAGGCGAAATCAGACATGATTTTATAAATAAATTCAAGCGAATTGATGCAGATAAAAATTTGCGTTACATCAAATGAGGTATGGGTTAAATACTACCAAAAAGATTAACGTTGCATCGGATGGACGATAACGATGAATTTAGAAATCATCTTCGAAAATTTTTCGACACATTAGATAAACTGAACTAAGTGTCTATGGGCATCAATCCAGATTTATTAAGAATTATATTATTATATAGTCTTCCTTTGCGTTTTAAGCATTTTCGTCGCGCAATCGAGTGGCGCAGTAAATTTCTGACTCCATAAGAGACAAAAAATCGTTGAAAAGGCAGATGCTCGAAAAACGGTACATACATCATTTCATCGGAAGCAATGATTGCGAACGAAAATTTTATCAAAAAATGAAATAGAAATTCGACGAGCGTTAGAACAGACATGAAACAAAAGGAGCCGTTTAAATTCAAGTGCCATCGATGTGGAAAGAAAGGTCACATAAGTAAATTGCAACAACGCGAATACAGCGGAAAGCTTTTTAGTTTTTACGCAAAATAAAAAACTTCTCAGCAAGCTTTCGAAGCGAAATCGAAAAGTCTTGACGAAGACTGATATCTTGATAGCTCATGCACTTCGCATTTATGTAAAGATGAAGAAAATTCAATTACGATTACTGAAACGAAAAATCAAAAATTGAATCTCGCTAATAATTCTTCGACAGATATAAAATTTCGAGAAACTGTTACGATTGCAAGCAAATTTTAAAAAAAATCCACGAATCTGAAGTTGCACGATGCTCTCTATTTACCAGATTTACAAACGAATTTATTATTAGTAAGATAACTGATCATGGATACGACGTGATTTTCAAAAAAAAACCAAGCCTCTGTTGTCAACAAAGGCGGAAATAAGATTTCGCAGGTGGGCAGAACTGGTGAAAGAAAAGGATGCCGTTGATAACTTGGTGACAGAATCGCCGTACGAAGCAACCGATAATTTGCATTGCCGGATGGGACATATGAATATGCATGATCTCGTAAGCGGACATAAAACTGGAGCGGTTCTAGGAATGAAGCTGGGTGAAGCAAAAGAAAATTTAAATTGCGATATTTATTTTCGCGGAAAGATGATAAGATTTTTATGCGTCATGAAGAACATTTCCGAAGAAAACGGAAGGAAGTTCCAAACTTTTTAAAAATCGTACATTCGGACATTTGTGGACTAATGAGAGTCGCGTCGAATGGAAATGCGCGATACTTCATCATTTTCATAAATGACTAATCGAAATGGTGCGAAGTGCGAATGATTAAAACGAAAGATGGAATTTTGTAATCTTCTTAAAGAATATAATGCGATCGCGGTAATGCAAACGGAAAAGAAAATCAAACTCTAGAAAACCAACGACGGTAAGGAATACATGAGCAAAAATACGGAAGATCTCTTAAGAGAAAATGGAATTCGAAGACCCTTAACTGTAAATTACTTTAATTCCTGAGTCGTAGCCTTAATTCGGGAGTCAGGCAACGAAAAACTTGACGCTCGATCAAAAGAAGGAATTTTCGTTGGTTATTCGGAGACATCAAAAGCATACAGAGTACGGATAACGGAAGAATAAAAAATCGTTATTACGCTAGATGGAAATTCAAGTTCAAAGAACTTGAACGACGAAACTCAAGACGAGTTCAAAGAAAATTCGTTTAAAAGAAATAATGACGAGTCCATTATTCTTGAAAAACACAAGGAATCTCGAAAGTTAGAGAAATCGAATTCTCATTGAAAGGAATTGAGAATAATTCGCTTGAAGCGCCGCTGAATCAAATCGGAGAATACAACAATGAAAATATCGAAAATAACAACGGAGATTTTGAAGAAGAAGAAGAAAGCAGAGAAGAAGACTGCCAGGAATACGAAACGAGAGAAGCACCGAGACGAGGTCAAGGAAGACCAAATAAAATAATGACTGGATTAAGAGGGAGGCCGCGAAAGGAGTATCAAATGGTTAATGCAATAAAAGAAAACCCAAACGTAAAGACGGGTACCGAATGTGTTTTTTGTATTGCAGAAACCTCAATTTGCAAAGTTGTCAACAGTGCCGATTCAGGTGAATGGTTCCGAGTTATCGCAGCGGACTAAAATCAATTATGAAAAATGATACGTAGAACGTAGTCGATCCGCCAAAAAATCAGGAAGTCGTTGGAAGTCACGTGATTCTGTGAAATAAATATAATTCAGATCGAACGTTAGAGAAAAAGGTGAGGATTGTTGCAAAAGGATTTTCTCAACATTCCGAAATCGATTTTATCAAAACTTTCGCACCGGTGACTGGACTCTGCTTGATTCGAATAATGACGGCTTTACTTGTCAAGTTCGACATGAACATTCAACAATTCGATGTCACAATAGCTCATGTAAACGGTATGTTAGAGGAAAATATTTACATGGAAGTTCCTGAAAGCCCTAACAAAATTTCGGAAGAGATTATTCGTACTGGAAAGTCGTCCAGCAGAATCGGCAATGCCGCACGAGTTATGTTAAAAGAACTAGAAGTAGGCAACGGTTTGTCTTCTCCAGAAGGCATTTTATGACCACATTAAGCAGATCGTTGATGGCACGTACGATTGGCAGAAAAAGTAAAGAAATTCAAATTGATTCAATCAAACGAGAATCCTTGCGTCTTCTATCAACAATCCAAAAACGAAATACTCATAATGACGGAATATGTTGATTACATTTTGGACACACCACGGAATCAAAACATGATTAAGGAACTTACAAATTATTTGTCAAAAAGTTTCGAGATGAAACATGTTGACAATATAAAATACTGTCTTGGTATAGAATTTTTACGAAACAATAACGGAGCAGCGATGCATAAACGAGGATACATAAAAGGTATACTCGATCGATATAAGATCAATGAATCTTGAATTTCGACAAGCCCCGATGGATCTCTGAACAAAACTACAAAAGAACGAAGATTCGACAAATCAAAAGATATGCAAACAGCGGTACAGAGAATCGATTAGGTTTCTAATGTATCATGCCGTATGTACTAGACCAGATATAGCTTACGCTGTAATTTATTCAAGTCAATTCAATTTATGGTACGACGAAACTGTTTGGACTGCGGCGAATCAAGTGTTGCGATCTTTACGAGAAACGTCGAATCTTGGCCTAATGTTGAAGAAAACTAAAAAAATCTTTTGAAGGGTACGTCGATAAAGATTGGGGGAATCGTATCATAGATAGAAGATCATACACCGAGCTTACATTTATCCTCGGGGAATGTCTCGTTACTTGGGAATCACGAAAATAACTGACTGTCGCGTTATCCTCGACGGAAGGAGAATAAATGGTTCTTAATGAAGCTGCAAAGGACGCCATGTAGATCTTCAGAGATTATTGAAAGTAAATGGATACAATAGAATGACGAAATTAAAACTTTTTAGCGACAATTGTAGTGCACGGAAACACGCAAAGAATTCAATTTTCCACAATCGTACTAAACATATTGAAATCCATCATTATTTTGTCCGGGAAGTAATCGAGATTTCGAAGTGGAATATATTGCAGCAAACGATACGGCTGCTGATGTGCTCACTGAAGGACTTCTGGGCCCGTAATATTGCAAATGTCTCGATATTCCTGGAATAAATAACGTTTAGTTCTCAAAATTAATTTTCGTCATCATCTCGAAAGGGGGTATTGGATAGAACTCATTTGTTAATTGATCGAGATCGTGTTTTGTTATTTTAGCTACCTCATCTATTACTCTGAAATAAAGCGTCGATCTGTCAACACGTCTTACGATATCTTATGGAATCAAATATCCAAACATTCATTATTAAATGCAGGGATATTAAAACCAATATTTTGTCATCTCTTTGAGTTCTATAATAGATCTTTTCAGTTCATTTGTGATAAATCGAACGGATAAGAATGTTACCTCCAAAAATACAATTCCGAAGTAATTATCCGTGAAAGAAGAGTACCCAAACTTTTGCAGTCTCTTTTATCGATCTATGATTATTTTTATAAGATCTTTTACGCATGCTTCATCGATATTTTCATACTTCTCGTTTGAATGCCCGCAAAGTCCGAAACATTTCAAAAATGCAACTATTTGCAACTCCCGTCTTTCAGAAATTACAAATGAACATCGAATAACAGATGCATAGCTTACGCAAGATCTATATAAAATTTAAAATTTTACAAATTATGTATGATTTTGATTCAACTTATACGATGGGCTTTACACTCTTTTAATTTATCGGCGTTTCATGCACAAAAGATTTTTTAAATTTTTCAAACGATTAATATGGATCTGTGACCTGCAACAATTGTATTGTATAGTGTAAAAAATATGTTCTTCACGATGAAATTTATTCCAACGCAATTGACCCTCCGGAGGGTCATCGTTTCAGACATTCCTTGTGAAGTCTTGACAAATCGTCTTTTTTCCGAATGCGTTTTACGATCAAAGGTGTTTTTTTTCATTAAACAATTTGATTTTACAATAAAAATATCTCATTTGTGTAATAATATCGTTACGGGGTATAATAGAAGGGCATTACTAAACTTGGGTTTGAATAAACCAACATTGACGGTACATAATCTCTTCTCGTCTATCGCTGATACATGCACATGAGTACTTTGACAATTTTTCTGGCGATTGATGAAAATCTGTGACTACCAACATTGTGTTTTCTACTATGAAAAAATGTGCTCGCCACAATGAAATTTATTCCAATGCGAGTGACCCTGCGGAGGACTTTCATTCCGGGCATTCTTTGCGAGGTCTCGACACATCGTTTTTCATAATAATGTGTTTCGTATGTACAAAAGTGTTTTTGTTGAAAGAATGTGATCTTTCAATAAAAAAACATGTCTTTTGTATGATAATATAGTTTCGGTTGACCCTGTGGAGGATCTTCGTTTCGGGCATTCTTTGCGAGGCCGCGCAACATGTCTTGTGCACGCGAGATTTTTTGGCACCGCTTGTAACTGTCAATAAGAACCAGTGCCCTGCAACGGATGTGTTTTCTTTGGTGAAAAAAGTGCTCTTTACGATGAAATTTATTTCAACGCAATTGACCCTGCGGAGGACCTTCGTTTTGGGCATTCTTTGCGAGACGGCCCAAGATGTTTCATGTACAAGACTTCTTTGGCAATTTTTCTACCTATCAATAAGAATGAGTGACCTGCAACAACTGTGTTTTCTTGTGTGAAAAATGTCTTCATTATGATGAAATTTATTCCAACGCGATCGAACTTGCGGAGGGGCTTCGGTTCAGGCTCTCTATGCGAGGCCGCACAAGATATTTCATGCACACTAGTCTTTGGCAATTCTTCTACCTATTAATAAGGACCAATGACCTGCCATGATTGTTTTTCTTTTGTAAAAAAAATGTGCTCTTTACGATTAAATTTGTTCCAATGCAATTGACCCTACTGAGTGCCTTAGTCTCCAACTTTCTTTGCGAGGTCTCGGCAAATCATCTTCTTTCCAAATGCATTTTTTCGTGCGAAGGTTTTTCTTCATGAAAACACGTAACTTTTGAATTTGAATAATAAACATAACTCTTGTATAATAATATTGTTTTAGGTTTCAATAGATTCGAGGTACTAAATTCCGGTTTGAAAAAACCAACATTGACGAAAAGAGCGAACCGTCAATGTTGGATTTTCGAACCGGAATTTGGTACCTCGAATCTATTGAAACCTAAAAACAATATTATTATACAAGAGTTATGTTTATTATTTAAATTCAAAAGTTACGTGTTTTCATGAAGAAAAACCTTCGCACGAAAAAATGCATTTGGAAAGAAGATGATTTGCCGAGACCTCGCAAAGAAAGTTGGAGACTAAGGCCCTCAGTAGGGTCAATTGCATTGGAACAAATTTAATCGTAAAGAGCACATTTTTTTTACAAAAGAAAAACAATCATGGCAGGTCATTGGTCCTTATTAATAGGTAGAAGAATTGCCAAAGACTAGTGTGCATGAAATATCTTGTGCGGCCTCGCATAGAGAGCCTGAACCGAAGCCCCTCCGCAAGTTCGATCGCGTTGGAATAAATTTCATCATAATGAAGACATTTTTCACACAAGAAAACACAGTTGTTGCAGGTCACTCATTCTTATTGATAGGTAGAAAAATTGCCAAAGAAGTCTTGTACATGAAACATCTTGGGCCGTCTCGCAAAGAATGCCCAAAACGAAGGTCCTCCGCAGGGTCAATTGCGTTGAAATAAATTTCATCGTAAAGAGCACTTTTTTCACCAAAGAAAACACATCCGTTGCAGGGCACTGGTTCTTATTGACAGTTACAAGCGGTGCCAAAAAATCTCGCGTGCACAAGACATGTTGCGCGGCCTCGCAAAGAATGCCCGAAACGAAGATCCTCCACAGGGTCAACCGAAACTATATTATCATACAAAAGACATGTTTTTTTATTGAAAGATCACATTCTTTCAACAAAAACACTTTTGTACATACGAAACACATTATTATGAAAAACGATGTGTCGAGACCTCGCAAAGAATGCCCGGAATGAAAGTCCTCCGCAGGGTCACTCGCATTGGAATAAATTTCATTGTGGCGAGCACATTTTTTCATAGTAGAAAACACAATGTTGGTAGTCACAGATTTTCATCAATCGCCAGAAAAATTGTCAAAGTACTCATGTGCATGTATCAGCGATAGACGAAAAGAGATTATGTACCGTCAATGTTGGTTTATTCAAACCCAAGTTTAGTAATGCCCTTCTATTATACCCCGTAACGATATTATTACACAAATGAGATATTTTTATTGTAAAATCAAATTGTTTAATGAAAAAAAACACCTTTGATCGTAAAACGCATTCGGAAAAAAGACGATTTGTCAAGACTTCACAAGGAATGTCTGAAACGATGACCCTCCGGAGGGTCAATTGCGTTGGAATAAATTTCATCGTGAAGAACATATTTTTTACACTATACAATACAATTGTTGCAGGTCACAGATCCATATTAATCGTTTGAAAAATTTAAAAAATCTTTTGTGCATGAAACGCCGATAAATTAAAAGAGTGTAAAGCCCATCGTATAAGTTGAATCAAAATCATACATAATTTGTAAAATTTTAAATTTTATATAGATCTTGCGTAAGCTATGCATCTGTTATTCGATGTTCATTTGTAATTTCTGAAAGACGGGAGTTGCAAATAGTTGCATTTTTGAAATGTTTCGGACTTTGCGGGCATTCAAACGAGAAGTATGAAAATATTGATGAAGCATGCGTAAAAGATCTTATAAAAATAATCATAGATCGATAAAAGAGACTGCAAAAGTTTGGGTACTCTTCTTTCACGGATAATTACTTCGGAATTGTATTTTTGGAGGTAACATTCTTATCCGTTCGATTTATCACAAATGAACTGAAAAGATCTATTATAGAACTCAAAGAGATGACAAAATATTGGTTTTAATATCCCTGCATTTAATAATGAATGTTTGGATATTTGATTCCATAAGATATCGTAAGACGTGTTGACAGATCGACGCTTTATTTCAGAGTAATAGATGAGGTAGCTAAAATAACAAAACACGATCTCAATCAATTAACAAATGAGTTCTATCCAATACCCCCTTTCGAGATGATGACGAAAATTAATTTTGAGAACTAAACGTTATTTATTCCAGGAATATCGAGACATTTGCAATATTACGGGCCCAGAAGTCCTTCAGTGAGCACATCAGCAGCCGTATCGTTTGCTGCAATATATTCCACTTCGAAATCTCGATTACTTCCCGGACAAAATAATGATGGATTTCAATATGTTTAGTACGATTGTGGAAAATTGAATTCTTTGCGTGTTTTCGTGCACTACAATTGTCGCTAAAAAGTTTTAATTTCGTCATTTTATTGTATCCATATACTTTCAATAATCTCTGAAGATCTACATGGCGTCCTTTGCAGCTTCATTAAGAACCATTTATTCTCCTTCCGTCGAGGATAACGCGACAGTCAGTTATTTTCGTGATTCCCAAGTAACGAGACATTCCCCGAGGATAAATGTAAGCTCGGTGTATGATCTTCTATCTATGATACGATTCCCCCAATCTTTATCGACGTACCCTTCAAAAGATTTTTTTAGTTTTCTTCAACATTAGGCCAAGATTCGACGTTTCTCGTAAAGATCGCAACACTTGATTCGCCGCAGTCCAAACAGTTTCGTCGTACCATAAATTGAATTGACTTGAATAAATTACAGCGTAAGCTATATCTGGTCTAGTACATACGGCATGATACATTAGAAACCTAATCGATTCTCTGTACCGCTGTTTGCATATCTTTTGATTTGTCGAATCTTCGTTCTTTTGTAGTTTTGTTCAGAGATCCATCGGGGCTTGTCGAAATTCAAGATTCATTGATCTTATATCGATCGAGTATACCTTTTATGTATCCTCGTTTATGCATCGCTGCTCCGTTATTGTTTCGTAAAAATTCTATACCAAGACAGTATTTTATATTGTCAACATGTTTCATCTCGAAACTTTTTGACAAATAATTTGTAATTTCCTTAATCATGTTTTGATTCCGTGGTGTGTCCAAAATGTAATCAACATATTCCGTCATTATGAGTATTTCGTTTTTGGATTGTTGATAGAAGACGCAAGGATTCTCGTTTGATTGAATCAATTTGAATTTCTTTACTTTTTCTGCCAATCGTACGTGCCATCAACGATCTGCTTAATGTGGTCATAAAATGCCTTCTGGAGAAGACAAACCGTTGCCTACTTCTAGTTCTTTTAACATAACTCGTGCGGCATTGCCGATTCTGCTGGACGACTTTCCAGTACGAATAATCTCTTCCAAAATTTTGTTAGGGCTTTCAGGAACTTCCATGTAAATATTTTCCTCTAACATACCGTTTACATGAGCTATTGTGACATCGAATTGTTGAATGTTCATGTCGAACTTGACAAGTAAAGCCGTCATTATTCGAATCAAGCATAGTCCAGTCACCGGTGCGAAAGTTTTGATAAAATCGATTTCGGAATGTTGAGAAAATCCTTTTGCAACAATCCTCACCTTTTTCTCTAACGTTCGATCTGAATTATATTTATTTCACAGAATCACGTGACTTCCAACGACTTCCTGATTTTTTGGTGGATCGACTACGTTCTACGTATCATTTTTCATAATTGATTTTAGTCCGCTGCGATAACTCGGAACCATTCACCTGAATCGGCACTGTTGACAACTTTGCAAATTGAGGTTTCTGCAATACAAAAAACACATTCGGTACCCGTCTTTACGTTTGGGTTTTCTTTTATTGCATTAACCATTTGATACTCCTTTCGCGGCCTCCCTCTTAATCCAGTCATTATTTTATTTGGTCTTCCTTGACCTCGTCTCGGTGCTTCTCTCGTTTCGTATTCCTGGCAGTCTTCTTCTCTGCTTTCTTCTTCTTCTTCAAAATCTCCGTTGTTATTTTCGATATTTTCATTGTTGTATTCTCCGATTTGATTCAGCGGCGCTTCAAGCGAATTATTCTCAATTCCTTTCAATGAGAATTCGATTTCTCTAACTTTCGAGATTCCTTGTGTTTTTCAAGAATAATGGACTCGTCATTACTTCTTTTAAACGAATTTTCTTTGAACTCGTCTTGAGTTTCGTCGTTCAAGTTCTTTGAACTTGAATTTCCATCTAGCGTAATAACGATTTTTTATTCTTCCGTTATCCGTACTCTGTATGCTTTTGATGTCTCCGAATAACCAACGAAAATTCCTTCTTTTGATCGAGCGTCAAGTTTTTCGTTGCCTGACTCCCGAATTAAGGCTACGACTCAGGAATTAAAGTAATTTACAGTTAAGGGTCTTCGAATTCCATTTTCTCTTAAGAGATCTTCCGTATTTTTGCTCATGTATTCCTTACCGTCGTTGGTTTCCTAGAGTTTGATTTTCTTTTCCGTTTGCATTACCGCGATCGCATTATATTCTTTAAGAAGATTACAAAATTCCATCTTTCGTTTTAATCATTCGCACTTCGCACCATTTCGATTAGTCATTTATGAAAATGATGAAGTATCGCGCATTTCCATTCGACGCGACTCTCATTAGTCCACAAATGTCCGAATGTACGATTTTTAAAAAGTTTGGAACTTCCTTCCGTTTTCTTCGGAAATGTTCTTCATGACGCATAAAAATCTTATCATCTTTCCGCGAAAATAAATATCGCAATTTAAATTTTCTTTTGCTTCACCCAGCTTCATTCCTAGAACCGCTCCAGTTTTATGTCCGCTTACGAGATCATGCATATTCATATGTCCCATCCGGCAATGCAAATTATCGGTTGCTTCGTACGGCGATTCTGTCACCAAGTTATCAACGGCATCCTTTTCTTTCACCAGTTCTGCCCACCTGCGAAATCTTATTTCCGCCTTTGTTGACAACAGAGGCTTGGTTTTTTTTTGAAAATCACGTCGTATCCATGATCAGTTATCTTACTAATAATAAATTCGTTTGTAAATCTGGTAAATAGAGAGCATCGTGCAACTTCAGATTCGTGGATTTTTTTTAAAATTTGCTTGCAATCGTAACAGTTTCTCGAAATTTTATATCTGTCGAAGAATTATTAGCGAGATTCAATTTTTGATTTTTCGTTTCAGTAATCGTAATTGAATTTTCTTCATCTTTACATAAATGCGAAGTGCATGAGCTATCAAGATATCAGTCTTCGTCAAGACTTTTCGATTTCGCTTCGAAAGCTTGCTGAGAAGTTTTTTATTTTGCGTAAAAACTAAAAAGCTTTCCGCTGTATTCGCGTTGTTGCAATTTACTTATGTGACCTTTCTTTCCACATCGATGGCACTTGAATTTAAACGGCTCCTTTTGTTTCATGTCTGTTCTAACGCTCGTCGAATTTCTATTTCATTTTTTGATAAAATTTTCGTTCGCAATCATTGCTTCCGATGAAATGATGTATGTACCGTTTTTCGAGCATCTGCCTTTTCAACGATTTTTTGTCTCTTATGGAGTCAGAAATTTACTGCGCCACTCGATTGCGCGACGAAAATGCTTAAAACGCAAAGGAAGACTATATAATAATATAATTCTTAATAAATCTGGATTGATGCCCATAGACACTTAGTTCAGTTTATCTAATGTGTCGAAAAATTTTCGAAGATGATTTCTAAATTCATCGTTATCGTCCATCCGATGCAACGTTAATCTTTTTGGTAGTATTTAACCCATACCTCATTTGATGTAACGCAAATTTTTATCTGCATCAATTCGCTTGAATTTATTTATAAAATCATGTCTGATTTCGCCTTTCGATCTTCGTTTTCCCACGTTGCTATTGCTATTGCTATTGCGACTGCGTTTCCAGCACTATGAGCGGGTTTTCTTTTTCCTCCGTAACGTACAATCATGCACCGTTTTTATCAACAGAGCTTCTATGTTCTAAATTGTTTGTCCATGTATCGTCATACGAGAAACATAAAAATATCGATGAAGCGTGCGTCGAAGAGCTTATAAAAAATAATCATATATCGATAAAAGAGACTGTAAGAGTTCGGATGGATTCTTCGTGCGCAGAAAATTACTTCGGAATTAGATTTTTGGAGGTAACTGTATTATGTGGTCCATTTATAAAAAGCGAGTTCAAAAGGTCTGGTATAAAACTTAAAGAGATGACAAGTTAAAATATAAAACACTGTCGCTTTTGTATAAATTACACATACTCACCATGTACTCTGTTTCAACATGTCTACGGGTAATTATGAATAAATGAATATAAACGTTTAAACGAAATTAACCTGTATCGTCTATTACACATAACCTTTCTCCTATAAAATACGGTTAAGAAGATAACTTACCGATATACGGTATTTACCGACCGACAATAAAAAAGAACCGTTTTACCGACTGTAAGATATCCGAGGAAACTCTAGTCACGTGGCTGCCAAGGCACGTGCTTGCACGCCGCTTCTGGCGAGGGTGGTGGCCCAGTGTAGGGATCAATCAGCGCTCGGGCAATTTGCGAGGGTGTGAGGCCCCATATAGTGCGCTATACCGGACAAGTGACCAGTACGGGGACCAATCACTGCTCGGGAAAATCTGAGGGGGTGAGGCGACCAGTACGGGGACCAATCAGCGCTCGGGAAATTTTAAGGGGGCGGGGTGACCAGTATAGGGACCAATCAGCGCTCGGGGAATTTTGGTGGGGTACCACCCCCAATCCGTCTGCGCCACTCTGGTGGGGGTGGGTGACTAGTATAGGGAGCAATCAGCGCTCGAAAAATTTCCAGATTGTGGGGGTAGGGGGCGTGGCTAAGGGGTGGGGGGCCAATCACAGACGACCATGAGGCCCAAAGTGGTTGGGGGTTGGGCCTGGCAGGGAGGGGGTGGGGCCAGAGGGAGAGGGGTGGGGGAAGGACCCGGTCTCCCTATCCCTGTACCTTACTACTTGTGTGTGTGTGTGTGTGTGTGTGTTTCGCACAGAGGGTGGTGGGTGGGCAGGTGCATCGCGGGTGGCAGGTAGAAGGGGGGGGGGATTTAAGATTTTTTCGTCCGCATGTCTTGCGTGTACGTGCGTGCATACGTGCGTGCGTGCGTGCGTGGGGGGGATTGTTGATGCCCGAGAAGAAAGCATTAGGCGTCGTCGCTGGCGTTGACTCGTGCTCTCTCTCTCTCTCTCTCTCGCCCGCGCACTCTTTGTCGCCTGCGCTCTCACGCGCCGAGTGTCAAGTATCAAATTTACGATGTATACAACTCTGTATCCAAACATGATCCAAATTTTTTCGTCGCGACGCATGCGGATATTATCAACACATAGCTGCATAGACGATCGTCGCAATTCACAATTAAAAATATTTTAGTCGATTCGCCGCCCATTGCAATGGTTGATCCGCTTACCGGTAAAATGGACATGAGCGTGCGAGTGTGTTACCCCGCAAAAGCAGCGTGGGAATTGACACATAGTGACTTGAAATATATGTCGAAAGAGGTCATTTTAATGTTTTATTCGCGAAATATTTATTGGCTGTGGGATCGTTTACCGCAGCATCTACGCGAGGATAGAGAAATAATCTCATGTCTACCGTGCGTAAAACATTGGAATACGCTTGATATGCTGGAAACTCGCATAGATGGTCCCACACCACCACGACGAGATTGCGTTAAATGTTGTTGGGAGGCGAAAGAGAAGGAGGAGGAGGAAAAGGCGAAGAAAGCGAAAACTGAAGAGGACAAAGAGGAGCGTTGAGTTTTTCGTCGTCCGTTGCAGAGGGAGTTCGTGGAATTTCTGTCGGCATGCCTTTTGATATTTTGAGATAAACAATTGGGGTGACAGAGTGATCAGGCTGAGACGTGAATTTCATCGAGAATCATATCGGCCAATTCTCATTTTTATTGAGAAGAAATTTCAGTCAATCCTCTGCCGTCATTGTGTGTGTGTGTGTGTGTGTGTGTGTCGCTTGCTGTTAAAATGGATTCAAGTGAGCGAGTGTATTATCCTCCGAAAGATGCGCGGGAATTGACACATAGTGACTTAAAATATGCGTCAAAAGAGATGATTTTAATATTGTATCCACGATTGATTCACTGGCTGTGGGATCGTTTACCCGAGCATTTACGCGAAGATGAGGAAATGATGTCATATCTACCGTGCGTAAAACATTGGGATGAGTTTCATTCGGAAGAAATTAAGGCGCCCTTACGACGAAATTGCGCGGGCTGTCGTCGGAAGGCGAAAGAGGAAACGGCGGAGAAGGGGAGAGCTGAAGAGAGCGACAAAAGAGTGTATCCTCGGAAAAAGGTGTGGGAATTGACACCTAGTGACTTAAAATATATGCCAAAACAGATCATTTTGGTATTGTATCCGCAAGATATTAATTCGCTGTGGGATCGTTTACCCGAGCATCTACGCGAAGATGAGGAAATTATCTCATATTCACGGTGCGAAAAACATTGGTATACGGTTGGACCAACGGGAGATTGCATAGATGGCCCCCCACCCCTACGACGAGATTGCATTCAATGTTGTCGGGAGGCGAAAGAGAAGGAGGAGGAGGAGGAGGAGGAGGAGGAAAAGACGGAGAAAGCCGAAACTAGAGAGAGTATCGAGGACAAAGAAAAGCGTTGATTTTACGTAGCCCGTTGCGTGGGAGGGGGGGATAATTTGGTGGTGGACGAAATGTGCATGTCGAATCAAGCTTCATCATAGTCAGCGGTCAAATGTCATCTCAACGTCGTGAACTCAAGACGCGCCTAGAGTTGCTGATAAAAGAAAGTGATCAAGTTAAAAAAGTCATTCGAACGCGATCTGATATGAAATTTATCACATCATCGTTGCGGAATACTTACATCAATCGAAATGGATTTCACGAAAATCAACAAAGTGGCAAAAATGGGAGAATTTCTGCCGATAAAAAAGTTGACGGAGTTAATTCAACAATCAGATTATCAAATATCTGACATCAGAGTCGCGGAGACTAAATTTGGCAAGAGAATCGTCGTGGATGTCAGCGACGAGTTTTCCGTCTTCCTTCCGGCTAGGCTTGCGAAAGCCTTTGACGATGACCGCGACGCATTGACGAAAATGATGGATGCCGCTCACAATGGCCAATTGTACATGAACTACTTTGGTGGAAAGTACAACAGCATTGAATTCAAACAAATGTGAGGGAAAATTATGGACCATGTCATGCGACTTTATCCAACGGAATCATCTCATCATCATCATACATTTGAGAATATCGCTGCTGGAACATCATCATCATCATCATCACGACATCAGAGAAGCCCGCATTATCTAAAAGAAAAAAAACGACGATTTTCGCGTTGTTATGGGGGGAAAGTGAATTCTCGAACAATATACGTGAAAAACATAACAAGAACTTGAAAGTGTGAAAAAAAAATTATTTTGAGTTTAATAAAAATAATAATAATAATAATAATCTACATTCTTCGTTAGAGCTAGCTATTAAGGAAAATTGTATGTATCGATTTTTTCCACGCTTCGAATAATAATAAAACAAAGAAGACATGCTTTATCGACGAAATAAAAGTTTTTCTTTATTTAAAAAATTCCTCGTTCGTACAAGGCCTCGTATACATTTAACCATTTTTTCAGCGATTTCACATTTGCATTAGCACAATTGTACTTTGAGTCGAACGAGTGCAGCGAGCAGCTCGTATTTGGTGGAATTTTCGGTAATTGTTGCAGCGATGGACAGTCCAAGGTCTCCATGTCGATAATCTTCATCGAGGGATCGATCACTTTCGACAGCCATATTGATTTTTCCAGTCCTTTGACGTAAATTATGCGAGCACCTTCCAAGCTCGCTCGAATCTTTTTCACAGCTGCACTGTACGATATTTCGCCTGAATTCCATTTCAGCCCATGATAATTTCGTTCTAGCCATGCGTTAATCGCCTTGTACTTTGCCGGTAGAGATGTCCACGGTGTCGCGGGTTTGATGTGGAGAGTCAAGGGCTCCACGTTGCGATTGACGGCAATTATTGATATTTCCTTCAGTACAAACTCATTGATGGGTCTTTTGAAGCCTTGTAGATCTACGATAAAGTCCATCTCGGTAACGACTAACCCGCGTTCGTGCTCTGAATATGATTTTATAGTAATTTTTTCACGCCACCGCTCAGCAGACTATACTCGACTATACGATCATGTATGATCAAACAATATGCTGATGTTTGCGGGGGAAAATTAGCTCTTGCTTCAAATTCAAGGCGCACATCGACAGGTCCCGACTTGAGTGAATCGTTCTGTTTCGAACAATCAATGACGATGAGAGGCGCGTAATTGAGAAATTCAGTCTTTTCGAGCCATGGTTCCGCCTCTTTGCCATAATATGCGTTCTGAAAGTTTGCATACATTTCGTAGAGCATGGCATACTGATTTTGTCCTATATTTAGATTCAAATTTCCGTACGGATAACATTGCGAATTTAAATATAGCTTAATGTCGGCAATATTACAATGATCGAAATTGCTCGCATTCTTCTTCACACGATTTTTTCGATCGGTCTGAAAGGCGAGAATGACATAACGAGGTTTTTCAAGCTGAGTGGATGTTTTGACAGTCCACACGTGCTTTGACGTAGCCGGAAGCATTGGATAATCATACAATTCCCACGTGCGAAAACTCATGGAGATTGGCGCGTCTTTGGCAATAAACTTTAAAAGTTGTATTCGCCGTTGATCGGAAATTGTCACGTATGGTATGAGCCATTCAACTTTTTGCAACACCAGCTTATAATCTTCCGCAGGCGGTCGATTAACTGCATTATCTTCCACATCCGTTTGAATAACTGCATTATCATCGCTCTTGGATCGTGAGAGAATTAATTCGTGCTTGGCATTGACGAGAATTTTTTGATAATCTTCGGCAAAACCGAGCAGCATGCTCAGCGGTATGCATATATCGAAAAAGCCCGCGGCATCGGTTATTTGTTTCGTATCATCCACGTCGAGCCAGCCCGTATTTTCAAGCATGGAAATTTTACCAGCGCCCAACGACGCGTAACCCTTCATCAGACTCGTGAGCCCAACATTTTTATTTCGATCGATTTCTATGGCATTGAGTTCATAACGTATCTCCTCAAACAAATGGCAAATTGCATTATTGACGAGTTTAGTGGTGGTGCATGGAGCATCATTGGGTTTACTCAATTTCCCGCATATATGAAGAGAACTTTTGCTCGGTAGTAGACAGAGATCTTGATGCTGAACGGCAATACGTATTTCATCGCTGTTGTTGAACGTCGATGAGGCGTATGGCTGGTGAGCATGAATCTCCGAGTGTACGATAGATTCGTCAAAGATAATTGGTGTGTGAATATTCACTATTGCTTCCGCCATCTTGCACAACAAATGCAAAGCACACAGAAAAAGTAATGTTTCACAGTCCTTTGCCACGAACGTGAAGGCCGAGACTCTTCAACAGTTGCACGTTTTGAGGTGTTAGTCCTCTGAATGTAGTTCGACGACTGATTGCCTTTACCCATGGTACCCTATTATTATTCACAGTTGACGTTGTTGTTGTTCTATTAAAGACTATACCCATTATCCGGATTTGATGTGCAATCGTATGGTTATAACCTCACCACGAAAATTGACTAAATCACCGTCTTGATCTACTATTCGAAGCTGAATATGATCTATTGTCTTGCTCGTTATTGGCAGATAAATGACGTGCGACGGAACTTCAATGATTTTATAGCCCGGTGGTGCGAGTGGAAAAAATTCGTGAATTGTGTGGACTTTTTGCTCGTTTATATATGCACCTGCTGTGATGCTACATTTGACACGCAAGGCGTTCACTTTCAGAATGGCCACCGGAAGATCAGATTTGTGGTTTTTATTAGCTTCGAGGATGCGCCGGGTGAATCCCAATAGAGATCCAATTGAATCGTCGGGTGAAAAATTTATATCGCGATTATACGCAATTTCACTTCGCAGCGTATTGTTATTGGGTTTAATTGTAATGTTTATATTCTTATTGGTCAACTCTGATTGCAAGTATGCCTCAATATCTTCAATTTCGTAGCTGCTGGTGGGTATCGTTACTATCTCATCGCCCGCGTAAAATTTATCATTGCCCGCGTCTATGTTGGGAATAGAATTGAAGGTTAACAGCTCAACGAGTCCGAGAGTATAATTTTTGTGCGCGTCAAGTTCAATTGGGGGAAAATATTGCGCCTCGAGGATAGAAGATGTCCCCGATATTGTCAGGGTGAAACTATCATCCATGCTGATCGCGCGATACTGATACTGATTTCATCACGATGCACATTTATATAGGCTATAATTGTATTTTCGATTAAGCTGTTGACAGAGAAATTTAAGGCATAAATGTCCGCACACTATCGTGTCGTAATTCTGATATCGTATATAATTGTAATTAACGCTACGCACACCAAGATATCTCATGAGTTCGGACGGTGGTTGAAGATCACCGAAACTGTCAAAGTATACGACTTTGCCGCCAATCTTTTTGTGTGCGACCCAATGTGTGCCTGGTCCACTACGCTCATCGAGATTAATAATCGCAGACTCACGTTTCCACGGTCCACCCTCGGGCAAGCCATTTCGCATGAAAACACCACGAAAATGGGGAATTTTCATAGATTTCGCGGACTTGAGAATATCGACGTCGGTGAGTGCTTGGCGTGGTAGCGTTATTTTACGTTTTTTGACCCAATATGGAGACCGAGACCCTTCTTGTATGGCTTGAGATGCAAACCCCTACCCAATGCAATGGATTCCATTGTCTTATTATGTCGCTTACTCTCGTCCAATTCACGTTTTGCGGCTTGAGCAGCATTTACAGCTTTTGCTATACTCGCTGCACCACCCGTCAGTGCTCCAGCGGCGCTGAGACCGGCAAATATTGGCACGAGGAATGGCAAGAAACCTCCAATTTTCCCCGGCACCGGAAGAATCCGCGGTGTACGCAATTTTTGTTTACCCCCTATCCTCTTTACAGCAGCACGTGCACCCTTCAAAGCTGACGTAATTATAACCTTCGGGTCACTGCTATGACTCATTGTCTTCCTCGCAGCACCGATAATCCGTTTAAGGTTACAAATCTTCTTTTTCTTCGGCGCCCCCGCACCCATACCGAATTTTCTCTTGCCCTTCATGATAGTCGCTACACCCCAAGCACTTGCTTTTTCCGCGATACTCGCGTCTTTCGCGAAAACTCGTTTCCAAGCTCTCTCAGCCAATACTCTATCGGCCTCGCTTCTCACCTCGAGATTTTCACGATTTTTCGAATAGGCGATATCGTGCTGTTTGCAGGCTGTGTCTAGTGGATTAATGCCCGGATCACCTCGAGCAAGACGTTTTGCTAATTTTGTGCCGGGGCCGCAGTACTGATAACCGGGCAAATGCAACTCAACGGGAAGATTATTGATGATACTGTTTACCAGACCGCTGCCACACTTTTCTTTGCCCTCTCCACGAGTATGCACGATCATGTTCATACAGGAGTAACTACCCGACTGACTAATGACATCTATAAAAAGCTTATTTATACTTATTGTCGAGTTAGTCGTGATGAAGATAACGTCCAAGCAACAGGGATTACCTATAATGAATTTTGACGCATTAACGCAGCGCGAAGAGAAGGAGGTGAAACGTTACAGTCATTTATTGCCGAATAGCATTCGTGCGGTATTCTGCGGACCGTCAAATTGTGGCAAAACTAATGCATTATTCAGTCTCATTACTCATCCAAATGGCGTGAGATTTGAAAATGTTTATTTATACTCAAAGTCGTTGAAGCAGCCAAAGTACAAGCTGCTCGAACGTTTGCTCAAGCCAGTGCCCGATATCGAATATTTTCCCTTCAACGAGCACGAACAAGTAATTACACCGAATGATGCACGTCCAAACTCGATATTCATCTTTAACGATGTAGCGTGCGAAAAACAGGACAATATTCGAGCCTTTTTCGCCATGGGCCGTCATCAAAATGTCGATTGTTTTTATCTTTGTCAAACATACGCACGTATTCCCAAGCATCTAATACGAGATAATACAAATTTCGTTGTGCTCTTCAAGCAGGATGAAATGAATCTCCGGCATGTGTACAACGATCATGTGAATACTGACATGCCGTATGAGAAATTTAAGAATTTAAGTCGAGCTTTTATTCAAAAAACAGCCTGCTGATTTTACAACGGATGATTTGCGAGCGTATGAAAAAATTATTCGTGAGACGAATGCTAATAGGAAATATTACAAAGCCTCCGGCGCTATACGTGCGGATAAAAGCACCAAATTCAAAAATTACATATCCAAGATATCTGACCACTCACACAGCGGCGAAGGCATGCCGAAATACAAGATTGCGCGAAAAAAACCGGCAAAATTTGATTATGTTTATTGGGATGATCCTAATGAGCTTGTTGATCGTCTACGTTTGCTCTTATCATCTCAGGCTGCCGGAAATCTATCGCATTCGAATGAAATTATATCGATAATCGAGGAGTTGCGTGAGGCCAAAATCATTTATTAATCCGTTGTGTGTTAATGTTCCGCACATTCGCAACATGAGCGTTGACGTATTTGGACGACAGTCGAATAAGAGTGTGCTCGGAAACAGTCGAGGTCCCCCCGGCAGACCGGGTATTGGATTTAAGACTACCGTCAGCGGTGATTACGATTTAGAGGGAAAACGACTGTGCAACGTTGCCGGTCCTGAAGAGTCAAGCGATGTCGCCACGTTAAATGCGCTGCATAAAAAATCACACAGCAACATAAAATTTCTGCGTAAAGAGATAAATCAGAGTAATTCATTGCTGGTGCAAGGACTCGAAGCTAGCATACAAAACATTGCGCAAACTCTCAACGCAAAAGTGCAGGCAGTACAAGATTTGACCGTTCGCATCTCACATCTAATCTCTCAACTCGATACTCGATTAACGGCTCTGGAGACAAAGAGAGAGGGAGGCAAAAATGAGTGAGATTGAGCGAGAAGCGCTGGTGGGGGAACTACACAAACCCGCCCGACGAAATTATCCACGTCGCCGCGTGGATATACGTGGCTTGGATGAAACCTGGCAAGCTGATTTGGTGGATATGTCAACGTACGCGAACGAAAACTCTGGACACAAGTTCCTCCTCACCTGCATCGATATATTCTCCAAATATGCATGGGCCGTTCCAATGAAAAGCAAGAATGGCAAGGATACAATGAGAGCTATGAAATCTATTCTCAGCGTGGGACGCGTGCCAATGAAACTTCACGTTGATCGTGGCAAAGAATTTTATAATTCAGATTTTGAATCTCTCATGCGGAAATATAATATTCACATGTACTCGACATACAGCAACTTGAAGGCATCCATCTGCGAACGATTTAATCGCACATTGAAAAATAAAATGTGGATGCAATTTAGCTTACGTGGAAAGTACAAATGGATCGATATTCTCGATTATTTACTCGCTGATTACAATAATTCCACGCATCGCACTATTCGTATGAAACCGCGAAATGTTAATGCTGGAAATGAAAAACAACTACTTCAGCGTGTATTCAAGAAGAAGAATTGTGAACCAACGAAAAAGAAAAAATTCAAAATTGGCGACAAAGTGCGAATAAGTAAATTTAAAAATGTTTTTGCGAAGGGTTATACTCCCAATTGGACGACGGAAATATTTACCATCAGCCGAGTGAACAATACCAATCCTGTGACGTATAATATCGATGATCATCAGAACGAGCCCATCGCCGGTGGATTTTACGAACAAGAACTGTTGAAAGTCAAATATCCAGATATTTATCTGATTGAAAAAGTTCTACGGAAGCGTGGTGATAACATTTTTGTAAAATGGCTGGGATTCGATGATACCCACAACACTTGGATCAATAAAGCAGATTTATGAAATTTATGGATGATTTTTTTTCCCCGAGGAACGCTTTTCTCGCGATAGGAAGGATTCCGAAATGATTTTCATCGATGATTCGTTTATATTTCGTTTTTATTGAAAAAAAACGAGGTAAATCTTTTTAAACGCATGGTTGAAGATCAAACAGGAGAATACATTTGTTTTCAAATTCGTAGATTTATAAATATTTTTTCCAAAAACTCACGCATAAAAAATAATTGTTTATACATTCTTAGGATAATTCTTAAACACTATTAAATTTCGTAGATTTATATATATTTTTTGACAAAATCCATCGCATGAAAAATAATTGTTTATACATTCTTAGGATAATTCTTAAACATTATTAAATTTCGTAGATTTATGTATATTTTTTGACTAAATTCGTCGCATGAAAAATAAATGTTTATACATTTTTAGTCTAATTTTCAAACATTTTTCCGTTTTCAATGTTTTTTTAGAGTTTTTTTTTTCCCTCGTTTTGCATCATTCATCCATATCTTCGATAATTTTATAGCCCCATGGTAACGTATCCGTGGAATTCTGGATTCCACGGATTCCAATTCTTTTATTGTCCTCCCAACTGAGAGCTAACTTCGTCTGCGCAACAGTTTCGACAACGTGTTTTCGACTGCGAATCAAGTGCTGAGTTTTTTCGAGATTTTCATGGTGAAACAAACATTCTTCATAATCGCTAAACGTTATCGATCTTAACGTCGCTGCTCGAATGCCTTTGGCTCTTTTCTCTTCTTTCTTATTCTCGCGATGGACTCTGAAGGCATATAATTTCGCTCTCAAACCAACAAATTCCTCCATTATCTTCCCATTATTTTCATCCTTCATCAGTCCTAAAATTTTTTTATTAACCAATGGAATGCCATAGGGATTGTTGGTTTCATAATCGGATGTATCAAATTTGTGCGAATCGTCCTTAATATCGCTGTATATATCGGGGGTTGTGATGTGATAAATGAGACTGTCCGTATCGGTGTCAAGTAGTTTGGCTTGATCAAAATTTTTCTTCTTCATGTAATTATAATGAAAGTCGTAGATGAAGATTTTCGACATGTGGAGAATGGAAAAGCCCACATATATTGGTTTTGCAAATTTTACGTTAACTCGATTTGATTCAATTATCACCATATCGTGATCAAAAATCGTGCAGCTGTGAAATGTCGCCTTTGCGATTAAAGCCTTTGCACCAAAAGGACCGTCCCATTTCGTTACAAGCTTAACATTTCGATGTCGCCTAACGTTCTCCATCATCTTGCTGAAAACTGCATTGTTCATGAGTTCAAAAAAGTTTTTCTCAAATTCATTTTCCGCTTTTTTGCGCAGGTCTGTGTTAATGTCAATATATTTTTTCAGCCATGCTTTTTGTCGGAATTTTAATGTGCGATGAATTTTCGTTATCCGAAGTCCGAGGGTTAGAGCTTGTTTTAAATTTTGATAATGTATAACATATCTCTGTTTCGGCAATAATGTTGTCATAAGTTTTGTTTGCTTGAATCCCGGAGGTGTATAATGTTCGGGACATAGAGGGAGATCTTTGTGAAAATCGTGAATGTCTTCCGGATAATCTAGATCAACCTCGAATATATATCCAATTTCATCGTCATCGGCAAGCGATTGGATGCTATTTATATCAAAATTTTGTACCCACTCGAAGGAACTATAAGGCAATGGATTGCTCATAGCAGCACCATATAAATTGTTGACATCAAAATACATCAAGTAGCTCTCAGGTTCGTCTTTATTAAAGTCTGATTTCATGTACCGATTATTGGCTTTTGCATATCGATTCGAGCATTGAGCCACACCACCCCGAACACCTCGCTCGATAAATAATAGCATGTCAATGTCAGTGAGGAGTTGAAGTTCAATATTAGTGATCTTGAGCATAGCATCAAACGCAAGACCGGGCGCTGTATAATAGTGCAGTGGATCGAGATTGTATGCCTCCAAGCAGTTGGATCGAAAATTTTCAAAAATATCGGCAAGAAGCAATATATTAGTCTTGAGATACAAGTCCGAATATTCCCTCAAGTCTTTTATTTTAAAAGTTGTCCAAACGTCACGTGCATGTGCATAGTCATCGTCCGTAATGTCCTCGTCGTAAAGTTTAGAGTAGAATTTTTCTTTACTAGGTAATTCAGGCTCGTCGAGTTTCGTCCAAGAATCGAGATAATCATAGGGAAAGACCCCCTTTCTCGCCAATAATTCCAGCTCCACTGCACTATTACAATGCTTACCCGTGATCGATTTACAGTCATTTGTGAGATAAGAGGCCAATTTCTCAAGACCACTCGGCATGAAACGGTATGAATCAATAAACCGATATTGTATACATGTACCTTTGACGACTTTTGTAAATGAGATATATTTTTCTTTATTCACGGGCAAGAGGTTTACCCCTCCCTCGAATGCCGTGGCCAATGCTCGAATCAAAAAATGCGCGTCATAACCTGAGAGATTGTGGAAGACGACGGGGACTACGTGTGATTTTGTGTAATTTAAATTACAGTCCTGATGAGCTGCACCGCGAAATTCCCCCGTAAAGTGACAATGATCACGAACTTTCATACATCCAGCAACAAAAGGTTTTTCGCATATATGACATATTTTAGCTGAATAGAATTTACGACGATTCTCGGCGTTGAATTGTTCCATCTTTTTGATCGTTTTTATTCGCTTGTGAAGACTGCTTGACAATTTCACCAATTCTTCCATAAACCAATTAATACAATTTTTACCACGACGGCTCTTATATTCACTCTTTGAATCGTCAAAAGAACAATTTAAATAATAGCCAATACTGTAAGGTGTGTGTTTTTGATAACTGACAGTGCGTGTTTGACAATTCTGTTGCCCATTAATTGGCTCGAGGAGACATTCCAGATCAGCGTAAATAACGAATGGAACGCTCAATTTATTATGAAAATTTTTGAATTTCAAAATTGCCTGTTCTGGTTCGGGCAATGTGGCTCGACATGCTTTACGTATATTGGCACAGTCAACGAGATGTTTGTTGAGGGCCAATTCCGTTTTAAAGTGATACAGGCATCTATTACATATTAACTTACTATGCTCAGTATTCGATATTTGCGCGCTGACCAGACGAGAAAGATCGCGTATCCAAGCAAAGTGATGGATTGGCTTGCGCAGTTGAAATTCATCGTCATCGGCGTCGTCGTCGTCGTCGTCGTCGTCGTCCTCGTCCTCACATTCCACAATGAGCAAATGAATTATCGGTCTTTGCGATTGGTTTGAACTTATATGTACCGGCACTATTTCACTACGCTCATTTTGTCCCTTTTCTATGCCATAAATGTTTATAGCTAGATCATTCATTTTCTCAAATTTTCCAACATCTCGAATGCTCATGGGAAAATCGAGTCCCGCGTAATTCACCACTTCACTGAAATGCGGATATGAATTTGTTCGATTTCTATTCATCGAGGGTAGTGGCGAAAGAGCAGCCGTAACTGACCATAAAAAACAATACGGATCATTGTTCTCAATGTTCACCACTGCATGTTTATCTCGCACATCGTCAGGAAGACGCACAAACGTTGAGACACCCCCTCGCAATGGTTGGTATCGATTAATGTTCACTTGCAAATGTAAAACTTCACGAAGCGTCCAACCAGATTCGTTCTCCTCAAAGTCTTCAACTTTTGCCAGCAAGGTTGTTTTTACATGATTGTCGAGCCACTCCACGATGTTTGTTGTTGGTAATATTACTGCGTTCGCAGTCTGAAACGCTTTTTCCTCCTCGGCAATATCGGCACTTTTCACAATACGAAATATGCAAACTAGAGTGACATTACATTTTAAATTTCCGTGAATGTGTAATGACTCGGTTAGCCGCTCATCGATAAGTTTTACCGCATCATCCAAAAAAGGTCCAAGATCTTTATGCGATATATTGATTACCAGCCCTGTGGTTATTCTGGATTGGAATACCGAATCCATTTCCCCCCATTCCACTCCAGGCACAGACACTCCCGAACCACGCTTCTTCAATTTTTCCGCGAGCGATATTAAAGCGGCAATCGTTGATTGAATGCTCAATTTTTCGCCACCATTCAAATTAGACGCTCGCAAACTTTTACGCAATAGCGCCACATTGCGATCACTGAACGCTATAAACTTTTGCACTTCAACGTGTGAAGGAGGTTTATCCTTGTGCGTGGAATATCCTTTTCTCATAATTGTCAAAGTTCTTTTGCACTTTTTCGCGTCCATTATCGTATACCGTTGATGAAAAAAATGTTTGGATGAAAAAACAGAGAAGTCGACGGAATGCGTGATCAACTCGGAATGAAAAAAGAAAATCGAGAACGTCAATAGACCCCAACCTCTCGCCCGCACAATCTCATGGTTTAAAACATAGGGATGCATGAGATCCAAAGCGCAAATGAGAGAGAGATAAAGATATGCAGGGAAAGAGAGAGAGAGAGAGAGAGAGAGAGAGAGAGACAAGCTGACTGAAAGAGAGTAAGGGTGAGACAGACCATACATTGAATACTTGACGAAAAAATTCCGTCACTCCACGAAAATATATATTTTGAAAATTGTGAACCAATATATGCAGCTATGTGTTGATATTATACCGCATACGTCGCGACGAAAAAATTTGGATCATGTTTGGATACAGAGTTGTATACATCGTAAATTTGATACTTGACACTCGGCGCGTGAGAGCGCAGGCGACAAAGAGTGCGCGGGCGAGAGAGAGAGAGAGAGCATGAGTCAACGCCAGCGACGACGCCTAATGCTTTCTTCTCGGGCATCAACAATCCCCCCCACGCACGCACGCACGCACGTATGCACGCACGTACACGCGAGACATGCGGACGAAAAAATCTCAAATCCCCCCCCCCCTCTACCTGCCACCCGCAATGCACCTGCCCACCCACCACCCTCTGTGCGCAACACACACACACACACACACACACACACACACACACACACACATGCACACGCATATACACGCAAGATGTGTGGACGAAAAAATCCCCCCCCTCCTAAGCCACCCACCTACCACCCACTGACCACCCGCGAGCCACCCACTCACGACGCGCAACGGTTTGTGTCTAGGCTAAGTGGTTTGTGTCTCGGCTAAGTGCCTCAAATCGCGGGTTAAAAAAGGTCGGTAAATGTCGGGGTAGGGATCTTGATCCAGAACCGGCCCATTTTCACTACTGATTGCTACCCAAAAAGGGAAGGAAAACCACACATATGGTGCATTTCCTAGTTCACTGGCCAAAAGCCATTGTGTTTTACAATAATGATAGAAAAAGGACTAACATTACTTTATAAATTAACCAGGAAATTTACTGTATCTTTCTGTACCAATCAGGACAATGCAGCCATGGAGAAATGATGAGAAATTATTCGCGTGCCCTTCGCCTGACGTTGCGTTCTAATGGATGTCCATGGAAAACGAACCCATGTATCCCAAAAGGAAAGCAGGACCCAGAGGGTACGATGATATGGGAAGTTAACACAAACGAAACTTCATTTGTACTCGGGGACGGACCGTTTTGGGTTATCACACGCGATGACAATCCGCATCCACGTCTTGAGAGGGACCAAACTCGTCAAAACCACCAGCTCGTCGAGAAATATATCGAAGACAACGCGATAACAATATCACCGTATCTTCAGGCAAACTATCGTTATCATTTTTTTAAATATATAATCCAATTCAAACAAGACACGCACCAGATTGTTACAAGAAAGGAGAGATTACACATACGCATAAACTAAAGCGAAAATTGATTGATATGCAAAGACAAAGGGGCTAACCACACAAAATCAGAAGCCTCATAAAATTAAGACTCACATATACATATATAATCAACTATTTCACACGAGAAGAAAAGGAAAAATATTCAATCAATAAGAATTTTTCTTGAAAGTTGTTCCTTCGATTATCGGGTTCCCCAATAATCGTTTTAAGGGGGGAGGTGTTACGTCCTGACGTAACGGCCATTAAAATTCATTTCTTCAACGTGATTGCTACCAAAAACAAAGATAAAAACTTGGAGGTCTGTAAAAAGAAGGTTCATCGTTTCCAGGGTTATTCCGTTCAATTCAATGATAAAACAGAAATTCACGTTACCGACCGAAAATCTCTGAAAAGATGGCCATCGGTAAAATCGGGCAGTATGGAAGGAAAATCAGGGACAGAGACCCCTACGAAAAGCCACAAGCTCGTAAATACCATCTTGAGAGCGAGGCAAAGAATAAAGCATAGAGTATTTCGCTCTGCCGTCAAAACGACGCGAGGCACTGGTTTCACCCTCTCGGAAAAACAAGCTCACAACAAGAGAACGGTCCTCCTTTCTCTTTTCTCAAACAGACATATACGTGTTACCTACAATAAACTCAGTATAAATAACGATGAATTTTCCAACCGCATACTAATACGGAATTTGAAAATAAATAATTCACTTAATTGGATAACCAACTTTCAGGATAAATTCGCAATAAAGCGGAGTAGTAAAATTAACAACGAAGTTAAGCAATAATTAAATAGACAATGAAATAGAACAATAATTAAATAAACAGTGAAGCAGACCAAGAATTAATTAAACAACAAAACAGAATAATAATCAAATAAACAAAAAATGATTGAATAAATAAATAGAATCAAATAGTGATGTGATAATCGAAAGAAATGGTTGGAAATATATTTATATGTCTTTTAATAACATAAATAATACAAATAGAATTAAAAACGAGATCCAATAAAGTAGGTAGTTAGACGGTTTAAATACAATAAGCATTTGCAAGAGAGAGACCCATGATAAAACGGAAACAAAACCACTAATCGTCCCTGAAAGGGCAGTAGGCCTCACAAGAATATAAAGGGCAGTAGACCCCACAAGAATGCAAAGGGCAATAGAAAAATATTTTAAAGGGACTGAGGCGTTTGCGTGAAGCCACCGTTTCATGACTCTCTCTCTCTCTCACTCTCGCGTCGCGTGGGGCCAACAATCCCAGGCCCTCTCTTTAAAAATTCCATTGTACAGTTCACGAGGAAACAGGTACAGGATTACGCACACATTTATAGGGATATATAATATGTATATATATATATGTGTGTATTCATCTGTGTGCGTATAAGTACAGAAATATGTGCAAAAAAGGTTTCAGGGTAAAAACTACTCATCCAATAATTACTTTTCCTAAATCAAGAAAAGTCAAACAAATATAAGTCATATGTCGAGCAACTAATCAATAAAAATATAATTGCAAAATGAAACCTTGCACTGTACTCTGAATTACGAACTCATCCGATAGATAATTTAATGTTAAATCCAATAATCAAACCCAAAGAGAAACAAGTAAAAACTTATATTGTTAAAGAGGAATAATTTAGAAATCAAAATAATATTTTCCTATGTTAAAATCTAAATGAAAGAAAGAAGCCAAACGTTCAGAGGCAAGACCCGGTTACATAAGGCCCCACCCCTCTTTCGACGTTCCACGGGTCTTGCGCGGTGGAACGGGAGACTTGGCTCTAGTCGCTACCCGGAGATCGCTCGAATCTCTCCCCACTCCAACCCCTCATTCTAGCCACCCTCCTTTTTCACCCACCCTGATATTTCACCTGTCTCTTTCTTGGAGGAAAAGAAGGCACGAAAGGGACTTGAGATTTCTTTAGTCATGCGCCGTAGTCATCCACCCTCCCCTCTTTTCTGGTCGACTCATACGAGAAGGCTTATGCGACCACACCCTAAAAAAAATGTAATATGGAAAACCAAGGAAAAACGATCTTTCAGACTCAGGTTCAATTTTTTAGCGAGAATGTTTAAACATTGTCACCTTAGAAATTATTAAATCGTCTAACCATTTATTTATAATAATATAAATTTAAGTTTAACACGCAAAAATATCGCATAAAAACACTTATAAATAATTTAAGATCGCTACTTCATATATTTTATTTTAAATAAAAATAGCATAATTAAAAAATAGTTAACAAACAATAGAACGAAAAGAAAGAACAACCAATTTAACAAAACGCATAAAATATTAACTACAAAGAAAAAAGACTTTGTTAATGATAGAATAAGTGCGTAAAAATATTTATAATGTTAAAATTATTGTTACTATAAGGAATTAACATTGCCTACGAACAAAGAATGTAAAAAGCGTGGGGGCATATGCATATGCCTGTATATGTGTTCAGGGATACCGACACACGCATAGGACCCACTCAGCGATCTACGCTAGCGCCCTCACCGCGCCCCAATCTCTAAGGGAAGCTCGCGAAAGCAGGGAATAGATTTCATAGGGGAAAATGCATCTTCTATCTTGCTCACACCATCCCCACCAAAATCGATCGGGGTGGCGTGGATCGCTGGGTATATAAAGCGCGGAAAAAGCGCTCTCGACAGACTTCTTCGATTTTTTCCGACTTGGAAACTTCTAAATTCATCGTCCACTCCGAAACCATTCTTGAGTTGAACTTGTGAAATTTTCGACAAAGACGTTCTTGGTTCGGGATTTTTTCGAAACAATTCGCTTTTGGACTTAGAATTTTTCACTCGATTTTTCGAAGGAAGTTGGTTTTTTTTCTGTTTGGAATTTCAAGTCTTGAATTTCTGAATCGAAATAGAATCGACTTTTCATTTTTTTCCTCGAATTTCGAATCAACTCTTTGAATGTCGGAAAGGACTTTGGATCTCGTTTTATTCTATTTTATTTTACTTTGCTTAGTTATTATCTTCTGTTTAATAATTTTCATTTATTTCACTTTGACGACTGCAATCCACGAATTGTTGGAAAAAGTACAAATCGCGCTCATTGTTAAATAAATCGCGAAATTTTAAGACTGATCTTATTGTGCAAACCCTTCTTTTATTCTTTTAATAATTTAAAAATAAAAATTGGATCTCAAAAAAATAAAATCTGTGCATCAACATTTTCTTCGATTTCGTCATCTACCTGCCACGCCCTTGAGCACTCGCCGATCTCCTCATCGTTTCACGTCCGGATCATCACCGGTTACCAATGGTATCACCCTTCCCATCAGGAGAGCATCTGACTTTGTAAGTTAAGCTCTATTTATTTTTATAAAATCATTTTCGTGATTGTGCAACGTTTTATCTCCGGAAAATTATAATTCAGTGAGCCTCATCTATTCGGACGGAAATTAATAAATTTCAATAAACCTTTGTCGTTTATTGGAGAAAGGCCCAATTTTACTCTAATGAATCTTCACCTTCGATTATTCTCATGGCGTTGGCGACATAACTCTTTAAACAAAAAATTCGATTTTCAATTAATTTATTAAATGTCGTGGATCAAGGAAATTTATTTGGGATTATTGACAAAAATTATACGGCTCGTTTTCCTCCTATTTATTTTATTGATGTGAACGTCGGTATCTATTCGTTCTTACATTCGATTCAGTGCAAAGGTTCGCGAAAGTAATAAACCAGTGACGCGTCATAAAACCACGGAACGAGGTTTATCTGAGTTTTCTTTTCTTCCGGAATTTTATCAAGAATTTAAACAATTAAATGAGTTGAATCCAAGGAATTTTCCTTGCCCCAACGATTAAATTCAAAAAAAGTAAGAACCCTCTCTCTCTCTCTCTCTTTTCCTCTATTATTTATTTAATTCATTTGATCGCAAGATTCAGTGCGGTTGTGTAAATCTGTACTTCATCCGAGGATTCGTGTTCTTTGCTTTATTTTCCCCCGTGCGGAAACTTGGTTGGGACTAGAGTTGCGTCAGGTTGCACGCCCACCAAGTATTCGTTAACCTATCCTTGCGCGGAAATTTGGTTGGGACTAGAGTTGCGTCAGGTTGCACGCTCACCAAATATTCGTATTCCTTCTTTTCCCTCGGCGGAGATCTGGTTGGGACGAGAGTTGCGTCAGGTTGCACGCCCACCAAGTATTCGTTTACCTATCCTTGTGCGGAAATTTGGTTGGGACTAGAGTTGCGTCAGGTTGCACGCTCACCAAATATTCGTATTCCTTCTTTTTCCTCGGCGGAGATCTGGTTGGGACTAGAGTTGCGTCAGGTTGCACGCCCGCCAGGTATTCGTTTACCTATCCTTGTGCGAAATTTGGTTGGGACAAGGGTTGCGTCAGGTTGCACGCTCACCAAATATTCGTATTCCTTCTTTTTTCCTCGGCGGAGATCCGGTTGGGACTAGAGTTGCGTCAGGTTGCACGCTCATCTGGAGATTCACCCTGGATACTCTTCCCTTAAATTCCATGAGAGTCAACCCCCCAGTACCGCCCAAAAAGAAAAGAACACGCAGAGCCGGACGAAGGTATCAATTACGTAAACTCGACGCGATATATTCGAATCCGTGGCCAAAAAGGTTAAACCCTGTTCCAAGATTGAGATCAAATTATCACGGAGTACGGGCATCGCCTACAGAAACAAAAATAACTAGGGAGACTCCAAAACCCAAAATTATTTCCACTGAAATCCTTAAACATCCGGTAATTATTTACAAATTAAAGCCGATCGATCTTCCCCCAATCACCCCGTCATTTGATAAAAGTAACGATCAGGATCCCCGTGGCAAAGTTAATAATAAATTATATCGTAGCGAAAGATCTGAAAATTCAATAGACCTCGACGCGATGAAAAGTTAAACAGTGATTCCAAGCCCGTTTCCCGAGTAACTTTCCGAGAGGTTAGACTCAAAAACAGGGGCAGACGTGTTCGAGATTGTTTCCAGGAGTAGTACTGAAATTTATTTTCCACGACTAGAGAGTCTCAATCAAATTCAGCACGTCATACGTCGAAAATCATTAATAGTTCGTGAAAACTCCCATTTTTGACGTAACACTTGTTATGTTTTCATATAGTTTAACGACTTAAACTTACGGCTTTTCTTATATTTTGTTTACCACGCAACAGTGCTTTTTGTGAAACTATGAATTAACAAAGAAGAGCATTATTCTTTGTTTTTAATCTCAAAAAGGGTCTTTGCATATATATATAGAATAGAACGCATAAAATAAATACTCATTTTACGTTTGGAAAATATATAGATGGAACATAAAATAGTCGTAAAACTTCGAGATGCCTTCACAACGAAAATGCAACGAAAGTAATAAATTTGCAATATGAACCTCTAAGAAAATGCGTAGGGTCCACGGACCTTCTCAAGTGGTTTGTGTACAAGCATGGATACTCTAAAACCATATAGCTGGACCGGGTGTATATGTGTGTGAGCGAGCGCGAGGACCACGCATATTGCAACCCTTATGAGCGTACTGATCGAGAAGGATGGCTAGATACAGCGCACAACTAGAGTGTATGTGTGTCGGTTAGTGCACGTTGTATTAATGTGTGTGTGTGTGTGTATTTGTGTGTCGCCCTGCAGCCTGCGAGCCCAAATTTCTCCGGCGATGCTTCACTTCAATTTTGACTGTCTTGCGGTGCAGTTACACCAAAGAACTTGTTTGATTTCCATACTAACAGTAAAATCTAACTTTTTTGAGTTTATCATCTAATAATAAAGACCAATAATTTGAACCGACCAACTCGTGCATCTTTCTTCATAAAATCCAAAGTGTTAATTTCAGCCAGTTCGTTAATAAAAGATTAACAATTCACAAGGTGAGGTTCTGCTCTTTACCTGCAAAAGAGTTCACGCTACCGGAGAGACATCGATGGTTTAAATTCAAAGTTCCCGCTGAAACACGTGACAAAAATGTCACATCAAGTACATCGAGCTCCGCGCCGCGACGGCATGGAGAACTACAAAACCTTTCCCCTCCTCATTCCCCTCACCACAAAATGCGACATGAAGAAGACGACTTTCTCCTCTCTCATACGAAAAAAAAATGTTGGAAGAGCTCGAACGCAGAATAATCACTAAATATCCATTTGTATTTATAAATATATATGTACATGATTCCTATGATAATCGGTCATTCAACTAGCTTCCAACAGGCGGCTCACGGTAGTTCAAAACGCCCGAGTCGCTGGCCGAAAGTCGAAAAATGAAGGTTGAAAAATCGATATTTTTAAAATGGATTCTTGTAGAGGGGGGTTTGGGGCATTCAGATCGCATAAGCAGGGGTCGCAATATTGTATACCTGCTTCCCTGCGACAGTCGTGAGTTGCCTCTCGAAGGAACATGCGCGCAACGCTTCAGTGACCAGTTTTACAGTGCTCCAGAAAATCATACATAACTTTGCAACAACGTGTCCGATTTAATTTTTCCAAAATGGAAAATGATTATGAAGGTACGTAGAAAAATTTCATGTACTTCAATGTTCAAAAATGTTTGTTGTTATTAATGAAATGTTATGCTGAAGGTAGTCGTGATTTTCATATTTTTTGGCTTTTTTAAAAATACATTTGTATCGATACAAAAAAATTTTAACACGCTTTAACGCTGGCATTCACAGGGGCATGTTTGTTGAACTATCTATTAATGAAATTTTCAAGAATTAGCTGCCCCAACGTTGCCGTTTTTGAATAATATCGATTTTAGTGATACCGTGCACGCTGTCGTGCGCGTTACGCACTGTGACTAATAGCGATATTCTCCGCTCAACTTTCTATACCTGAGGCTTGAAAGGTCCCAGGTATAAAGGGTTTTTCGTAGATGTTTTCTATCTCTTTCTAAGGTATTGTGGAGATAAGTACAGTTATTGCAATGGTGTAGCATTATTGTTGCAATGGTGTAGCATTGTGAATAAAGATTTGAAATAAAATTCCAACCGTAACGTCCATTTTTACAAATATATCGAAATATATTTACAAATATTATTTCAAACCTTGTTCATGAACAATAAACACAATTTGTAAAACATAATAATATTGTTTTTGCTCATAATATTTTTACGTTACGTACAATATATATACCATATATATACAATATTTATACAATATATATATATACAATATGAATATACAATATGTATACGCCAAAAAAAATCAATTTTTGTTTATTCCTCAATTTCTCGTATGTTTATGGAAATCCCATCTTGAAAAATACATATTTCATGCAAAATTGTATCAGCTTTTCGAGAAAAATATTGAAGAAATTTTCGAAATTTGGGCAACAACCAAAAAACAGCTTTTTAGACTTTAAGCTCAATTTTAAGAGCTTTCCAAGTGCATAAACAAAAAACAATATTTTTTTTTATACCAGAGATTTTTTCATGCAAAAAACGTATTTTTTGAAAAATTTTGCATTCTGTTGGAAGATGGCAAGTCAAAATGTATAAAACAAGAATCGTTAAATCAGCTAAAATACCCCATATAATAACTGCGAAAGTTAGCGGGGAAAAAATCTGAAAAAATTCTGGATTCTGTTTTTGCGAATTGCAAAAATTGCGAGAAGGTCTAAGGGGGTAAGGCCGGATCCAACGTCCATAATTGGCGTTTCCACCCATATACAATATGTACAATATATACAATATATATAACATATACAATATATACAATATATACAATACATACAATATATACAATATATACAATACATACAATATAGACAATATATACAATATATACAATATATATACAACTTTTTCAATTTTAACAGGACAAACATGCAAAGAAATCATTTGTACGCGCAGACAAATATTCTTGGCTCTACATAATGAATGGGGCTCGAAATTTGACAAACAAATAGAAGTTCTGGAAAAATATTTTACCGAATCGGAAGGATGTCCTTCCGCAATTTCAATTGATGAAAGGAAAATTCTGAGGAATCATCTATTTACAATGAAGAAAAAATGGCAGGATAGTCACAGAACTCTGGAGCGCTTTTACGCCACTCATAAAAAATGGCTTGACCAGGACGTAGCTATTACGGTTTGTCTATTTTCCTATTTCTTATATCATTGAAATTTTTCATTCAAACGTTTTTTTTTCACTTTTGAACTGATGTTATTGCGATTTGTTGTAGAATGCGGATTTCAAAAACAGGGATGTACCTACTCCTAATTCTGATACATCAGGATCGGATGAAAGCCACAAATTTGGAAGACCCTCGTTGGACTTTTCATCATCCAGCGAACGGAGTAAGCGACGAAAAGTTGATGATCTTCGGAAATCAACAAGTCCAAGGGCATTGGCATTCGCAACGGAAATGAATCTTCGTGATTCTGGGTCCTACGCTGCAGCAAAGGTGCTCAAGGATATTACAACCACTTCTCCTACGCGAGCCTCTCGGTATCAGTTAGTATTCGCACAAAGTTCCAAACCAGTACGTCAAGAAATTAGCGCAGATGTTGCCTTGAACTTGATAATAAGCGGTAAAATGACGACAGAAACGTACAATATGGTCCGGGAATTAACCAATGAAAACAGGGACGCGTCAGTTTATCCCAGTTATCATAAGATATTAGCTGCTAAATCTCGTTGTTACCCACCGGAGTGTTCAATACGTATAACGGAAACAAGCGCGGAAGTATCGTTGCAGGCTTTACTCGACCATACTACAGCTCGTTTGGTTCAAGTACAATCTGATGTCATAAAAACACTCGACAGTTCCTTCACGAATAATATGAAATTAATTTTGAAGTGGGGATGCGATGGTTCGTCGTCGCAGCAGTATAAGCAAAAATTTTCCGAAAGCGACAGCTCTGACGCTCTTGTATTTTTTACGTCCTTGGTTCCGTTGCAAATGCTAGCTTCAAACGACAAATCTGAGCGGCAACTTGTCGTTTGGAAGAACCCAAGGCCTTCTTCACCCCGTTACTACAGACCGTTGAGATTGCAATTTTCGAAAGAAACCGTGCAGTCAACTGTTGACGAAAAAAACTTCGTTGATAAGCAGATAGCGTCTCTCGTCACATTCGCTACAGTAACGGAGGGTACGAACGTTGAAGTTAAATATGAATTATCGTTTACAATGATAGATGGAAAGGTGCGAAATGCTATTACTGACACTAAATCTGCGCAAAGATGTTACGTATGTAATTTGACGACGAAAAATTTAAACAATATACAATTGGTTGAACAAACAGAATGTGACAGCTCGAAACTGAATTTTGGAATTTCTTCCTTACACGCGTGGGTAAGGTTTATGGAATGGATGCTTCATATTGCATATAAATTAAACGATGAGACGAGTAAATGGCAGGCACGAACAGTCGATGAAAAGAAAGCAGTAGGCGATCGTAAGGAACAAATCCAAAAGAAATTCAAAGCTGCTTTAGGTTTAAATATTGATATACCTAAACAAGGATTTGGCAGTACGAACGACGGCAATACAGCCCGACGTTTTTTTGAGAACGTTACCTTAAAAGCAGAAATTTTGAATTTCGACGAAAAATTCATAGCAAGTTGCAAAGTAATTTTGCAGACAATGGCAAGCGGTTTCGCTGTACATATCGACAAGTTCAGGGTTTATTGCTTAGACGTTGCGAAACGATATGTGGAGCTATATTCCTCGTACCCGATGCCAACATCGGTACATACCGTTTTATTTCATGGCTACGCGATAATAGAAATGGGTGCCTTACCGAGGACGCTCAAGAAGCGAGGAACAAGGACATTCGTCGGTACCGCGAAAATTTTGCTCGAAAATGTACGAGAGAGAAGACAATGTCTGACGTTTTTCGTCGGCTTCTTGCATCCTCGGACCCACTCATAACAAATTTTCAAAAATTAAAAATGAAGAATAGTGCACCATTACCCTCTGAGGTAATAAAACTTCTACTGGAAACACCAGAAGATAATGTCACGAATAGTAGCTCACCCTCAGCAGAAATTGACACATGTGCGACAGATCTGTCTGACCCAGATTTTGATTTTTAATTAATTCAATGGCATTAATCTAATGGGATATGTATTGTATGGTATTATGTACGTGAGATAAAATAAACTTTCACATATTTTACAAAATTGTTCTTCACTCGAGAATTTAAAATGTCATTAATCTAATAATAAATTCGTAATCGGCGACCTCGAAAACCCAATGGTGCAAATTTTCCCACCGATGAAATTATTATTTTTTCAAAATGTCCGCCATTTTTGGTCCGCCATTTTGAATTTCATAATTTTGATGTCAAATTCGTAATCGACGACGATAACGTGATTATTTTTCCAAAATGTCCGCCATTTTTGATCCGCCATTTTGAATTTCGTAATTTTGATATCAAATTCGTGATCAGCAATCCCGAAAAACTCATGGTGCAAATTTTCGGACCAATAAAGTGATGATTTTTTCAAAATGTCCGTTATTTTGGGTCCGCCATTTTGAATTTCATAATTTTGATATCAAATTCGTAATTAGCGGCCCCAAAAACCTGATGGTGCAAATTTTCGAACCGATAACGTGATTATTTTTCCAAAACGGCCGCCATTTTTGAACCGCTATTTTGAATTTCATAATTTTGATATCGAATTCGTAATCAGCGATCCCGAAAACTTCGCGGTGCAAATTTTTGGACCGATAAGGTGATTATTTTTCCAAAATGTCCGCCATTTTTGGTCCGTTATTTTGAATTTCATAATTTTGATATCAAATTCGTAATCAGCGATCCCGAAAACCTCGCGGTTCAAATTTTCGGACCGATAGAGTGATTATTTTTCCAAAATGTCCGCCATTTTTGGTCCGCCATTTTGAATTTCATAATTTTGATATCAAATTCGTAATCAGCGATCCCAAAAATCTCGCGCTGCAAATTTTCGGACCGATAACGTGATTATTTTTCTAAAATGGCCACCATTTTTGATCCGCCATTTTGAATTTCATAATTTTGATATCAAATTCGTAATCGGCGATCCCGAAAACTTCGCGGTGCAAATTTTCGGACCGATCAAGTGATTATTTTTCCAAAATGTCCGCCATTTTCGGTCCGCCATTTTGAATTTCATAATTTTGATATAAAATTCGTAATCAGCAAACCCGAAAACCTCCCGGTCCAAATTTTCGGACCGATAAAGTGATTATTTTTCTAAAATGTCCGTCATTTTTGGTCCGCTATTTTGAATTTCATAATTTTGACATCAAATTCGTAATCAGCGATCCCGAAAACCTCGCGGTGCAAATTTTTGGACCGCTAAAGTGATTATTTTCCAAAATGTCCGCCATTTTTGGTCCGCCATTTTGAATTTTATAATTTTGCTTCCTCATAGAGGAAGCTTTGTTTTTATATCAAATTCGTAATCAACGACCCCAGAAACCTTAAATAGGAAATTTTGAAATTATTATTCTCACTTTTCGACTTTTGGCCAGGGAAAAGTTCGTTCTGAACCACTGTGAGGCTGTACAAATTGATGTCCAGCAAAAATGTACGTTGTGCAAAATAAAATTGTTATCCATAAGAATAGTTGAATGGAGAGACTGCCGCACGGACATTTGAGAGACTATCGGTTTGTCGATAACCTGTCATTTCGGTGAGGTGTAAAGCGCACCGTTACATCCCCATCATTTCTAATCACTAGAATTGCAAATGATGTTGATGTAAATGTGCTCATAAGGAGAGTCTCACAAGTGAGGGCGTAGGAGGGGCCCGCACTCATCTGATTTATTAATAGTTTATATTAATTTCATATTATCTTTTAGTAGTATAGTTAGAGATCCGAAAATTGGTGTACAATATACTTTCACGCAACACTAAAACATACTCAAGTTTCAAGAAAATCGAAAGAGGTCGGCCTGAAAGGGGGTCCCACTGAGCGGGAATACCTCATATATTTGTTGCATATGTATATACTTTTTTTCTCGATCTTATGTAGTGATTGACAGTTTGTATGAAACATACCGGTGAATAATTTTTCATTTAATATATATTCTCAATGAAACAGTACATAGTCATTAAAAGGGCCAAAAAGATATTCCAGGAGGCCAACAGCGTATTCATTGTTCGTAAATAAAGCGGTACATAGTAGAAGTTGTTCCGTACCGTCACGAAATTCGGGATAGAAACAAAATTGCTTGGATTTTCCAACAACAAAAAAAAACCTTTTAATCATCACTGGGTATTTTTCACCCTGCTTTACAATACGTTAATCTCTCAAGCAACGATATTTTCCATCTTTCTCATTTATAATTCTTTTCTGCCAACACTTCTCTCAAGGAACGATATTTTCTATCTTTCTCATTTATAATTCTTTTCTTTCAAACTTTCACGAGCAAAATCTAGCAAACACATTTTTGATTACACAGAAGATTTGCGTCCATTTACAGTTTTCTAAGCCGGATTAAAAAGGGAAAATTCTCAAGTAATCAAACATTGCTCGCTCGCGAAAAAACGCCATAAACGACCCTTGAAGCGGTCACCCCACTCACCAGCATAGTGACCGCGTACTATACATATATATATACTTTCTTTTACCCATTCATAAACGATCCAGGTACCTTTACAGTATATTTTCGCTGGAAATATTTAACTCTCGGAAAACAGCATTTTCTCCCACTCACATCCTTTCTTGACTAATTACCAATCAATACACAATTTCATCTCTTCCCACACTCTTTTCACATCTCTTGAATCTCCAAATAAACACACAGTTCGTTTTCTTGGATCTCCAAAATAAACACTCAGTGCAGATTCATCACTCAAATTAGACAGTCACACTTCAAAGATCTCTGACTACAGTCAGACACACATACAAACATATATACACGCGCATTTTATTCCACATTCATAACATCGAATTTTCAAACTATCAAATTATAAACTTTCCATCATCATTGTATAATCAAGTGATTTATTTTTGTGTTAATAAAATATAATATTCTGTTTTCAATTAAAAAGAATTTCCTGTTTAAGCTTAATCCCTCGAACAGGAGTATCTCACAGATGGTAACGCGTCATTAAATCATGATATCAAAATTTACGACTTTGATAGATTCGTGCACGTGTGTGAACGAATCGTATCGTCTTGAGATACACGCAACATTTTTTGGTCCTTCGTGCCGGATTGGCATACTCTCAGTCCTGTGGAAAAATAGAGTCAGTGACATAGTTCGCGAATATATAAACAATTCTCGAAACATCAGTGTCAGTGAAGCAGTGCGCGTGTATAATCGAACAATCGATAAGTGACAATTAAGTGAAAGTGACACAGTTCATGCAAGTAAGTGACACAGTTCACAAAAAAAGCAAATGGCACAGATCACAAATATTCATTCAAAGCCAATACAACAAAAATCAAACCAACCAAAATGGCAGAACGTCGTGATCGCCTCGTTAGAAAACGGTCCACCGCTAAGAGCTCGCTCACGCGTTTCATCAAGTTCATCGACGCGTACACAGATACGATGCTCAATAGAGCAAGGTTAGACAAAAGGTTCGCCGCAATAAAAAAACTTTATGATGGTCTACGGGACCTGAGCGCGGAGCTCCAGGAACTCGAACCGGAGGTCAACCACGAGGAAGAAGGAGAGCAGCTCTGCGAGTCATTTATCGATGCCATCGCCCGAGCTAAATTCACTAGAGCTCAGTACGCGAATGATCACGTAATAAATCCTGGCACATTACATGCTATGGAACCCAGAGCACCATCAGCGACGATCAGCTGTGCTTCCGCGGGCTGTTCGCAGTCCAAAATTCCGCAAATCAGGCTGCAAACTTTCGACGGCAGCATCAAAAGGTGCCGAGCCTTCTCAGATTGGTTCATAGCCACCATACACAACCGAGAAGACTTATCGGACGGAAACAAATTATCATACTTGCACGCATCATTGACAGGGAAGGCTGCAAGAACAATTGAGGGATTCGAAGCGACGGACGAAAACTATGTCGAAGCGTGGGATTTGCTGAAACTCACGTACGACAATCCGCGAGTCATATTTTTCCGACATTACGAGCTTCTCTGCAACATTCCTAAATTACAAAACAACAATTCGGCAGCCATTCTCCAACTTATCAACGCCTTTTAAGTGTACATCAGAGGCATAAGGGTGCTGGGACAGCCTGTTGAGCAGTGGGACACGCCATTGCTACATCTAGCTCTCTCGAAACTCGATCAGCAAACCAAGAGGGAATGGAATCGAACTCTCACGGGCACCGCGGTACCGAAGTTCGATGAATTGACCACCTTTCTCCGCGAAGAATCAACACGATTACAATCTTCAACGGTGAAAGAGACGCCTCAACAAAACGCAGGCAAGGTCAACACAAAAAACAACGCATACAATACTGAAAAGCATAAGGAAAAGCCAAAACAAAGCTTTTCCACTTCGAGTCATCGAACGTGCCCTATATGCTCGAGCGACGGACACGCAGCATATAAATGCGAGAAATTTCTAAGTTTCTTAACCGCGGATCGTCTGAAGGCCACCAAGAAGGCGCAGATATGTCTCAACTGCTTGCGTCCTAATCACAAAGCGAACGAATGTCGCTCAAGCAATTGTTTAAAATTCGAAAAGGTGCACAACACGCTTCTGCATTTCAATCCACGCGAAACTTCACCAGAGGAACAACAAAGCTGACTCGTACGGAAGCCGAGCAGTGGGGAATCGAAGAGCATCGCATTACTCAATCAAGGTAAAGTCGAAGAATTGATGGCCACAGCAATTGTAAATAGTTTGAATCACGAGAAAAGAGCAATTCGCTGTCGTACCTTGCTCGACACAGCATCCACGGCAAATTTTATTACCGGGAGATTTGCGAAAAAATTAGCTCTTCGACAACAAAGTTACCGTATCCCGATCGCGGGGCTCGGCCAAATGCAAACGTCATCATCAAATCTTGTGACAATAACAATACAATCACGATACAATGACTTTGAGAAAACTCTCAGTTTCCTCACCGTGCCTTAAATAGCGCGTCTCCATCCATCGAACGCAGTTGATCGAACGGAGATAACAATTCCCTCGCACATTCAACTCGCTGATCCGACTTTCCATGTGCCTTCAGAAATCGACATGTTAATCGGGGCTGGACCATCTTTCTCCATGTTTTGCGTGGGTCAAATGGATCTCTCCTCCACACGAGGGGTCGGTCTATTTTTACAGAAGACCGCCTTGGATGGGTGATTGCTGGTGCGGTGTCAATGCCGATTAAACAAGGACGAAAAACTGTCGAGAGAACCACGGCATTTAACCACGGCTCAAGCGCTCAATCAGCTGTCAAACATTTGGAACGTCAAGGAGGGTCCAAAGGTCAAGCATCTCACTCAGGAAGAGCGAGAATGCGAAGATCATTTTATACAAAACGTGAAACGCCACGAAGATGGACGATACATAGTAGCGCTTCCGTTCAATGAGAAAAAACAGCTTCTCGGAGAAACGAGAAGACGAGCTGAGACTCGATTACTTTCTTTAGAAAAGAAATTTAAAAGAGAGCCAGAACTAAAAGAACAATATGCAGCAGTGATACAGGAATATATAGATCTCGGCCACATGGAGAGAGTTCAAGGGGAAATGCACGACAGAGAGGGTTTTTATCTTCCCCACCATGCTGTGCTCAAGGAAACGAGCCTACCGACGAAGGTGCGCGTAGTTTTCGACGGCTCGGCTAAATCAACCACAGGAATATGGCTGAACGACGCCTTGATGACCGGACCCACAATCCAAAACGAGCTTATCACGCATCTTATCAGATTCCGTTTTCACACTTTCGTGCTCACCGGGGACATCGAGAACATGTACCGGCAAACGTGGGTACGCTCTGAAGACCAGAAATATCAGTGAATTCTTTGGAGAAACGAGGCTGGAAAAATTGACACTTACGAATTAAAAACCGTCACGTTTGGTCTCTCGTCGGCTCCGTATCTTGCCATTTGCAGCCTCCAAAAATTGGCTGAAGATGAAGAACAACAATTTCCGATAGCAGCAGTGATCATGAAACACGACATTTACGTAGACGATCTGCTGCTAAAACGCGGCAGCCTTAACCTTCGACAATGGGCTTCGAACGAGCCGCGTCTTCTTAAAGATCTTCCGGAATCGAACCTCAACGCAAAATTACAACTTGATGGTGACTCATCACTCAAGACGCTGGGCATTCATTGGCAGTCACAAAAGGACAGCATCAATTACACCACCCGCCAAATACCCACGAAAGCCACGATGAGAATAATTCTATCGGAAATCGCGGAGATCTTCGACCCCTCAGGACTGCTTGGACCAGTCACGATCACGGGAAGATTTATCCTCCAAGAATGTTGGCACCATCGAGTAAATGGGGATGAAACACTATCAGTCAGCATTCATACCACGTGGACCAATTTCGCACAACAGTTCAATCAGATAAAGGAGATATCGTACGAACGCAGCGTGATTCCAGCACAGATGAAAGACATCGAACTTCATGGCTTCTGCGACGCAAGTGAAAAGGCATATGGCACGAACATTTATGTTGGATGCAAGTAGTAATGTACCAGGATAGGGAGACCAGGTCCTTCCCCCACCCCTCTCCCTCTGGTCTTGCCCCCTCCCTGTCTGTCCCCACCCCTACACCACTTTGGGCCTCATGGTCGTCTGTGATTGGTCCCCCGCCCCTTAGCCACGCCCCCGTTCTCCCACCATCGGGAGATTTCCCGAGCGCTGATTGGTCTCTATACTGGTCACCCACCCCCAGCAGAGTGGCGCAGACGGGTTGGGGGTGGTAAGCCCCAAAATTTCCCGAGCGCTGATTGGTCCCTATACTGGTCACCCCGCCCACCTCAAAATTTCCCGAGCGCTGGTTGGTCCCTATACTGGTCACCCCGCCCCCTCAAAATTTCCTGAGCGCAGATTGGACCCCGTACTGGTCGCCTCACCCCCTCCGAATTTTCCGAGCGGTGATTGGTCCCCGTACTGGTCGCCTCACCCCATCAGAATTTCCCGAGTGGTGATTGGTCCCCGTACTGGTCACTTGTCCGGTATAGCGCGCTATATGGGACCTTACACCCCCGCAAATTTCCCTAGCGCTGACTGGTTCCCATGCTGGGCCACCACCACCCCCTACTGCAAGTGGCGTGCGACCACGTGCCTCAGCATCCACGTCACTCGAGTGCCCTGTTTAGCTTACGACCGGTAAAACAGTTCTGCTTCTCAACGTCAGTCGGTAAATACCGTGTATCGGTAACTTATCTTCTAATCCGTGTGTCTGATTGGGATAAAAGGTTATGTGCAATAGACGACACAGGTGAATTTCGCTTAAACGTTAATACTCGTTTATTCATAATTATTCGTAGATATGTTGAATATAGAGTACATGATACGTATGCGTAATATATTGAAACGGCCCTGGCAAGCCAGGGCCCCCAAAGCGCGAATTACGGCTCTGGGCAACAGGCAAAAAGCACGCAATCCAGAATCCAATAGAGGACGAGCCACGAAATGTCGTCAAAAGGCACCAATGAGAAGCTGACGTCGACATCAAATGCCAATTCAAGGCAACGGAACATCAGGAGACCTGTAGGAGCGAGTCAAAACGATTAAAATCAATGAATTATACACGAAAAACCGACACAACCACAAGAACAGAACAACCAATCAATGGAGACCAGCACCGGGAAAAGACGAATATAAAAGGGCGACCAGAATCAAGGAAAGGCACTCGAAATCAAGCCACACGACGAAGCTATTCTCCGGCCTCAGGTAGGGCGATAGTCTGGAAGTTGGCGAGATTTGAAAGGGAAAAAGGGACAGAAATCGCTGCGAAAGCGAATGGTGGAAGCAATAAGCGGCCCACCAAACATAGGAAAGGAGAGAGAGAAAGGAGGGGAGAGACGATACGTCACTATAGACACACACATCGAAACATAAAAGTCACAAGGGAGTTTTCCATGGGAAATCCCTCGCAGAACACAGAAAAAACACGACAAATCTCTCCACCGGAGCCTTTGGGAGAAAGTAAAAATTTCTCGAAGGCTAACGAGGCGACAACACAGGAAGAAACACGAAAACTCCAGAGACGAGCCACACAGACACACACGAGCGAGCACGTGATCACGTGACCCCGCAGGACACAGAAAAAACACGCGAAAACAAGAAAAACTCGCACGACGGTGAAGCACGGAAAAGCAGCGACGACCCAAGACAGCTAGCACACAAACCCACTATCGAAGACACTCACGAAAACCACGAAATCACCTCGAGAAACGGTCAAACAGCGACGACGTGAGAGCCCACGCTGTCACTCCACCACGAGTCGCCGCCATCTTGTGCTGGGTATTCGGCAATCGATCGAACATCGACCAAGCAGCCAGATCCAGCGGAAAGCCCGGAGAGAGCGTCCGCCAATCAGAGCAGCGCGACAGTAAGGAACGGTGGAACGAGGGAGAACAGCAAGGCGTGCTCCCCCCACCACGCAGCCCGATCCAGCGGAGAGCATAGAGAGAGCGCCCGTGAACCGGAGCCCGCGCGCACAGCGCGAGAGCGCGGCCAACCCGTACGCCGCGAGAGCGTGAGCAACCCCTTCCAGGCAGCCCGCACAATCAAAAAACACAGCGAAGGAGTCACAAACGAGAGAGGGCGCCAGCGGACAACGGCCAGCCACTCAGGACGGCAAGCCACCGGCCCGCCACAATATTATTATTCCGAATCCACCTATGAAACTTACGGCTTCGAAACTTGCACAGACACAAATAAATAATAAAAACAAACCGATTGAAGCTCGTTAATAAATAAACTTGGGAATTTTACCCTAAACCTTGTCTACTGCGCTTTATTTTCGAGTCGAGATCCGAATCGTGCCGGTCTGTCAGCGCACTACCGCATAAATTAATGCTAACGATATTTGCTACCGTTACAATATACAAAAGCGACAGTGTTGTATATTTTGTTTATCTTGTCATCTTTTCAAGTTCTCTGAACGCCTTTTTGAGCTCGTTTATTATAAATGGAATGCACAACGCAGTTACCTCTTAAAATACAATTCCAAAGTAATTTTTTGCGAACGAAGAGTCCATACGAACTTCAACAGCCTCTTCGAGCGTTTTATGATTATTTTTAGTAAGCTCTTTCACGTGCGCTTCATCGATATTTTCATGCTTCTCGTTCAACGGTATATGGAGAAGCAATTCCGCACATACTGTTTGTATACACATTTCTACGCCGGAGACGCAACGTTGTAGTCGTTTGAAGCGCTCGTCAACGCAGGTTATCACGTTGCACAATCCTTCGAATGTAGTTTTTTGCATCACGACTGATGAAGAGTACTGTCGATGTTTTTTCTGCGGTGGCTCGTTAGTGACGTCCCTTGACTCTGCAGGCTCTTCAGGGATTCGATCGAAAACGACGGATTTTGCACCAAAACTTGTAGTAAAGATAATCTCGCAATCATCGATTCGAATAGCACGTGGAGTGCGCCAGCTTGATCCCCATGTAGATTTTTGTACGCCCTTGAAATATCGCGCGATCTCGCTCAAGCAGTCACGTAATGTGGAAAAGCCTGACGAGCCGAAAACAATGCCCCCTGAAGCGTTATTATTGTGTAGCTTAATTACAGGGCTAATTTGCCCCGTTTCCAGTGTCTGCAATCCAACACTAATTCTTTTCGTCTCGGAATTGTTGAGCGCGTACGTTGACCCCAAAATCAGCTGTGCCTCTACTCTTTTCTTCTCGTCAAACGATAGGGGCGGCTGCACAGCGGGAGCTTTCAAGCTGAAGACTTCTTGGCTCAGCATGGTCTGGTGACTAGGTGGAAATTGGCTCTCCATTTTCGACGATTGCACAGTAAACTTTACTGAATTCAAGTATTTTTACAGATATACCGCTTAGACACACGGTGCGTGATCGACTGATTGAATAACGTTTATAGCCATTTTTTATATGTCCTGACTTGCTGGCACTGGTGTCGCGCGTTTCGAGGAGTGCGGGTTGAAAAATGATAATAATAATTTGTAAAGTATTATTCTCATATATTGTTATTTTACACGTTATCTACAATACCGAGTAATTTCTATGTGGGTGATCTTCCCACGGTATACATGAATATACAACAATGGTGAAAAATTTATCGTGCGTCGAAATATATTGACGCGTTGTGTATATAAAATTCAATTCATATCCCTGATGGAATGCCGGACAATGCGATAAAGAAATGCAAGTTTTCATGGATGTCTCAAGATCTTGCGACTCATCGTAAAACATGCTTTCGAGTGGACAAACGAATGATTAACTGCACGCAGGTGGCTATTATTATTGTACGCGAATTTATTATTCAAGACTCCGAAACTGAGCGACCGCTCGACTTTTTATTATTGATCTCATTGTTGGTAAACAGTGACAATGAAACCCGGGAGTGATGACCGTGATGGAACATTGTGGTACATTATGAGCCGTTCATATAAATGGTCAACAATGCGTTATGCTAAGAGATATGAATATAAAGCATTCTCTAAAATCTACTGTTTAATATAAAATATGCTTTTGTACGAGATGCATCAATAATATTAATATCGAATGCGCTGCATTCTTATGATTGTCGCAGTGGTGGCAACGGCAAAAAACGAAGAGCAACTAATGGGTGAAGCAAATACCGCACTGGAACGGGCTGCTCGTTGGATGGACCGGATGCATCCCCAGCTTGCCCCAGAAAAAACCGAGGCAGTACTGTTAACCTCAAAACGGATACTGAACCCGATAAGATTCGTAGTCCGAAACAGAGAAGTTCTCCCGAGCAACTCCATCAAGTACCTAGGGGTATGGCTGGATACGAAGCTGAGCTTCGGTACTCAGGTGCAACAGGCTCTAAATAAAGCGGAGAAGACAATAACAGCCCTAACTGGACTGATGCCGAATATGAGAGGCCCGCGAGCGTCAAGGCGCTCCGTACTCGCGAGTGTAGTGCATTCCCAGATACTGTACGCTGCACCAATCTGGAGCGAGAAAGTACAGGGAAACAAAGGACTTAAAAATAAACTGATAAGAACGCAAAGGAGAATCACGATAAGGATTGCGAGTGCCTATCGTACGATCTCAGCAGAAGCTGGAGGTGTGATTTCAGGGTGGCCCCCGCTAGACCTCATGGCACTTAAAAGATATGAAAAGTATACCGGCATTGACGAGGAAAACGCGCAAGAGACCCTGATGAGAAGATGGCAAGCGAGGTGGCAAAACGGACGTTACGGTAGATAAACACATTCGTTAATACCGGAGATTATGACTTAGATCAGTAGAAAGCATGGTGAAATTGACTACTTTCTGACGCAGGCGTTGAGTGGGCACGGTTGCTTCAGAAAGTTTCTATACGGTAGAAATAGAGCCGATTCAAGCAAATGCCCTTATTGCGGAGGTGAAGATGACGCAGAGCATAGCCTTTTCCTATGTAGACGATGGAAAAACGAAAGAGAAGAGTATAGACGACGAACCACTGCTGTTTTCGGCACAGCAGACCTGGTAGTTGTAATGCTATTGAACGAAGAAAATTGGGAGGCAACATCCGAGACTATCGTGAAAATAATAGGGGGGAAAGAATCCGACCTAAGAGAAAGGGCCTGAGAAGCCAAATACAACACTTCCCGCTGAAGGAATGCGAAAGCGAATACCAACGGGACAGTGCTAGATGACCAATCAGTGGTTTTTTTAGTCAGTAAGAATCTGACACTACCCGACGACCAGGGTGTCTCATGCAAGATCTTTTTCCACCGATTATTGAAAAAAAAAATCATCATCATCATCATTAGCAACAGCAGCGTTATCACCGTTAACATCGGTAAGTGTTTTGAACCAAATCGGTTGTGGCGAGGATAGGGCCCGTAGATTGAATGAAATGTCACGATTAGGGCTTAATGATTTAGCTGACGACAACGAAAACCACGCGGACACCGATAATATTTTACCCAATGGTATCAGGTTCCGCGTAGTGGGTAACCGCGAGCATTATTCGCGCCGCTTTAAAATCACCGGGAAACAGACGGACATTGCGCTCGTCCCGCCACCGTCAAATGTGAGCCCCTTAATATGGGTACGTGGCGCAATACGCGATATTCACGCGGATTTTGTTAACGGGTGCCCCGAAACGGATATGATTGGCGTATCGTTTGACGCCGAGAGCATGACGCGTGGTAGCGCGTGGTTATCATTCCGACCGGTTGCGCGATTTAGTTACGATGATTTGTGGGGACTTTTCGCGGATGTCAATCAGAGCTCGCGGATTCTATCAGTCAGCGATACGCTACTTTTCGCGGTCTCATACGTCGAGATGCCTGTAGGGTCGGGTCATCTGCGAGGTATCAAACCACCTGTCTTACAGAATCAATCCGTCATTACGATCACGAACGATGATAACTTGTGCTTGCCGCGGTCAATTGTTGTCGCACTAGCGGACAATACGCATAAGCGGGAGCGTACACGTGAGTCCAAGCTTATGTGGGATCGTATACGCAACAAGCGGTCGAAAACGCAGCGCGTCGAGGCATCGAAGCTCGTGGAGGCCGCCAGTGTTGTGATCCCCACAGCGGGGTGTGGTATACCCGAGCTACGAGCTTTTCAGGCGCATTTACTGCCGTCGAAAGTAGCGACCGTTGTGTATGAGTGGGAAACCCTCGGCAGCGACGACGCGTCACTTTTTGACGGTCGTAAATCTTTTCCGACTGATTGTAAAAGCGAGACGGTCAATATTGTGCATTTCGCGGCTGAAAAACATTATGCACCGGTGACTAATCTGATGGCTGCTGCTGGTGGTAGGAATTATTGCATACCGTGCATCAAATCCTATAGCTTTATCAACTAACACGAATGTACCAGCAAGTGCCCGCGATGTCATACTTCACCGCCTGGTGAGATTTATGAGGAAAGCGATGATTTTCTCAAAATTCGGTGGGACTGTGAAGATTGCGGGCGCAGCTTCTACGGTGCAGCATGTTTTGCTAGCCATCTGCAAGACCGCAAAATGAAAAAAATTACAACCGTCACGCACGCGAAAACAATTCGCAAGACGATTCGGCAGTGCAAAATTTGTTGCAAAATCGTCGACACGACAAAAAAAACGCACGTATGCGGTGTGGGTTATTGTCAACTGTGTCATACGACGCACGACTACGATAACCCCTGCTATATACAAACGATAGCGCCACGAAAATCGTATACGGCGGGTAAGCATCCGTCAACGCTTTTTATTTTTTACGATTTTGAGACTAGCCAAGACACGCCATATCCTAATGTCAAAGGTGATGACATTCACGAGCACATTGTCACGCTATGCGTCGCGCAGCAATTATGCGAAGAATGCTTGAAAAGCGTCGACGATGTAACCGTCGGTGTCTGTAGCTGGTGCGGAATACGTAAACACGTATTTCGAAAATCACCAGTTGCCAAGCTCGTCGACTTGACTCTGCGGACGAGCACTCAATTTCGTCAAATTGTATGCATTGCCCACAATGCAAAAGCGTTTGATGCGCAGTTTATCCTACGTGATATAGTAGAGCGTTGTGCAGACAGGGGTACACCGAAACTCATTCTCAAAGGAAATTCAATAGTATCGATGCGCATAGGTTCTACTGTGTTCATCGATAGTATGAATTATTTCGCTATGCCACTTAGCGCGCTCCCAAAAGCATTTGGATTCGACGAGCAGATGGGTAAAGGTCACTTCCCCCACTTCTTCAACACGCTCGATAACCAAGATTATCGCGGCGCTGTCCCTGCAGCACACTTTTATTCCCCGGATACAATGAGTACGAAAGGGCGTGAGAGTTTCTACAAGTGGTATGAGGAAAGGGTTCAGTCGGGTGAAGTTTTCGATTTTCAAGAGGAAATTGAAAAATATTGCTCGCTAGACGTCGACATTCTGAGACGAGCGTGCAGAGAATTTCGTGAAATTTTCCTTGCAACGGGAAAAGTATGCCCTTTCACGGAGGCGTGCACGATCGCTTCAGCATGCTCAAAGGTCTACCGGCGTAATTTTCTACAGCCGAATACGATCGGTCTCATACAACCTGGGGGATACCGGCGCTCGAATCGTCACTCACAGCAAGCGGTCGAGTGGTTATTATGGACAGAGCGCGAGCTTGGCCATGAAATCGTTAACGCTTGGCGTACTTGGGAATATAGGTTACCGGAGTCAGGGGCACGTGTCGATGGTTTTGTGCAGATTGAACAAAGGCGAACCGTCTTGCAATATCACGGCTGTTATTAGCACGGTTGCGCGAAATGTTACCCCGACAATCGCGGAAAAGGTATGGTTGGGGAAACGTTCGAAGCGCGATACGAACGGACAATAGCCGCTGATGAAAAAATTGGCGCGTGTGGCTACGAACTCCGCGTAATGTGGGAGTGCACTTTTATGCAAATGCGTGAAGATAATCCCGAGATTGACCGCTTTGTGCGCAATCATCCGAGGCGATCAAGTGCAAATTTGAATCCCCGCGATGGTTTTTACGGTGGACGTACCGGAAATATCGTCACGGCTTACGATGTTGCGCCTGGCGAGAAAATATCGTACATCGATATATGCTCGCTGTATCCATACATTTGTAAGACGGGGCGATATCCCGTTGGTCACCCGCGTATATACGTCGGCGAAGAGTGTGCGGATTTATTGAATGGTTCATATGCCTCTTCAGGGGTAACGATTAACGGTATGATCCGTTGTAGCATTTTGCCACCTCGTGATCTTTTCCACCCCGTGCTACCCGTGCGAATGCACAATAAATGAACAGAGAAAATGGCTCAGCGTACGTGCTTGCATGACGAGATTGAAGAACGCATTTTCACGGGTACATGGGTAACAGATGAGGTACGAAAATCGCTCGATATCGGTTATACCATAATCGCTGTCGATGAGATTTGGGCATATGAGGTCAGTCAATATGATCCTCAAACCCAAAAAGGGGGTCTTTTCGCCGAGTATGTTGACACGTTTTTAAAAATGAAATAAGAGTCAAGCGGTTGGCCATCGGAGTGTACCAACGATGAGACGCGTGAAAAGTATATCGCGGATTATTTAAAAATCGAGGGCATCAAGCTTAATCCTGACGTCATCGTAAAAAATCACGGCTTGCGATCCGTCATGAAATTAGTTTTGAATTCATTTTGGGGAAAATTCGGTCGGCGTGATAATCAGCCGCATACAGAAATAGTCGTGGACCGGGAAAAAATGCTGTCATTGTTATGAAACAATGAAAAAGAGGTCACGCGACTATTGCCAGTGAACGAAAACCTCATGTACGCTAGTTGGGTATCGACCGGGGACGCTATTGTGCCCAACAGCCAAACGAGTGTTGTTGCAGCAGCTTTCACTACGGCGCAAGCCAGGTTGAAGCTCTATAGCTACCTCGAGTGGTTAGATCGTTGAGTCTTGTACTACGATACAGACTCGGTGATTAATGTGAGTACAGGTGAGCCTGGTGAGTGGGCCCCTCCACAGGGTAGCTTCCTTGGTGATATGACGAACGAATTGGCAGAGTTCGGGGCAAATGCGTATATCAATTCATTCGTTTCCGGGGGGCCAAAGTTTTACGGTTATACGGTGTTGACGAGCGATGCGCCAGACGTGGTTGTTAAAGAATGCTGCAAGGTCAAAGGGCTGAGCTTGAATTACGAAAATTCAGAAAAAATTAATTTTGCATCCATACGGGGATTTATCAAACAAGATTTACCCTGTGTGAATAAAGGGTCAATCGAGCCGAATTTCTCGGCAATTGAACGCACAGCGCTATATCATGTTGTCACGAAGCATGATGTGAAAAAGACTTGTAGCGTCGTTTGTCGCAAGCGCCGGCACACCTCGCACAAGATGTCCCTCCCCTATGGTTTTAAGGAATAGCGATATTTCGTAGTTACCGTTGTCGTCAGCTTAATCCGTTAAATATTTTTGTAAATTATGTGAAAAGTCATTGAATCTATTTGATTATGTATATATGTATTTATTTTTGATTGACTTGGCACCTCGCAAAAAAAGAGCGTTGTATTTTTATGTGTATTTCTTTACGTTAGCATGTTTTGTATGTGTGTGTGTGTGTATGTGTGTGAGCAACAGGAGTTAATATAATTTTATTTATAAATAATAAAAGCCACAACCGATATTCAAAATGGTTCAAGACACCGATAATAAATTTGTACACTGATGATCGATATACAAATGAAAATGCCGTTAATTTTCTTTTGTACGTGTAAATATATGTATATATATGTACTATATTTATCAGCATGCGTGCGTGTTGACGCGCGCGCGCGCGTGCGTGTGTGTGTGTGTGCGTCTGCATGGGCGAGTGGCCGATTGTAAATATCGGCGGATTTTTATGTAAAATGAAAAACAATTCATCGTATTCGAAATATTTTTTTTTACAACCTGTGCGTTTACATCCTTAGCTCTAAAAATAAAAGACCGAAATAGCGAGAATATTTTCATTAGCCTAGGCAAGAAGAAGACGCAGCATCGTCGTCGACAATGGAACAGCAGGTAGGTTTTTCCAATTCCTCACCATTGAAATACAGCACCAGCGTCGCCTGAGCGGATAGAGCGAGAGAGAGAGAGAGAGTGAACGGGTGAGCCTGACTATCGAGGCCCCCGCCTGAGCTACCGGTTTTTATGTACACATTTAGACGTGTACGTTATATGCACATATATATATTGTAACGGTAGCGAATATCGTTAGCATTAATTTATGCGATAGTGCGACGACGTACCGCCAGGATTCAGATCCCGACTCGAAAGTAAAGCGTGATAGACCAAGTTTAGGGTGAAACTCCCCAAATTCCCAAATTTATTTATTTTCTGACTTAAACTGATCTGTTCCGATTATTTATTTGTTTCTGTACAAGTTTCGAAGCCGTATGTTCAATAGGTTGATTCGAAATAATAGTATTTTGGCGGGCTTGTGGCTTGGTGTTGTGGTTGGCTGGCCGTTGTACACTGCTGCCCTCTCTCGTTCGTGATCCTCTCGCTCAGCTTCTCGCGAATGTCGGCTGCTTGGTGGGGGTTGCTCGTGCTCTCGCGGCGTATGGGTTAGCCGCGCTCTCGTGCTGTGCGCGCGGGCTCCGGTTCACGGGCGCTCTCTCTATGCTCTCCGTTAGATCGGGCTGCGTAGTGGGGGTTGCTCACGCTCTCGCGGCGTATGGGTTGGCCGCGCTCTCGTGCTGTGCGCGCGGGCTCCGGTTCACGGGCGCTCTCTCTATGCTCTCCGTTAGAGCGGGCGGCGTGGTGGGGGGGAGTGCGCCTTGCTGTTCTCCCTCGTTCCACCGTTCCTTACTGCCGCGCTGCTCTGATTGGCCAACGCTCTCCCTGTGGTTCCCACTGGATCGATGTGGTCGATGCTTGATCGATTTCCGAATACTCGGCACAAGATGGCGGCGGTGCGTGGTGTGGTGTCGGCGTGCTTTCTTACGTCGTCGCCTTTTGGTGTGTTTTTCGGGTTTATTTAGTGTATTTTTGTGTATTCTTGTAATAAATGTCGGCCGTGTGTGTGTCTGGCCTCTCGTGGACAGCCGTGGACGTCGCCGATGCCCGTTTTCTTCGTCCTTTGTGTGTGGTGTCGACGTATGGCCCTTGCGGGTGGCCGTGGATGTGTGGTGGTGCATGTGTGTGTCCCTTGCTCCCGTTAAGGCCGTGATTTCTTGGCTCACGCTCCGTTCCCTGACCTGAGGGATTTTTACTTTGTTCCGGCTCGTCTCTGCTGTGTGTTCGTGTAGTTTTACTATCTCCAAATTGTTCCTTTGGGCTTGAAATCGGCCTAGTGATTTTTTTGTGATAGTGTGTGTGTATGTCGTGACGTGTCGTCTCTCCCCTCCTCTCCTTCTCGCTGCATACGTTTGCGCCGGGAACTTATCGCCTCTCCTGTTCGCTTTCGCAGCGACTTTTCTCCTTTTTTCTTTTTGATTCCGCCTACTTCCAGACTATCCCCCTACCTGAGGCCAGAGGATAGCTTCGTCGTATGGCTCGATCTCGAGTAAGTTTCCTCGGTTTTGGTCGCCTTTTTATACCCGTTTTCCCCGATGCTCGTTTTTCCTCATTGGTCGTTCCGTCCTCGTCATTGTGTCAGTGTTTGGTGTGTATTTCGTATTTTTAATATTTTCTGATTTGCCTTTTCAGATCGCGTGGGTTTTCCGATGTCCGGATTCGTGCTAGGTGACGTCGCTGTATTCCGGATTGGTGCTTCGTGTCGCCATTCCGCGGCTTGTTGCTCATTGGTTGCTGGATCTCGTGCTTTTTGCATGATGATGAGGGCCGTCGCTTGCGCTTTGGACGCCCTGGCTTGCCAGGGCCGTCTCATCGTCCCCCGAAATCTTTGTCGTGCCTGTCACGGCGAAGATTTCTTATCTTCCTGCTTCTTGTTTCTCCCATTTTAATAAAATTTTTCTTTCTGGCGTTTATTTTGCTGCTCCCGCTGCCGAGTTTTTCTTTGCTTGCTTGTTTGTAATAATAAACTTATTGTATCTATTTTTTTTTCTTCCTTCTTGTTTTTTTTTGTTGCAGGTGCAGCTTGGGGCGCTTCCGATTTACGTTCGTTTGTCGCAGATAGGGTTTTATTTTATTTTTCCTCCTTCCCCTTTTTCTTCTCCTCGACTTTGTGCTCTTTGCTTGCGCCGCCCGCGGCCTCGGAAGCGAAAGGGAGTAGTTCTCTATTTGCTTCTTTTTTTATTCTTTTATCTTAGGTTGGTTTGGGAGGCTTCCTGTCAGCTGGGAGAGGTGCGTGGCGGGGGAATTACCATTTCAAACAAATTTTTTTTTCTTTATTCATGTGTATTTCTTTTTTCATATCCCTGTCGACGCGTTGGATCGGTCATCATCGCTGTCACCGTCGCTGTCGTTGTCGTTTGTGTCTGGCATGGTGATGGTGTCGCTGTCGTACAGCGGGCCCTCGTCCTGCGATTCTCCGGCTGCTTCGTCGTCATTCTCCCAGCCCTCCCTCCACGGGTCTTCGTCGACCTCCATTTCTCTTTCAGACTGGTGCCGCTCGTCCTCGATTCTCTCGTTTGCTCCCGTGCCCCTGTGGCCGGTATTCCCCACCGTAGTCCTTGTGAGCCTACTCCATTTTTCCTGCAGCGTGTTCCGGTTTGCCCAGGCCCCTCCGTCGCGGGTCCATGATTGAATAACGGGGTTCTCCCCTTGTCTTGCCAGGTTTTCACACCGCATGGTGCGTCCGAGGTCTTGGCCGGTGGCCATCGTTTCAAGGTCGACCCACCATGCTGCTCCTGGCCACATGGTCCCCCGGATCGTCATCCTCCATGCGATCCCTTCCATGAGGAGCTGGAACAGCTCCGTGATCCCCGGTCGCCATTTTCCGTCCTCCGTGGTTGGCCTTGTCTCGTGCAGGCCACATGGGATCGCGAGGAAAGGTATTGTCCTTACGTAATCCGGGGCGGTGAACAGCTCGTCTAGCGTTGCCTCCACGTTTACCGCGTAATCGCCGAGCCATACTCGGCCTCCTCCGTTCCGGCCGGCCTTTGTCAGGATCCCTCGGTTAAATTTACCCTCATATTTGTACAATATGTTCGCTCCCTCGTGGCTTTCTTCTTCTACCAAGGGAAAGACTTCGTCAATCTCGCCCCGGAGCTCCTCGAAGGTTTTAAGCTTACTCGCCCTGACGCCGAAAGGGTCCTCGAGGTATATGTAGAACCGTGACGGGTTGTCCGTTTCGATGACTCGCACATTGTTTCTCGGTCCTCCGTCGTTTTCCGTGTCGTAATTTCTGTATGTAATCTCCATTTTGATGTTTTCTCGTTCGTATCTCGTGGTTTTTTGACTTTCCTCTAGCCATGTTCTTCCTTTTATCGTTTCTCCCCTTCTTTCACAGTTCTAGGGAGATTCCGGGGTACCAGTTTTTAATGCTTTTGTCCGTCACCTCTTTAAGGCGGTATTCTTCGTTGGTCCGTTCCCATGTCTCCATTGCTTCCTCCTCCCTTTTTGTTTTATCGTGATTTTTCCATGCCGTTTTAATCCTCCGTTTCCACCGTCTTTTAAGTTCCTTTACGGGGCTCATGGTGATTTCCCTTAGTACCCACGGTATTCCTCCGGTCGTTACTTTATTTTCTCTTGGTGATTGGTGCTCTCTCCTTACTTCGTTCTCGCTTAGTCCTTTCTTTCCGGTTTCCATGCTTTCTTCTGTTCGTTTCCTGGTCTACGTGCCCTTTTATGCCTTCGTTTCGGTCTTTGTTTTATACTTGTTGTGTTTTCTATTGGCTAGTTTTCATTTATCATTCTTCTCCCGTTTCCAGTTCTGGTTCCCGTTCCTCAGATGTTCCCTTGACATATCGTTTCAGGAGGCTCGCGTGGAATTTTCCTCGCTCTCTTTTGGTCTTAGGGTCCACCAATAGGTATGTTGCGATTCCCACGCATTTCTTTATGTGATATGGGCCTTCGTATAACGGTAGGAATTTTGCTGTGATGTTCTTTGCTGGGTCAGATACGTTTAGGGCTCGGACCAGGACCGTTTCTCCTTCCTCGAACGTTGTTGTCTTGTGTGTCGCATCGAATCTCTCAGCTCGCCATCGGCCTTTTCTTATTATCCTCTCCTTGACCATTTCACATTTTTGTTCATATGTCATTCCTCCATCTTGGTTTTCTCGTAGCGCTTTGACCCAATCTTTCCACACCCGGTGTGGCTTCTTTTTTAAATGTAACTCTTTTGGGGTGTATCCCGTCGTCTCGTGGTGGGTTTCGTTTATGCATCTCTGTATGATTGGTACCCATTTTGACCACCCTGAGTGTTTTTCCTCCAGGAATGTCCGGAAAAATCGCCCGAGTTCCCGGTTTGTGCGTTCGACTATATTTCCCTGTGGGTGTCGGATTGATGAGAACACTCCTTCTACGTTCTCCTCTTTGAGTTTCTCTTTCCAGGCTTTGGCTGTGAATTGGGTCCCGTGGTCGAACTGAATCCGCTTTGGTTTTCCGTATTTCGGGGCGTAGTCCTCGAAGATGCGTTTGATCGTTGCTGCCGTGTTTGCCTTTCGTAGAGGATATAGCACGACATATTTTGTCAATGCGTCTATCGTGACTAGGATGTGTTTAACCCCTCCTACCGATGCCGGGAGTGGCCCGTAGAAATCTATTGACAATAAGTCCCCCGGTCCTTTTGGGGTGATTGTTTGCATGTTCGCGTAGTTGGTTTGTGTCGCTATTTTGTTACGTTGGCAGATATCGCAGCTGGCGATGATTTGTTGCGTCCGTTTCGCCAACTTTGGGGACGTAAAGTCTTCATCTAGCATCCTGAAGATTTTCCGTGCGCCTAGATGCCCGTACATTTCGTGGCATTCTTTGATTAGTTGGTCGGCCGCTGGTATGGGTAGCATGACTTTCCATGTGCCCTTTCTTGTTCTTTTCTGTAGGCTTGCATCCTCCCATCGATACTTTTTTCTTGTTTCCTCGCTTGCCTTCTTATTTTCGAGGCTCTTGATGATCTGGTTCCATCCTTCCTGTTCCCGTTGTCGTCTTCCAATATTCTTCAATTCGTTTGCCAGCTCCTTCGAGGGTTTTTGTGCTAGTAGTGCTGCTATGGAGATTTTCTCTTGGCATTCTCGTCCACCTTCCCCGTCTTTTTCGCGGAGTCTGCTCAGCGTGTCTGCGACTCTGTTTCATTTTCCTGGACAGTGCTCCACTTCCAGGTCGTAATCCTGGATTAAGAGGGCCCATCTCATGAGGCGGTCCCCTACAAAGCGGCATGATTTCATGAACATGAGCGCCTTGTGGTCCGTGATGATCTTGATCTTCGCCCCGAGTAGGTATGTTCTGAACTTTTGTAGTGCCCAAACGATTGCCAGCAGCTCTTTCTCGGTCGTGTTGTATCCGATCTCCGCTCCTTTCAGCGTCCTGCTGGCCATTGCAATTATTCCCGTCTCGCCTTGGTCGTCTTCCTGCGTGAGGGTTGCCCCTAGCGCGTAGTCGCTCGCGTCCGTTGTTAATGTGTATGGCCTCTTGTTGTCTGCGTGTTGGAGCAAAACCGAGTCGCAGAAGAGGCCTTTTACTCTGTTGAATGCTGTTTCTCGGGCGTTGTTCCATTCCCAAGGTTGCTCCTTTTTTAATAGCTCGAGCAGTGGTATTGTTTCCTGTGCGTGTTTCTGCGTGAATTTCGTGTAGAAGTTCACCAGCCCGAGGAATCCCCGTAGTTGTTTTATTGTCTTGGGGTGGGGGTAACTCCTTATAGCTTGAATCTTTTCCGCTTGGGGTTTTATACCCTCGATTGTGAGGATGTGTCCCAGGAATGCTACTTCTTCGCGGAAGAATTTTGATTTGCTGAAATTCAGTGTTACATGGTGGGTCTCCATCCGCTGGAAGATTGTCGCCAGATCCTGGATATGATCCGCATATGTCCTTGAGAGGCATAGTAGATCATCTACAAAATTGATCACGCTGTCCCCCAATCCTTGCAGCACTCTGTCCAACGCTTTTACTAAGCTTGCTGTGCTCGTCTTTAATCCAAAGGGTGTCACCGTGAATTGGTAGCATTTCCCTTCGTATTGAAATGCTGTGTACTGCCTTGATTCTTCTTGTAGTGGTACTTGCCAGAAGCTGCTTGTCATGTCCAAGCTCGACATCACCCGCCTGCCCCCACATTTTTGGACGATCTCTTCCGTCGGTTGTGCGGTGTCATGGTCCTCGACCAGATATTTGTTCAGTTGTCTGGCGTCCAGGCACAGTCGAACTGATCCATCTTTCTTAATTACTGTCACGAGTGGGTTGATGTACCGGCTCGTGGCTTTCTGTATTACTCCAAAATCCAGCATTTTCTGTATTTCCGTTGCAACTTTTTCTCGGTATTTCATTGGTACTGGGTATGATCGGTGTACGTAAGGTTCTGCCCCTTTGAGTATTAGTTTGTGCTAGTATGCCTCTATTCTTCCGGGCTGCTTCCGGAAGATCCTTCGGTACCGGTAGATGAGACCTCTGAGGCAGTCTCGTACTTGCGTTGGTAGCTCCGGGTTCTCTGCTAGCTTCTTGTTGACTTCTTCTTCCGTTAGGTCTTCTTCTCCCGTTCGCTCTTCTATTTGAGTGGTGGCTATCATTCGTTCTCCTTTTGTCCTTGTTGCTGGCTGTTCGGCCTTGTGTTCCTCTGCGTCGTCGGACTTTTCCTTTTCCCATTGCCCCCCGACCAGCCTTTTCATGATTTTATTCTTTATCTTGACGACACCCTCCATTGTGTCCACCGTTATCTTCAGTTGCACCATCCCATCGAATCCAATGATGGCGGGTCTCATGAGCTTTGGGACTACCAGGAGCTGTACCGCCTCCTTTACTTCGTCCGCGGTTACTTCCGCTGTTTCTTGATCCTTCCTGACTGTCCCCCGAATGCTCCAAAAATCTCCGTGCCCATCACTGGCAGGGCCGGGCATTTTTTTAATCCGTTCTGGTTTTTCTCGTGGACCTCCTCCGCGAGGCACGATACCTCGCTTCCGCTGTCTACTAGCGCCGTGATCTCTAGTTCTTCTATCTTGATCTGGATCTCTGGGCATCTGGGGTGAACGTCATCGTACCCTTTTTCTTGTTCTGTGTTTCCTTTTTCTTGGAGGTACTCTCTTGGATCCTCGAACCATGTCTGTGCCGTTATTCCTGCGAGCTGTATTTTCTTCTCTTGTCTCCCCTCTTCTCGTTCCCTGGGCAGCGTCTCGTCCGGGTCCTGGGCGTCCGTGTTCTCTTTTCTCACGACGACTCCTTTTTCCAGCGCATCGATCACTCTCCCCTCCTCTTTTCCCTCTTGTTCTCTTTTCTCGTTACTTTCATCTTTCCTTCCCCGGAATATGTTAGCTATCATGGTTTTCTGTTCGTGCTGTCTCCTTTTCCTCTCTCTTTTCTTGGTGTTTCTTTTCTGTCTTGCTTGCGCTTCCTCCAGTGCCCATTTTGTAGTTTCATCGTCTTCCGTTGCGCCTCGTTGTTCACTTCTTTGTACGGAGTTCCCTGCTTCGGGCGCAACGTCTACTCGTTTCCCTGGTTCGTTTTAGAGGGTCCCCCTATCCATGGGTTTGGCTGACCAATGAACGGTCCTGATGCGGTTCCTGACGGTTGAGGTGCTGTTGCCCATGGTGTGTTGCTGATTGCATGTGACGTATACTCACGCTTGTTTTCCGGTCTTTCTTCCTTCGGTGAGGCCGGTGCCATGGTAGGTGGGTATCCTGAAGTATTTTGCTCGTTTCCCTGCCAGGCTCCTTGCGGATCGGGGTAGTATAGTCGCTGTCTTTGGCCTCCCCTCCCGTTTCCGTGCTCGTGCGGTCCGTTTGTGCGTCTTGGTCTTTCGTACCGAGGGGTGGGTCCCTGGGTTTTCGGCAGTCCCCTTTTTGCGTTCAGGGGGCCCATCCCATCCGTGCTCTCGAGCAGCTCGAGAAGTGTGTCGACCGTTTTGATTCCTCTTACCATGACGGCCGTCCGTACGTGTTCATCGAAGTGATTCGCCAATTTTCGAATTATCTCTTCGTCCGCCATCGTTTGTGAGAGATCGCGTGCATTCCCAATTGCTCTGGTGGCGTATTCCGCCCTAGTTAGTCTTTGCCCGTCTAACTCGTATGCGCCGAACTCTAGGTGTCGCCGGACCTTGTCCTGAATTTCTTGGGCCCAGTACCGGGATTTGAATTTGGTACTGAACTCCTCGATGGTGTGGACATCCTCTCCGACTGAGATCCACCAGTCTTTCGCCATCCCGGTCATGGCTTGGCCGATCGTGTGGCGAAGATCCTCGCAGTCAGTCATCCTGGAATATTCTTCAAATTCTCGAAGGAATCGCATTGGCCTTTCCCTTCCGTCATCATTGTAGGTGGGAGTTTGTTGGTTGGTTGCATAGAGTCTGCTCAGGTTTAGTCCCCCGCACGTTGTCACGTTTGTTTGGCTCGGTTTCCTCCGGAGTTGTTCTTCGCATGCTTTGGCCTTCGCCTCGTTTCTTTCGGTCCTTCTTTGAATGTTTGTCGTTGTTTCTATGATTTTTTCCACGCTCTCTGTTAAGTCGACGATCGCTACACTGTGGGTTGCGAGTTTTTCCTGTGCGTAGTCGCGGAAGACCTGGTTTTCCCGATTTAGCCCCTCCCGAATTTTTGCTAATTTTTGCATGATTCGGGTGTCGTTTTCTTCGATCACTTTGGTAAGTTTTTCCCTCACCTCTTCGTGGAGTAGCGCTGTCCTCGCGACTGCTCCGTCACTGGCCTGCTGGATTTCGTTTCTTATCAGTTGGTGTTCCTTCCTCTGTTCGTCCTTCATTTTATTTATTGCTCGGCTGACCCTTTTCAGGTTGCCCGTTATTTCCTTCTCTGTTGCGTTGGCTGTGATTTCGGTGTTGAGGCTCCAATCTTCTGTCTCGTTTACCGTTTCAGGGATGATTTCCTCGTGGCTTGGGAGGATGTTCGATACGCGTCCCATCGTGCGTCGATCTCTCCGGCGTGCCTCCTCCAAAACTCCATCTGCCGTAGTCGATACCCATTGCAGAGACGCAGCTTCGTCTTGGTTGTTGCCTCGAACTTGTGTGTGACAATCCTCAAGCTCCTCCATCATACGTAATTCTTCAATTTCCTTAGCGAGACTTTTATCGGTCATTGTGGTATTTTGCATGGGTTTCCCTTAATTGGTCTGTCTTTATCCGACTCGAGTCCCTGTTCGGGCGCCAAATGTAACGGTAGCGAATAACGTTAGCATTAATTTATGCGATAGTGCGATGACGTACCGCCAGGATTCGGATCCCGACTCGAAAGTAAAGCGTAATAGACCAAGTTTAGGGTGAAACTCCCCGAATTCCCAAATTTATTTATTTTCTGACTTAAACTGATCTGTTTCGATTATTTATTTGTTTCTGTACAAGTTTCGAAGCCGTATGTTCAATAGGTTGATTCGAAATAATAGTATTTTGGCGGGCTTGTGGCTTGGTGTTGTGGTTGGCTGGCCGTTGTACACTGCTGCCCTCTCTCGTTCGTGATCCTCTCGCTCAGCTTCTCGCGAATGTCGGCTGCTTGGTGGGGGTTGCTCGCGCTCTCGCGGCGTATGGGTTAGCCGCGCTCTCGTGCTGTGCGCGCGGGCTCCGGTTCACGGGCGCTCTCTCTATGCTCTCCGTTAGATCGGGCTGCGTAGTGGGGGTTGCTCACGCTCTCGCGGCGTATGGGTTGGCCGCGCTCTCGTGCTGTGCGCGCGGGCTCCGGTTCACGGGCGCTCTCTCTATGCTCTCCGTTAGAGCGGGCTGCGTGGTGGGGGGGAGTGCGCCTTGCTGTTGTCCCTCGTTCCACCGTTCCTTACTGTCGCGCTGCTCTGATTGGCCAACGCTCTCCCTGTGGTTCCCACTGGATCGATGTGGTCGATGCTTGATCGATTTCCGAATACTCGGCACAAGATAGCGGCGGTGCGTGGTGTGGTGACGGCGTGCTTTCTCACGTCGTCGCCTTTTGGTGTGTTTTTCGGGTTTATTTAGTGTATTTTTGTGTATTCTTGTAATAAATGTCGGCCGTGTGTGTGTCTGGCCTCTCGTGGACAGCCGTGGACGTCGCCGATGTCCGTTTTCTTCGTCCTTTGTGTGTGGTGTCGACGTATGGCCCTTGCGGGTGGCCGTGGATGTGTGGTGGTGCGTGTGTGTGTCCCTTGCTCCCGTTAAGGCCGTGATTTCTTGGCTCACGCTCCGTTCCCCGACCTGAGGGATTTTTACTTTGTTCCGGCTCGTCTCTGCTGTGTGTTCGTATAGTTTCACTATCTCCAAATTGTTCCTTTGGGCTTGAAATCGGCCTAGTGACTTTTTTGTGATAGTGTGTGTGTATGTCGTGACGTGTCGTCTCTCCCCTCCTCTTCTTCTCGCTGCATACGTTTGCGCCGGGAACTTATCGCCTCTCCTGTTCGCTTTCGCAGCGACTTTTCTCCTTTTTTCTTTTTGATTCCGCCTACTTCCAGACTATCCCCCTACCTGAGGCCAGAGGATAGCTTCGTCGTATGGCTCGATCTCGAGTAAGTTTCCTCGGTTTTGGTCGCCTTTTTATACCCGTTTTCCCCGATGCTCGTTTTTCCTCATTGGTCGTTCCGTCCTCGTCATTGTGTTAGTGTTTGGTGTGTATTTCGTATTTTTAATATTTTCTGATTTGCCTTTTCAGATCGCGTGGGTTTTCTGATGTCCGGATTCGTGCTAGGTGACGTCGCTGTATTCCGGATTGGTGCTTCGTGTCGCCATTCCGCGGCTTGTTGCTCATTGGTTGCTGGATCTCGTGCTTTTTGCATGATGATGAGGGCCGTCGCTTGCGCTTTGGACGCCTTGGCTTGCCAGGGCCGTCTCAATATATATATATATATATATATATATATATATATTTTCATAACCGTAGAAATCTTATCGACTTCACGTAATTTCACGAACATGCGCAATCTGAGGGCTCTGCACGCATGCGTATCGGTATAAGAGCTGATCACGGGACTCACGCTCGCGTATAAGCCGATAGAGCGAGCGCGAGTCTGTATAAGCTAGTTTCCGTGCCCCGCCGCGTTCACGTCGCACGTAAGCTGATTGCGACGTGAATCCGTCACGTCCCCCGCCGCCGCCGCCGCCACGTGAAAAGCTTATCGTAGGGGGTGAGAAAAATTCATTGAAACGCAGCTAGTCAGCGGGGGGAAAAATGGATGTGCGCTGGCAACATCCGTGGACATCGATAATTTGCAGTCCTACAGGCTGCGGTAAAACAGTTTTCGTGCGACGATTCTTGGGTAATTTACCGGCCATGGCTAACGTTGCATTCGACCGTATTGCGTTCTACTACGGCGACTCTCTCGATCCTGCCACCGCGGCGTTACAGGTAGATCCTCGACAGACGGCAGCAGCGCCGTTACCTCGATCAATACCTACGATCGATAGCAGCGAGAGTGGGAGCAGCGATGTTTGCCATGACTACGGTAGAGACGGCGCCACAATGCAGACAACGAGTGTGGAAAATGCAGCTAGCGACAAATTTGCCCCAAGAATCGTCAAATAATACGAGAGTTGATCTTTTTACAAAGGGCAGCTATCATAAAAATATAAGCGTTATATTTATCACGCAAAATATTTTTCACCAAGGTCGCGGACAACGGGATATATCTCTCAATGCAAATTACATTGTGATTTCAAAAAATCCCCGAGATCGAGCACAGATCCAGCATCTCGCGCGACAGGTTTACACCGAAAATCCTAAATTTCTAGCAGAGGCATATCACGATGCAACCTCTCAGCCTCATGGTTATCTGCTGCTGGATCTGAAGCAATCTGCACCGGATATATGCCGTTGCAGAACAACGATATTCCCCGATGATGCACGAATGCAAGTATATGTACCGAAAAATAGTCGGCAAAAAGACTAGCGTACCGCGGGGCGGGCCTGAATGAAAAAAAACTATTTAACGGTGTAGCTTTGATGCGCGGAGATCAGTAATGAACTCGAACGGGTGATGAAAACATCGGCATGGGGAAAACGAAAAAAAATAGCCAACCCGGCAGCGCAGGCAGCACTTCGCCGTTCGTGAAACGTCACGCAGCATTGTTTCACGCTTTAACCCTATCGAACAAAGAACAACAAAAAGATTTATTGCGTACTGCTGATGAAACACTTGTGAAGTGTATCTGCGAGTGTTTTCTTAATGTTCTTCAGGGTGTGATTAAGCTTTCTCCGGGTGTGAAAAGTCGCCTAAAAAAGTATAAAAACGTCCTGCGTCAGTTGGCATCGTATTGCATAGGCAGACAAAAAGGCGCGGGGCGAGTAGGGTCAACAGTGAGACAAAAAAAATACAGCTGGAGAGCAAAAAAAAAGGTCATACTGCAGAAAGGTTGTGAAGCGTTTTTACCGGTATTATTGGCACCTATTATAGGAAGTTCAGTCAGTAGGCTGTTTGGCGGCGGCGGCAAGAAATAGGTAAAAATTATTTCAACGATAAACAAAAAAGGAGTACGCGAAGAAAATGATCTTAGTATCATCTGAATCGGTGGAGCAGCCGCAGAATCAACAGCATCAGCAAGATGCTGGTACGAGACGGCTGGCAACGAACTGATGATTGGCGCTGGTGAGACGTTGAAAAATAATCGAGCCAAAACTGTACAGAAACCAAGTGATCCGACGTCGCGTCTTGATGCTGAGCTCGCTAACATTTTGCATTCAAATAAATACGATAACGACGGCGATAAATGGAAAGATTGCAGCAGTTGAGTAACGATATTATTGTGAGAAGTGTTCCATCAAAATATACACGCATAGCATCTTCGCTCGTGAATTACATACAACAATCTGAGGAGATGTCGCAGCGTGTTAAATGGGATAAACAAGGCCGGGTGACGATTGACGGTGTTTTTATACAGGGCGCTAATATTATCTATCTCTTTAATGACGCTGTACGCTCGAGAAAGACATTTAAAGCGAAAGGCCGAGCTCAATTTATGGAGATCCTTCGTGGTGCTGGTATACCGCATGAATTGATCGGTAATGAAAATTTGTGGATTTTGGCCCGATCAATACAGAGTGATAAGCGCCCAAGACAGCCGTCCGATGGGAATTCAGTTCCTGCTAACCGTGTAGAAAACGGCGAAAATGACGACGAATTAAGCACACAAAACCCCAAACGTCGCCGCCCCAACAGCGCAAATCCTTACATCAATCGGTTAAGCATCTAGATACGAGGAGAGGGGAAAATAATAGGAATGTCGTTTGAAAAAATTTATTACGACGCGTCGCATCCCGCAGGATACGCGGGAGCGCAACGTCTCATCATCGGGAGAAAAATATTACCTGTCTATGAGTGGCTCACACAGCAGGATGCTTACACCATTCACAAGCCTGTGCGGCGCTTGTTTCCACGCCTGCACTACAACGTGTCCAACATTGACAACGTTTGGGAGGCTGACTTGGTGGATTTACGATCACTGAAGGAATACAACGATGGTGTTTGCTATCTGCTAATGGTCATTGACGTATTAAGCAAGTACGCGTGGGTGGAGCCCTTGCACGACAAAACCGTGCACGCGGTTACGATAGGTTTCAAGCGAATCTTGGCGCATAGAGCACAGCGCGTTCCGGCATGCTTGCAGACCGATCGTGGAAAAGAATTTTCCGGGGGTGAGCTTCAAAAATATTTGCAAGAAAATAATATAATTTTCCGGGTCGCACGCAACCCCGACATAAAGGCTGCCATTGTTGAACGGTTCAACAGAACGCTGAAAGAGCGTATGTGGAGATACTTTACGCATCGCAACACGCGGTGTTATATCGATATATTGCAAGAGCTTGTTTATGCGTATAATCAAGCTCAACACGCATCGATAAAAATGGAGCCCTCAGCCGTAACGTTATACAATGCCGATATTGCGGCGAAAAATATGAAGAGTGCTTCCTTGAAACAGCGTGAAAGAAGACGCCGTAACGCGTATAAATATAACCACGACGACTACGTACGAATTAGTAGAACGAAAGGCACGTTCGAGAAAGGATATGAGAAAAACTGGAGTGAGGAAATCTTTCGTGTGAATAAAGTTCTCAAGCGTCAAGGATTATACGTTTATGAGCTCTGTGATCTCGAAGGAGAATCAATCGAGGGGTTTTTTTATCCCGAGGAAATCACCATTGTGAATGAAAATCGTATAAACGAGCAAGAGGAGTATAAAATTGACACTGTCCCACGCACTAAAGGACACGGCTTCAAAAAACAGCTGTTTGTCAGTTAGGTGGGATATCCAGCGAAATTTAATTGCTGGGTACCAGCTTCTAACGCGCGAAATTTGACTTGACGGCGCTACGATGCGCGAGAGTACGTAAGAGAGAGAATCGAAATGCAGTATAACGGCGATTTTTCGCTTGTGTTGCCGAGTAACAGTAGCATGTCATATTTCTCAGATAACACGACAACTGTTTTACAACGCAATTACCCCGAGTAGTAAGGTACCAGGATAGGGAGACCGGGTCCTTCCCCCACCCCTCTTCTTCTGGCCCCGCCGCCCTCCCTCCCTGTTCCCGCCCCTACCGATTTGGGCCTCATGGTCGTCTGTGATTGGCCCCCTACCCCTTAGCCACGCCCCCTACCCCCACCATCTGGAAATTTCCCGAGCGCTGGTTGGTCCCTATACTGGTCACCCACCCCCACCAGAGTGGCGCAGACGGATTGGGGGTGGTACCCCACCAAAATTTCCCGAGCGCTGATTGGTCCCTGGTCACCCCGCCCCCTTCAAATTTCCCGAGCGCTGATTGGTCCCTATACTGGTCAACCCGCCCTCATAAAATTTCCCGAGCGCTGATTGGACCCCGTACTGGTTGCCTCACCCCCTGAGAATTTCCCAAGCGGTGATTGGTTCCCGTACTGGTCGCCTCGCCCCCTCACTTGTCACTGGTGCTGGTCACTTGTCCGGTATAGCGCCCTGTATGGGGACCTTACACCCCTGCAGATTTTCCGAGCGCTGATTGGTCCCTATACTGGGCCGCTACCACCCCCCTGCCGCAAGCGGCGTGCGACCACGTGCCTTAGCGTCCACTCGACAGGAGTGGCATGTTTATCTTACAGCCGGTAAAACTGTTCTGTTTTTCAACGTCGGTCGGTAAATATCGTGTGTCGGTAACTTATCTTCTAATCCGTATATTTGGTTGGGATAAAACGTTATGTGCAATAGACGATACAGGTGAAATTTCGTTCAAACGTTGATACTCGTTTATTCATAATTATTGGTAGACATGTTGAAATATAGAGCACATCATACGTATGCGTAATATATATATATACAAAAAGCGACAGTGTTTTATATTTTGTTTATCTTGCCATCTCTTCAAGTTCTCTTACAGCCTTTTTGAGCTCGTTTGTTATAAAAGGAACGCACAACGCGGTTACCTCCACAAATACAATTCCAAAGTAATTTTCTGCGAAAGATGAGTCCATACGAACTTTAACAGCCTCCTTGAGCGTTTTATGATTATTTTTTTAATAAGCTCTTTCACACGTGCTTGATCGATATTTTCATGCTTCTCGTTTGGCGGTATATGGAGAAGCAATTCAGCACATACTATTTTTACACACATTTCTACGCCTGAGACGCAACGTTGTAGTCGTTTGAAGCGCTCGTCAACGCAGGCTATTACGTTGCACAATCCTTCGAATGTAGTTTTTTGCATCACGACTGATGGGGAGTACTGTCGAAGTTTTTTCTGCAGTGGCTCGTTAGTGACATCCCTTGACTCTGCAGGCTCTTCAGGGATACGATCGAAGACCACGGATTTTGCGCTAAAACTTGTCGTAAAGATGATCTCGCAATCGTCAATTCGAATAGCACGTGGAGTGCGCCAGCTTGACCCCCATGTAGATTTTTGTACACCCTCGAAATATTGCGCGATCTCGCTCAAGCAGTCGTGTAATGTGGAAAAGCCTAATGAGCCGAAAACAATGCTGCCTGAAGCGTTATTATTTTGTAGCTTAATTACAGGGCTAATTTGTCCCGTTTCCAATGTCTGCAACCCAACACTTATTCTTTTCGTCTCTGTATTGTTGAGCGCGTACGTTGACCCCAAAATCAGCTGTGCCTCTACTCTTTTCTTCTCGCCAAACGACAGGGGCGGGTGCACAGCGGGGGGGGGGGGGGGGGGTTCAAGCTGAAGACTTCTTGGCTCAGCAGGGTCTGATGACTAGGTAGAAATTAACTCTGCATTTTCAACGAATGCCCAGCAAACTTTACTGAATTCGGATATTTTTACAGATATACCGCTTAGACACACGACGCGTAATCGACTGATCGAATATCGTTTATAGCGACTTTTTATATGTCCTGACTTGTTGGCGCTACTGTCGAGCGTTTCGAGGAGTGGGAGTTAAAAAATGTTAATAATTTGTAAAATATTATTCCCATATATTGTTATTTACACGTTATTTACAATACCGTGAAATTTCTGTGTGGGTGATCTTCTCACGGTATACATGAATATATAACAATAGTGACCAATTAATCGTGTTTCAAAATATATTGACGCATTGTGTATATAAAATTCAAATCATATTCCCGACGGAATGCCAGACAATGCGATAAAGAAAAGCAAATTTTCATGGATGTCTCAAGATCTTGCAACGTATCGTAAAACATGCTTTTGAGTGGTCAAACGAGTGATTAACTGCACGCAGGTGGCTATTATTATCATAAGTGAATTTATTATTCAAAACTCTGAAACCAGGTGATCGCTCGACTTTTTATTATTGATCTCATGGTTGGTAAACTGACAATGAAAGCTGGGAATGATGATCGTGATGGGGGCATTGTGGTGCAGTATAAGCCGTTCATAGAAATGGTCAACAATGCGTTATGCTAAAAGATATGAATATAAAGCATTTTCCAAAAACTACTGTTTAACATAAAATATGCTTCGGTACGAGATGCAACAATAATATTAATATCAAATGCACTGCATTCTTATGATTGCTGTATTGTGTGTGAATTTATTACTGAAAACAGGGTAGAGGTGTGTGAATATAGGGACCGTCTTTTACAGTCAAAGGCGAAATAAACAAAAAGTTAATAATGAAAAAAGAAACGGAGAAACTCCGGGCACCTGTAACCTTTTATACGGTAGGTAGCTAGAAATTCGGGTCGCTTTTCACACCCACAAACTTTCAAATGCTAATAACCCAACAGCCAACCTAGGGCATTTGTAGCAAGTGAAACGCTGCATCTAGAGTATATATATATATTTAAAGGGCCATCTCGGATACGGTGCTTCGGGTACGTAGAAAACGTGATGTAAGGGTGTGAGTTGCGGTCAAGGTGTTGCGTGGGATTGCGTCAACTATTTGGGAATATGCTTCAGTAGCGCATGCAGAAAAATCGGCGGGGAGGGGGTGGGGGAAAAAGTATAAATGAGAAGAACCTCGAAATTTTCCGACTATACCTTAAAAGCGTTTGAGTGAAGAGTTTCACTTGGTCTTTTTCGGAAAATTTTCACTGTTTTACCCGTAACGTGTAAGGAATTGTGCAATTTTTCGCGTCATATAACGTGAAGTGAAACGATTTTATTTGCTTTTTGTGATTCATCGCTAGTGAAACGCGTGTAGTAAAAATGGCTCCACAAAAAGTGAATACCAGCGAAGTGAGCCGCCGTGAAAGTTTACGTGCGGTCACGATAGCGCTAGCTAATATGCTGCGTCAACGTAGTGGATATGTGGCCCGACGGTGCACCCGCGAGTGGCGAAATACTGTCGCGAGGTTGAGTTTCGCGGGGCTAGCGTGCGAGCTGAGTCTCATTCTACGTCGCTTAAGTCTGCGTGTGATTGGCCGCGCTCATGATCGTGGCGTATTCCGCAAATCCCGCGACGCCGTTCTTCTCGCGGGGACCGCAACAATTAATGGAGGCGGCCAAGAGTTTCTGGGGTGCCGCGGCCTGTATGAGGAATGGCAAAACGAGAATGGTATGTATAATTTAAGTTTGAATATACATAAACGCTAACACACACCCACACACATACAGACATATATACACACACGCATATTTTAACACAGTTTAAAATGGGAAAATTCTTGCATTATGCAGCATTGAGACGGCTACTCGAAGAGAGCAGCGACGACGATGATAACGTCTACAGCAACGAAGAAGAGAGAATGTCCGAAGACGACGATGACGATAGCACCGAGAAAATGGACCAGAACGATGATGACAGCGTGTCGTGTAGCACGTTGTCGACAGCGAGTGAAATAGCGTGGCACAACGCTACATTCGCTCATTTATATTATGGTGAGTTTAAGAAAGATTGTTTTATAATATATATGTGTGTGTGTGTGTGTGCACCTGAAAATTGGTACAGTCTGTATACGTATATATATATATATATATATATATATATATATATATATATATACTAGGGTCCATGCGGCTCGGGCGCTACGCGCTCTCGCGTCGTAGAGGTTCAATTCTAACCCAAACCTCAACTCCCGCCCACCGCCTTTCCCCACCCCCACGCTCCCCCGTCCCATCCCCGCTGCCCCAACCCTCTGCTCGATTCTCGATTCCATGGCCAACTTCACCTCGCTCTATTTTCAATTCCATAGCCAACTTCACCCCGCTCGATTCTCGATTCCATGGCCAACTTCACCCCGCTCGATTCTCGAATCCATGGCCAACTTCGCCCTCGCATCGTAAAGGTTTGGGTTTGGGTTCCGAGGTTTGAGTTCTGGATTCTTGTACATGGCGGCAGCGGTGGCAGCGGCGGCGGCGGCGGCGGCGGCGAAATCTCTCTATATTATATAAAAATTTCGCCGCCGCCGCCGCCGCTGCCGTGTACAAGAATCGAGACGGCCTGAAGTTGGCCACAGACTAAGCAGGGTGAAGTTGGCCATGGAATCGAGAATCGAGAGGGGTAAAGTTGGCCATGGAATCAAGAATCGAGCGCGGTGAAGTTGGCCATGGATTCGAGAATCGAGCGGGGTGAAGTTAGCCATGGAATCGAGAATCGAGCGGGGTGAAGTTGGCTATGGAATCGAAAATAGAGCGAGGTGAAGTTGGCCATGGAATCGAGAATCGAGCAGAGGGTTGGGGTGGGGGGGATGGGACGGGGGAGCGTGGGGGTGGGGAAAGGCGGTGGGCAAGAGTTGAGGTTTGGGTTAGAATTGAACCTTCACGACGCGAGGGCGCGTAGCGCCCGAGCCGCACGGACCCTAGTATTTATATATTATAGAGAGATATCTCTCTATATTATATAAATATTTCGCCGCCGCCGCCGCTGCCGCCGCTGCCGCCGTGAACAAGAATCGAGACGGCCTGAAGTTGGCCACAGACTAAGCAGGGTGAAGTTAGCCATGGAAACGAGAATCGAGCGGGGTAAAGTTGGCCATGGAATCGAGAATCGAGCACGGTGAAGTTGGCCATGGATTCGAGAATCGAGCATGGTGAGGTTGGCCATGGCATCGAGAATCAAGCGGGATGAAGTTGGCCATGGAATCGAGAATCGAGCGCGCTGAAGTTGGCCATGGATGGCCAAATTCAGCGGTTGGTTGCCGGGTGTGGAGGGGGGAGGCGTGGGATGGTGGGGAGTGGGTTGAGGAAGCTGGCGGGCGGGGGGTCGGGGTTTGGGTTAGACGCGAACCTTTACGATGCGAGGGCGCGTAGCGCCCGAGCAACACGAACCCCTAGTATTATATAAATATTTCGCCGCCACCGCCGCCGCCGCTGCCGCCGCTGCCGCCGTGTACAAGTATCCAGAACCCAAACCTCGGAACCTTAACCCAAACCTTTACGATGCGAGGGCGAAGTTGGCCATGGAATCGCGAATCGAGCGGGGTGAAATTGGCCATGGAACCGAGAATCGAGCGGGGTGAAGTTGGCTATGGAATCGAGAATAGAGCGGGGTGAAGTTGGCCATGGAATCGAGAATCGAGCAGAGGGTTGGGGCGGCGGGGATGGGACCGGGGAGCGTGTGGGTGGGAGAAGGTAGTGGGCGGGAGTCGAGGTTTGGGTTAGAATTGAACCTTTACGACGCGAGGGCGCGTAGCGCCCGAGCCGCACGGACCCTAGTATATATATATACTTGGGGTTCGTGTGGCTCGGGCGCTACGCGCCCTCGCATCGTAAAGGTTCGCGTCTAACCCAAACCCCGACCCCCCACCCGCCAGCTTCCCCAACCCCCTCCCCACCATCCCACGCCTCCCCCCTCCGCACCCGGCAACCAACCGCTGAATTTGGCCATCCATGGCCAACTTCAGCGCGCTCGATTCTCGATTCCATGGCCAACTTCATCCCGCTTGATTTTCGATGCCATGGCCAACCTCACCATGCTCGATTCTCGAATCCATGGCCAACTTCACCGCGCTCGATTCTCGATTCCATGGCCAACTTTACCCCGCTCGATTCTCGTTTCCATGGCTAACTTCACCCTGCTTAGTCTGTGGCCAACTTCAGGCCGTCTCGATTCTTGTACACGGCGGCAGCGGCGGCGGCGGCGGCGAAATATTTATATAATATAGAGATATATATATATTTACAGACGCGCAACAGCACCCGGGAAGCTCGCAAGACCCCTCCACCTCGGGCAACTGTACGTCCCCTGACTTAACCCTCGATGACAGCGATGACGACTACTGCACAACCCCTGACTGTACATCTCCCGACGATGACGACGACGATGACGAAACGACCGATGCTTATCTCCGTATCAGAAACTCCCCGTCATCTCCCAATCCACCCAACTATGATGATTCTCCCGCATCACCCGATCCTGAACCAGTGAGACATCACGACTCACCAGCATCTCCCAATCCTGAACCAGTGGGTCACTACGACGCACCGGCATCTCCTGATCCTGAACCAGTGGGTCACTACGACGCACCGGCATCTGCCGATCCTGCGCCTATTGCCGACAACCCGCCGGCCTCCCCTGCTTTATCCGATGCCGAGACAGTACGTAACGACGAAGAATACGCTGGTCAAGTAAGGGTACATCGTGCTGACCAGCGTCCAATTGTTATTTATCAGCGTCGTGCGTTTTATCTACCGGTCACCTTCTGGGAGAATTTTCTCACCAGTGAGGAAGAGCGGGCATATCATGCAATGTTTGGCGCGAGATTTTTTGACGCAGTCGGAAATTTTCATTACGGTACTGACAATGACCACTTAGACACGAGAGACGAACCCATAGACTGGTTACGAAGAGGGTCAAGAAGTGGGACTGCAGAAGATTAAATATCTCCTGTTTGTACAGAAGCCCGAGGTGCCATAGAGGGGGGTAGCCCCTCGTCGTCTTCATCGGAGCTACCACCATCGTCGTCATCATCATCAAGATCGGCCACGCTGTCATCATCGTTATCATCGTCATTATCTTCGTCATCATCATCGTTATCATCATCATCGTCGTCATCATCACCGTCATCATCGTCGTCGTCATCGTCATCGTCATCACCATCACCAGCAGCGTTATCACCGTCAACATCGGTAAGTGTTTTGAACCAAATCGGTTGTGGCGATGATAGGGCCCGTAGATTTAATGAAATGTCGCGATTAGGGTTTAATGATTTAGCTGAAGACAACGAAAACCACGCGAACACCGATAATATTTTACCCAATGGTATCAGGTTCCACGCAGTGGGTAACCACGAGCATTATTCGCGCCGCTTAAAAATCACCGGGAAACAGACGGACATTGCGCTCGTCCCACCACCGTCAAACGTGAACCCCTTAATATGGGTACGTGACGCAATACGCGATATTCACGCGTACTTTGTTAACGGGTGCCCATAAACGGATATGATTGGCATATCGTTTGATGCCGAAAGCATGACGCGTGGTAGCGCGTGGTTATCATTCCGACCGGTTGCGTGATTTAGTTACGATGATTTGTGGGGACTTTTCGCGGATGTTAATCAGAGCTCGCGAATGCTATCAGTCAGCGATACGCTTCTTTTCACGGTCTCATACGTCGAGATGCCTGTAGGGGCGGGTCCTGCGCGAGGTATCGAACCGCCCGTCTTACAGAATCGGTCCGTCATTACGATCGCGAACGATGATAATTTGTGCTTGCCGCGGTCGATTGTTGTCGCACTAGCGCACAATACGCATAAGCGGGATCGTACACGTGAGTCCGAGCTTATGTGGGGTCGTATACGCAACAAGCGGTCGAAAACGCAGCGTGTCGAGGCGTCGAAGCTTGTAGATGCCGCAGGTGTTGTGATCTCCACAGCGGGGTGCGGTATACCCGAGCTATGGGCTTTTCAGACGCATTTACTGCTGTCGAAAGTGGCGATCGTTGTGTATGAGTGGGAAACCCTCGGCAGCGGCGATGCGCCACTTTTTGACGGTCGTAAATCTTTTTCGACTGATTGTGAAAGCAAGACGGTCAATATTGTGCATTTCGCGGGTGAAAAACATTATGCACCGGTGACTAATCTGATGGCTGCTGCCGGTGGTAGGAATTATTGCATACCGTGCAATAAATCCTATCGCTTTATCAACCAACACGAATGTACCAGCAAGTGCCCGCGATGTCATACTTCACCGCCTTGTGAGATTTATAAGGAAAGCGATGATTTTCTCAAAAGTCGGTGGGACTGTGAAGATTGCGGGCGCAGCTTCTACGGTGCAGCATGTTTTGCTAACCATCTGCAGCACCGCAAAATGAAAAAAATTACAACCGTCATGCGCGCGAAAACAATTTGCGAGACGATTCGGCAGTGCAAAATTTGTTGCAAAATCGTCGTCACGACAAAAAAAACGCACGTACGCGGTGTGGGTTATTGTCAACTGTGTCATTCGACGCATGACTACAATAACCCCTGCTATATACAAACCATAGCGCCTCGAAAATCGTATACGGTGGGTAAGCATCCGTCAACGCTCTTTATTTTTTACGATTTTGAGACTCGTCAAGATACGCCATATCCTAATGTCAAAGGTGATGACATTCACGAGCACATTGTCACGCTATGCGTCGCGCAGCAATTATGCGGAGAATGCTTGAAAAGCGTGGACGATGTAACCGTCGGTGTCTGTAACTGGTGCGGAATACGCAAACACATATTTCGGCAATCACCAGTTGCTCAGCTCGTTGACTTGACTGTGCGGACGAGCACTCAATTTCGTCAAATTGTATGCATTGCCCACAATGCAAAAGCGTTTGATGCGCAGTTTATCCGACGTGATATGGTAGAGCGTTGTGCAGACAGGGGTACACCGAAACTCATTCTCAAAGGAAATTCAATAGTATCGATGCGCATAGGTTCTACTGTGTTCATTGATAGTATGAATTATTTCGCTATGCGACGTAGCGCGCTCCCAACAGCGTTTGGGTTTGACGAGCAGATGGGTGAAGGTCACTTCCCCCACTTCTTCACCACACTCGATAACCAAGATTATCGCGGCGCTGTCCCTGCAGCACACTTTTATTCCCCGGATACAACAAGTACGAAAGGGCGTGAGGAATTCTACAAGTGGTATAAGGAAAGGGTCCAGTCGGGCAAAGTTTTCGATTTTCAAGAGGAAATTGAAAAATATTGCTCGCTAGACGTTGACATTCTGAGACAAGCATGCAGAGAATTTCGTGAAATTTTCCTTGCAACGGGAAAAGTTTGCCCTTTCACGGAGGCGTGCACGATCGCCTCAGCATGCTCAAAGGTCTACCGTCGTAATTTTCTACAGCCAAATACGATCGGTCTCATACCACCCGGGGGATACCAGCGCTCGAATCGTCACTCACAGCAAGCGGTCGAGTGGTTATTATGGACAGAGCGCGATCTTGGCCATAAAATCGTTCACGCTGGGCGTGCTCGGGAATATAGGTTACCGGAGTCGGGGGCACGTGTCGATGGTTTTGTGCAGATTGAGCAAAGACGGATCGTATTGCAATATCACAGCTGTCATTGGCACGCCTGCGCAAAATGAGTCCCCAACAATCGCGGAAAAGGTACGGTTGGGGAAACGTTTGAAGCGCGATACGAGCGGACAATAGCCGCTGATGAGAAAATTCGCGCGTATGGCTACGAACTCCGCGTAATGTGGGAGTGCGCTTTTATGAAAATGCGCAAAGATAACCCCGAAATTGACCGCTTTGTGCGCAATTATCCGAGGCGGTCAAGTGCAAATTTGAATCCCCGCGATGGTTTTTACGGTGGACGTACCGGAAATATCGTCACGGTTTACGATGTTGCGCCCGGCAAGAAAATATCGTATATCGATATATGCTCGCTGTATCCGTACATTTGTAAGACGGGACGATATCCCGTTGGTCACCCGCGTATATACGTCGGCGAAGAGTGTGCAGATTTATTGAATGGATCATATGCCTCTTTAGGGATAACGATTAACGGTATGATCCGCTGTAGCATTTTGCCACCTCGTGATCTTTTCCACCCCGTGCTGCCCGTGCGAATGCACAATAAACTTCTCTTTCCCCTGTGCCGTACATGTACAGAGCAAATGGCTCAACGTACGTGCACGCATGACGAGATTGAAGAACGCATTTTCACAGGTACATGGGTAACAGATGAGGTGCGAAAAGCGCTCGATATCGGATATATCATAATCGCTGTCGATGAGATTTGGGCATATGAGGTCAGTCAATATAATCCTCAAACCAAAAAGGTGGTCTTTTCGCCGAGTATGTTGACACGTTCTTAAAAATAAAACAAGAGTCAAGCTGTTGGCCATCGGAGTGTACTAACGATGAGACGCGTGAAAAGTATATCGCTGATTATTTAGAAATCGAGGGCATCAAGCTTAATCCTGACGTCATCGTAAAAAATCACGGCTTGCGATCCGTAATGAAATTAGTTTTAAATTCATTTTGGGGAAAATTCGGTCAGCGTGATAATCAGCCGCATACGGAAATAGTCGTGGACCGGGAAAAAATGCTGTCATTGTTATGTGACAATGAAAAAGAGGTCACGCGACTATTGCCAGTAAACGAAAACGTTATGTTCGCTAGCTGGGTATCGACCGAGGACGCTATTGTACCCAACAGCCAAACGAGCGTTGTTGTTGCGGCTTTCACCACGGCACGAGCCAGGTTGAAGCTCTATAGCTACCTCGAGCGTTTAGATCGCCGAGTCTTGTACTACGATACAGACTCTGTGATTTATGTGAGCACAGGTGAGCCTGGTGAGTGGGTCCCTCCACAGGGTAGCTTCCTCGGCGATATGACGAACGAATTGGCAGAGTTCGGGGCAAACGCGTATATCAATTAATTCGTTTCCGGGGGGCTAAAGTTTTACGGTTATACGGTGGTGACGAGCGATGCGCCAGACGTCGTTGTTGAAGAATGCCGCAAGGTCAAAGGGCTGAGCTTGAATTACGAAAATTCAAAAAAAATTAATTCTGTATCCATACGGGGATTAATCACTCAAGATTTATCCTGTGTGAATAAAGGGTCGATCGAGCTGAATTTCTCGGCAATTCAACGCACAGCGCTACATCATGTTGTAACGAAGCATGATGTGAAAAAGACTTGTAGTGTCGTTTGTCACAAGCGTCGGCACACCTCGCACAAGATGTCCCTCCCATATGGTAGCGATATTTCGTGGTTACTGTTGTCGTCAGCCTAATCCGTTAAATATTTAATTGTAAATAATGTAAAAAAGTCATTGAGTCTATGTGTTTATGTATATATGTATTTATTTCTGATTGACCGGTGCCTCGCAAAAAAATGAGCGTTGTATTTTTATGTGTTTTTCTTTACGCTAGTATGTTTTGTTTGTGTGTGTGTGTGTGTGTGTGTGTGTGAGCAGCAGTAGTTAATATTGTTTTATTTATAAATAATAAAAGCCGCAACCGATATTTAAAATGGTTCAAGACACCGATAAAACAATTCAACGTATTTAAAATATTTTTATTTACAACCTGTGCGTTTACATCCTTAGCTCTAAAAATATAAGACCGGAATAGCGAGAATATTTTCATTAGCCTAGGCAAAAAGGAGGCGCGGCATCGCCGTCGACAATGGGACAACAGGGAGGTATTTCTAATTCCTCACTATTGAAATACAGCACCAGCGTTGCCTGAGTGGATAGAGCGAGAGAGAGGGAGTGGGAGAGAGACAGAGCGTGAACGGGTGAGCCTGGTTCTATCGAAGCGCCCACCTGAAATACTGGGTTTTATGTACACATGGAGACGCGTACGTAATATATATTTATAACCGTAGAAACCTTCTCGACTCCATGTAATTTCACGAGCATGTGCAATCTGAGGGCTCTACACGCATGCGTATCAGTATAAGAGCTAATCGCGGGACTCGCGCTCGTGCATAAGCTGATAGAGCGAGCGTGAGTCAGTACAAGCTAGTTTCCGTGCCCGCCGCGTTCACGTCGCACGTAAGCTGATTGCGACGTGAATCCGTCGTGTCCCCCGCCGCCGCCGGCGCCTCCGCCGCCACGTGAAAAGCTAATCGTAGGGGTGGGGAAAAATTCATTGAATCGCAGCTAGTCAGCGGGGAATAAATGGATGTGCGCTGGCAACATCCGTGGACATCGATAATTTGCGGTCCTACAGGCTGCGGTAAAACAGTTTTCGTGCGACGATTCTTGCGTAATTTACCGGCCATGGGTAACGTTGCATTCGACCGTATTGTGTTCTACTACGGCGACTCTCTCGATCCTGCCACCGCAGCGTTACAGGTAGATCCTCGACAGACGGTAGCAGCACCGTTGACTCGATCAATACCTACGATCGATAGTAGCGAGAGTGGGAGCAGCGATGTTTGCCACGACGACAGTAGAGATGGCGCCACAATGCAGACGACGAGTGTGGAAAATGCAGCTAGCGTCAAATTTGCCCCGAAAATTGAATTTTGTGAAGGTCTACCAGAGCTGGAGGATTACTCAAGTGATAATCATCTTGAAAAATTGCTAATTATCGATGATTTAATGAGAGAATCGTCAAATAATACGATAGTTGATCTTTTTACAACGGGCAGGCATCATAAAAATATAAGCGTTATATTTATCACGCAAAATATTTTTCACCAAGGTCGCGGACAACGGGATATATCTCTCAATGCAAATTACATTGTGATTTTTAAAAATCCCCGAGATCAAGCACAAATCCAGCATCTCGCGCGACAGGTTTACCCTGAAATTCCTAAATTTCTAGCAGAGGCATATCACAATGCAACCTCTCAGCCTCATGGTTATCTGCTGCTGGATCTGAAGCAATCTACACCGGATATGTGCCGTTGCAGAACAACGATATTCCCCGATGATACACGAATGCAAGTATATGTATCGAAAATTAGTCGGCGAAAATACTAGCGTACCGCGAAGCGGGCCTGAATGAGAAAATGTATTTAACGGTGTTGCTTTGATGCGCGGAGATCAGTAATGAACTCGAACGGGCGATGAAAACATCGGCATGGGGAAATCGAAAAAAAATAGCAAACCCGGCAGCGCAGGCAGCTCTTCGCCGTTCGTGAAACGTCACGCAGCATTGTTTCACGCTTCAACCCTTTCGAACAAAGAACAACAAAAAGATTTATTGCGTACTGCTGATGAAACACTTGTGAAGTGTATCTGCGAGTGTTCTCTTAATGTTCTTCAGGGTGTGATTAAGCTTTCTCCGGGTGTAAAAAGTCGCCTAAAAAAGTATGAAAACGTCCTGCGACAGTTGGCATCGTGTTGCATAGGCGGACAAAAAGGCGCGGGGCGAGTAGGGACAACAGTGAGTCAAAAAAAATACAGCTGAAGAGCAAAAAAAAAGGTTATACTGCAGAAAGGTTGTGGAGCGTTTTTACCGTTATTATTGGCACCTATTATAGGGGCTTTAGTCAGTAGGCTGTTTGGCGGCGGCGGCGGCGAGAAATAGGTAAAAATTATTTCAACGATAAACAAAAATGGAGTACGCGAAGAAAATGATCTTAGTGCCATTTGAATCGGTGGAGCAGCCGCAGAATCAACAGCATCAGCAAGATATCGCTACGGCTGACAACGAGCAGATGATTGGCCCTGGTGAGACGTTGAAAAATAATCGAGCAAAAACTGTACAGACACCTGGTGATCTGACGTCGCGTCTTGATGCTGAGCTCGCTAACATTTTGCGTTCAAATAAATACGTTAACGACGGCGATAAAGGGAAAGATTATCTACAGGTACTGCAGCGGTATTTATTTCTTGTCGGACCAAAAAATACTCCTCTCGAGCTCGCTACAGTCTCGGCGTTAGAGCCAATGCAGCAGTTGAGTAACGATATTATTGTGAGAAGTGTTCCATCGAAATATACACGCATAGCAACTTCGCTCGTGAATTACATACAGCAATCTGAGGAGACGTCGCAGCGTATTAAATGGGATAAACAAGGCCGGGTGACGATTGACGGTGTTTTTATACAGGGCGCTAATATTATCGATCTCGTTAATGACGCTGTACGCTCGAGAAAGACATTTAAAGCGAAAGGCCGAGCTTAATTTATGGAGATCCTTCGCGGTGCTGGTATACCGCATGAATTGATCGGTAATGAAAATTTGTGGATTTTGGCCCGATCAATACAGAGTGATAAACGCCCAAGACAGCCGGACGATGAAAATTCAGTTCCTGCTAACCGTGTGGAAAAAGACGAAAATGACGACGAATTAAGTACACAAAACCCCAAACGTCGCTGTCCCAACAGCGCAAATCCTTACATCAATTAGTTAAGCATCTAGATACGAGGAGAGGTGAAAAATAATAAAGATGTCGTTTGAAAAAATTTATTACGACGCGTCGCATCCCGCAGGATACGCGGGAGCGCGACATCTCATCATCGGGAGAAAAATATTACCTGTCTATGAGTGGCTCACACAGCAGGATGCTTACACCATTCACAAGCCTGCGCGGCGCTTGTTTCCACGCCTGCGCTACAACGTGTACAACATTGACGACGTTTGGGAGCCTGACTTGGTGGATTTACGATCACTAAAGGAATACAACAATGGTGTTTGCTATCTGCTAATGGTCATTGACGTATTAAGCAAGTACGCGTGGGTGGAGCCCTTGCACGACAAAACCGTGCACGCGGTTACGATAGGTTTCAAGCGAATCTTGGCGCGTAGTGCACAGCGCATTCCGGTATGCTTGCAGACCGATCGTGGAAAAGAATTTCTCGGGAGTGAGCTTCAAAAATATTTAAAAGAAAATAATATAATTTGAGCGTATGTGGAGATACTTTACGCATCGCAACACGCGACGTTATATCGATATATTGCAAGAGCTTGTTTATGCGTATAATCATGCTCAACACGCATCGATAAAAATGGAGCCCTCAGCCGTAACGTTATACAATGCAGATATTGCGGCGAAAAATATGAAGAGTGCTTCCTTAAAACAGCGTGAAAGAAGACGCTGTAACGTGTATAAATATAACCGCGACGATTACGTACGAATTAGTAGAACGAAAGGCACGTTCGAGAAAGGACATGAGAAAAACTGGAGTGAGGAAATCTTTCGTGTGAATAAAGTTCTCAAGCGTCAAGGATTATACGTTCATGAGCTCTGTGATCTCGAAGGAGAATCAATCGAGGGGTTTTTGTATCCTGAGGAAATCACCATTCTAAATAAAAATCGTATGAGCGAGCGAGAAGAGTATAAAATTGACACTGTCCTACGCACTAAAGGACACGGCTCGAAAAAACAGCTGTTTGTCAGTTGGGTATCCAACTGATATCCAGCGAAATTTAATTGCTGGGTACCAGCTTCTAACGCGCGAAATTTGACTTGACGGCGCTACGCTGCGCGAGAGTACGTAAGAGAGAGAATCAAAATGCAGTATGATGGCGATTTTTCGCGTGTGTTGCCGAGTAACAGTAGCATGTCATATTTCTCAAATAACACGACAACGTGTTTTACAACGCAATTACCCCGCGAAATATCTCTAAATGGTCAATGGGCCGTGGCCTTATCGGAAATTCACACATCATCCACGATTGTCCATCTGCGAAAAGATGATACAAAAATAAAGGTGGGGACACACAAAGGTATCGAATATATTCACGATACAATATCATTCGGGCTATATAAAACGTACGAGGAACTTATGACGGCCATAAACAATATAAAGCGTTTCAAAGAAGAAGGATTACAGCTTGTTCATTCTAAAAATGCTAATAGGTACATAGGGATTGCGTCTGAAGATCGACAACATCAATATCCCAATGTGACTAGAAGTATTTTGAAACTACCGCACAAAATACATCGAATATTTGGATTCGACCACGGACCCGACGACTGGCCTTCGCTGACCGGACTTTATCTACATGTCGCGCGAGGTAAAACCCGTGATGCTGTAATGCCCGCGTGTATAAATCGCGCATTGCCTGATCAGCTCTATCTATATACCGATATTTGTGTGCCGTATACGGTAGGCGATACACAGGTGGCTCTCTTGAGAATAATCAACATGAATACTCCGCAATATTCGTATGGAACGACAAAAGTGAAACATTTTTCACCGCCAAATTATCTACCATTGTCGAACAAAACATTTCGCACAATAGAGATTGATATAAGAGATCATCTAGGAGAGCCAATCGCATTTGAGTACGGGACGTTGACGTTGGCACTTCATTTCAAACGTCTGTGCTAGACAAACAATGACGGTTCATTATACAGCGTATTACGAGAATCAGATCGGTGGTGGTGGCAGAATAAATAACGTATATGTTGGTTCACCATACCAGCGCGGTCACGGAATCGGCAGTTTTCTCGGTGGACTTTTTAGAAGCGTATTACCCTTGCTGACGCGCGGCGCTAAAGCTATCGGAAAAGAGGCGCTGCGTACCGGTATGCATGTTTTCGAGGATGTGAGCGGTAACCACATACTGTTTAAGGAATCACTTCGGCGCCGTGTTGCCGAATCAGGCGGAAATTTACAACGAAAAGCCAATGAGAAAATCGAACTTCTCATGAACGGCTCGGGGTATAATAGCGCTGTCACCACGAGAATGCTCCATTCGCTGACGGGCCGCGCGCCGATACGCACGAGAGGTCGACGAGGAGTGAGTGCACGCTCAACTGCCACGAAAAAAAGGGAAATCAGACGAAAAAGAAGAAGACGACGACAAGGACAAAAAAGAAGAAGAAACCTGTGCGAAAAGGGAGGGTTTCGAAAAAGAAGAAAAGTACAGCCCCGAGACGGAGAAGAGCAAACCTTGCTGATGTTTTTGGTCCTGCTTAATTATGTCTTTCTTACATTCACACTCGTGTGAGTGTATGAAGTCTGAACTGGACTTATTCACCATCCCACCAACCCAAACAGCAATAGAATCATCACAATGGATACACTACAGCCCTGTTTCATCGTTGACCGACAATGGTTCGCTTGAATTCGTCATACCAGGCCACGGCAAGGAATACTTGGATCTGGCACACACCATGATCAACTTGGGTGTGAAAATCGTGTCTACTGATGGGGTCGATTACAAAGCCGGGCCAGTTAATAATTTTCTGCATAGTCTCTTCAATCAAGTGGATGTGTTTTTTAATCAAAAACTCGTTGCACCGCCGAATAACGCCTATCCATATAGAGCATACATCGAATCCTTGTTAAATTATGGACAAGCCGCGAAGACGTCTTATCCAACAACATCATTATGGTATGCTGATGAACCTGGCGGTTTTGATGTACTCCCCGCTTCACCAGGTCTGGCAACCAATACAGGCCTCACGAGTCGTGCAAAATTTTTCGAAGGTGGCAAGACTGTAGATATGCTTGGTCACTTACACTGCGATGTTTTCAATCAAGATAAGTTTTTGCTCAACGGCGTCGAAGTGCGTCTACGTATGGTGCGCTCGGAGGATGCTTTTTGTCTCATGGAAACACCGGTCGCAAATGTCTCGCACAAAGTGCAAATTACAGAGGCGACACTAATGGTTCGTCGGACCAAAATAAATCCAGGGGTACTTATCGCCCACGCTAAAACGGTTGCGAAGACGACAGCAAAATATCCCATCACCCGTGTTGAAGTTAAGGCGTTCACTATGCATAGCGGTATCATGGGCGATACGTTGGACAACGTGGTACTTGGTCAACTGCCGAAACGAATCATCGTGGGATTTGTGAACAACAAAGCATTCAACGGCGATAAAACATTGAACCCGTTTAATTTTCATCATCATTCGATTAATCATCTCTCTTCGTATGTGGATGGCCACCAGATACCAAGCAAGCCGCTACAACCGGAGTTTGAAGGAAATGAAAAGTGGGTTCAGAGCTATCATACACTCTTCTCCGCTACGGGTATTCACTTTCAAAATGATGGAATGGATATTTCGCGCGATTCTTACGCAAAAGGCTACTGTCTTTTTGCCTTTGATTGAACACCCGATTTATCGGCCAACTGTTTTACTCACTGGAATCTGGTGAAACACGGTAGCGTGAGAATCGAAGTGCGCTTCGCAAAAGCATTGGTTGCCACAATAAATTGCGTTGTTTATGCTGAATATGACAATGTAATTGAAATCGACTCATCTCGCCAGGTTATAACGGACTTTAGCGCATGAGCAGCGTTTAATTCCACCCCTCTCTTGATCCTTTCCGCTACCACTGACCATTTGAACGAAATTCCATGAGATATATAAAAATGAGCGCTCTTACCCTCGAAGACTACAGTAATTTTTTGAACCTCTCTCGCCATGGACGTGATCGTTTATATTCAAGCACTGTACGGAAAACGCGGCGAATTTTTACCAAAAGAGGTGGCGGTTACCACTCTTCAAGAGGAATGTTTTGGTCATTGGATCGTCGAACCACCGTGTGAATTTGGGGAATTACCAAAACAAGTGCGCTCTAGTAACAACCATTTAACATGCTTCAATCACGGACTCGAATGGGTAGACGGGGACACAACGATGGAAAAAGTGTACAAAAATTTGCGCGGAATGTGTCGTTTTGCTTTACGTGTATATACACGTGGTCAACAAAAAGCACAAATGCTACGCGATATTCTTGGTCGAGAAATTTTTAATCTCGAAGATTACGAGGGGCCAAGCTTCAAGAAGATGCCTAAGAGTGAAATATTTTGTATTCAGCATGGAATTTTTAAGGATAATGAATCGACAAGGTGTGCATTGAACAATGCTTGTCGCATAAAAAAATGGCTTCGGTTTGGAGTATTGGATTCTCGGAGCCCGGTCTATACGGAACCAGCTGCACAAGTGGTAATCCAAAACGACGAATCAACCAGTGTGGAGCCACCAACAAAACCAACGAGGACAGACCTCAATAATGAAGACAACAAAAAAGGTTTAGCCAAAGAGCGTATATATGACGATGTCGCAAGTGAATTGGTTAGTCATGACCTGGACTTCTCAGATGGTTCGACACGCGTAGACGACGAGCTGGTCGGGCTTTTCCGCTCTAAACTTGAGATATCGCCTAAACTATCACAGTTACAACCTCCAACGCCCCCACCACGAAAGAATCGCTAGCGTGATCGCCCACACTCTGAGTACACTGCCAGTTACGGGCATCACTTTTATCCTCTACAAACCGGGGATGAACACCCTGCAGGTGTGGGACGCATTGCGATACGTCCAGGCGCAGACAAAAGGCGTTTCTGCCGCAGATCGAATACCGAGTCGCTGGTCTAGACCTGCAGCTATTGTAGCCAATACGGACGATCATACGAAAGCCGGGACGCATTGGGTTGCGCTATGCGTAGGCAGCGATGGCCACGGTGTCTTTTTCGACAGTTATGGAAACCCCCCACTTATCCCCCAACTCTCAGAGAATAGGGTTCGAAACGATAAAATGGTCGCAAGCTATTATAAGAGATTGAAAAATTCTAGACGTAAGAATAAAAATGTAAAACATCCTCGCTATAATAACAAAAATTACCATATAAGAGGAGTTGGATTCGGCGTCTCCTCACAATGTATACAGTCATGTACATCACGCGTTGACTGCTATTTGTAATAAATAAGAAATTTGATGTATATTTTTTTTATTTTTCTCCTTCTCCACACTATCACTCCTCTTCTTAGATATATAAAACCGTGAAACGCACGAAACGAATCAGTCTGTAACAGAATTTTGAAGCTTTCACATCGTTTTTCTCTTACTTGAAAATGAACGGTCTCGACAAGATATTTTTCTTCGGCGCTGTGAAGGCCGCTCACGAGCTCACTAGTGCCGAGTTGGAGTATATTCCAAAGGTCCTATTGCTCACACACTGGGGAAAGGACATCGCAAAACTATGGCACAAGCTACCGCACCATATAAGGGCAGACGCGGAGGTTGCCGAGCATATGCCGTGTTGGCAACATTATAACCTCCCGACAATGAGACATCATATTGACGGACCTCCACCTCAAATAAGACACTGTCATAAATGTCTAAGTGAGAAAAATGCCGGGAAAAACGCTTCAAATTAATTGCATTCAAACAATTAATTAAATAAACAACGTGTCAGAGTTATAAGATCGTTATTATTTTATAACTATGAATAAACAAGCATAAAAATTACATTGCTTTGTGCTGCTAATTTTAAAACCTTTACACCCGTCGAATTCGCTTAGAAGATAAGTTGCCGACACCAGGTATTTACCGACAGACAGTATTTACCAACCGACGTCGCGGAGGAGAACTGTTTTATCGACCGTAAGATATACAGGCCGCTCTAGTCACGTCGATGCCGAGACACGTGGTCGCTCGGGAAATTCTGAGGGGGCGAGGCGACCAGTACGGGAACCAATCACCGCTCGGGAAATTCTCAGGGGGTGAGGCAACCAGTACGGGGTCCAATCAGCGCTCGGGAAATTTTAAGAGGGCGGGTTGACCAGTATAGGGACCAATCAGCGCTCGGGAAATTTTAAGGGGGCGGGGTGACCAGTATAGGGACCAATCAGCGCTCGGGAAATTTCGGTGGGGTACCACCCCCAATCCGTCTGCGCTACTCTGGTGGGGGTGGGTGACCAGTATAGGGACCAATCAGCGCTCGGAAAATTTCCAGATGGTGGGGGTAGGGGGCGTGGCTAAGGGGTGGAGGCCAATCACAGACGACCATGAGGCCCAAAGTGGTAGGGGTGGGAACAGGGAGGGAGGGGCGGGGCTAGAAGGAGAGGGGTGGTGGAAGGACCTGGTCTCCCTATCCTGGTACCTTACTACTACCCCGCGAAATATCTCTAAATGGTCAATGGACCGTGGCCTTATCGGAAATTCACATACCGTCCACGATTGTTCATCTGGAAAAAGATGATACGAAAATAAAGTGGGGGACGTACGAAGGTATCGAATATATTCACGATACAATACCATTCGGTCTATATAAAACGCACGAGGAACTTATGACGGCCATAAACAATGTAAAGCGTTTGAAAGAAGAAGGATTACAGCTTGTTCATTCTAAAAATGCTAATGGCTACATAGGGATTGCTTCTGAAGATCGACAACATCAATATCTCAATGTGACTAGAAGTATTTTGAAACTACCGCACAAAATACATCGAATATTTGGATTCGACCACGGACTCGACGACTGCTCCGCCGACCGGACTTTATCTACATGTCGCGCGAAGTAAAACCCGTGATGTTGTAATGCCTGCGTGTATAAATCGCGCATTGCCTGATCAGCTCTATGTATATACCGATATTTGTGTACCGTATACGGTAGGTGACACACAGGAGTAGTATTGGTACCCGTCTGGCACCCCCCACTCCCATCCCCACTCCTACCCCCACCATGCGGCTTCCCCCAATACTCCACTTTTCCCCCACCACCTTACGGCGATAGAGAAAAAGTACGGTGATGAGGTTGACAGTGAGGGGAGGAGTGGGGATGAGCGGGGCGATAGACAGGTACCAACTTTTTTTTTTGTCGAATTTTTTTCTCCAATTTACTTACCGAATGATGACGATGATGATGATGATGATGATGATGATGATGATGATGATGATGATGATGATGATAATGATGATGATGATGATGATGATGATGATGATAATTGCACACACACACACACACACCTGCGCGTACACTCACTCAACATCGTCGGTATAAGCCCCCTCATCCGGCTCGCCTGCATCGTACGGTTGGTCGTCCATATCCAAAATTCCGTGGACGACCCTCCCGATTTCTTTCACTTCATGGCTGAGCCGAACTCTCGGCACAGCGTTTTCGTGATCACGGGATATCACCTGACAATTCACGGTGTTGAGACCGAGACACACCCCCTCGAGAATGTCTCTGGCCCCATCGTCACCGCGGAGCCCCTCTATCCCCCGAATTTCGCATTCCGCTATGAGAGGCGCTACTACCTCGAAAAACGGCTCAGCAAAATATAGCTGATGGGACCAATAAAATTCTGATTCGGCTAGATCAACGAGTCGCACTTCCGCATAACCCTGATCGTCGATAGAAATTATTTCGCCCCGAAGGGCAGAAAAGTTTTAAATCGCCACACACGCTGTACCCGGCACGAGCTTTCGCGGCTCCAAGAGTCTCCCTTGCTGTTCTTTTAAACATAAAACCTCCAACCAGTATTTTAAATCTTGATACACGACACCTATATATTTCGAACGAATGTTCACGTCGCACCCACTTAACACATTCACCAACCTCGCGTTGAAATTATCCGGATAGAAGGATACGTCAAAACGCGGAAACATTTTTAATTTTTTTTCGCGAGCGAAGTTATACTTTCAATGATTGAATCAAGACTGAAGCTCTTGTCCGAAGACATCAAGCCTCTCTTCATGTGGGAAAAAGATGCTCCAGTGCTCAAAAATCCTCGTCAGCAAAATTGCACGTGCAGATTTCAGAATGCCTTCGCTGAACGACAGATAAAAAATTACTCGTATAATCTTTTAATATGAGCGCATATAATTCGATGAATTTGAACGTTAGCGAGTGTATCACCATTCCTACCAAAGAGTTCGTGGATTTTACTATTACTACAGCGTAGGATGTATAGGAGAGAATAAAAAGAATCATCATCATAAGCGACAGTATGCATTAATCTATACATGAACGATTAAAAATTTTATGAAATAATTTCACTTGTCGCAGCAAATCGAAAAGTACATACTTTCGCTTATATTCAATAAAAACAATACATGGATGATTTCAATTTTTTTTCACATATTTATTATTAATTCGCAGTGAGCTCACTTCTCTTCGGTGTTTACATATAAAATCGAAGAAAAAAAATTTATACATTGTTAATCAAAATCCTCGATTGAAGTTGTTACACTTTCCACGATTTTGTCTTTATACAATGTTATTATTTCGCGGAGCGCTAATTCCAAAAAATTTTCTCCAAACTTGGGATAGTTTTTTTTTAATTTCTCACCAATTTCTATAAGTATTTTAGTTACACTGCCTTTCAATTCAAGGAACTCTTCCACAGCCGCGCGTTTGGTTGCTCTTCCGCCCAGATGTTCATGGACATATGATACCACCTCACTCATGCAGTCGTTCATCGCTGCGCTGTCCCGTTGTAAACGTTGTATGTGTACGTCAATACACTTGCTCGTTTTCACGAGAGTTTTGAATGTTTGATGCAGCAAAGTGATATTTGGCGAGTAATTCGGCCGTGCTCGTTTTGCTGATAAATTTCCCGTTTCCTCCTTGTCCCTCTCGCTGCACCTAAAACACACGGCTCTCTGCTGATAGCACGTGGTCAATAGCACGGTGAATACGCCGTTATCCATCTTCGTTCCGCACATTCTTTCAGCTTCGATACCCCAGGCATTGAAGTATCGTTCGATTCGGGGATATTCGTTTTTAAATGTTTCCCAATCCTCCACTTCAAGCGTCACACCGGCGAAAGAATTTGCCAAAATCTTGACAACCGGAGTGAGATGACCGCTCACCAGCGATAATTCAAACCCCGATGTTATTATTTTTCCGTATGATCTATTTAATCCGTATAGCGTACTTGATGCGAGATGCGGCGAAGTAACGCGTCTTTCAACGTTCGATGCTACGATATTTTCCATTTCAGGTTGCTCTTCGTGCGCTCGTAATTTCTTAAATGATATAAAATCGACAAATTGCGCTGCTTTTAAATAATTTCCCCCTCCACCTCGAATATCGCTCGATATATATTTTTTTATTTTTTATTCGCAATTGTCGTTTTTCTTTGATGTCTATAAATTCCGCCGCTGCTGCCAATAACTAGACAGTTAGCCAGTCACACGTGTATATATTTTTTCAAGGACAATAAATACAATGGCGGCAATAAATCAAAAGAAATGCTTACCTCAGCATTTATCATATTACCGTCTCGAGATCATCGCAAAATCATTCAAAGTTTGCTATTGTCTCTACTTCTTGAAAATTTATATTCCGCTCTGCATCGAAAAAAATTTTATCCGGTAATAAGGAGATATATTTATTCGTAGATATGGCAGAGATCGATTTTGGATCCTGGGATTATATTACCTCCAATATGCCCTTTTTCCATTGATATTCCTAATTCCGGGCTATCGATCCATATTTTCAAAGGAGGGGGAATTAAAAAAAAATCGGAGAAAAACGCCTGTATCTTCTCTCACCATTGGAAGTATCAATTCGAATACTCGAATTGTTTATGTAATTTTTTTTGCATTTTTTTTAGCAAAAAAAAACTGTTTGCGGCGCTCAAGCGCCCTCCCCTGCCCCACCTTCCCTGCGCTATTCTTCTCTACATTGCGATAACATTCCTTGACCATCTTTTGTGGTGTGAGAAAAATTATCGTCGAGAGGGAAGCCGTGGCCGTACGCTGTTCTCTCTTTCTCTCTCTCGCTTCATCAGACTCTCGCACACGCTCTTTCTCACTCGCTGATACTTGCACGGCCATAATGAATTCGCGGTCGGCCATCATGGAAGTGATAAAAGTTATCGCTCAATACTCTCTTGTATATAATATACGCTGTACCAATCATCACCGTGAATTAGTCAGCGGCCATCATGAAACTGATAGCCCTTATCGTATGTGGTTTTTTAAATGCGAGGATCGCAGCCATCATTTTTATTTGCCACGCCTTATAAATGCGCGAATACATGAATATCGATATTCATGAATGAAAATATAATACAATTGGGGAATTTATGGTAATTATTAAGTTTTTAGAGCCTGCACATTTGCGATGAATATTAATTACGATAAAAATGAAACCGTTTATTCGGCTTCATGAAGATTTATCGGTAATATTCTTGTAAAAATAATAATTTTTCCCCGAGCTTAATACAGAGTGTTGTTGTTTAATTTTATTCACACTGATTCTTCAGGTTATATTTTGATACCTTCGAAACTGCAGCGAAATGAGCTCATTCTTTTATGCTATAGATGCTTTGCTTACGATTATATTACAGCATTGAAGAATAGCCCTACCAGCACGGTCTTTTTCTTTACAATAAGAAAGGACACGTATAGAAAATAAAATTTCTCCTCTGATATTCCTGACATATTAAATGTTGGAGACTCTATCAAAACTCGACAGTAGATTTGCAACCGACATTGCGAACGTTTCTTTTTCATCATAGTGCGGATTATACAGCGTAGCGTACTTCTTAATTTATTACGCTATTTAATTGATCGAAACCCGCGCTTGGCTACAAACTGGCCTTTCGAAAATTACAAAATGATGGTCAATTATATGCACGCTTGTATTGTTCTTCGAAAAATTCGTGGAGCTTTATATGATTGCTCAAAAAGTCAAATTCTCAAGGCATATAATGCAGGGTATTTTCAATCTCAACCTTTGATTGATTCGCTGGTGAGAGTAATTTGAAGACGGGGATGGTTTTCCGATCCATTATTTCAACCGATATTCAAAGAACGCCGTAAGTTTTATTGTAATTTTTTAATTATTTATACGCGCGTGACGGTTGGTTTTTTTCTTACTTGAATTTTATATAATTCAATGGTGTATCGGTATGAAGAAATGAGTTTTGTTGATGCGGAGACATACGATTTCAACGTGGAAGGTAAATCTTATTCGGAACATGCGAGCGATGAAGCCGATGAGACTAAGGAATTTTGGCTCGATGCTTCGAAAAAACGCTACCGCCCTCATGATTTATTGATCGAAGATTCATGTCATCACCGGCGTAATCTGGCGTTAGCAGGCCCATCATGGTCTAGTTCTTCACCACCACATTCCTCAAGCGGCTCATCAACAAGTTCCTTTCCAAATTACGAAAGCGACGGCGAGGTTGAAGTCGTCATGCTAGAGGACAATGAAGAAGAAGAAGAAGCAGAAGAAGACAAGGGGGAGGAAATGGAAGAAGAAGAAGAGGAAGAGGAAGAAGAAGAAGAATCCGATGTTGATTCAGGTTTGATATTTATCTTTTTTTGAATTTATATAAAAAAAATAATATTTACATAAAAAAGTAAATATTATTCGACACGAGGCGTGGTTATATAAATGATTTCCTAACATATATATAGGATATTCCTCGGAAGAAGCTCCGTTAATATTAAGTGATCAAGTGTTGCAAAGATATCATCGTTCGATGATCAGAAGAGCAGTAGAGCAAGAATACGCAATACAAAATCGCTACCCCGATGCTGCTGATGGCTTCGAGTGGTAGAAGTATATATCTTTTATTGTTTAATTTCAATAAGTTATTTATCATTCTATTTGCATAATAAATATATATTTATTTTTTCGTTTTATTACAGATATTCAAGTTGGAGGTGGTGCTGCCGATAACAATGATCGCGACGAGGGGGATATTTTACCTCCGGGGCAGCGATTCATCATTGTCTCTGAAGATACGTGCTATTTTCGCCGTTTCAAAACCCGTGGACGGTGAGTCAGTTTTCGCGTACGACCACCCCCTGCGAACACCGAACACTTGCCGTGGTTAGATGGCGCGATACGAGATGTACTCACGCATCTCACGAACTCTTGTCAACCACACGATTACGCGGGGATGACCTTCACAGCACCAGCTTTAACTCATGGACCAGCTTGGATTTCTTTTCGATTGGTGCGTGAATTTTCAGCGACTGATATATGGACGCTCATAAATGACATTGCGCAGAGTGCTCGAGAATTTAGATTGGATGAGGGTGCGTGTGAAATGAGTGTGAGTGTGGTACGTGGTGTCGAGGGTGGTGCAGGCAAACGTCTCACACACGAGGGTATAGCGAAAGACTCGATTCTGCAAATTCATAATCGCGATAATTTGTGTTTACCTCGATCCATCGTTACCTCGCTGGTTTACTCTCAACGAGGTGAACTTCGATCGGGTGAATTACACAAAAATTGGCAGAAAATTCGGGACGGTCGTCGCGAGTATCAACGGAGCAAAGCATTGGAACTTGTACGTGAAGCTGGCGTAAAAATACCGGATCGGGGATGCGGCGTACGCGAAATTCATAAATTCCAAGAAGACCTGGCTCGTGATGGTATAGCGATTGTAGTTTATGAATTTTTGACTTTCGGAAGACGCGTTCAAGCTCTTTATGACGGACGAGAAACTGTAATCGGGGTGCATGGGCGTATCAAACATAAATTGTACATATTGTATTACGAGCGCTCGCGCCATTATCAGCCAATTCTTAATCTTGCCGGAGCACTAGGCAGTCGGGGTTTTTGCGTGGATTGTAACGCTAAATATACACGAGTACACGAGCATCGCTGCTCCAAGCAATGTCCTCGCTGTAAATCGGTAGCTTGCAGGGGTGATAGAGCAGTTTTCAAGGAATGCAGTGATTGTAATCGCATGTTTTTTGGGAACGAGTGCTTTGCGCTGCATAAGGAACCGAAAAATAGTAGAGGACGAGGTTGTCGTGCTAAACGCGAATTGAGCGTATGTCAGGCTTTAAAAGTATGTCGTGAATGTAATCGTCTGATTAAAAATTCATCAAAGCATCAGCATGTATGTGAAATGATTTTTTGCACTATGTGTAAATTTATGCGCTCAACTTCGCACCAGTGCTATATTTCTCCTGTTAAAGGAACTAATAATTTAAACCCTGTTGGGAAAAAACAAAAAAATCTATCGCTGCAATTTATTTTTTATGATTTCGAAACACAGCAACATTCTCGTTTACCAGGCGATAATTCAACACGTGTACACGAGCCAAATCTTTGTGTCGCGCAGCGAGTATGTTTGACGTGTCTCGATGATCTCGATATAGAAAATCCGTGTTCTATTTGCGGTCAACGCGAATTTGTATTTTCAAACGAGCCAATTGCCGCTCTCGTAGAGCTGGCTATTAATTCAAAATTCTCAAAAATCATATGCATTGCGCACAATGCAAGGGGCTTCGATGGCCAATTTATTCTTCGTTATCTTATCGAGAATAAAAAGACTGAATTGCCAACGTTAATAATGAATGGTACGAAAATTATCTCCATGCGCGTCGGAAAAATTGCTTTTCTCGATAGTTTAAATTATCTCTCGATGTCGCTCAGTGCACTACCGAAATCATTCGGTTTCGCTGAAAAAGTTACAAAAGGGACATTTCCGCATTTATTCAATTTACTGGAAAATCAAAAGTATCTCGGTTCGTTACCATCTCTCGATTATTATTCGCCCGACACGATGTTTTCAGAGGCTCGAGAAAATTTCTTGAAATGGTATAATGAAATTGAGAGCTCGGAATATCAATTTGACTTTGCTAAAGAATTTGTACATTATTGTCGCACGGATGTAACGGTTTTAAGACGCTCGGGTTTGGCATTTCAAAAACTTTTAATTCAATGCGGAAACGTTTGTCCTTTTGCTGAAAGCTGTACAATCGCCTCTGCATGCTCGCTTGTATTTCGTAAAAATTTTTTGCAACGCGATCGCATTGCTATTTTGCCACCCGGTGGATACCGCTGGGGCGATCAGCAATCTCGCAAGGCTGTTTCATGGCTCATATGGCTGGAAAGAGAACGTCATCGTGTTATCATACACGCTGGACGTGCGAGAGAGTATCGACCTCCCGCGGGGTTACCCCCGGTGGATGGGTACTACGAAGAAAACGAAGCCGACATTCGTCACGTGCTTCAATTTCACGGATGTTTTAGCACGGATTAGAGCGCAAGGATATGTATTGGAAGAAATGTGGGAATGTGAATATGACGAATTGATAAAAAATAATAGCGAGATGCGTGAGTACGTGGAAAATCATCCCATGGTAATTCCTCATCCGCTCGATCCGCGTGATGCTTTTTTCGGAGGGAGAACGGAAAATTTTGTAAAATTGTACGATATAGAAGTCGGGGAGAAGATAAAATACGTGGATGTTTGCTCCCTGTATCCGTGGGTGTGTAAGACGGGAAAATTTCCGGTCGGACATCCGAGCATATATGTTGGAGATGAATGTCGTGAAATTATTGGTCCAAATAACGAGCTTGATCGTGTTAAGGGTCTCGTCAAATGCGTCGTGCTAGCTCCAAGAAATTTATATTTACCCGTGTTACCATATCGCGTGCGTGGAAAAGTATTATTTGCCTTGTGCAGAGCATGCCGCGAAAATATGAATAATAATAATAATCAAAATTGTATACATGATGATCCCAACATACGCGCATTTTCCGGTACATGGGTCGCGGATGAATTGCAAAAAGCTGTTTCTCTCGATTATACGATCACTCGGATCGAAGAAATTTGGCAATACGAAATTGCGCGTTATGACCCGATAACGCGAAATGGCGGTTTATTTACCGAGTACATAAACACGTTTTTGGATATAAAGCAGGAAGCGAGTAGGCCACCGTCAAATAGCGCTGATGATCTTAGTGCGATTACTCGCTTCATCGCATCTTACGAGAAAGCCGAGGGTATACGGCTCGATCCAGGTGCTTTGCAATCGAATCCGGGCCTCCGCTCACTCGCTAAACTTGCGTTAAATTCATTTTGGGGTAAATTCGGCCAACGCGAGAATCAGCCTACCACAGCGATTATTTCAACGCGAAGCGAGCTCATGGCTCTGCTTACGAGCCCTGAAATTGAAGTTGTTGGCATATTACCGATCAATCATCATGTAATGTATGTCAATTATATAAGCACGCGTACTGCTATTCGACCGTCCTCAACATCAAACATTGTGATTGCTGCTTATACGACGGCGCAAGCACGTCTCAAATTGTACACATATCTCAAGGGACTCGGACGTAGAATATTGTATTGTGATACTGACTCGTGTATTTAAGTAAGTCGCGAAGGTAGCGGGGAATACGAACCTCCGAAAGGTGAATTTCTCGGTGACCTCACGGATGAGCTAAACGAACATGGTCGTGGTTCATATATTTCTTCGTTTGTATCAGGCGGACCAAAATTCTACGCATTTATCGTTCAAAAACCCGATGGCACAACGAAAGAGGTGTGCAAGGTCAAAGGTATTACGTTAAATTTTGCAAACAGCCTTCACGTAAATTATAAGGCTATTCGCGAGTTCGTGACAGGTGCGCGAAATACTCCTATTGAGTTAAAATTCGATGCGATTCGTCGCATGCCATTTCATAGAGTCGTTACACGGGTAGAAAAAAAGAAATGTATCCCTGTAAATGTAAAGCGCCAACGACAGTGAAATTATGCCACGCTTCCTTACGGGTTTTCTCAAAATAATACTTGAACAAATATTTCAAAAATATTGAATATAATATTTTATAATATTGTTATTATAAAAAAAATTGTGAAATTAAAAAATGTACATTACTATATGTATATAAGTATATGTACATGAGAAGAAAAAAATATAAAACTATCAATGAAATTTTTGTTCCTACTCCCCTGAATGTGCAAGATCGTATAATACGCTACGCGAAAAAATAGAGGTTGCGCCTATGCGGCCGCTATCCTTCTTGCTCTCGCGGAAAGCATAGCGAGAAAGTTTCGTTCGCGCGTAGTAGCTTGCCTCCCGCACCGCGCTCCCTCTGACACCGTATATCCCGCGTGACAGCCATCATTGCTCGTGTGACGTAGCACCAGCAGCATACCCCCTGCTCCGCGCTGTCCGGCGCCATGCCGTCTGACTGGGATATTCGCACGTGGTAGCATACGCCGCTTGCTCTTTCTCTCTCTCTTTTTCACATTCGCTCCTTCTCTCTCTTAATCTCACTCGCGCGAGGCTTTATCTTTTGATATGAGCGCGGCCATAATGAATTAGCGCTAGGCCATCATGAAAGCGATAGCCCTTATCGCATACACACTTTTTAAACGCTGAGAACGCGGCCATAATGAAATTACTTTTATTCGTCACGCCCATTGAATACGCAATAATGTGATAATCGATACTTCTTCAATGAAAATCACGGAATTTTTACAATTGATCAAGTTTTTATATCCGACTTTATTATTACGGATATTAATTGCTGTAAAATAAAAACCATTCATCAAAATTTATTCATTTCACCAATAATATTATCTGTTTCTCTTGTGGGCGCGCGTCCAATGAGCTTGCAAATCCGCGCGCATTATGAGCTCATATTCGCGCTCATATAAGCTTGCAATGCCGCGCGCGTTTGAGCTTTCAAAAGCGCTCGTCATATAAGCTCGTACCGTGGTCCCACCGCCACCGCCGCCGCCGCCGCCAAGTAAGCTTATTTAAATAGTCATTCCGTAAATAAATTGTACAGTCGCGATTATGGATACACGCTGGAAACATCCATGGACCTCAATGATATGTGGTCCCACGGGATTTGGAAAAACATATTTTGTAAAAAAATTTTTTAAATACATACGGGAAATGTCGGATGTACGATTTGAACGCGTGCTTTTTTATTATTCGGAATGGCAGCCTGGTTATACAGAATATGGGGAAAAAATTGAATTTCGCGAAGGATCACCCCAGTCGACGGATTATTCGAATGATCAACGCCTGAAACTCATCGTCATCGATGATCTCATGCGCGAAGCTTCGAATAATAGTATCGTCGATTTATTTACAAAGGGTAGCCATCATAAAGATCTCAGCGTAATTTATATCACGCAAAATCTTTTTCATCAAGGCCATGGACAGCGTGATATATCATTGAACGCAAATTACATCGTCGTATTTAAAAATCCACGAGATCGCGCGCAAATTCAGCATCTCGCGCGACAGGTGTGCCCGGAAAATCCGCGATTCATCCAAGAGTTGTATTTCGATGCGACTGCAGTGCCTCATGGGTATCTATTGTTCGATCGCAAACAATCTACACCCGATAATTGTCGTTTTTGCGCCTGCGTATTTCCCGATGATGAGTATCATTATGTCTACGTACCACGAAAAGAAATAAAAATACGAGACTCTACCCGCGATGTACCAGTAATGCGGCTGTAATGGCTGAGCAAGGAGCTCTCGGGAAAAAACAGTGCATTATTTTACACGCATTGTGTTATCTCACACAGACCCAATTGCACACAGTTTTGCGCATAGCCGATACGTCTTTGATAGGTAGCATATGCGAGTGTGCGTTGAAAGTTTTACGCGGAAATGTGAAGCTCAATGATCGCCAACGAAAACATTTGCACCGTCATGCTACGCTTCTTCGTCGTTTAGCTGAAAAGAAAGGAAGTTGGGTGGGAAAACGGCGATTAATTGCAAAAACAACAGTTTGACACTTTTCAAAAATCTGTTAATTCCTGTTTTGCGGTATATTAATCATGGAACATGCTAGAAAAATGGTTCTCATTCCTCATGATAATATACAGAGACTAGGCGAGCAAAAGTCGCTGCGAGGAAACGCTGAGTCATCTACACAGCTGAGCGGCAACACCGTGCAGACCAACGGAACACCGCTCTCGCGCCTCGATACAGAAATGCATGAAATATTAAACTCTGATGTGTACGAGAGCGAGAGAGACAAGTGGAGTGCTTATCTGCAGGTTTTACAGCGTTACCTTCGAATAGCCTTGGCTTCGCGTAACGACAGCGATGACTCGAACAATCACCCAGCGAAGGATGAGGCCAGTGTGAAAATATCGAAAATTCGCGAAGATAATATCAACGCTGGTAATACGGCATTAATCGATGCCGTTAAATCCCAATTGAACGATACACTGATTATCGATAGTGTACCGAAAAAATTTCGAACGAAGGCAAAATTATTATTGCGCAATTTGCATAGAAATACTTCGCTCAATAAAAAAATCAGTTGGGACAGGAATGGCGCGGTTTCCATTGGTGGTACGAGAATTCCTAATTTAAACATCGTTGATCTCGTGAATGACGCTATGCGCGCGAGAAAAAGGGCAAAACCTGAGGGCAGAGCTCACTTTGCTGAACTTCTCCGGAAGATACAGATGCCACAAGAGTTTATAGGAAATCCGGAATTGCTGGGAGAAGAGACTGCCCCCTCAGCTGTGACTTCGACACCGCGTAAGCGTCTCATATTTCCAAAGGCAGTCAAGAGCATTGGCCTCAGCAGCAGCAGCAGCAATAACGACGGCGAGGCAGAGACAAGCGGCACTGCATTTTACACTGGACCAGCTGAAGAATCGGATGACAAGGAGGTAGATAAAACGCTCGCGAATCTGCAAGGCCGTGGACATCAGCTGTCGGATAATAACAAGCCAAAAAGACGACGCCTTGCTTGGACAACGCTTAAATTATGAAGATCCTTGATGAAATTTATCATGATCCTGCTCATCCAGCATCCTTTTCCCGCATGCAAACTCTCAAACATGCCATTATCGATAAAAGAATTAATAAAAAAAATATATTGCCATGGCTTGAGTCACAAGATTCCTATAACATGCATCGATTTGTACGGCGTAAATTTCCTCGTCGTACATATAATGTGAGTAATATCGACGATGTATGGGAGGCAGATTTAGCCGATCTTCGATCAATTGCAACGTGTAATGATAATTTCGTATATCTCTTGGTAGTGATTGATGTATTGAGCAAGTACGCTTGGGTCGAGCCGTTGAGCGATAAAACGAGTGTCAATGTTTCCCGAGCTTTTGCACGAATACTCGCTTGTAGTAAAAATAGAGTGCCTCATCAGCTGCAAACTGATCGTGGCAAGGAGTTTATCGGAGCACCTTTTCAGGAATTTTTAAAGGAAAAAAATATTTCTTTTCGCACGGTGCGTTATCCCGATGTAAAAGCTGCGATCGCCGAGAGATTTAATCGTACGTTAAAAGAAAGAATGTGGTGTTATTTCACACATACGCGAAACAAACGTTACATCGATGTGTTGCAAAAAATTGTAAATGCCTATAACCATGCACGTCACAGCGGAACAAAATTACAACCGGCAGAGGTGACTTTAGAAAACGCCGCCGAGGCGCGAAAAAATCTTGCTCGACGATACGCGCATAACCGAAAAAATAAAATGCCTAAATATAAGCTGGGTGATGTGGTACGAATCAGTAGTGCGAAAGCAGCATTCGCGAAAGGATACGAACGTGGATGGAGCAACGAATTATTTAAAATCGATCGAATATCCAAAAATCGTAATCCAATCGTGTATATTTTACGCGATCTCGATAACGAAATTATCGACGGTATTTTTTATACCGAGGAATTGACACGTGTTCGCGAGAGGCAACAGTAAAACCCGATATTAGACAGCACGAATTTACGAGAAAATAATTTTTTCTTTGTCGTATTACCGAGTAACAGTAGTATGGAATACTTTCCGGATAATATGACGACAAAATATACCACAAAATTACCGAGACAATTACGATTGGAAGGAGATTGGGCGGTTTCGCTAGCAGAAATTAGCTACCCAATGACCTTCCTCCATATTCCCCTATCGGAAAATAGAGTAATCGTCGAAGACGGAGACTACGATAAATCTGGTCGTAATGAACATACGAGAAGAGCAATAAAGTTCGATATCGTGCCCAGCGGGGTATATTCCTCTATCGATACTTTACTCGCCTGTATTAATAAACTCACATGTGTATACGGCCATTTTTATTTCAAACTCGAGCCCAACGGTCGGGTTAGAGTTTCACGAATATGCGATGATTCGCGCTATCATGATTTTCGTGTATCTCCGATTATAGCGCAAATGCTAGGACTGGGTGACCACGCTCTGAAAAATCTGGTTTTAGGGCCGAAGCAATCGTTCCAAGGTCCGCATCCGGCATTGCTTTCTCAAGCTATCCCGGATAGTTTATTTATCTATTCGGATATATGTGAATCGAGCATCATTGGCGATGTACAGACGCCATTATTACGCGTCGTACCAGTGGACGGAGTAGGAGAATGTAGCACAACCAGAATAAAATATTTTCCCGCACCACGCTATATCCCTCTTATTCGCAATAATTTGCACACGATCGAGATCGATATAAGGGATGGGTTTGGCAAACCTGTACTATTTGCGTACGGAACGTTGACGGTGACGTTGCAGTTTAAACGACTGCACTAACAAGTCTGTATGGAGCAATATTATTACGACGGCGGCGAGATTCATAGCGGTGATCTACAGATCGGCTTGGGTCGACGAGGATACGGCGGAATTAGCCACGTTTACATTGGCACACCCAATCAGCGCGGTCACGGGATCGGAAGCTTCCTCGGAGGGCTTTTTCGTCGTGTTTTACCACTTCTGCGCAAAGGCGCGACAGCTGTGGGTAAAGAGGCGATGCGTGCCAGTGCAAATATCGCCGGGGATATACTACAGAGAGATATGACGCTTAAAGATGCTTTTCGCGCAAGAGTGCGTGAATCAGGAAGTAATCTGAAACGGAAGGCCGAGGAAAAAATTGACCGATTGATGCAGGGATCGGGATATAAGAAGCGGAAAATTTCTCGCACTCGACATTCGACCAGTAGACGTGTTAAGCGACGTGTCTTTCCGAAAAAGAAGAAGAAAATCAACAGCACGAAAAAGAAGACGACGTTGAAAATAAATAAAAAAATAAAGAGAAAAATTCAACGGACTGTAGCTGATATTTTCGCGTAAGCAAAAAATGGCATTCCTACATGCGCATTCGTACGAGTGCATGAAATCCGAACTCGAGCTGTTTTCTCTTCCTCCAACGCAAACTACGATTGAGGGGTCAAACTGGGTTTATTACAAACCAATCTCATCACTCACGGATGATTCCCCCATAGAATTTGTCGTGCCTGGTCAAGGTGACGAGTACATAGATCTCGCCCACACTATGCTCAGTCTTCGCGTACAAATAAAAAAACCTAATATCGCAAGCACGAGAGAAAAAACAGCTCTTACAGAAAAAATGCCTGAAATTGGTCCTGTGAACAATTTTTTGCATTCATTGTTTAATCAAGTTGATGTCTATTTAAATCAAAAATTGGTCTCTCCGCCTAATAATGCATACGCTTATCACGCGTATATATAGAGACATTATTAAATTATGGACCGAGCGCTAAAAATTCGCATCTCACCTCGGTATTGTGGTCCGATGATACGCCCGGAGCTATGGATGATACGAGTGGAGAAAATAATTCTGGCCTAAGGGAACGGAGGGAGCTGTTGTCAGCGGGGAAAACGATCGAAGTAGTATTGGTACCCGTATCGCGCCCCCACTTCCATCCCCACTCCTACCCCCACCATGCGGCTTCCCCCACCACAATAATTTTCCCCCACCACCGGTAGAGAAATATTATCGTGATGTTGAGAACGATAGTGAGGGGAGAAGTGGGGGTAGGTGGGGACGCCAGACGGATACCAATGCTTTTTTTCTGCTGAAAATGCAAAAATTATCATTAAAGGAATATAGGAACAGTCTGAAATAAATACAGAGATTTTTCAGTATAATTATAATATTTTATTTACCCAATTTCCCATAATAGCTATATAATGCAACCCATTTTTATCGACGAATACAACATCCCTGCGTACAAAAAAATCCTCGCTCGATAAAACCACCGTTTCCGATGAATGATTTATTACCATAGTTTTTAACTGTTCGTTTCGCCGTTGAAAAAGCGTTGTAATATTCGCGCACTAATTTGTCATTTTTTCGTGTATTATCGCTGAAGAGATTATTAAATCGAGCCATACTAATACCAGAAGACAGGAGATGCAAAAAAATAATACAAAACTGTCCACACACATCCGATGTATCACTCTGGAGCTGCTTGTTGTTGCAGCGAAAGAACTTGCAATTTCTCCGGAGTCCTGCGATGTGCTGCGGTATGATTGATGGTAATCCATAGCTGTCAAAGTACCAGCCTCTGCCATCTCGATCGACGTGCATGGCGACCCAGTGCTCGCCTGGTTTGGTGTGCTCATCTGTATTGACTATTATTCCTGCGGGTTTAGTCCATACACGTGGAATCTCGTCAGCCGGAAATACTCCTGTAGTTGCGACGGTTAAAACTCGTAGAGCTTCTCGTATTTCAGCTGAGTCCGTACTCAGCGGCGAAACGACCTCCAAATGATAATGTTTTCTTCATATGCGCATATAAATATGATTTTATTGCCTATCTCTTCTTCAGGCTGTTACGCTTGATCCATTTTTTCATCGCCGATGCGTATGTTAACGCACATTCGAACGCGTCCGCTGTGTGTTTCAATGCGTGAACTAGACATTTTTCAGGCGCCGTTTTTACTAATTTTTCAAACTCTTGCAAAAACATATTATTTTTGAGGCATATAATATTTTTTTTCCGCTGATCTCTTGGAGAAATTCTGCAGTTTCCAATTCTAATGTATATATTTGCTTCGACTCGTTCACAATTTTACGCAAATGATCAGACATTTCAAGATCTCCGTCGTGCCACTCAAGGCCATGCGCGAACATCGAGCGAGAATTATTTAGGAGTCTAGTCATAACTCCCAATTTTTCGTATGGATATGGCGGTAGTACAATCCAATGCCTTGTGACTTGTTTATCAAGAGCCACCACAGCCACTTTTTTTGGAATTATATTGAATGAGTCATCTATCATGCCTCGAATATCCACGACAATAGCCATACTGCGACCGTTCGAGTTAACAACTGCTGACAGACTGATTCACACATATGTCCAGCGTGAAAGCGAGCGTGGTAAAAAATTATGAGCCTCACTCATACTCAACGAATTGCTAGTCTTCGCACCAAACACATCCATCGCACTCGTCTGATGAATCCATCCCTTCCTTTTTTTCTTCTTCTTTAATTACCACAGGGTTTTCTCCCATATGCCAATTATCTTCTACGGGTCGTATATTTTTTTGATACCACGCCTTGAGCATATTTGCCTGTGATAATGCGCACTTTCGTCGGTGTTGTAGCATTCCCATGCAATGTCGCAAACATTCGCGGTGTGCTAGGGGCATTTTTTCAAAACCTGGACACTCGCGGTGTTCTGACTTAAGATCGATAACACCGCGAGACGATTCGCTACGCAGCAAATCAGCTTTTTCACGCCCCCGCGTTATAATATTTCGCGCACGCCGAGCAATGTCGCGTAAATTTGCATATACTTGTCGGCATGTCACATCACCTTCGTACCACTTCAATCCGTGAAAGTCGAGCGTTAAAAAGCGATTTTGCTTTTGCGCAACCTCGGGTAATTCAGAAAAAGCGTACGGAGGTTCAACGACAGTAGTAAGGTACAGGGATAGGGAGACCGGGTCCTTCCCCCACTCCACCGTCCTTCCCCCACCCCTCCCCTTTCTGACCTCGTCCCCACTCAATGGTTGTCCCCACCCCTACCACTATGGGGCGTATGGACATCTGTGATTGGTCCCCCACCCCCTTAGCCACGCCCCTCCCACCACCATGTGGAAATTCCCCGAGTGCTGATTGGTCCCTATACTGGTCACCCACCCCTACCATAGTGCCGTAGACGATTTGGGGGTGGCACCCCTAAAATTCCCCGAGGGCTGATTGGTCCCTATACTAGTCATCCCCTTCAGAATTTCTCGAGCCCTGGCCCGCATACTGCGCATTCTCAGAATTTTCCGAGCGTGGGCCCCCCCGTACTCTAGCCCCCACCACAAAGTGGCGCGCGCCCACGTGCCTTAGCAACCACGTGACTAGAGTTCACTGTATATCTTACAGTCGGTAAAGCAGATCTTACAGTCGGTAAAGCAGTGGTTTTTCTCAGCGTCGGTCGGTAAATACCGTGCGTCGGTAACTTATCTTCTAAATCGCATGTTTGATTGGAAAAAAGGGTATATGTAATAGACAACGCAGGTGAATTTCGTTTACACGACAATATTCATTTATTCATCATTATTCGTAGACTTGTTAAAATATAGAGTACATGACGAGTATGTGTAATATGTGCAAAGACAACGGTGTTTTATATTTTGCTTATCTTGTCATCTCTTCAAGTTCTTTAACAGACTTTTTAAGCTCATTTGTTAGAAATGGAACGCATAACGTAGTAACCTCCATAAATACAATTCCGAAGTAATTTTCTAGGAACGAAGAGTCCATACGGACTTTTACAGCCTCTTTGAGTGATTTATGATTATTTTTTAAAAGCTCTTTCACGCGCGCTTCATTGACATTTTCATGCTTTTCGGTCGACGGTACATGGAGAAGCAATTCAGCACATACTAAGCGTATACACATTTCCACATCGGAGACGCAACGCCGTAATCGTTTGAAACGCTCGTCAACGCAGGTCATCACGTTACACAGCCCTTCGAATGTAGTTTTTTGCATCACGACTGCTGGAGAATACTGGCGAAGTTTCTTCTGCGGTGGCTCGTTAGCCTCGTCCCTTATCTCTGTAGGCTCTCCAGGAATACGATCGAAGACGATGGACTTTGCACCAAAACTTGTCGTAAAGATGATCTCACAATCGTCGATCCGAATAGTGCTTGGAGTGCGCCAACTTGAGCCCCATGCGGATTTTTGTGCGCCCTCGAAATATTGGGTAATCTCGCTCAAGCAGTCCTTTAATATTGAAAAGCCTTCCGTGTCGAAAACAATGCCTCCTGGAGCGTTATTATTTTGTAGTTTAATTACAGGGATAATTTACCCCGTTTCTAACGTCTGCAAACCAACACTAATTCTTTTTGTTTCGGAGTGGTTGAGCGCGTACGTCGACCCCAAAATCAGCTGCGACTCCACTCTTTTCTTCTCGTTCAACGACAGGGGCGGGTGCACAGCGGGCGGTTTCAAGCTGAAGACTTCTTGACTCAGCATTGTCTGGTGACTAGGTGGAAATTGACTCTCCATTTTGCAGGTTGCACGAAAAACTCTAGTAATTTTTAGTATTTTTTTAGATATACCGCTTAGACACACGGTACACGATCGACTGATCGAATATCATTTATGGCGACTTTTATATGCCCCGGCTTGCTGACACAGGTGTCGCGCGTTTTGAGGAGCGGGAGGTGAAAAATGTTAATAATTTTGTAAAATATTATTCTCGTATATTGTTATTTTACACATTATTTATAATATCGTGGAATTTTTGTGCGGGTGGTCTTCCCACGTTATTCATGAATATATAGTGAAGTCGTTAAACGATTGATTATTTGGCGGGGGGGTGGCTATTATTATCATACATGAATTTATTATTCAAAATTCCGAAACCGTGAGACCGCTTGACTTTTTATTATTGATCTCACTGTTGGTAAACAGTAACAATGAAACGCGGGAATGTCAGCAGCGGTAGATCATTGCAGTGCAATAGTATAAAACGTTCATAGAAAATGGTCAACAATGTATTGTACTAAAAGGCGTGAATATAAAACATTTTTAAAAGATGCTGTTTACCATAAAGTATGGTTTAGGGTGAGATGGAAAATAATGTTATTAACGCAGTGCATTCTTATGGCCACTACAATGCGTGTGAACCCATAACGGTGTAGAAGCGTGTAAACATGGGACCATTTTTTACAATCAGAGGGGGCAATAGCGAAAAAGTTAACAATGAAAAAAGAAACGGGGCAGTTATGGTCACCTGTAACCTTTCACAGTGTATATATGGTAAGTAGCTAGGAATTCCTTCGCTCTTCACACCCGCAATTTTTTAAATGCTAATAACCCGAGAACTGAACTAAGGCTTTATAGCAAGTGAAACGCTGCACCTGGAGTATATACATACAAATACATAAATATATATATATATATTTAAAGTGTCATCTCGTATACGCTGCTACAGGTACATAGAAAACGTAATGTAAGGGCGTGTAGCGTGGTCAAGGTGTTGCGTGGGATCGCGTCAACTTTTTGGGTATATTCTTCAGTAACACACGCGGAAAAATCAGGGGGTGGGAGAAAAAGTATATATGAGAAGATCGTCAACATTTTCCGACTATATCTTTAAAGTGCTTGAGTGGAGAGCTTCACTTGACCTTCGCTGAAAAATTTTGCCTGCTGTAGACGCGTTCCGAATTTTGCGGTATTTTTCACGATTTATTACGTGAGGTGATCAAATTCATTTGCGTTTTGCCTATCATTCGTGTGGTGTTTTGTGAAAAAAATGGCTCCGCAAAACGTGAGCAGCAGTGAAGTGTGCCGGCGTGAAAATCGGCACGCGACGCTCACGGCACTAGTGGCACTGGTCCGGCGCCGTAGTGGATACGTGACCAGGCGGTGTACGCGTGAGTGGCGAAAAACCGTCGCGAAATTATCTTTCGCGGGACTAGTGCGTGAGCTGAAAGGGATTCTACGCCGTGTGACCATGCGCGTGATCGGGCGTGCTTATGACCGTGGTGTGTTCCGTGAATCCCGTGATGCAATTCTTATCGCGGGGGCCACTATTATTAACAGAGGTGGCCAAGCGTTTCCAGGGTGCCGCGCGCTTTACGAGGCCTGGCAAAACGAAAATGGTATGTATAATACAAACGTGATCGCGAGCGCGCGCACACACACACACACCCGCACGCAAATTTTATCAAACCGTTAACTTTTTTGTATTTTACAGCGCGGCGGCGGCTATTAGAAGAAAGCAGCGATGAAGATGTGTGTGACGATAGCTGCGACCACGACGACGACGACGACGTCTTCATGTCCGAAGCTGCTGGTGTCGAAGATGCAGACGAGGAAATGGAGGATGACAGCGCGCTAGTGGAACATGACGGGGTATTTAACCCTTTGACTTGTGATGGTGAGTCCCAAAAAATTATTTTTATAATATGTATCGCGAGTGTGCGTACACACACGTGCGGGCTCTGTACATATATATATATATATATATATATACTAGGGTCCATGCGGCTCGGGCGCTACGCGCTCTCGCGTCGTAGAGGTTCAATTCTAACCCAAACCTCAACTCCCGCCCACCGCCTTTCCCCACCCCCACGCTCCCCCGTCCCATCCCCGCTGCCCCAACCCTCTGCTCGATTCTCGATTCCATGGCCAACTTCACCTCGCTCTATTTTCAATTCCATAGCCAACTTCACCCCGCTCGATTCTCGATTCCATGGCCAACTTCACCCCGCTCGATTCTCGAATCCATGGCCAACTTCGCCCTCGCATCGTAAAGGTTTGGGTTTGGGTTCCGAGGTTTGAGTTCTGGATTCTTGTACATGGCGGCAGCGGTGGCAGCGGCGGCGGCGGCGGCGGCGGCGAAATCTCTCTATATTATATAAAAATTTCGCCGCCGCCGCCGCCGCTGCCGTGTACAAGAATCGAGACGGCCTGAAGTTGGCCACAGACTAAGCAGGGTGAAGTTGGCCATGGAATCGAGAATCGAGAGGGGTAAAGTTGGCCATGGAATCAAGAATCGAGCGCGGTGAAGTTGGCCATGGATTCGAGAATCGAGCGGGGTGAAGTTAGCCATGGAATCGAGAATCGAGCGGGGTGAAGTTGGCTATGGAATCGAAAATAGAGCGAGGTGAAGTTGGCCATGGAATCGAGAATCGAGCAGAGGGTTGGGGTGGGGGGGATGGGACGGGGGAGCGTGGGGGTGGGGAAAGGCGGTGGGCAAGAGTTGAGGTTTGGGTTAGAATTGAACCTTCACGACGCGAGGGCGCGTAGCGCCCGAGCCGCACGGACCCTAGTATTTATATATTATAGAGAGATATCTCTCTATATTATATAAATATTTCGCCGCCGCCGCCGCTGCCGCCGCTGCCGCCGTGAACAAGAATCGAGACGGCCTGAAGTTGGCCACAGACTAAGCAGGGTGAAGTTAGCCATGGAAACGAGAATCGAGCGGGGTAAAGTTGGCCATGGAATCGAGAATCGAGCACGGTGAAGTTGGCCATGGATTCGAGAATCGAGCATGGTGAGGTTGGCCATGGCATCGAGAATCAAGCGGGATGAAGTTGGCCATGGAATCGAGAATCGAGCGCGCTGAAGTTGGCCATGGATGGCCAAATTCAGCGGTTGGTTGCCGGGTGTGGAGGGGGGAGGCGTGGGATGGTGGGGAGTGGGTTGAGGAAGCTGGCGGGCGGGGGGTCGGGGTTTGGGTTAGACGCGAACCTTTACGATGCGAGGGCGCGTAGCGCCCGAGCAACACGAACCCCTAGTATTATATAAATATTTCGCCGCCACCGCCGCCGCCGCTGCCGCCGCTGCCGCCGTGTACAAGTATCCAGAACCCAAACCTCGGAACCTTAACCCAAACCTTTACGATGCGAGGGCGAAGTTGGCCATGGAATCGCGAATCGAGCGGGGTGAAATTGGCCATGGAACCGAGAATCGAGCGGGGTGAAGTTGGCTATGGAATCGAGAATAGAGCGGGGTGAAGTTGGCCATGGAATCGAGAATCGAGCAGAGGGTTGGGGCGGCGGGGATGGGACCGGGGAGCGTGTGGGTGGGAGAAGGTAGTGGGCGGGAGTCGAGGTTTGGGTTAGAATTGAACCTTTACGACGCGAGGGCGCGTAGCGCCCGAGCCGCACGGACCCTAGTATATATATATACTTGGGGTTCGTGTGGCTCGGGCGCTACGCGCCCTCGCATCGTAAAGGTTCGCGTCTAACCCAAACCCCGACCCCCCACCCGCCAGCTTCCCCAACCCCCTCCCCACCATCCCACGCCTCCCCCCTCCGCACCCGGCAACCAACCGCTGAATTTGGCCATCCATGGCCAACTTCAGCGCGCTCGATTCTCGATTCCATGGCCAACTTCATCCCGCTTGATTTTCGATGCCATGGCCAACCTCACCATGCTCGATTCTCGAATCCATGGCCAACTTCACCGCGCTCGATTCTCGATTCCATGGCCAACTTTACCCCGCTCGATTCTCGTTTCCATGGCTAACTTCACCCTGCTTAGTCTGTGGCCAACTTCAGGCCGTCTCGATTCTTGTACACGGCGGCAGCGGCGGCGGCGGCGGCGAAATATTTATATAATATAGAGATATATATATATTTACAGACGCGCAACAGCACCCGGGAAGCTCGCAAGACCCCTCCACCTCGGGCAACTGTACGTCCCCTGACTTAACCCTCGATGACAGCGATGACGACTACTGCACAACCCCTGACTGTACATCTCCCGACGATGACGACGACGATGACGAAACGACCGATGCTTATCTCCGTATCAGAAACTCCCCGTCATCTCCCAATCCACCCAACTATGATGATTCTCCCGCATCACCCGATCCTGAACCAGTGAGACATCACGACTCACCAGCATCTCCCAATCCTGAACCAGTGGGTCACTACGACGCACCGGCATCTCCTGATCCTGAACCAGTGGGTCACTACGACGCACCGGCATCTGCCGATCCTGCGCCTATTGCCGACAACCCGCCGGCCTCCCCTGCTTTATCCGATGCCGAGACAGTACGTAACGACGAAGAATACGCTGGTCAAGTAAGGGTACATCGTGCTGACCAGCGTCCAATTGTTATTTATCAGCGTCGTGCGTTTTATCTACCGGTCACCTTCTGGGAGAATTTTCTCACCAGTGAGGAAGAGCGGGCATATCATGCAATGTTTGGCGCGAGATTTTTTGACGCAGTCGGAAATTTTCATTACGGTACTGACAATGACCACTTAGACACGAGAGACGAACCCATAGACTGGTTACGAAGAGGGTCAAGAAGTGGGACTGCAGAAGATTAAATATCTCCTGTTTGTACAGAAGCCCGAGGTGCCATAGAGGGGGGTAGCCCCTCGTCGTCTTCATCGGAGCTACCACCATCGTCGTCATCATCATCAAGATCGGCCACGCTGTCATCATCGTTATCATCGTCATTATCTTCGTCATCATCATCGTTATCATCATCATCGTCGTCATCATCACCGTCATCATCGTCGTCGTCATCGTCATCGTCATCACCATCACCAGCAGCGTTATCACCGTCAACATCGGTAAGTGTTTTGAACCAAATCGGTTGTGGCGATGATAGGGCCCGTAGATTTAATGAAATGTCGCGATTAGGGTTTAATGATTTAGCTGAAGACAACGAAAACCACGCGAACACCGATAATATTTTACCCAATGGTATCAGGTTCCACGCAGTGGGTAACCACGAGCATTATTCGCGCCGCTTAAAAATCACCGGGAAACAGACGGACATTGCGCTCGTCCCACCACCGTCAAACGTGAACCCCTTAATATGGGTACGTGACGCAATACGCGATATTCACGCGTACTTTGTTAACGGGTGCCCATAAACGGATATGATTGGCATATCGTTTGATGCCGAAAGCATGACGCGTGGTAGCGCGTGGTTATCATTCCGACCGGTTGCGTGATTTAGTTACGATGATTTGTGGGGACTTTTCGCGGATGTTAATCAGAGCTCGCGAATGCTATCAGTCAGCGATACGCTTCTTTTCACGGTCTCATACGTCGAGATGCCTGTAGGGGCGGGTCCTGCGCGAGGTATCGAACCGCCCGTCTTACAGAATCGGTCCGTCATTACGATCGCGAACGATGATAATTTGTGCTTGCCGCGGTCGATTGTTGTCGCACTAGCGCACAATACGCATAAGCGGGATCGTACACGTGAGTCCGAGCTTATGTGGGGTCGTATACGCAACAAGCGGTCGAAAACGCAGCGTGTCGAGGCGTCGAAGCTTGTAGATGCCGCAGGTGTTGTGATCTCCACAGCGGGGTGCGGTATACCCGAGCTATGGGCTTTTCAGACGCATTTACTGCTGTCGAAAGTGGCGATCGTTGTGTATGAGTGGGAAACCCTCGGCAGCGGCGATGCGCCACTTTTTGACGGTCGTAAATCTTTTTCGACTGATTGTGAAAGCAAGACGGTCAATATTGTGCATTTCGCGGGTGAAAAACATTATGCACCGGTGACTAATCTGATGGCTGCTGCCGGTGGTAGGAATTATTGCATACCGTGCAATAAATCCTATCGCTTTATCAACCAACACGAATGTACCAGCAAGTGCCCGCGATGTCATACTTCACCGCCTTGTGAGATTTATAAGGAAAGCGATGATTTTCTCAAAAGTCGGTGGGACTGTGAAGATTGCGGGCGCAGCTTCTACGGTGCAGCATGTTTTGCTAACCATCTGCAGCACCGCAAAATGAAAAAAATTACAACCGTCATGCGCGCGAAAACAATTTGCGAGACGATTCGGCAGTGCAAAATTTGTTGCAAAATCGTCGTCACGACAAAAAAAACGCACGTACGCGGTGTGGGTTATTGTCAACTGTGTCATTCGACGCATGACTACAATAACCCCTGCTATATACAAACCATAGCGCCTCGAAAATCGTATACGGTGGGTAAGCATCCGTCAACGCTCTTTATTTTTTACGATTTTGAGACTCGTCAAGATACGCCATATCCTAATGTCAAAGGTGATGACATTCACGAGCACATTGTCACGCTATGCGTCGCGCAGCAATTATGCGGAGAATGCTTGAAAAGCGTGGACGATGTAACCGTCGGTGTCTGTAACTGGTGCGGAATACGCAAACACATATTTCGGCAATCACCAGTTGCTCAGCTCGTTGACTTGACTGTGCGGACGAGCACTCAATTTCGTCAAATTGTATGCATTGCCCACAATGCAAAAGCGTTTGATGCGCAGTTTATCCGACGTGATATGGTAGAGCGTTGTGCAGACAGGGGTACACCGAAACTCATTCTCAAAGGAAATTCAATAGTATCGATGCGCATAGGTTCTACTGTGTTCATTGATAGTATGAATTATTTCGCTATGCGACGTAGCGCGCTCCCAACAGCGTTTGGGTTTGACGAGCAGATGGGTGAAGGTCACTTCCCCCACTTCTTCACCACACTCGATAACCAAGATTATCGCGGCGCTGTCCCTGCAGCACACTTTTATTCCCCGGATACAACAAGTACGAAAGGGCGTGAGGAATTCTACAAGTGGTATAAGGAAAGGGTCCAGTCGGGCAAAGTTTTCGATTTTCAAGAGGAAATTGAAAAATATTGCTCGCTAGACGTTGACATTCTGAGACAAGCATGCAGAGAATTTCGTGAAATTTTCCTTGCAACGGGAAAAGTTTGCCCTTTCACGGAGGCGTGCACGATCGCCTCAGCATGCTCAAAGGTCTACCGTCGTAATTTTCTACAGCCAAATACGATCGGTCTCATACCACCCGGGGGATACCAGCGCTCGAATCGTCACTCACAGCAAGCGGTCGAGTGGTTATTATGGACAGAGCGCGATCTTGGCCATAAAATCGTTCACGCTGGGCGTGCTCGGGAATATAGGTTACCGGAGTCGGGGGCACGTGTCGATGGTTTTGTGCAGATTGAGCAAAGACGGATCGTATTGCAATATCACAGCTGTCATTGGCACGCCTGCGCAAAATGAGTCCCCAACAATCGCGGAAAAGGTACGGTTGGGGAAACGTTTGAAGCGCGATACGAGCGGACAATAGCCGCTGATGAGAAAATTCGCGCGTATGGCTACGAACTCCGCGTAATGTGGGAGTGCGCTTTTATGAAAATGCGCAAAGATAACCCCGAAATTGACCGCTTTGTGCGCAATTATCCGAGGCGGTCAAGTGCAAATTTGAATCCCCGCGATGGTTTTTACGGTGGACGTACCGGAAATATCGTCACGGTTTACGATGTTGCGCCCGGCAAGAAAATATCGTATATCGATATATGCTCGCTGTATCCGTACATTTGTAAGACGGGACGATATCCCGTTGGTCACCCGCGTATATACGTCGGCGAAGAGTGTGCAGATTTATTGAATGGATCATATGCCTCTTTAGGGATAACGATTAACGGTATGATCCGCTGTAGCATTTTGCCACCTCGTGATCTTTTCCACCCCGTGCTGCCCGTGCGAATGCACAATAAACTTCTCTTTCCCCTGTGCCGTACATGTACAGAGCAAATGGCTCAACGTACGTGCACGCATGACGAGATTGAAGAACGCATTTTCACAGGTACATGGGTAACAGATGAGGTGCGAAAAGCGCTCGATATCGGATATATCATAATCGCTGTCGATGAGATTTGGGCATATGAGGTCAGTCAATATAATCCTCAAACCAAAAAGGTGGTCTTTTCGCCGAGTATGTTGACACGTTCTTAAAAATAAAACAAGAGTCAAGCTGTTGGCCATCGGAGTGTACTAACGATGAGACGCGTGAAAAGTATATCGCTGATTATTTAGAAATCGAGGGCATCAAGCTTAATCCTGACGTCATCGTAAAAAATCACGGCTTGCGATCCGTAATGAAATTAGTTTTAAATTCATTTTGGGGAAAATTCGGTCAGCGTGATAATCAGCCGCATACGGAAATAGTCGTGGACCGGGAAAAAATGCTGTCATTGTTATGTGACAATGAAAAAGAGGTCACGCGACTATTGCCAGTAAACGAAAACGTTATGTTCGCTAGCTGGGTATCGACCGAGGACGCTATTGTACCCAACAGCCAAACGAGCGTTGTTGTTGCGGCTTTCACCACGGCACGAGCCAGGTTGAAGCTCTATAGCTACCTCGAGCGTTTAGATCGCCGAGTCTTGTACTACGATACAGACTCTGTGATTTATGTGAGCACAGGTGAGCCTGGTGAGTGGGTCCCTCCACAGGGTAGCTTCCTCGGCGATATGACGAACGAATTGGCAGAGTTCGGGGCAAACGCGTATATCAATTAATTCGTTTCCGGGGGGCTAAAGTTTTACGGTTATACGGTGGTGACGAGCGATGCGCCAGACGTCGTTGTTGAAGAATGCCGCAAGGTCAAAGGGCTGAGCTTGAATTACGAAAATTCAAAAAAAATTAATTCTGTATCCATACGGGGATTAATCACTCAAGATTTATCCTGTGTGAATAAAGGGTCGATCGAGCTGAATTTCTCGGCAATTCAACGCACAGCGCTACATCATGTTGTAACGAAGCATGATGTGAAAAAGACTTGTAGTGTCGTTTGTCACAAGCGTCGGCACACCTCGCACAAGATGTCCCTCCCATATGGTAGCGATATTTCGTGGTTACTGTTGTCGTCAGCCTAATCCGTTAAATATTTAATTGTAAATAATGTAAAAAAGTCATTGAGTCTATGTGTTTATGTATATATGTATTTATTTCTGATTGACCGGTGCCTCGCAAAAAAATGAGCGTTGTATTTTTATGTGTTTTTCTTTACGCTAGTATGTTTTGTTTGTGTGTGTGTGTGTGTGTGTGTGTGTGAGCAGCAGTAGTTAATATTGTTTTATTTATAAATAATAAAAGCCGCAACCGATATTTAAAATGGTTCAAGACACCGATAAAACAATTCAACGTATTTAAAATATTTTTATTTACAACCTGTGCGTTTACATCCTTAGCTCTAAAAATATAAGACCGGAATAGCGAGAATATTTTCATTAGCCTAGGCAAAAAGGAGGCGCGGCATCGCCGTCGACAATGGGACAACAGGGAGGTATTTCTAATTCCTCACTATTGAAATACAGCACCAGCGTTGCCTGAGTGGATAGAGCGAGAGAGAGGGAGTGGGAGAGAGACAGAGCGTGAACGGGTGAGCCTGGTTCTATCGAAGCGCCCACCTGAAATACTGGGTTTTATGTACACATGGAGACGCGTACGTAATATATATTTATAACCGTAGAAACCTTCTCGACTCCATGTAATTTCACGAGCATGTGCAATCTGAGGGCTCTACACGCATGCGTATCAGTATAAAAGCTAATCGCGGGACTCGCGCTCGTGCATAAGCTGATAGAGCGAGCGTGAGTCAGTACAAGCTAGTTTCCGTGCCCGCCGCGTTCACGTCGCACGTAAGCTGATTGCGACGTGAATCCGTCGTGTCCCCCGCCGCCGCCGGCGCCTCCGCCGCCACGTGAAAAGCTAATCGTAGGGGTGGGGAAAAATTCATTGAATCGCAGCTAGTCAGCGGGGAATAAATGGATGTGCGCTGGCAACATCCGTGGACATCGATAATTTGCGGTCCTACAGGCTGCGGTAAAACAGTTTTCGTGCGACGATTCTTGCGTAATTTACCGGCCATGGGTAACGTTGCATTCGACCGTATTGTGTTCTACTACGGCGACTCTCTCGATCCTGCCACCGCAGCGTTACAGGTAGATCCTCGACAGACGGTAGCAGCACCGTTGACTCGATCAATACCTACGATCGATAGTAGCGAGAGTGGGAGCAGCGATGTTTGCCACGACGACAGTAGAGATGGCGCCACAATGCAGACGACGAGTGTGGAAAATGCAGCTAGCGTCAAATTTGCCCCGAAAATTGAATTTTGTGAAGGTCTACCAGAGCTGGAGGATTACTCAAGTGATAATCATCTTGAAAAATTGCTAATTATCGATGATTTAATGAGAGAATCGTCAAATAATACGATAGTTGATCTTTTTACAACGGGCAGGCATCATAAAAATATAAGCGTTATATTTATCACGCAAAATATTTTTCACCAAGGTCGCGGACAACGGGATATATCTCTCAATGCAAATTACATTGTGATTTTTAAAAATCCCCGAGATCAAGCACAAATCCAGCATCTCGCGCGACAGGTTTACCCTGAAATTCCTAAATTTCTAGCAGAGGCATATCACAATGCAACCTCTCAGCCTCATGGTTATCTGCTGCTGGATCTGAAGCAATCTACACCGGATATGTGCCGTTGCAGAACAACGATATTCCCCGATGATACACGAATGCAAGTATATGTATCGAAAATTAGTCGGCGAAAATACTAGCGTACCGCGAAGCGGGCCTGAATGAGAAAATGTATTTAACGGTGTTGCTTTGATGCGCGGAGATCAGTAATGAACTCGAACGGGCGATGAAAACATCGGCATGGGGAAATCGAAAAAAAATAGCAAACCCGGCAGCGCAGGCAGCTCTTCGCCGTTCGTGAAACGTCACGCAGCATTGTTTCACGCTTCAACCCGTTCGAACAAAGAACAACAAAAAGATTTATTGCGTACTGCTGATGAAACACTTGTGAAGTGTATCTGCGAGTGTTCTCTTAATGTTCTTCAGGGTGTGATTAAGCTTTCTCCGGGTGTAAAAAGTCGCCTAAAAAAGTATGAAAACGTCCTGCGACAGTTGGCATCGTGTTGCATAGGCGGACAAAAAGGCGCGGGGCGAGTAGGGACAACAGTGAGTCAAAAAAAATACAGCTGAAGAGCAAAAAAAAAGGTTATACTGCAGAAAGGTTGTGGAGCGTTTTTACCGTTATTATTGGCACCTATTATAGGGGCTTTAGTCAGTAGGCTGTTTGGCGGCGGCGGCGGCGAGAAATAGGTAAAAATTATTTCAACGATAAACAAAAATGGAGTACGCGAAGAAAATGATCTTAGTGCCATTTGAATCGGTGGAGCAGCCGCAGAATCAACAGCATCAGCAAGATATCGCTACGGCTGACAACGAGCAGATGATTGGCCCTGGTGAGACGTTGAAAAATAATCGAGCAAAAACTGTACAGACACCTGGTGATCTGACGTCGCGTCTTGATGCTGAGCTCGCTAACATTTTGCGTTCAAATAAATACGTTAACGACGGCGATAAAGGGAAAGATTATCTACAGGTACTGCAGCGGTATTTATTTCTTGTCGGACCAAAAAATACTCCTCTCGAGCTCGCTACAGTCTCGGCGTTAGAGCCAATGCAGCAGTTGAGTAACGATATTATTGTGAGAAGTGTTCCATCGAAATATACACGCATAGCAACTTCGCTCGTGAATTACATACAGCAATCTGAGGAGACGTCGCAGCGTATTAAATGGGATAAACAAGGCCGGGTGACGATTGACGGTGTTTTTATACAGGGCGCTAATATTATCGATCTCGTTAATGACGCTGTACGCTCGAGAAAGACATTTAAAGCGAAAGGCCGAGCTTAATTTATGGAGATCCTTCGCGGTGCTGGTATACCGCATGAATTGATCGGTAATGAAAATTTGTGGATTTTGGCCCGATCAATACAGAGTGATAAACGCCCAAGACAGCCGGACGATGAAAATTCAGTTCCTGCTAACCGTGTGGAAAAAGACGAAAATGACGACGAATTAAGTACACAAAACCCCAAACGTCGCTGTCCCAACAGCGCAAATCCTTACATCAATTAGTTAAGCATCTAGATACGAGGAGAGGTGAAAAATAATAAAGATGTCGTTTGAAAAAATTTATTACGACGCGTCGCATCCCGCAGGATACGCGGGAGCGCGACATCTCATCATCGGGAGAAAAATATTACCTGTCTATGAGTGGCTCACACAGCAGGATGCTTACACCATTCACAAGCCTGCGCGGCGCTTGTTTCCACGCCTGCGCTACAACGTGTACAACATTGACGACGTTTGGGAGCCTGACTTGGTGGATTTACGATCACTAAAGGAATACAACAATGGTGTTTGCTATCTGCTAATGGTCATTGACGTATTAAGCAAGTACGCGTGGGTGGAGCCCTTGCACGACAAAACCGTGCACGCGGTTACGATAGGTTTCAAGCGAATCTTGGCGCGTAGTGCACAGCGCATTCCGGTATGCTTGCAGACCGATCGTGGAAAAGAATTTCTCGGGAGTGAGCTTCAAAAATATTTAAAAGAAAATAATATAATTTGAGCGTATGTGGAGATACTTTACGCATCGCAACACGCGACGTTATATCGATATATTGCAAGAGCTTGTTTATGCGTATAATCATGCTCAACACGCATCGATAAAAATGGAGCCCTCAGCCGTAACGTTATACAATGCAGATATTGCGGCGAAAAATATGAAGAGTGCTTCCTTAAAACAGCGTGAAAGAAGACGCTGTAACGTGTATAAATATAACCGCGACGATTACGTACGAATTAGTAGAACGAAAGGCACGTTCGAGAAAGGACATGAGAAAAACTGGAGTGAGGAAATCTTTCGTGTGAATAAAGTTCTCAAGCGTCAAGGATTATACGTTCATGAGCTCTGTGATCTCGAAGGAGAATCAATCGAGGGGTTTTTGTATCCTGAGGAAATCACCATTCTAAATAAAAATCGTATGAGCGAGCGAGAAGAGTATAAAATTGACACTGTCCTACGCACTAAAGGACACGGCTCGAAAAAACAGCTGTTTGTCAGTTGGGTATCCAACTGATATCCAGCGAAATTTAATTGCTGGGTACCAGCTTCTAACGCGCGAAATTTGACTTGACGGCGCTACGCTGCGCGAGAGTACGTAAGAGAGAGAATCAAAATGCAGTATGATGGCGATTTTTCGCGTGTGTTGCCGAGTAACAGTAGCATGTCATATTTCTCAAATAACACGACAACGTGTTTTACAACGCAATTACCCCGCGAAATATCTCTAAATGGTCAATGGGCCGTGGCCTTATCGGAAATTCACACATCATCCACGATTGTCCATCTGCGAAAAGATGATACAAAAATAAAGGTGGGGACACACAAAGGTATCGAATATATTCACGATACAATATCATTCGGGCTATATAAAACGTACGAGGAACTTATGACGGCCATAAACAATATAAAGCGTTTCAAAGAAGAAGGATTACAGCTTGTTCATTCTAAAAATGCTAATAGGTACATAGGGATTGCGTCTGAAGATCGACAACATCAATATCCCAATGTGACTAGAAGTATTTTGAAACTACCGCACAAAATACATCGAATATTTGGATTCGACCACGGACCCGACGACTGGCCTTCGCTGACCGGACTTTATCTACATGTCGCGCGAGGTAAAACCCGTGATGCTGTAATGCCCGCGTGTATAAATCGCGCATTGCCTGATCAGCTCTATCTATATACCGATATTTGTGTGCCGTATACGGTAGGCGATACACAGGTGGCTCTCTTGAGAATAATCAACATGAATACTCCGCAATATTCGTATGGAACGACAAAAGTGAAACATTTTTCACCGCCAAATTATCTACCATTGTCGAACAAAACATTTCGCACAATAGAGATTGATATAAGAGATCATCTAGGAGAGCCAATCGCATTTGAGTACGGGACGTTGACGTTGGCACTTCATTTCAAACGTCTGTGCTAGACAAACAATGACGGTTCATTATACAGCGTATTACGAGAATCAGATCGGTGGTGGTGGCAGAATAAATAACGTATATGTTGGTTCACCATACCAGCGCGGTCACGGAATCGGCAGTTTTCTCGGTGGACTTTTTAGAAGCGTATTACCCTTGCTGACGCGCGGCGCTAAAGCTATCGGAAAAGAGGCGCTGCGTACCGGTATGCATGTTTTCGAGGATGTGAGCGGTAACCACATACTGTTTAAGGAATCACTTCGGCGCCGTGTTGCCGAATCAGGCGGAAATTTACAACGAAAAGCCAATGAGAAAATCGAACTTCTCATGAACGGCTCGGGGTATAATAGCGCTGTCACCACGAGAATGCTCCATTCGCTGACGGGCCGCGCGCCGATACGCACGAGAGGTCGACGAGGAGTGAGTGCACGCTCAACTGCCACGAAAAAAAGGGAAATCAGACGAAAAAGAAGAAGACGACGACAAGGACAAAAAAGAAGAAGAAACCTGTGCGAAAAGGGAGGGTTTCGAAAAAGAAGAAAAGTACAGCCCCGAGACGGAGAAGAGCAAACCTTGCTGATGTTTTTGGTCCTGCTTAATTATGTCTTTCTTACATTCACACTCGTGTGAGTGTATGAAGTCTGAACTGGACTTATTCACCATCCCACCAACCCAAACAGCAATAGAATCATCACAATGGATACACTACAGCCCTGTTTCATCGTTGACCGACAATGGTTCGCTTGAATTCGTCATACCAGGCCACGGCAAGGAATACTTGGATCTGGCACACACCATGATCAACTTGGGTGTGAAAATCGTGTCTACTGATGGGGTCGATTACAAAGCCGGGCCAGTTAATAATTTTCTGCATAGTCTCTTCAATCAAGTGGATGTGTTTTTTAATCAAAAACTCGTTGCACCGCCGAATAACGCCTATCCATATAGAGCATACATCGAATCCTTGTTAAATTATGGACAAGCCGCGAAGACGTCTTATCCAACAACATCATTATGGTATGCTGATGAACCTGGCGGTTTTGATGTACTCCCCGCTTCACCAGGTCTGGCAACCAATACAGGCCTCACGAGTCGTGCAAAATTTTTCGAAGGTGGCAAGACTGTAGATATGCTTGGTCACTTACACTGCGATGTTTTCAATCAAGATAAGTTTTTGCTCAACGGCGTCGAAGTGCGTCTACGTATGGTGCGCTCGGAGGATGCTTTTTGTCTCATGGAAACACCGGTCGCAAATGTCTCGCACAAAGTGCAAATTACAGAGGCGACACTAATGGTTCGTCGGACCAAAATAAATCCAGGGGTACTTATCGCCCACGCTAAAACGGTTGCGAAGACGACAGCAAAATATCCCATCACCCGTGTTGAAGTTAAGGCGTTCACTATGCATAGCGGTATCATGGGCGATACGTTGGACAACGTGGTACTTGGTCAACTGCCGAAACGAATCATCGTGGGATTTGTGAACAACAAAGCATTCAACGGCGATAAAACATTGAACCCGTTTAATTTTCATCATCATTCGATTAATCATCTCTCTTCGTATGTGGATGGCCACCAGATACCAAGCAAGCCGCTACAACCGGAGTTTGAAGGAAATGAAAAGTGGGTTCAGAGCTATCATACACTCTTCTCCGCTACGGGTATTCACTTTCAAAATGATGGAATGGATATTTCGCGCGATTCTTACGCAAAAGGCTACTGTCTTTTTGCCTTTGATTGAACACCCGATTTATCGGCCAACTGTTTTACTCACTGGAATCTGGTGAAACACGGTAGCGTGAGAATCGAAGTGCGCTTCGCAAAAGCATTGGTTGCCACAATAAATTGCGTTGTTTATGCTGAATATGACAATGTAATTGAAATCGACTCATCTCGCCAGGTTATAACGGACTTTAGCGCATGAGCAGCGTTTAATTCCACCCCTCTCTTGATCCTTTCCGCTACCACTGACCATTTGAACGAAATTCCATGAGATATATAAAAATGAGCGCTCTTACCCTCGAAGACTACAGTAATTTTTTGAACCTCTCTCGCCATGGACGTGATCGTTTATATTCAAGCACTGTACGGAAAACGCGGCGAATTTTTACCAAAAGAGGTGGCGGTTACCACTCTTCAAGAGGAATGTTTTGGTCATTGGATCGTCGAACCACCGTGTGAATTTGGGGAATTACCAAAACAAGTGCGCTCTAGTAACAACCATTTAACATGCTTCAATCACGGACTCGAATGGGTAGACGGGGACACAACGATGGAAAAAGTGTACAAAAATTTGCGCGGAATGTGTCGTTTTGCTTTACGTGTATATACACGTGGTCAACAAAAAGCACAAATGCTACGCGATATTCTTGGTCGAGAAATTTTTAATCTCGAAGATTACGAGGGGCCAAGCTTCAAGAAGATGCCTAAGAGTGAAATATTTTGTATTCAGCATGGAATTTTTAAGGATAATGAATCGACAAGGTGTGCATTGAACAATGCTTGTCGCATAAAAAAATGGCTTCGGTTTGGAGTATTGGATTCTCGGAGCCCGGTCTATACGGAACCAGCTGCACAAGTGGTAATCCAAAACGACGAATCAACCAGTGTGGAGCCACCAACAAAACCAACGAGGACAGACCTCAATAATGAAGACAACAAAAAAGGTTTAGCCAAAGAGCGTATATATGACGATGTCGCAAGTGAATTGGTTAGTCATGACCTGGACTTCTCAGATGGTTCGACACGCGTAGACGACGAGCTGGTCGGGCTTTTCCGCTCTAAACTTGAGATATCGCCTAAACTATCACAGTTACAACCTCCAACGCCCCCACCACGAAAGAATCGCTAGCGTGATCGCCCACACTCTGAGTACACTGCCAGTTACGGGCATCACTTTTATCCTCTACAAACCGGGGATGAACACCCTGCAGGTGTGGGACGCATTGCGATACGTCCAGGCGCAGACAAAAGGCGTTTCTGCCGCAGATCGAATACCGAGTCGCTGGTCTAGACCTGCAGCTATTGTAGCCAATACGGACGATCATACGAAAGCCGGGACGCATTGGGTTGCGCTATGCGTAGGCAGCGATGGCCACGGTGTCTTTTTCGACAGTTATGGAAACCCCCCACTTATCCCCCAACTCTCAGAGAATAGGGTTCGAAACGATAAAATGGTCGCAAGCTATTATAAGAGATTGAAAAATTCTAGACGTAAGAATAAAAATGTAAAACATCCTCGCTATAATAACAAAAATTACCATATAAGAGGAGTTGGATTCGGCGTCTCCTCACAATGTATACAGTCATGTACATCACGCGTTGACTGCTATTTGTAATAAATAAGAAATTTGATGTATATTTTTTTTATTTTTCTCCTTCTCCACACTATCACTCCTCTTCTTAGATATATAAAACCGTGAAACGCACGAAACGAATCAGTCTGTAACAGAATTTTGAAGCTTTCACATCGTTTTTCTCTTACTTGAAAATGAACGGTCTCGACAAGATATTTTTCTTCGGCGCTGTGAAGGCCGCTCACGAGCTCACTAGTGCCGAGTTGGAGTATATTCCAAAGGTCCTATTGCTCACACACTGGGGAAAGGACATCGCAAAACTATGGCACAAGCTACCGCACCATATAAGGGCAGACGCGGAGGTTGCCGAGCATATGCCGTGTTGGCAACATTATAACCTCCCGACAATGAGACATCATATTGACGGACCTCCACCTCAAATAAGACACTGTCATAAATGTCTAAGTGAGAAAAATGCCGGGAAAAACGCTTCAAATTAATTGCATTCAAACAATTAATTAAATAAACAACGTGTCAGAGTTATAAGATCGTTATTATTTTATAACTATGAATAAACAAGCATAAAAATTACATTGCTTTGTGCTGCTAATTTTAAAACCTTTACACCCGTCGAATTCGCTTAGAAGATAAGTTGCCGACACCAGGTATTTACCGACAGACAGTATTTACCAACCGACGTCGCGGAGGAGAACTGTTTTATCGACCGTAAGATATACAGGCCGCTCTAGTCACGTCGATGCCGAGACACGTGGTCGCTCGGGAAATTCTGAGGGGGCGAGGCGACCAGTACGGGAACCAATCACCGCTCGGGAAATTCTCAGGGGGTGAGGCAACCAGTACGGGGTCCAATCAGCGCTCGGGAAATTTTAAGAGGGCGGGTTGACCAGTATAGGGACCAATCAGCGCTCGGGAAATTTTAAGGGGGCGGGGTGACCAGTATAGGGACCAATCAGCGCTCGGGAAATTTCGGTGGGGTACCACCCCCAATCCGTCTGCGCTACTCTGGTGGGGGTGGGTGACCAGTATAGGGACCAATCAGCGCTCGGAAAATTTCCAGATGGTGGGGGTAGGGGGCGTGGCTAAGGGGTGGAGGCCAATCACAGACGACCATGAGGCCCAAAGTGGTAGGGGTGGGAACAGGGAGGGAGGGGCGGGGCTAGAAGGAGAGGGGTGGTGGAAGGACCTGGTCTCCCTATCCTGGTACCTTACTACTACCCCGCGAAATATCTCTAAATGGTCAATGGACCGTGGCCTTATCGGAAATTCACATACCGTCCACGATTGTTCATCTGGAAAAAGATGATACGAAAATAAAGTGGGGGACGTACGAAGGTATCGAATATATTCACGATACAATACCATTCGGTCTATATAAAACGCACGAGGAACTTATGACGGCCATAAACAATGTAAAGCGTTTGAAAGAAGAAGGATTACAGCTTGTTCATTCTAAAAATGCTAATGGCTACATAGGGATTGCTTCTGAAGATCGACAACATCAATATCTCAATGTGACTAGAAGTATTTTGAAACTACCGCACAAAATACATCGAATATTTGGATTCGACCACGGACTCGACGACTGCTCCGCCGACCGGACTTTATCTACATGTCGCGCGAAGTAAAACCCGTGATGTTGTAATGCCTGCGTGTATAAATCGCGCATTGCCTGATCAGCTCTATGTATATACCGATATTTGTGTACCGTATACGGTAGGTGACACACAGGAGTAGTATTGGTACCCGTCTGGCACCCCCCACTCCCATCCCCACTCCTACCCCCACCATGCGGCTTCCCCCAATACTCCACTTTTCCCCCACCACCTTACGGCGATAGAGAAAAAGTACGGTGATGAGGTTGACAGTGAGGGGAGGAGTGGGGATGAGCGGGGCGATAGACAGGTACCAACTTTTTTTTTTGTCGAATTTTTTTCTCCAATTTACTTACCGAATGATGACGATGATGATGATGATGATGATGATGATGATGATGATGATGATGATGATGATGATAATGATGATGATGATGATGATGATGATGATGATAATTGCACACACACACACACACACCTGCGCGTACACTCACTCAACATCGTCGGTATAAGCCCCCTCATCCGGCTCGCCTGCATCGTACGGTTGGTCGTCCATATCCAAAATTCCGTGGACGACCCTCCCGATTTCTTTCACTTCATGGCTGAGCCGAACTCTCGGCACAGCGTTTTCGTGATCACGGGATATCACCTGACAATTCACGGTGTTGAGACCGAGACACACCCCCTCGAGAATGTCTCTGGCCCCATCGTCACCGCGGAGCCCCTCTATCCCCCGAATTTCGCATTCCGCTATGAGAGGCGCTACTACCTCGAAAAACGGCTCAGCAAAATATAGCTGATGGGACCAATAAAATTCTGATTCGGCTAGATCAACGAGTCGCACTTCCGCATAACCCTGATCGTCGATAGAAATTATTTCGCCCCGAAGGGCAGAAAAGTTTTAAATCGCCACACACGCTGTACCCGGCACGAGCTTTCGCGGCTCCAAGAGTCTCCCTTGCTGTTCTTTTAAACATAAAACCTCCAACCAGTATTTTAAATCTTGATACACGACACCTATATATTTCGAACGAATGTTCACGTCGCACCCACTTAACACATTCACCAACCTCGCGTTGAAATTATCCGGATAGAAGGATACGTCAAAACGCGGAAACATTTTTAATTTTTTTTCGCGAGCGAAGTTATACTTTCAATGATTGAATCAAGACTGAAGCTCTTGTCCGAAGACATCAAGCCTCTCTTCATGTGGGAAAAAGATGCTCCAGTGCTCAAAAATCCTCGTCAGCAAAATTGCACGTGCAGATTTCAGAATGCCTTCGCTGAACGACAGATAAAAAATTACTCGTATAATCTTTTAATATGAGCGCATATAATTCGATGAATTTGAACGTTAGCGAGTGTATCACCATTCCTACCAAAGAGTTCGTGGATTTTACTATTACTACAGCGTAGGATGTATAGGAGAGAATAAAAAGAATCATCATCATAAGCGACAGTATGCATTAATCTATACATGAACGATTAAAAATTTTATGAAATAATTTCACTTGTCGCAGCAAATCGAAAAGTACATACTTTCGCTTATATTCAATAAAAACAATACATGGATGATTTCAATTTTTTTTCACATATTTATTATTAATTCGCAGTGAGCTCACTTCTCTTCGGTGTTTACATATAAAATCGAAGAAAAAAAATTTATACATTGTTAATCAAAATCCTCGATTGAAGTTGTTACACTTTCCACGATTTTGTCTTTATACAATGTTATTATTTCGCGGAGCGCTAATTCCAAAAAATTTTCTCCAAACTTGGGATAGTTTTTTTTTAATTTCTCACCAATTTCTATAAGTATTTTAGTTACACTGCCTTTCAATTCAAGGAACTCTTCCACAGCCGCGCGTTTGGTTGCTCTTCCGCCCAGATGTTCATGGACATATGATACCACCTCACTCATGCAGTCGTTCATCGCTGCGCTGTCCCGTTGTAAACGTTGTATGTGTACGTCAATACACTTGCTCGTTTTCACGAGAGTTTTGAATGTTTGATGCAGCAAAGTGATATTTGGCGAGTAATTCGGCCGTGCTCGTTTTGCTGATAAATTTCCCGTTTCCTCCTTGTCCCTCTCGCTGCACCTAAAACACACGGCTCTCTGCTGATAGCACGTGGTCAATAGCACGGTGAATACGCCGTTATCCATCTTCGTTCCGCACATTCTTTCAGCTTCGATACCCCAGGCATTGAAGTATCGTTCGATTCGGGGATATTCGTTTTTAAATGTTTCCCAATCCTCCACTTCAAGCGTCACACCGGCGAAAGAATTTGCCAAAATCTTGACAACCGGAGTGAGATGACCGCTCACCAGCGATAATTCAAACCCCGATGTTATTATTTTTCCGTATGATCTATTTAATCCGTATAGCGTACTTGATGCGAGATGCGGCGAAGTAACGCGTCTTTCAACGTTCGATGCTACGATATTTTCCATTTCAGGTTGCTCTTCGTGCGCTCGTAATTTCTTAAATGATATAAAATCGACAAATTGCGCTGCTTTTAAATAATTTCCCCCTCCACCTCGAATATCGCTCGATATATATTTTTTTATTTTTTATTCGCAATTGTCGTTTTTCTTTGATGTCTATAAATTCCGCCGCTGCTGCCAATAACTAGACAGTTAGCCAGTCACACGTGTATATATTTTTTCAAGGACAATAAATACAATGGCGGCAATAAATCAAAAGAAATGCTTACCTCAGCATTTATCATATTACCGTCTCGAGATCATCGCAAAATCATTCAAAGTTTGCTATTGTCTCTACTTCTTGAAAATTTATATTCCGCTCTGCATCGAAAAAAATTTTATCCGGTAATAAGGAGATATATTTATTCGTAGATATGGCAGAGATCGATTTTGGATCCTGGGATTATATTACCTCCAATATGCCCTTTTTCCATTGATATTCCTAATTCCGGGCTATCGATCCATATTTTCAAAGGAGGGGGAATTAAAAAAAAATCGGAGAAAAACGCCTGTATCTTCTCTCACCATTGGAAGTATCAATTCGAATACTCGAATTGTTTATGTAATTTTTTTTGCATTTTTTTTAGCAAAAAAAAACTGTTTGCGGCGCTCAAGCGCCCTCCCCTGCCCCACCTTCCCTGCGCTATTCTTCTCTACATTGCGATAACATTCCTTGACCATCTTTTGTGGTGTGAGAAAAATTATCGTCGAGAGGGAAGCCGTGGCCGTACGCTGTTCTCTCTTTCTCTCTCTCGCTTCATCAGACTCTCGCACACGCTCTTTCTCACTCGCTGATACTTGCACGGCCATAATGAATTCGCGGTCGGCCATCATGGAAGTGATAAAAGTTATCGCTCAATACTCTCTTGTATATAATATACGCTGTACCAATCATCACCGTGAATTAGTCAGCGGCCATCATGAAACTGATAGCCCTTATCGTATGTGGTTTTTTAAATGCGAGGATCGCAGCCATCATTTTTATTTGCCACGCCTTATAAATGCGCGAATACATGAATATCGATATTCATGAATGAAAATATAATACAATTGGGGAATTTATGGTAATTATTAAGTTTTTAGAGCCTGCACATTTGCGATGAATATTAATTACGATAAAAATGAAACCGTTTATTCGGCTTCATGAAGATTTATCGGTAATATTCTTGTAAAAATAATAATTTTTCCCCGAGCTTAATACAGAGTGTTGTTGTTTAATTTTATTCACACTGATTCTTCAGGTTATATTTTGATACCTTCGAAACTGCAGCGAAATGAGCTCATTCTTTTATGCTATAGATGCTTTGCTTACGATTATATTACAGCATTGAAGAATAGCCCTACCAGCACGGTCTTTTTCTTTACAATAAGAAAGGACACGTATAGAAAATAAAATTTCTCCTCTGATATTCCTGACATATTAAATGTTGGAGACTCTATCAAAACTCGACAGTAGATTTGCAACCGACATTGCGAACGTTTCTTTTTCATCATAGTGCGGATTATACAGCGTAGCGTACTTCTTAATTTATTACGCTATTTAATTGATCGAAACCCGCGCTTGGCTACAAACTGGCCTTTCGAAAATTACAAAATGATGGTCAATTATATGCACGCTTGTATTGTTCTTCGAAAAATTCGTGGAGCTTTATATGATTGCTCAAAAAGTCAAATTCTCAAGGCATATAATGCAGGGTATTTTCAATCTCAACCTTTGATTGATTCGCTGGTGAGAGTAATTTGAAGACGGGGATGGTTTTCCGATCCATTATTTCAACCGATATTCAAAGAACGCCGTAAGTTTTATTGTAATTTTTTAATTATTTATACGCGCGTGACGGTTGGTTTTTTTCTTACTTGAATTTTATATAATTCAATGGTGTATCGGTATGAAGAAATGAGTTTTGTTGATGCGGAGACATACGATTTCAACGTGGAAGGTAAATCTTATTCGGAACATGCGAGCGATGAAGCCGATGAGACTAAGGAATTTTGGCTCGATGCTTCGAAAAAACGCTACCGCCCTCATGATTTATTGATCGAAGATTCATGTCATCACCGGCGTAATCTGGCGTTAGCAGGCCCATCATGGTCTAGTTCTTCACCACCACATTCCTCAAGCGGCTCATCAACAAGTTCCTTTCCAAATTACGAAAGCGACGGCGAGGTTGAAGTCGTCATGCTAGAGGACAATGAAGAAGAAGAAGAAGCAGAAGAAGACAAGGGGGAGGAAATGGAAGAAGAAGAAGAGGAAGAGGAAGAAGAAGAAGAATCCGATGTTGATTCAGGTTTGATATTTATCTTTTTTTGAATTTATATAAAAAAAATAATATTTACATAAAAAAGTAAATATTATTCGACACGAGGCGTGGTTATATAAATGATTTCCTAACATATATATAGGATATTCCTCGGAAGAAGCTCCGTTAATATTAAGTGATCAAGTGTTGCAAAGATATCATCGTTCGATGATCAGAAGAGCAGTAGAGCAAGAATACGCAATACAAAATCGCTACCCCGATGCTGCTGATGGCTTCGAGTGGTAGAAGTATATATCTTTTATTGTTTAATTTCAATAAGTTATTTATCATTCTATTTGCATAATAAATATATATTTATTTTTTCGTTTTATTACAGATATTCAAGTTGGAGGTGGTGCTGCCGATAACAATGATCGCGACGAGGGGGATATTTTACCTCCGGGGCAGCGATTCATCATTGTCTCTGAAGATACGTGCTATTTTCGCCGTTTCAAAACCCGTGGACGGTGAGTCAGTTTTCGCGTACGACCACCCCCTGCGAACACCGAACACTTGCCGTGGTTAGATGGCGCGATACGAGATGTACTCACGCATCTCACGAACTCTTGTCAACCACACGATTACGCGGGGATGACCTTCACAGCACCAGCTTTAACTCATGGACCAGCTTGGATTTCTTTTCGATTGGTGCGTGAATTTTCAGCGACTGATATATGGACGCTCATAAATGACATTGCGCAGAGTGCTCGAGAATTTAGATTGGATGAGGGTGCGTGTGAAATGAGTGTGAGTGTGGTACGTGGTGTCGAGGGTGGTGCAGGCAAACGTCTCACACACGAGGGTATAGCGAAAGACTCGATTCTGCAAATTCATAATCGCGATAATTTGTGTTTACCTCGATCCATCGTTACCTCGCTGGTTTACTCTCAACGAGGTGAACTTCGATCGGGTGAATTACACAAAAATTGGCAGAAAATTCGGGACGGTCGTCGCGAGTATCAACGGAGCAAAGCATTGGAACTTGTACGTGAAGCTGGCGTAAAAATACCGGATCGGGGATGCGGCGTACGCGAAATTCATAAATTCCAAGAAGACCTGGCTCGTGATGGTATAGCGATTGTAGTTTATGAATTTTTGACTTTCGGAAGACGCGTTCAAGCTCTTTATGACGGACGAGAAACTGTAATCGGGGTGCATGGGCGTATCAAACATAAATTGTACATATTGTATTACGAGCGCTCGCGCCATTATCAGCCAATTCTTAATCTTGCCGGAGCACTAGGCAGTCGGGGTTTTTGCGTGGATTGTAACGCTAAATATACACGAGTACACGAGCATCGCTGCTCCAAGCAATGTCCTCGCTGTAAATCGGTAGCTTGCAGGGGTGATAGAGCAGTTTTCAAGGAATGCAGTGATTGTAATCGCATGTTTTTTGGGAACGAGTGCTTTGCGCTGCATAAGGAACCGAAAAATAGTAGAGGACGAGGTTGTCGTGCTAAACGCGAATTGAGCGTATGTCAGGCTTTAAAAGTATGTCGTGAATGTAATCGTCTGATTAAAAATTCATCAAAGCATCAGCATGTATGTGAAATGATTTTTTGCACTATGTGTAAATTTATGCGCTCAACTTCGCACCAGTGCTATATTTCTCCTGTTAAAGGAACTAATAATTTAAACCCTGTTGGGAAAAAACAAAAAAATCTATCGCTGCAATTTATTTTTTATGATTTCGAAACACAGCAACATTCTCGTTTACCAGGCGATAATTCAACACGTGTACACGAGCCAAATCTTTGTGTCGCGCAGCGAGTATGTTTGACGTGTCTCGATGATCTCGATATAGAAAATCCGTGTTCTATTTGCGGTCAACGCGAATTTGTATTTTCAAACGAGCCAATTGCCGCTCTCGTAGAGCTGGCTATTAATTCAAAATTCTCAAAAATCATATGCATTGCGCACAATGCAAGGGGCTTCGATGGCCAATTTATTCTTCGTTATCTTATCGAGAATAAAAAGACTGAATTGCCAACGTTAATAATGAATGGTACGAAAATTATCTCCATGCGCGTCGGAAAAATTGCTTTTCTCGATAGTTTAAATTATCTCTCGATGTCGCTCAGTGCACTACCGAAATCATTCGGTTTCGCTGAAAAAGTTACAAAAGGGACATTTCCGCATTTATTCAATTTACTGGAAAATCAAAAGTATCTCGGTTCGTTACCATCTCTCGATTATTATTCGCCCGACACGATGTTTTCAGAGGCTCGAGAAAATTTCTTGAAATGGTATAATGAAATTGAGAGCTCGGAATATCAATTTGACTTTGCTAAAGAATTTGTACATTATTGTCGCACGGATGTAACGGTTTTAAGACGCTCGGGTTTGGCATTTCAAAAACTTTTAATTCAATGCGGAAACGTTTGTCCTTTTGCTGAAAGCTGTACAATCGCCTCTGCATGCTCGCTTGTATTTCGTAAAAATTTTTTGCAACGCGATCGCATTGCTATTTTGCCACCCGGTGGATACCGCTGGGGCGATCAGCAATCTCGCAAGGCTGTTTCATGGCTCATATGGCTGGAAAGAGAACGTCATCGTGTTATCATACACGCTGGACGTGCGAGAGAGTATCGACCTCCCGCGGGGTTACCCCCGGTGGATGGGTACTACGAAGAAAACGAAGCCGACATTCGTCACGTGCTTCAATTTCACGGATGTTTTAGCACGGATTAGAGCGCAAGGATATGTATTGGAAGAAATGTGGGAATGTGAATATGACGAATTGATAAAAAATAATAGCGAGATGCGTGAGTACGTGGAAAATCATCCCATGGTAATTCCTCATCCGCTCGATCCGCGTGATGCTTTTTTCGGAGGGAGAACGGAAAATTTTGTAAAATTGTACGATATAGAAGTCGGGGAGAAGATAAAATACGTGGATGTTTGCTCCCTGTATCCGTGGGTGTGTAAGACGGGAAAATTTCCGGTCGGACATCCGAGCATATATGTTGGAGATGAATGTCGTGAAATTATTGGTCCAAATAACGAGCTTGATCGTGTTAAGGGTCTCGTCAAATGCGTCGTGCTAGCTCCAAGAAATTTATATTTACCCGTGTTACCATATCGCGTGCGTGGAAAAGTATTATTTGCCTTGTGCAGAGCATGCCGCGAAAATATGAATAATAATAATAATCAAAATTGTATACATGATGATCCCAACATACGCGCATTTTCCGGTACATGGGTCGCGGATGAATTGCAAAAAGCTGTTTCTCTCGATTATACGATCACTCGGATCGAAGAAATTTGGCAATACGAAATTGCGCGTTATGACCCGATAACGCGAAATGGCGGTTTATTTACCGAGTACATAAACACGTTTTTGGATATAAAGCAGGAAGCGAGTAGGCCACCGTCAAATAGCGCTGATGATCTTAGTGCGATTACTCGCTTCATCGCATCTTACGAGAAAGCCGAGGGTATACGGCTCGATCCAGGTGCTTTGCAATCGAATCCGGGCCTCCGCTCACTCGCTAAACTTGCGTTAAATTCATTTTGGGGTAAATTCGGCCAACGCGAGAATCAGCCTACCACAGCGATTATTTCAACGCGAAGCGAGCTCATGGCTCTGCTTACGAGCCCTGAAATTGAAGTTGTTGGCATATTACCGATCAATCATCATGTAATGTATGTCAATTATATAAGCACGCGTACTGCTATTCGACCGTCCTCAACATCAAACATTGTGATTGCTGCTTATACGACGGCGCAAGCACGTCTCAAATTGTACACATATCTCAAGGGACTCGGACGTAGAATATTGTATTGTGATACTGACTCGTGTATTTAAGTAAGTCGCGAAGGTAGCGGGGAATACGAACCTCCGAAAGGTGAATTTCTCGGTGACCTCACGGATGAGCTAAACGAACATGGTCGTGGTTCATATATTTCTTCGTTTGTATCAGGCGGACCAAAATTCTACGCATTTATCGTTCAAAAACCCGATGGCACAACGAAAGAGGTGTGCAAGGTCAAAGGTATTACGTTAAATTTTGCAAACAGCCTTCACGTAAATTATAAGGCTATTCGCGAGTTCGTGACAGGTGCGCGAAATACTCCTATTGAGTTAAAATTCGATGCGATTCGTCGCATGCCATTTCATAGAGTCGTTACACGGGTAGAAAAAAAGAAATGTATCCCTGTAAATGTAAAGCGCCAACGACAGTGAAATTATGCCACGCTTCCTTACGGGTTTTCTCAAAATAATACTTGAACAAATATTTCAAAAATATTGAATATAATATTTTATAATATTGTTATTATAAAAAAAATTGTGAAATTAAAAAATGTACATTACTATATGTATATAAGTATATGTACATGAGAAGAAAAAAATATAAAACTATCAATGAAATTTTTGTTCCTACTCCCCTGAATGTGCAAGATCGTATAATACGCTACGCGAAAAAATAGAGGTTGCGCCTATGCGGCCGCTATCCTTCTTGCTCTCGCGGAAAGCATAGCGAGAAAGTTTCGTTCGCGCGTAGTAGCTTGCCTCCCGCACCGCGCTCCCTCTGACACCGTATATCCCGCGTGACAGCCATCATTGCTCGTGTGACGTAGCACCAGCAGCATACCCCCTGCTCCGCGCTGTCCGGCGCCATGCCGTCTGACTGGGATATTCGCACGTGGTAGCATACGCCGCTTGCTCTTTCTCTCTCTCTTTTTCACATTCGCTCCTTCTCTCTCTTAATCTCACTCGCGCGAGGCTTTATCTTTTGATATGAGCGCGGCCATAATGAATTAGCGCTAGGCCATCATGAAAGCGATAGCCCTTATCGCATACACACTTTTTAAACGCTGAGAACGCGGCCATAATGAAATTACTTTTATTCGTCACGCCCATTGAATACGCAATAATGTGATAATCGATACTTCTTCAATGAAAATCACGGAATTTTTACAATTGATCAAGTTTTTATATCCGACTTTATTATTACGGATATTAATTGCTGTAAAATAAAAACCATTCATCAAAATTTATTCATTTCACCAATAATATTATCTGTTTCTCTTGTGGGCGCGCGTCCAATGAGCTTGCAAATCCGCGCGCATTATGAGCTCATATTCGCGCTCATATAAGCTTGCAATGCCGCGCGCGTTTGAGCTTTCAAAAGCGCTCGTCATATAAGCTCGTACCGTGGTCCCACCGCCACCGCCGCCGCCGCCGCCAAGTAAGCTTATTTAAATAGTCATTCCGTAAATAAATTGTACAGTCGCGATTATGGATACACGCTGGAAACATCCATGGACCTCAATGATATGTGGTCCCACGGGATTTGGAAAAACATATTTTGTAAAAAAATTTTTTAAATACATACGGGAAATGTCGGATGTACGATTTGAACGCGTGCTTTTTTATTATTCGGAATGGCAGCCTGGTTATACAGAATATGGGGAAAAAATTGAATTTCGCGAAGGATCACCCCAGTCGACGGATTATTCGAATGATCAACGCCTGAAACTCATCGTCATCGATGATCTCATGCGCGAAGCTTCGAATAATAGTATCGTCGATTTATTTACAAAGGGTAGCCATCATAAAGATCTCAGCGTAATTTATATCACGCAAAATCTTTTTCATCAAGGCCATGGACAGCGTGATATATCATTGAACGCAAATTACATCGTCGTATTTAAAAATCCACGAGATCGCGCGCAAATTCAGCATCTCGCGCGACAGGTGTGCCCGGAAAATCCGCGATTCATCCAAGAGTTGTATTTCGATGCGACTGCAGTGCCTCATGGGTATCTATTGTTCGATCGCAAACAATCTACACCCGATAATTGTCGTTTTTGCGCCTGCGTATTTCCCGATGATGAGTATCATTATGTCTACGTACCACGAAAAGAAATAAAAATACGAGACTCTACCCGCGATGTACCAGTAATGCGGCTGTAATGGCTGAGCAAGGAGCTCTCGGGAAAAAACAGTGCATTATTTTACACGCATTGTGTTATCTCACACAGACCCAATTGCACACAGTTTTGCGCATAGCCGATACGTCTTTGATAGGTAGCATATGCGAGTGTGCGTTGAAAGTTTTACGCGGAAATGTGAAGCTCAATGATCGCCAACGAAAACATTTGCACCGTCATGCTACGCTTCTTCGTCGTTTAGCTGAAAAGAAAGGAAGTTGGGTGGGAAAACGGCGATTAATTGCAAAAACAACAGTTTGACACTTTTCAAAAATCTGTTAATTCCTGTTTTGCGGTATATTAATCATGGAACATGCTAGAAAAATGGTTCTCATTCCTCATGATAATATACAGAGACTAGGCGAGCAAAAGTCGCTGCGAGGAAACGCTGAGTCATCTACACAGCTGAGCGGCAACACCGTGCAGACCAACGGAACACCGCTCTCGCGCCTCGATACAGAAATGCATGAAATATTAAACTCTGATGTGTACGAGAGCGAGAGAGACAAGTGGAGTGCTTATCTGCAGGTTTTACAGCGTTACCTTCGAATAGCCTTGGCTTCGCGTAACGACAGCGATGACTCGAACAATCACCCAGCGAAGGATGAGGCCAGTGTGAAAATATCGAAAATTCGCGAAGATAATATCAACGCTGGTAATACGGCATTAATCGATGCCGTTAAATCCCAATTGAACGATACACTGATTATCGATAGTGTACCGAAAAAATTTCGAACGAAGGCAAAATTATTATTGCGCAATTTGCATAGAAATACTTCGCTCAATAAAAAAATCAGTTGGGACAGGAATGGCGCGGTTTCCATTGGTGGTACGAGAATTCCTAATTTAAACATCGTTGATCTCGTGAATGACGCTATGCGCGCGAGAAAAAGGGCAAAACCTGAGGGCAGAGCTCACTTTGCTGAACTTCTCCGGAAGATACAGATGCCACAAGAGTTTATAGGAAATCCGGAATTGCTGGGAGAAGAGACTGCCCCCTCAGCTGTGACTTCGACACCGCGTAAGCGTCTCATATTTCCAAAGGCAGTCAAGAGCATTGGCCTCAGCAGCAGCAGCAGCAATAACGACGGCGAGGCAGAGACAAGCGGCACTGCATTTTACACTGGACCAGCTGAAGAATCGGATGACAAGGAGGTAGATAAAACGCTCGCGAATCTGCAAGGCCGTGGACATCAGCTGTCGGATAATAACAAGCCAAAAAGACGACGCCTTGCTTGGACAACGCTTAAATTATGAAGATCCTTGATGAAATTTATCATGATCCTGCTCATCCAGCATCCTTTTCCCGCATGCAAACTCTCAAACATGCCATTATCGATAAAAGAATTAATAAAAAAAATATATTGCCATGGCTTGAGTCACAAGATTCCTATAACATGCATCGATTTGTACGGCGTAAATTTCCTCGTCGTACATATAATGTGAGTAATATCGACGATGTATGGGAGGCAGATTTAGCCGATCTTCGATCAATTGCAACGTGTAATGATAATTTCGTATATCTCTTGGTAGTGATTGATGTATTGAGCAAGTACGCTTGGGTCGAGCCGTTGAGCGATAAAACGAGTGTCAATGTTTCCCGAGCTTTTGCACGAATACTCGCTTGTAGTAAAAATAGAGTGCCTCATCAGCTGCAAACTGATCGTGGCAAGGAGTTTATCGGAGCACCTTTTCAGGAATTTTTAAAGGAAAAAAATATTTCTTTTCGCACGGTGCGTTATCCCGATGTAAAAGCTGCGATCGCCGAGAGATTTAATCGTACGTTAAAAGAAAGAATGTGGTGTTATTTCACACATACGCGAAACAAACGTTACATCGATGTGTTGCAAAAAATTGTAAATGCCTATAACCATGCACGTCACAGCGGAACAAAATTACAACCGGCAGAGGTGACTTTAGAAAACGCCGCCGAGGCGCGAAAAAATCTTGCTCGACGATACGCGCATAACCGAAAAAATAAAATGCCTAAATATAAGCTGGGTGATGTGGTACGAATCAGTAGTGCGAAAGCAGCATTCGCGAAAGGATACGAACGTGGATGGAGCAACGAATTATTTAAAATCGATCGAATATCCAAAAATCGTAATCCAATCGTGTATATTTTACGCGATCTCGATAACGAAATTATCGACGGTATTTTTTATACCGAGGAATTGACACGTGTTCGCGAGAGGCAACAGTAAAACCCGATATTAGACAGCACGAATTTACGAGAAAATAATTTTTTCTTTGTCGTATTACCGAGTAACAGTAGTATGGAATACTTTCCGGATAATATGACGACAAAATATACCACAAAATTACCGAGACAATTACGATTGGAAGGAGATTGGGCGGTTTCGCTAGCAGAAATTAGCTACCCAATGACCTTCCTCCATATTCCCCTATCGGAAAATAGAGTAATCGTCGAAGACGGAGACTACGATAAATCTGGTCGTAATGAACATACGAGAAGAGCAATAAAGTTCGATATCGTGCCCAGCGGGGTATATTCCTCTATCGATACTTTACTCGCCTGTATTAATAAACTCACATGTGTATACGGCCATTTTTATTTCAAACTCGAGCCCAACGGTCGGGTTAGAGTTTCACGAATATGCGATGATTCGCGCTATCATGATTTTCGTGTATCTCCGATTATAGCGCAAATGCTAGGACTGGGTGACCACGCTCTGAAAAATCTGGTTTTAGGGCCGAAGCAATCGTTCCAAGGTCCGCATCCGGCATTGCTTTCTCAAGCTATCCCGGATAGTTTATTTATCTATTCGGATATATGTGAATCGAGCATCATTGGCGATGTACAGACGCCATTATTACGCGTCGTACCAGTGGACGGAGTAGGAGAATGTAGCACAACCAGAATAAAATATTTTCCCGCACCACGCTATATCCCTCTTATTCGCAATAATTTGCACACGATCGAGATCGATATAAGGGATGGGTTTGGCAAACCTGTACTATTTGCGTACGGAACGTTGACGGTGACGTTGCAGTTTAAACGACTGCACTAACAAGTCTGTATGGAGCAATATTATTACGACGGCGGCGAGATTCATAGCGGTGATCTACAGATCGGCTTGGGTCGACGAGGATACGGCGGAATTAGCCACGTTTACATTGGCACACCCAATCAGCGCGGTCACGGGATCGGAAGCTTCCTCGGAGGGCTTTTTCGTCGTGTTTTACCACTTCTGCGCAAAGGCGCGACAGCTGTGGGTAAAGAGGCGATGCGTGCCAGTGCAAATATCGCCGGGGATATACTACAGAGAGATATGACGCTTAAAGATGCTTTTCGCGCAAGAGTGCGTGAATCAGGAAGTAATCTGAAACGGAAGGCCGAGGAAAAAATTGACCGATTGATGCAGGGATCGGGATATAAGAAGCGGAAAATTTCTCGCACTCGACATTCGACCAGTAGACGTGTTAAGCGACGTGTCTTTCCGAAAAAGAAGAAGAAAATCAACAGCACGAAAAAGAAGACGACGTTGAAAATAAATAAAAAAATAAAGAGAAAAATTCAACGGACTGTAGCTGATATTTTCGCGTAAGCAAAAAATGGCATTCCTACATGCGCATTCGTACGAGTGCATGAAATCCGAACTCGAGCTGTTTTCTCTTCCTCCAACGCAAACTACGATTGAGGGGTCAAACTGGGTTTATTACAAACCAATCTCATCACTCACGGATGATTCCCCCATAGAATTTGTCGTGCCTGGTCAAGGTGACGAGTACATAGATCTCGCCCACACTATGCTCAGTCTTCGCGTACAAATAAAAAAACCTAATATCGCAAGCACGAGAGAAAAAACAGCTCTTACAGAAAAAATGCCTGAAATTGGTCCTGTGAACAATTTTTTGCATTCATTGTTTAATCAAGTTGATGTCTATTTAAATCAAAAATTGGTCTCTCCGCCTAATAATGCATACGCTTATCACGCGTATATATAGAGACATTATTAAATTATGGACCGAGCGCTAAAAATTCGCATCTCACCTCGGTATTGTGGTCCGATGATACGCCCGGAGCTATGGATGATACGAGTGGAGAAAATAATTCTGGCCTAAGGGAACGGAGGGAGCTGTTGTCAGCGGGGAAAACGATCGAAGTAGTATTGGTACCCGTATCGCGCCCCCACTTCCATCCCCACTCCTACCCCCACCATGCGGCTTCCCCCACCACAATAATTTTCCCCCACCACCGGTAGAGAAATATTATCGTGATGTTGAGAACGATAGTGAGGGGAGAAGTGGGGGTAGGTGGGGACGCCAGACGGATACCAATGCTTTTTTTCTGCTGAAAATGCAAAAATTATCATTAAAGGAATATAGGAACAGTCTGAAATAAATACAGAGATTTTTCAGTATAATTATAATATTTTATTTACCCAATTTCCCATAATAGCTATATAATGCAACCCATTTTTATCGACGAATACAACATCCCTGCGTACAAAAAAATCCTCGCTCGATAAAACCACCGTTTCCGATGAATGATTTATTACCATAGTTTTTAACTGTTCGTTTCGCCGTTGAAAAAGCGTTGTAATATTCGCGCACTAATTTGTCATTTTTTCGTGTATTATCGCTGAAGAGATTATTAAATCGAGCCATACTAATACCAGAAGACAGGAGATGCAAAAAAATAATACAAAACTGTCCACACACATCCGATGTATCACTCTGGAGCTGCTTGTTGTTGCAGCGAAAGAACTTGCAATTTCTCCGGAGTCCTGCGATGTGCTGCGGTATGATTGATGGTAATCCATAGCTGTCAAAGTACCAGCCTCTGCCATCTCGATCGACGTGCATGGCGACCCAGTGCTCGCCTGGTTTGGTGTGCTCATCTGTATTGACTATTATTCCTGCGGGTTTAGTCCATACACGTGGAATCTCGTCAGCCGGAAATACTCCTGTAGTTGCGACGGTTAAAACTCGTAGAGCTTCTCGTATTTCAGCTGAGTCCGTACTCAGCGGCGAAACGACCTCCAAATGATAATGTTTTCTTCATATGCGCATATAAATATGATTTTATTGCCTATCTCTTCTTCAGGCTGTTACGCTTGATCCATTTTTTCATCGCCGATGCGTATGTTAACGCACATTCGAACGCGTCCGCTGTGTGTTTCAATGCGTGAACTAGACATTTTTCAGGCGCCGTTTTTACTAATTTTTCAAACTCTTGCAAAAACATATTATTTTTGAGGCATATAATATTTTTTTTCCGCTGATCTCTTGGAGAAATTCTGCAGTTTCCAATTCTAATGTATATATTTGCTTCGACTCGTTCACAATTTTACGCAAATGATCAGACATTTCAAGATCTCCGTCGTGCCACTCAAGGCCATGCGCGAACATCGAGCGAGAATTATTTAGGAGTCTAGTCATAACTCCCAATTTTTCGTATGGATATGGCGGTAGTACAATCCAATGCCTTGTGACTTGTTTATCAAGAGCCACCACAGCCACTTTTTTTGGAATTATATTGAATGAGTCATCTATCATGCCTCGAATATCCACGACAATAGCCATACTGCGACCGTTCGAGTTAACAACTGCTGACAGACTGATTCACACATATGTCCAGCGTGAAAGCGAGCGTGGTAAAAAATTATGAGCCTCACTCATACTCAACGAATTGCTAGTCTTCGCACCAAACACATCCATCGCACTCGTCTGATGAATCCATCCCTTCCTTTTTTTCTTCTTCTTTAATTACCACAGGGTTTTCTCCCATATGCCAATTATCTTCTACGGGTCGTATATTTTTTTGATACCACGCCTTGAGCATATTTGCCTGTGATAATGCGCACTTTCGTCGGTGTTGTAGCATTCCCATGCAATGTCGCAAACATTCGCGGTGTGCTAGGGGCATTTTTTCAAAACCTGGACACTCGCGGTGTTCTGACTTAAGATCGATAACACCGCGAGACAATTCGCTACGCAGCAAATCAGCTTTTTCACGCCCCCGCGTTATAATATTTCGCGCACGCCGAGCAATGTCGCGTAAATTTGCATATACTTGTCGGCATGTCACATCACCTTCGTACCACTTCAATCCGTGAAAGTCGAGCGTTAAAAAGCGATTTTGCTTTTGCGCAACCTCGGGTAATTCAGAAAAAGCGTACGGAGGTTCAACGACAGTAGTAAGGTACAGGGATAGGGAGACCGGGTCCTTCCCCCACTCCACCGTCCTTCCCCCACCCCTCCCCTTTCTGACCTCGTCCCCACTCAATGGTTGTCCCCACCCCTACCACTATGGGGCGTATGGACATCTGTGATTGGTCCCCCACCCCCTTAGCCACGCCCCTCCCACCACCATGTGGAAATTCCCCGAGTGCTGATTGGTCCCTATACTGGTCACCCACCCCTACCATAGTGCCGTAGACGATTTGGGGGTGGCACCCCTAAAATTCCCCGAGGGCTGATTGGTCCCTATACTAGTCATCCCCTTCAGAATTTCTCGAGCCCTGGCCCGCATACTGCGCATTCTCAGAATTTTCCGAGCGTGGGCCCCCCCGTACTCTAGCCCCCACCACAAAGTGGCGCGCGCCCACGTGCCTTAGCAACCACGTGACTAGAGTTCACTGTATATCTTACAGTCGGTAAAGCAGATCTTACAGTCGGTAAAGCAGTGGTTTTTCTCAGCGTCGGTCGGTAAATACCGTGCGTCGGTAACTTATCTTCTAAATCGCATGTTTGATTGGAAAAAAGGGTATATGTAATAGACAACGCAGGTGAATTTCGTTTACACGACAATATTCATTTATTCATCATTATTCGTAGACTTGTTAAAATATAGAGTACATGACGAGTATGTGTAATATGTGCAAAGACAACGGTGTTTTATATTTTGCTTATCTTGTCATCTCTTCAAGTTCTTTAACAGACTTTTTAAGCTCATTTGTTAGAAATGGAACGCATAACGTAGTAACCTCCATAAATACAATTCCGAAGTAATTTTCTAGGAACGAAGAGTCCATACGGACTTTTACAGCCTCTTTGAGTGATTTATGATTATTTTTTAAAAGCTCTTTCACGCGCGCTTCATTGACATTTTCATGCTTTTCGGTCGACGGTACATGGAGAAGCAATTCAGCACATACTAAGCGTATACACATTTCCACATCGGAGACGCAACGCCGTAATCGTTTGAAACGCTCGTCAACGCAGGTCATCACGTTACACAGCCCTTCGAATGTAGTTTTTTGCATCACGACTGCTGGAGAATACTGGCGAAGTTTCTTCTGCGGTGGCTCGTTAGCCTCGTCCCTTATCTCTGTAGGCTCTCCAGGAATACGATCGAAGACGATGGACTTTGCACCAAAACTTGTCGTAAAGATGATCTCACAATCGTCGATCCGAATAGTGCTTGGAGTGCGCCAACTTGAGCCCCATGCGGATTTTTGTGCGCCCTCGAAATATTGGGTAATCTCGCTCAAGCAGTCCTTTAATATTGAAAAGCCTTCCGTGTCGAAAACAATGCCTCCTGGAGCGTTATTATTTTGTAGTTTAATTACAGGGATAATTTACCCCGTTTCTAACGTCTGCAAACCAACACTAATTCTTTTTGTTTCGGAGTGGTTGAGCGCGTACGTCGACCCCAAAATCAGCTGCGACTCCACTCTTTTCTTCTCGTTCAACGACAGGGGCGGGTGCACAGCGGGCGGTTTCAAGCTGAAGACTTCTTGACTCAGCATTGTCTGGTGACTAGGTGGAAATTGACTCTCCATTTTGCAGGTTGCACGAAAAACTCTAGTAATTTTTAGTATTTTTTTAGATATACCGCTTAGACACACGGTACACGATCGACTGATCGAATATCATTTATGGCGACTTTTATATGCCCCGGCTTGCTGACACAGGTGTCGCGCGTTTTGAGGAGCGGGAGGTGAAAAATGTTAATAATTTTGTAAAATATTATTCTCGTATATTGTTATTTTACACATTATTTATAATATCGTGGAATTTTTGTGCGGGTGGTCTTCCCACGTTATTCATGAATATATAGTGAAGTCGTTAAACGATTGATTATTTGGCGGGGGGGTGGCTATTATTATCATACATGAATTTATTATTCAAAATTCCGAAACCGTGAGACCGCTTGACTTTTTATTATTGATCTCACTGTTGGTAAACAGTAACAATGAAACGCGGGAATGTCAGCAGCGGTAGATCATTGCAGTGCAATAGTATAAAACGTTCATAGAAAATGGTCAACAATGTATTGTACTAAAAGGCGTGAATATAAAACATTTTTAAAAGATGCTGTTTACCATAAAGTATGGTTTAGGGTGAGATGGAAAATAATGTTATTAACGCAGTGCATTCTTATGGCCACTACAATGCGTGTGAACCCATAACGGTGTAGAAGCGTGTAAACATGGGACCATTTTTTACAATCAGAGGGGGCAATAGCGAAAAAGTTAACAATGAAAAAAGAAACGGGGCAGTTATGGTCACCTGTAACCTTTCACAGTGTATATATGGTAAGTAGCTAGGAATTCCTTCGCTCTTCACACCCGCAATTTTTTAAATGCTAATAACCCGAGAACTGAACTAAGGCTTTATAGCAAGTGAAACGCTGCACCTGGAGTATATACATACAAATACATAAATATATATATATATATTTAAAGTGTCATCTCGTATACGCTGCTACAGGTACATAGAAAACGTAATGTAAGGGCGTGTAGCGTGGTCAAGGTGTTGCGTGGGATCGCGTCAACTTTTTGGGTATATTCTTCAGTAACACACGCGGAAAAATCAGGGGGTGGGAGAAAAAGTATATATGAGAAGATCGTCAACATTTTCCGACTATATCTTTAAAGTGCTTGAGTGGAGAGCTTCACTTGACCTTCGCTGAAAAATTTTGCCTGCTGTAGACGCGTTCCGAATTTTGCGGTATTTTTCACGATTTATTACGTGAGGTGATCAAATTCATTTGCGTTTTGCCTATCATTCGTGTGGTGTTTTGTGAAAAAAATGGCTCCGCAAAACGTGAGCAGCAGTGAAGTGTGCCGGCGTGAAAATCGGCACGCGACGCTCACGGCACTAGTGGCACTGGTCCGGCGCCGTAGTGGATACGTGACCAGGCGGTGTACGCGTGAGTGGCGAAAAACCGTCGCGAAATTATCTTTCGCGGGACTAGTGCGTGAGCTGAAAGGGATTCTACGCCGTGTGACCATGCGCGTGATCGGGCGTGCTTATGACCGTGGTGTGTTCCGTGAATCCCGTGATGCAATTCTTATCGCGGGGGCCACTATTATTAACAGAGGTGGCCAAGCGTTTCCAGGGTGCCGCGCGCTTTACGAGGCCTGGCAAAACGAAAATGGTATGTATAATACAAACGTGATCGCGAGCGCGCGCACACACACACACACCCGCACGCAAATTTTATCAAACCGTTAACTTTTTTGTATTTTACAGCGCGGCGGCGGCTATTAGAAGAAAGCAGCGATGAAGATGTGTGTGACGATAGCTGCGACCACGACGACGACGACGACGTCTTCATGTCCGAAGCTGCTGGTGTCGAAGATGCAGACGAGGAAATGGAGGATGACAGCGCGCTAGTGGAACATGACGGGGTATTTAACCCTTTGACTTGTGATGGTGAGTCCCAAAAAATTATTTTTATAATATGTATCGCGAGTGTGCGTACACACACGTGCGGGCTCTGTACATATATATATATATATATATATATTTATATATATCATTTACAGACGCCCAACAGCACTACCCTGCGGACGATAGTTCGCAATACCCCTCGACCTCGGGCATCTGTGCATCTCGCGCCTTGACTCTCGACGACGACGACGACGATGACGAGAACTGTACGTCCCCCGACTTGCCTGACACCGACGATAGCGATGACAATTGTACATCACCCGACGTGTCTCTCGACGATGACGACGACAAAACGACCGATGCATATCTCCACATGCTAAACCCCCAGGCATCTCCGAACCGCGATAATCATGACGATTCTCCTGCGGTACCCGCACCTGAGCCAGTGGATCATCACGATCCACCGGCGTCTCCCGCTTCTGAACCTGCAGCCGACGAGCGACAGGCCTCCCCCACACCATCCGAAGCCGAGACTGAGCAAAACAATGACAACGAGAACCTTGTTGACCGCTTAAGGAGAGTTGTTGTTGTTGTTGACGATCGACCGGTCATTATTTACGGCAACCGTGCGTTCCTTCTACTCCCCGCCATATGGCATAGTTTTCTAGAGCACGAGGCAGATCGTGTTTACCATGCCATGTACGGTGCGGGGTACTTTGACGCATCGGGGGTCTTTATCCCTGGTACTGAGACTGACGACTACGATTCCGACACTGAACCCATTGACTTACGATGACGAGCGTCGAGATGGAGGCCGGCTGAGGAGTAAAGCTCTTTTGTTTACACAGAAGCCCGGGGTGAGGTAGAGCGGTGTGCTTCATCGTCGTCGTCATCATCATCAGCGTCATCATCATCATCATCGTCATCATCGTCATCATCATCATCGTCATCGTCATCGTCATCATCATCATCATTATCATCATCATCATCATCATCATCATCATCATCATCATCATCATCATCATCATCATCATCATCATCATCATCATCATCATCATCATCATCATCATCATCAGCAACATTATCGTCATCATCATCAGCAGCGTTATCGGTGAGTGTCTTGAATCAAATCGGTTGTGGCGATGATAGGGTCCGTAGGTTTAATGAAATATCGCGATATAACGCCGATGACAACGAAAACCGCGCGGAAACTGATAATATTTTACCCGATGGTATCAGGTTCCGCGTGGTAGGTAACCGCGAGCATTATTCGCGACGATTTAAAATCGCTGGAAAACAGACGGATATCGCGCTCGTTCCACCACCGTCAAACGTCAACCCATTGATATGGATACGCGACGCAATACGCGATATTCATGCGTATTTTATCAATGGCCGCCCCGAAACCGATATGATTGGTATATCGTTTGACGCCGAGAGCATGACCCGCGGTAGTGCGTGGTTATCGTTCCGACCGATAGCGCGATTTAATCACGATGATTTATGGGGTCTTTTCGCGGATGTCAACCAGAGCGCGCGGGTCGTGTCAGTTAGCGATACGTTACTTTTTACTGTCTCGTACGTTGAAATACCTGCAGGATCGGGAAATCCGCGTGGTATCAAACCACCTGTGATACAGAACCGCTCCGTAATTTCAATCGCGAACGACGATAATTTGTGCCTGGCGCGATCGATTGTTGTCGCGCTAGCGGACAATGTCAATAAACGGGAGCGCACAAGCGCGTCTAAACTCATGTGGGACCGCATACGACACAAACGGTCGAAAACGCAGCGCGTGAAGGCGTCGAAGCTCATGGAGGCATGCGGTATTACGACCCCCACAGCGGGGTGCGGTATCCCCGAGCTCCGCGCTTTCCAGACGTATTTACTACCGTCAAAAGTGGCGATTGTTGTGTATGAATGGGAAACCCTCGATGGCAGTGACTCGCCACTTTTCGACGGTCGTAAATATTTTTCGACTGTCTGTGAAAACGAAACGGTCAATATTGTATATTTTGCGGGTGAAAAACATTATTCGCCGGTGACTAATTTGATGGCTGCTGCTGGTAGTAGGAATTATTGCATACCGTGCAATGAATCCTACCGCTTTATCAGTCAACACGTATGCACCAGCAAGTGTCCGCGATGTCACACTTCACCGCCTTACGAGATTTTTGAGGAAAGCGATGATTTTCTCAAAAGTCAGTGGGACTGTGAAGATTGCGGGCGCCGCTTCTATGGCGCCTCATGTTTTGCTAATCACCTGCAAGACCGTGTAATAAAAGAAGTCACATCTATCAAGCGCGCGAAAACAATTTGCGAGACGATTCGGCTGTGTAAAATTTGCTGCAAAATCGTCGACACGACCAAAAAAACACACGTATGCGGCGTGGGTTATTGTCAACTGTGCCGTTCCGCACATGATTATAATAACCCTTGTTATGTACAAACGATAGCGCCGCGAAAATCCTATACGCCGGGTAAACATCCATCAACGCTTTTTATTTTTTACGATTTTGAGACTCGTCAAGACACACCATTTCCCAATGTCAAGGGTGATGAAGTTCACGAGCACATTGTCACGCTATGCGTCGCGCAGCAATTATGCGAAGAATGCTTGCAAAGTGTGGACGATGTATCCGCAGGCATGTGTAACTGGTGCGGGATACGCAAGCACGTATTTCGGCAATCACCTGTTTCGCAGCTCGTTGACTTGGCTGTGCGGACGACGACTCAATTTCGTCAAATTGTCTGCATTGCTCACAATGCAAAAGCGTTCGACGCCCAGTTTATCCTTCGTGATATGGTAGAGCGTTGTGTAGATCGGGGTGTACCTAAGCTCATCCTCAAAGGGAATTCAATAATATCGATGTGCATAGGTTCCACTGTGTTTATCGATAGTATGAATTATTTCGCTATGCGTCTTAGCGCGCTCCCGAAAGCATTTGGGTTTGACGGACAGATGGGTAAAGGCTACTTCCCCCACTTCTTCAACACGCTCGATAACCAGGATTATCGCGGTGCTGTCCCTGCAGCACACTGTTATTCCCCTGATACAATGAGTGTTAAAGAGCGCGCGAATTTCTACGCGTGGTATGAGGAAAGGGTACAGTCGGGTGAAGTTTTCGATTTTCAACAGGAAATTGAAAAATATTGCTCGTTAGACGTTGACATTCTGAGACGAGCGTGCAGAGAATTTCGTGAAATTTTCCTTACAACGGGAAATGTTTGTCCTTTCACGGAGGCGTGCACGATCGCTTCAGCATGCTCGAAGGTTTACCGTCGTAATTTTCTACAGCCGAATACGATCGGTCTCATACCACCCGGAGGGTACCAGCGTTCGAATCGTCACTCACAGCAAGCGGTCGAGTGGTTATTATGGTCAGAGCGCGAGTTTGACCATGAAATCGTTCACGCTGGGCGTACTCGGGAATATAGGTTACTAGAGTCAGGTGCACGTGTCGACGGTTTTGTACAGATTGCACAAAGAAGGGTCGTCTTTCAATACCACGGCTGTTATTGGCACGGATGCGCAAAATGTTTCCCCGACAACCGCGGAAAAACACCGGTCGGGGAAACATTTGAAGCGCGATACGAGCGGACAATATCCGCCGATGAAAAAATTCGCGCGTATGGTTACGAACTCCGCGTAATGTGGGAGTGTGATTTCATGCAAATGCGCAAAGACAACCCCGAGATTGACCGCTTTGTGCGCAACCATCCGAGGCGCGTGAGTGCAAATTTGAATCCTCGCGACGGTTTTTACGGCGGTCGTACCGGAAATATCGTCACGGCTTACGATGTTGCGCCTGGTGAAAAAATATCGTATATCGATATATGCTCGCTGTATCCGTACATTTGTAAGACGGGTCGATATCCCATTAGTCACCCGCGTATATACGTTGGTAAAGAGTGCTCCGATTTATTGAATGGATCATATGACTCATTAGGGGTAACGATTAATGGTATGATCCGATGTAGCATTTTGCCACCTCGGGATCTTTTTCACCCTGTGCTACCCGTGCGAATGCACAATAAACTTCTCTTTCCTCTGTGTCGTACGTGTACAGAGAAAATGGCTCAGCGTGCGTGTACGCATGACGAGGTAGAAGATCGCGTTTTCACGGGTACGTGGGTAACAGATGAGGTGCGCAAAGCACTCGATATCGGTTATACCATAATCGCTGTCGATGAGATTTGGGCATATGAGGTCATTCAATATGATCCCCAAACCCGAAAAGGTGGGCTGTTTGCCGAGTATGTTGACACGTTTTTGAAAAAAAAAACAAGAGTCAAGCGGGTGGCCATCGGAGTGTACCAGCGACGAGACACGTGAAAAGTATATCGCTGATTATTTAAAAACCGAGGGCATCAAACTTGACCCCGACGTTATCGTAAAAAATCTTGGTTTGCGTTCCGTAATGGAATTAGTTTTAAATTCATTATGGGGAAAATTCGGTCAGCGCGATAACCAATCACATACGGAAATAGTCGTGGACCGGGAAAAAATGCTGTCGCTTTTATGTGACAATGAAAAAGAGGTGACGCGACTATTGCCAGTGAGCGAAAACGTCATGTATGCGAGTTGGGTATCAACCGAGGATGCTATTGTGCCCAACAGCCAAACGAGTGTAGTTGTTGCGGCTTTCACAACGGCGCAAGCCAGATTGAAGCTGTATAGCTACCTCGAACGGTTAGATCGCCGAGTCTTGTACTACGATACAGATTCGGTGATTTATGTGAGTACAGGTGAGCCCAATGAGTGGATCCCACCGCAAGGTAGCTTCCTCGGTGATATGACGAACGAATTGGCAGAGCACGGGGCAAATGCATATATAAATTCATCCGTTTCCGGAGGGCCAAAGTTTTATGGATATACGGTGGTAACGAGCGATGCGCCAGACGTCGTTATAAAAGAATGTTGCAAGGTCAAAGGGCTGAGCTTGAATTACGAAAATTCAACAAAAATTAATTTTACATCCATACGGGATTTGATCACTCGGGATTTACCCGGTGTGAATGTAGGATCGATTGAGCTTAATTTCTCAGCAATTCAACGCACGGCATTACATAATGTTATCACGAGACCTGTGACAAAGACATGTAACGTCGTATGTCGCAAGCGCTGGCACACCTCGCACAAGATGTCCCTCCCCTACGGTTTTAAAGAATAGCGATATTTTGTAGTTACCGTTGTCATCAGCGTCTTTCCTTATAAATTTGTATTGTAAAAAATGTAAAAATAACTAAATTTATGTGTTTATGTATATATGTATATATTTTCGACTGACTCAGCATCTCGCAAAAAAAGAGAGAGCAATGTATTTTTGTATATTTTCTAGTATGTTATGCGCGTGTATATATGTGTGTGTGTGTGTGTGTGTGCGATAGTGATTAATATAGTATTATTAAAAATAATACAAGCCACAACCAAAATTTAAAAATGATTCAAGACACCTATGATAAATTTGTACGCCGATTGGTAATATTAAAAAAATGTAATAAATTTTTGTTTTTGTGTGAATACGTATACGGTGTAATGTACAGTATGCATATGTGAGTGTGTGTGTGTTCGTGTGCAGAATTTCAATGATAATGGATTTTTATATAAAATAAAAAACAGCTCACTGTATTTAAAATATTTTTATCGACAACCTGTGCGTTTCCCAGCCTCTTACACCTCTAAGTATGAATGCCGAAAAACTGTTTCAATAGCATAAGGACGAAGAAGAAGAAGAAGAAAAAGGAGAAGAAGACGCAGCAACAATGGGCATCGGCAGGTAGGTATTTCTTGCCGTGAAAATACACTGACTGTGGCGTTTTAGCAGACAAAGTGAGCGTGCGAGAGAGAGAATGAACGGGTAAGCTTGGCTCTATCGAGGGCCACTCCTTCTGAGATTCCGGTTTTTACATGGCCATTTGGGCGTGTACCGTATATGTATATTTATAACCACACACGCGTATATTTCGAACGTAACGTATCCTTGCGGGCATGCGCAATCTCCCGCGTACAACATACGTATCGAGTATAAGAGCTGATCGCGGGACTCGCGCTCGAGCATAAGCTGATAGTGCGAGCGCGCGTCTGTATAAGCTCGTTTCCGCGTCCGTCCACGTACACGTCGCGCATAAGCTGATTGCGACGTGAAGCCGCCGCGTCCCCCGCCGCCGCCGCCGCCGCGTGAAAAGCTGATCGTGAGGGGGGGAAGAAAAATCTTTGAATCGCCACGCTAGACAGTGCGGGAAAAGAAACATGGATGTACGCTGGCAACACCCGTGGACGTCGATAATTTGCGGTCCTACTGGGTGTGGTCAAACAGTTTTCGTGCGGCGTTTCTTGCGTAATTTACCGGCCATGGCTAACGTCGCGTTCGACCGTATTGTATTTTACTACGGCGACTCTCTCGATCCTGCCACCGCAGCGTTACAGGTAGATCCTCGACAGACGGCAGCAGCGCCGTTACCTCGATCAATACCTACGATCGATAGTAGCGAGAGTGGGAGCAGCGATGTTTGCCACGACGACGGTAGAGATGGCGCCACAATGCAGACAATGAGTGTGGAAAATGCAGCTAGCGTCAAATTTGCCCCGAAAATTGAATTTTGTGAAGGTCTACCACAGCCGGAGGATTACTCAAGTGATAATCATCTTAAAAAATTGCTTATTATCGATGATTTAATGAGAGAATCGTCAAATAATACGATAGTTGATCTTTTTACAAAGGGCAGGCATCATAAAAATATAAGCGTTATATTTATCACGCAAAATATTTTTCACCAAGGTCGCGGACAACGGGATATATCTCTCAATGCAAATTACATTGTGATTTTTAAAAATCCCCGAGATCAAGCACAAATCCAGCATCTCGCGCGACAGGTTTACCCTGAAATTCCTAAATTTCTAGCAGAGGCATATCACAATGCAACCTCTCAGCCTCATGGTTATCTGCTGCTGGATCTGAAGCAATCTACACCGGATATGTGCCGTTGCAGAACAACGATATTCCCCGATGATGCACGAATGCAAGTATATGTACCGAAAATTAGTCGGCGAAAATACTAGCGTACCGCGAAGCGGGCCTGAATGAGAAAATGTATTTAACGGTGTTGCTTTGATGCGCGGAGATCAGTAATGAACTCGAACGGGCGATGAAAACATCGGCATGGGGAAAACGAAGAAAAATAGCAAACCCGGCAGCGCAGGCAGCACTTCGCCGTTCGTGAAACGTCACGCAGCATTGTTTCACGCTTTAACCCTTTCGAACAAAGAACAACAAAAAGATTTATTGCGTACTGCTGATGAAACACTTAAGAAGTGTATCTGCGAGTGTTCTCTTAATGTTCTTCAGGGTGTGATTAAGCTTTCTCCGGGTGTAAAAAGTCGCCTCAAAAAGTATGAAAACGTCCTGCGACAGTTGGCATCGTGTTGCATAGGCGGATAAAAAGGCGCGGGGCGAGTAGGGACAACAGTGAGACAAAAAAATACAGCTAAAGAGCAAAAAAAAAGGTTATACTGCAGAAAGGTTGTGGAGCGTTTTTACCGTTGTTACGTCCCAACCGGCTAGTACACGTTATTCGGAATAACTGCTTTTTGTTGGTGGCAAGTGGCCTTTTCGAGCCTAACCTCGGGGAAATTTGCTCAGGACGGCCATGAGAGTGTATTTAATTGATTAATAAAAAAAAAAAAAATCTTAGTTATTCTATATTGAATTATTAGATTTTGAAAATGAAACGACCAAGTGTTGGCGTTGTATTCGCGGATGATCGGATTCCGTCACACGATTGTGGCAATTTTCTGGGGATGAGCGGATTGATCTATCTCGGCGGAAGTGAATTTGATTCGCGAAACGATCTTAATCGGGATGAATTTCACCTGGTTTTTAAAATAGAACAACCAAGTTAATACTATCAGGAGGATTAAAACAAAGATCATTAGCATGGTCGCAATTCGAAGCTCAATTGCCGGATACATAATGAAAGATTTTTGTTTACGTTTCAAATTTCCGCGAACCGTTTATCAAAAGGAGTTTTCTCCCGGGATTTTTATTTCTTTCAAAGGAAAATTATTTTACGACTACCATCTACAGCTTTCCACGGCGACAACTATCCTCCCTTGGATAGATATCTCCTTTGAAAATATACGAGAAAGATGAATTTTATAGAGAACAAAAGGATTTGGGAGGAAAGGGGGGGGATTATACGTCAAAAAGTGTGAGTGTTGCTCAGAGAGGTTTCGCCACAGCACCCATTAGCCGGTATGGTAGCCTGTACCAACGAGTGCGCGCTCCAGGTCTCAGAGCTTGCGTGTAATCCTAGGGAATCACCTTCGGGGTTGGTCACTGACTGGGATGGTACCCGGGGTCAGTCGATCCAATCCGTCCGAACCTTCGGATTTGTTTGTGTATGTCGCTTTGTGTGACGTCAGGGGCCTTTTGATATCAATTATTGGCCGGTATGGTAGCCTGTACCAACAACTGATTCTCCAGGGGGCCTTCGGCCTGTGATGAGATCCTATGAGGGTTTTATTTTGAAACTAACATGTGTGTATTACTCTGGGAGGTTTCGCAACAGCACCCATTAGCCGGTATGGTAGCCTGTACCAACGAGTGCGTGCTCCAGGTCCCAAAGCGTGTGTGTATCCTTGGGAATCACCTTCAGGGTTGATCACTGGCTGGGATGATACCCGGGGTCAGTCGATCTTCCCATCCGAACCTTCGGAAATTGGTTGTGAATAATTCGTGTGTGACGTCAGGGGGCCTTTTGATATCAATCATTGGCCGGTATGGTAGCCTGTACCAACAACTGATTCTCCAGGTGGCCTTCGGTCTGTTATGTTATTGAGTTCCCTTTTCTTTTATTTAACGCAAGAGGAAAAAAAAAATAATAATAATAATAAAGAACAGGATTGATGGATTTAGAAACGAGGAAAGAACAGAAGAAAAAGAAAACGGAAACGACTTATCAAACAATTAAGTAAAATACAGAACAAATATTTTTTCTTTTTTTTTCCTTTTTCTTTATGGCGATATTGATTTATTCAAGAGTAATTAATGGGACGGAATCTGGCTGTGGTGTTGCTGAATACAATAATTTGCCGGTTTGAACATCATAATAAAAATCGTGGTTGGTTGAACAATCGGTTATTATTAAATCGGGGCGTTTCTCTGTCTCGAAATCTTGCTTACAAACAAGACGGCACTCCTTCGAAACCTTGAGTTGCAACTGATCGCGGAGGAGCTTCTTCCAGGCCTTCACCTGATTGCGGAGTTCCTTCCGGTTTATTTTCGGTTTCTTGATTCCCTTCTTAGGTGGGGATTTTGGCGGTTCCATTGGGATCCTGGACGGGGATTTTTATTTTGAAACATTTTTTCCTTTTCAAACCTCTAAGGTTCAAACTACGCTACCTCCACCGAGATGAACAAAATTTTCCCAAACAATTGATATCGATAGAATGCTAAGAATAATCTACTCATGCTTCGCGGGGCTGTTATGTACGAACTGAACATGAGATGGGCGGTGGTTCGTCTCCGCGCCAGAAGATCATTTTGGATGTAAACGACAGGGGTGCAAATTTAAAACAGACTTTCATGTTATACGCGAAAATTCTTCAGGCATGAAATGATGTTAAAAATTAAAAACAATACTTCACAAAATTGACAATAAATTTAAGATTTATTTTTAAATTGAATAGGGCAAGAATTCCGCGGACTCGGAGTGGGAGCTGAAAAACCCATGACAAACCCGTCCTCGCGGAGTGTCGAGAGTACGCTCTCCCAGATTTATTTATTCATGTTTCTTACCTTATGTTGTTCTCTTTGGGGGGTGAGAAATGGCAGACGAACAGCGACCAGGGAAGGCAGTCCACGAGCGGTGATGATGTCCACCAGGCGATGTTGCACCCAAAGGAAGATAGGCCTTGAATTGACAAAATCCCACGCAGGAATCGATGATCCAACGAGGGCTCGATTGAGCGAAATAAAATCGAGGATCGTAGGAGAAGATGTTTTCCACGACAAAAAAAAAAGTAAAACACCAGAAATATTCGTTCCAAGAACAATTTATATAGAGATGTATTTTTCTCCAAATCTCACAAATGCACGAAACACAATTTCGCTGACTCGAAACGCACAATTAAAATTTCTTCGTTGACGACGAGGTGACAACAACAAAAATTCAAAGTATCTACGCACACAGTTAGTTTCGAAGGTAATAAAATGTAGCGAAGTAATAATGAGAACAAATGTTCGATGCACACACAGTTATTATTTCCACGGTAAAATAATATAAAGATAAAATCTAGCTGGTTTTTCACGGAAATCCCGAAATTTAAAAATTACGTAATATGCGAACGACAACTCGGTATATAGATATATATTTTCTGGAGACGAGTGTCGCTGATTTGTTGCACGGTGAAAATTTCGGAACTCAATGCGGTGCTGGTGCCTTGCGACAAACATTTTTATAATCACGGCTGCTTAGCTTTGGGGAAGGGGAAAATTTGTCCCTTGTCTCCCAAGACGTTCATGCCCTGGCAATCCCCTCCACCTCGCTGGTCATCTTAATTTCTCTAAGAATTGGACAATAATTAAACTTAAATTTATATTAAATCTCACGCATACTTGCTTCTTTCATACTCTGAATAGTTTTTAAAACAATTCGCAATTTTAATTTTTCGTTTTTTACGAGAATTTTACATGTACAGAGAGTCGAGGGGTCTCTTCTTTTCATTCTCCTTCTCTCTTACTCCCGCCCTCGCTTAGGCTCTCGCTGCGCTTTAGGCCCCGCCACGGAGGCTTTGGCCATCCCTCTCCTTCTCTTTCGCTCCTACATGCCCGCTTGGACTTTCTCACTCTCCGATACTTCCGATTGGCCTGATTTTCGGCTATGCCTCTTTCTCACTTTTTCCTATGACATTTTCATTTCCCTACTCTTCCTTTTTGCTCTACTGCTTTAACTCCTCCCATCATCCTCTCTCCAGAGAGAGTGAGTCTTTGAATTAATAATTCAAAATTGCAGTTCATGCCTTTCATTAAATAAATTAACAGTTTTGTCAAGATATTCTATTTGATATAAATCAAAACCCACGAATTAAATTGGTAAATAACTTAATTAACATTTTCCTTTAAACTTTTGTTTGAATGGTTCCTGATCACTTTATATTTGTTCTCGACATAATTTCTATGAGACAAAATTTTATAATTTGCAATATTTATTTTTTTCCAGTTTCAAATATTAATTTTTGTGGATTCAAATTTCTCTTAATAATTTTCTTTCCCCCAATAGTTTTTCATAAACTTAATCATTTATACATTCGTTTATCCATCCATTCCTCGCATGTCTTAACTAAGAAAAATTCCTCTTGAGTTTTATAGTTTCTACAGATTTTAATAATGTTTGTGAAATTTCTTTCTGCCTATGTGCGGCATATATCCCCTATAAAGAACCCTAGAGAGAGAGAGAGAAACAACTCAAGGGGCTCTGGGCCTCGTGTCGTCCACGGGGCGCGAGGAATTTCCTCGGACCTCGGGACAAAGACTTTCTCCCTCTCTTGTCGCCATCTCACTGTTTTCCTCTCTCGGGGTTTGACGAATTCATTAGCCCCGGATGTTTAAAGTATCCTCGATAACGCTTCTTCGCTTGAAAAATCTCAAGCCCAAACATCGAAAAGGATTTTTTTTCATACACATCTCTGATTACGCTAAAGTGCGTTAAGAAATTTTTCCTCTTGACGCAATATGTCCAATTTTGAAGGGGCCACGTGTGCGCTCTTTTCTCGACACAGTGGTGGTCCTTTCTTTGCATTTTTTTTTTTTCATATCTTTCCTCTTCCTTTTCTTTTTTTCTTCTTTTACCTTAATAAATTTTGCGATAAGTGTTGAGACCCTGTATCCTCAAGAGAAATTTTCCTCTGCATTCATCCGTCTAAAAATAACTTTACTTCTTATTTTCCCATTTCGGATGACCTGACCCAGGCCATAAGTATTTTTTTTTCATTCTCAAACTAAAATTAAATTTATTTTACTGTCCCTTTTCTGGGCGGACTTTCGGGATCCCTGGCGTAAAATGCCGATAAATGAGGGTAAGAACCACTGGTCGTGCACCTGTATACAATTTCTCGGTGCCTTTTTATGATAGCGTCGGTGTGACGGCACAATAGTGTATGTACTGATTTTTATATTACGCCGGGCTGATATAAATGCGACGCATTTGCAAAGATTTTAATGCCCGCGTCGCTTCGGCCCACAAAGGCCCTATCGATTCATGGGAGATCTTATTTCCCTGCCAGATGTTTTCTTTTCCGAGCCGATGATAGAGATTGTTTTAAAAAAACCCGATAGAGATTGTTTTAAAACCACCCGTTGATCCGGTATTGTGAGGATGATTATCTTATGACTATATCGTAAAACGCCTCGCCGATTGAAGCTTCTTCCCGAGTCGATTGATTGATTGCAGATCGGCTGAAGGTCGATTGAATTTCCTTTTCGATGAATCCATTGATTGAAGTTAGATTGATGTCTTCTTCTTGATGGTTTATCGCCGATTCTCCCCTCTTCTTTTTGTGATTCTACTCTACTTGATTTTATTTTCTTTACTCCAAGCAATATCAAAGTTTAAGTATACCAACACCAAGTGATTAACAAAACAAAAAAAAAATATAAAATAAGTGCAATAAACTATGTACTACAAATTTTGACCATTTACCCGTGAGTTAACTTAGGCAAGCAATTACTCAAGTAAAAATAAAAATGTCTATTTCTGGTAAATGAATTTCAATTGAAAAGAAGCAAATGTTATAAAAATGGTAAGAATTTTTACCCAAAAGGAAAAAGAATAATTTTTATAAGATACTAAAAAAATCTATTTTAAATGGAATAAAAGACATTTTTTCCTTTTTCTTTCTGTGCCAAGAATAAGGATAAGGATTATTTGTATGAAGGATAATATGGATCTTATAATTTAAATGACCTCATCTAAAGAAATGCTCGATGACGCACCTAGATTAACATAATTCCCTCTTCATTTTGTTGGGGAGGCTAACGTATGCCTAGAGTAATTATAAGAAAGCAATGAAAAAATAAAAAATCAAATTGTTCTGTCTAGGCGGCTGGAGCCACTTCTACCTCCGCCCCTTCCTCCGGAAGTTCCTCCAATCTCTCCTCAATCACTTCTTCCATCTCTTCCAATCTCCCCTGCTCTACTCCTTCTTGGATCATTTTTCCCATCTCTTCCAATCTCTCTTCTTCCCATTGCTCTACTTCCCATGACTCTCTCAAATTCCATTCCAACTCCCCCTTAAAAACTATCTTATCTAAATCTTGCCCTTCCGGCTTAATAATATTTCCCTCTAATCTATACCTATGCCCCCCAATTTCCACCCATTCGCCCTTCTCATCTTGCACGGCTAGAGCCCAGCACAGGGCTACTGCCTTCGAGAGGAGGTTCCACTCCGGTGGTGCCCACAGCTCCTCCCTGTCCTCCCAATACTCGAACTCGTCCTCCATTCCCGATGGACCGTATTGGGGCCACTCCAAGTTCACGGAGACCTTGAGGGTGATTGACTTGGCTCCGAATGGCTCCATGGTCTTTCCTTTTTTTCAAAATAAGCAATAATTTTATCCTATTAGAAACGTTTTAACCTATCGAATTAATAATTTCACTCTGGGATCAGGCATGCTGGGAAGATAGTGCAGAAGAGAGGATGCTTGTAACCCTATGATTATTTTGGCAATGTTGGATATAGCAACAGCCTCGTGGTCTGATCTTCTATACCGGAGTTACCCCCCTTTTCCTGAGGTTTATCGATCTTTTCCTGCAAATTTATTACGGTTTCGTTGCTATTTTCCCTTTCTCTTGGTTGTTCTGCCTTTTCCTCGGCTGATTTGTGATAATTTTCTCGACCTATTCCCCTTTTAAGATGTAATAGTTAATGCGTTACTGAATCCCATATAGCTCCTATCAAATAAATCGACCACCCATACACAGTGTGCAGAGCGTATCCGTGGATCATCGTGTCGATTATCAATTTTACCATGCGAGCTAGCATAAAGACTCCTATTAGCCCTGCGCTAATGTGCCCAAACGCGAGAAATTTTTCCCATGTCTTCCTCCATGCGGATTCGATTATGCCTTCGAATTCAGGACCGTCTAAAAGGTTCGAGATTGACCCTCCTTCCAATCCATTAGTCTGGCCCATCATTCCTCTCGCGAGTTTATTCAACACCCCTGGACGCTCGGCGGGGAACATCACATGCTCCCTCAATTGTTCCAAATCCGAGGTAGTATAGATTCCACTTGTGGCGAGAGATTTGGTATCCTTGTATTTCCAGACTGGTCTCGTCATGGGTTTCATTGTACCAGGTGTATTCACCTCGATAGGTCCCGGTGCCATGCCGTACCATGCTCCATTGACGTAGTACATCGGGGGCACAAGCTTGTTGCGGGTCACTTGAACTCCTGTCTTCATCAGCACGTGCGTCCGTGGAGCCATGAAATATGTGTCGTTTCCTCCCTTGACTGGTAGTTGAGTGTAGCAACCTTCCACGTGGCGAATCATAACTTCCAAGGGGATACACTTCACGATGTGCACTACTTCTCCAGAGACGACTGCCATATAGCCTGGTCCTTGCATGAGATGGTACGCAAACTCATCTGGTGCCTGCGTCGCGATCGCGAGCCGGTTTTTTAACATCTCTCTTTCAAGGAAACATCTTTGTACCATCACATCGTAATATAATTGCTGTAATTGCGTTTTTATATGCCGCTCTACGTACACGAATTTTGAATTTATATACGCGAAAATGTCCATGTTGTTAACGTTCACTTTACCCCCTTGGACAAACGCCTTTCCATCGTGAATTTCATGAATTAGCAACCGCGGATGCTCCGTTCGCATTAAAGTTTTATCACATACATCCAAAGATCCCTGGATAGTAAGCGCGAAGGTGATATCCGACGTCGTCAATGAGTACATGACTGCCGAGTTTTGTTCTGAAACTTTTTCAGCCAGGCCTTCGTATAACACACTGAATTTATCCCTTGGACAATTTTCTTGGGGTACCGGATCCCAGAAGGTGCGTTCTCCATTTATGTCAATGCATTGTCCTTTATTTAATTCGCATCGCACACCGGATTCCAAATACACCCTATCGTTCTTCACTCCCACTCGCGTATAATAGTCTCGCATTGTGACCTTTATGTCGGCCTGTACGAACACTCCCGTCCAACTCCCATAATAATCAGAATACGAGGTCCCCTCACAATTTCCGTCAGTGTCAACACTTCCCGCTAAATATACTGGATGAGTTTCGGTTCCATTGTAGGATAATCCCGAGATTATAGCTTTGTCTACCATCAGGGATTTGTATACGTGCATCTGGAGGCACGCTTCCCTGGTTACATCCAATAAATACGAGGCTTTTCCGTTATGAACGACGCTGTTATGGGAGAACATCACACACTTTATAACATCGCGGGAGATTTCCACTTTGCATTGGCGTACTTTTATCAGGGAATAATCGTCTATTTGAAGGAATTGAATGTGCACTGTCGAAATGTTCAATACCGGTTGAGGTATATCGCACTCTTCCACACTCAGCAATGATAGCGTAGTTATATTGGACGCCGCTGTTCCGCATTCATATCCCTCCATCGCCTCTCCGGGCGTGGGTACTAATATTCCCCAGGCCAACAGGCCCATTATCGTGATTAACATTTTTTTTCCTCCGAATTTATCTAGATAACATAAAATTAACGGATCAGGGTTTACCCCCCCCCTCCCCTTTTTTTCTTGAATTTTCTACTTTTAGCAACTAAATTTCAATTTATCCCCAAAAAAAAATTTCAAACCCTTTTTTTTCCTTTTCTATTTATTTTTTTATTTCATTTATTTATTTTATATATATATATTTTTCCTTCTCTTTTTTTTCACTCATTTTGAAAAGCCAAAACTTAACCTGGTTATAATTTGCATGACCTGACTCTAATTTACTTTATTTCTTAGTATTTAAAACTTATTATTTAAGTCAGGTTACTCAATTTTGAATTTTGTATATAGATATACTAATTTTTCTCAAAATAGTCTATTTTTATCAACTTCTCCTTTTCCAATTTCTTTGATTTTCCCCATTTATATTTTGTTATAGAGTTAGTATTCCCTGAAAGCGTTAAAGACATATCACATAAGCTCAGGATTGGGGTAAGCGATGATTAATGATATTGGATTGGTATTCTTATAACCTAACAACCTTGCTTACCGGAGGACATATGGGGTGGGTGGTTTAAACCGACAACTCCCAATCTTCTATCCTCACTAGGGCTTCTATGGTGGCCAAGAGTACTTCGATGTCCAATTTCAGGAGATCGTACCCTTCTCTTCCCTGGGTAACTCCCGGACGCCCGCTCACGGTCCATATGACCCTAATTTTATCCACGCCGTAATGGTTCGTGCGAATAAGATGTCGTCCCCAGGGACTCAAAATTCTTTGCAGCTCCTCTCGGTATAAAATCATGCATCCCTCACTTATCCATTCACGAGCAGCCCTCACCTTACAACTTATTTGACTGAGGAACGATATAGCAAATCCACGCAAGACTTGCCTCGCGCGGAATGATAGGATTTGCTCTCGCGGTTCGCGGATTTGGCATATTGCTTGTTTGTTATTTTCCTTTTTCTGCTGCGCAAGCTTTATTTTATTTTGCTCCTTCTTTTCCTCCTTTTCCTTTAATTTCTCTAGGAGAAGGGCTGCTGCCACATGACGACCTTTTTGCTTCGACGTACCTATTCCGCAAGCGCTAGTCCCTAAACTCGTGACTTTAAATTCGAAAATCGCAGGTTTTGATCTCGGGTCTTCCCGGAGACATGCGTATTGCACACTTTGACCTCGTTTCATCGCATACTCCTCAAGCAATGTTATTGGAGTCTTTTTGATCGTGGCCATTTTTGGGATTTTCTGGAACGTAAAATAAAAGAAAAATAATCGTAGATTCAGATTTTCTTCTTTAGATATTCACGTTAAGGAAAATGGAAACGGTGGATGGAATTTCCCGCCAATAATAATAATTAACACTTAAAGCTTCTTTTTCCTGATGTTCTTTCTAGTTTCCTTTTCATTGTTATTGTTATTATTTGCTAATACTCATAATAATCTAATGTTACCATCTATTATCAATATTCCCTATTATTATTATTGTAGTATTTATTTATCTATTTATTATTATCATATTTTTTTTTTATTTTTATTTTTTATTTTTTTTTTATTCATTTAAATTTTTCTATTTTAGTTTTTTTCTATTGGGTTTCATTAATACTAAGATGATTATTGTTATCCCCTACTACCTATAATAATCTAGTCTGATACTCAACGTTGTCTATAAAATCTCCTATCATTATTTGATGCATATTTAGATATTGCCTACTTTTACTTATTCCCAAAACGGGATTTTTGGGGCATATTAGGGTTTAGACCCGCTAATGGAATCTTTAAAGCCGCAGCTGTTGATCCCCGGTATTTTCTGACGTTTCCCTCAATGTTCCGCGCTTTCTTCCTCGTCTATTTCGCGAGCGGCTCGCTCCCTTAACTCGCCACATATCTCAGCCCGCCTATTGTGGACGTGCCTTCCCATTATCAAAGCGCCCCTGAAGCTGGCCTCCTCAGCCGTCGCGGCACATCCTGGGAAATCAATGGGCACTCCGCGCCACAACAACCAATGCACCACCCTACATTCATCAGGTGCTACCCACTCCTCACACCTGGCTGCCTCGTACTCCAGGGCTTCAATTGCTGAATATATTAATCTCACCAGCGCTTCCTTAAGGCTCACAGTGAGCCAGTAGCCCTCCGCTCGAGATATAACCAGGACACGCCCCAATATCTCGATAATCTCAACGGGGTTACCCTCCGCCAGTTCGAGCTTCTCCTTTAAATAGACGAGCACCGACTTCAATGCCTCGGCCATTTTTTCCACCCGGGGGTCCATTTTCTGGAATACGCGAAATTCCTGTTTTATTATTTTTTTTTCTGTCGGATCTCCCTTCTTCTTTCCTTTTCCCTCTCTTCTACGAATCATTTTATTTTTATGCTGGGGTCAAATGAGAATGCTTCAGTCGGTTTTCATGCACGACCTTCGCATTTTTCCCTATTTTAATCTTGACGTTGCCCTTACCCATTTCCTCTATAATTTCGTGTGGCCCTGTATACTGGTCCTCGAGCTTTTTAGCTTTAGGCTCTTTTTGTAAAAATACATAATCACCTCTTTTAAACGTTTTCGGATTTATTTTCTTATCATATAGGGCTTTGGATTTTTCTTTGGCTTCGATTAAATTCGCTCTAGCCATGTTTCGAACCTCGTGCAATTGCGTAATGAGCTTTACAAGATAATTGTCGTAATCCGGCAATTTATCTTCTATTCGTAAAGGATCACCGGATGGCACTCGGGCTATTTTACCGAAAACCAGAGCATATGGAGTGTATTTTGTTCTTTCATGTACGCTTGTATTGTAGTTGAAAATTGCAAGGTGGACCCATTCATCCCACTCGAATTCTTTCCCTACATACTGCTTTAAATATTCACCCAGCGCGTGATGCGACCTCTCTAGAGATCCATTCGACTGCGGATGAAAAGCAGTTGTGCGTATTTTTCTTATGCGGAAGGTTTTTGCAACACGATGTAGTAATTTACTCATAAAATTGCGACCCTGATCCGTGAGAATTGCTTTTGGAGCTCCAAACAACGTGATAAAATTCTGAATCAAAGCTCTCGCCACGGTAGTAGCGGTGGCATCCGGTATAGGGATTGCCAAGCAAAATTTTGTTAATTGATCTTGAATTGTCAATATATTTTCGTTACCACTTTTCGTCTTCGGCAATGGACCAACAATATCTATTGCAACCTTATCAAAAGCCGAACCCGGTGTATCTGTGATAATCATTGGTTGACGAGTTTTTACCCTGACACATTTTTTTAACTGGCAAGCTAAACATTGCTGAATAAAATGTTGGATATCTACTTTCATCTTTTCCCAGTAATAGTGTTGACGGATTCTATTAAATGTTTTTGTAACGCCTCTATGCCCACCCACAGGTGAACTGTGCATTTCCTTCATTATTTCCTCACGTTCTTCTTTGCTTGGGTATCGAATTATGCCGTGACAGATTATTATTTTTGCGGGGCTTCGCAAAAATCCCAATCGTAATTCGGTGGCTATATTATCCCATGGAACATTCCCAACGGAATCAGTTTCTGCAATACTTATACTTTGGATTTTTAATTTATCCGTGATTTCACGAAGACTGGTTATCACATCCTTAATACGTCCGAGGGTTAACGATATCCCCTTTCCGGAATCGTCGCTCACCGGCAAAGCCATGTGGTACCTATTCCCTTTCTTCACCGCACAAGCATGGCCCACCTGCAGATCAGGAAAATACGGTAACTCTCCACGGTCGCTCAGCTTGCGCGATCCCAGGTCAAGGGGTTCGCCTCGGACGTTCAAAAAGTAAGCCAGTGTGTCTTTTCGCGTGAAGAAAAGGTCCCGAGACTGAATAATATTCCGAGGGATTATTTCCTCGTCAATTATTCGTGGTCTTTTATCTCTTTCATCCTCTTTTTCACTGTCTCCTTCGGAGGGGTTTCCTACTGGAATTTCATCTTCAATGAAATCCTTTTCTTCGCAATTTTCATCGCTATCGTCTTTTTCAGAACCGGAAGATTCTGTTTCCTCTTCCGATTCTTTAACTACAGGGATCTTTTTATTTTTATTCTTATTTAAAACTTCTTCGTCCTCGGATGATTCCTCAGGAGTTGAAATTAATTCAATAGCTTTTTCTGGAAGATTTTGCTCTACCGATGGGACTAATTGCGATTCTAATTTTGATTTACTTCTTGTAATTCTCGGTTCGACTGACACTAAAACTCGAGGGGATTTTCTTATTTTCGATTTTTTTCCTATAACTATTTTCTTTTTAGGAGAATTCAGAGTGGATTTCGTCTTATTTGGAACTGAATTGCTTCCCTGGAGGGGGTTTTCCTCTATTTCAGCTAATTCGTTCGGACTCAAAGACTGTTTCCACTGAATTTTCGGATCTTCCTCTTTATCGATTTCTTCGATGCAAATTCCCTCATCATTTTCAGCCGAAACATCGCTCTCCTCACCTTCGAGCAGATCTCTGATTTCTTTATCAGTTAGACCTCTTTTCGAGCGAGTTTCAACTGCAAAAATTTCTTCTTCAGGGATTTCTTCTTGCTGCGGAACAGGATTCCTTGATAACGCGTCTGCATTAACGTTCGTCTTTCCTGCTTTATACACAACGTCGTACTCATATTCGGCTAATTTTAACCTCCAACGAAGTACGCGTGCGTTTCCGTCCTTGCAAGTTTTAAACCATATCAATGGCTTATGATCTGTGACCAGCGTAAAACGTTTGCCGTAAAGATACGGTCAGAAATGCAAAACACTGTATACGATCGCTAAAGCCTCCTTTTCATATGTATCGTATCTACTTTCTGCACTGTTAAGGGTACGTGAAGCGTATGCTATTGGTCTATCTTTATTTATTGGACCTTGAGACAAAATTCCACCTATGGCATAGCCAGAGGCATCGGTAGTGACAACAAATGGCTTTGAAAAATCTGGAAAAATTAATACTGGTTCTGTGCAAAGTCGATCTTTTAATTCTTGAAAACTTCCTTCTTGAACTTTATCCCATAAAAACGAAACGTCATTTTTCAAAAGGGTCGATAATGGTTTAGCCAATCGGGCGTATCCCTCGATAAAACGTCGATAATATCCTGTAAGCCCTAAGAACTGTCGAATATTTTTAACGTTTTTTGGTCTCGGGAATTCTCGCACAGCTGCTAATTTCTTAGGATCCGGTTTCAATCCCGAGTCACCAATAATATGGCCCAAATAAACTACTTCTTTCTTTAAAAATTCACATTTGTCTGGCTGTAAGGATAAATTGGCTTGTCGCAATCGCTCAAATAATCTTAAACATTTTTCCGAGTGTTCTTTCAACGTTTTTGCGTAAATCACGATATCGTCAAGATATACGAATAATTCCTGCCCTTGGAGTCCTCTCAACACCATATCCATTGCCCTTTGAAAGGTAGGCGGTGCGTTTTTCAGACCCATAGGCATTCGTACATACTCGTAATGTCCGTATGGAGTAGTAAAGGCTGTCTTATGACAGTCATTCGGATGCATTTTTATCTGATAAAATCCAGAGGCCAAATCGAAAACTGAGAAGTACCGAGCACCGCCCAGTTGATCCAGGATATCGATTATATTGGGCAACGGATAAGCATCGCCAATCGTTTTTTCATTCAGCTGGCGGAAATCGAGTACCATTCTCCACCGCGGATTTCCCTGTGAGTCTGGCTTTTTCGGCACTACCCATACAGGTGTATTATACGGGGATCCTGATTCTCGAATTAATCCTGCCTCGAGTAATTCTTCAACCTGCCTTCCTATTTCTTCTTTATGTTTCACCGGGAAGCGATATTGCTTTGAATTTACAGGGAGATTATCCGTGGTCGGAATTGTATGCATCACTACGTCCGTGGCACCTAAAATTTCACCCGGGAGATGAAATCTGTCAGCACCTATCTGGATCAACCGGTGCACCAATCCAACCTCTTCTTCCTTTAAGTGATCTAAACGTAGCAATTCAAGTATTTTCCCAAAACGTTCTTCGTCTGGTACTTTACCTGTTATCGCGAAGAGATCGAAATTCACATTGAAATTTTTCTTTATTGCTTCACAAATCCTCTTTCTGTTTTCGTATATGGATTTTCTTTTCGGTTCAATTTCATGTTTTCTACATGGAATGATCGCATTTTCACAACTCGCTCTTTCTTTCGAATCTTCCTCAAGTTCCGGAATCAGATTTCGACTCTTCCTCTCTTCCGGCTGGGTATTTCCGCCCACGCCTTCAGATTGTGAAGCTGACTCTTTTTCCGCTTCTCGATGGAGAATTATATCGCCCATCAGAATGGAACTGGGAGTTTCTACGGGTATAGAAACATGAATTTCACTAACGTTTTCTGTTTTTCCCTCAAAATTAGTTTTCATAAAAATTTCTGCTTCTGGATTCAGGATCTGGATTTCAGGATTGTTAAAGTTTTCACGATTTTCGGGATTTCCAACATTGTCATGATCAGAACTTTTTGGATTCTTGAAATTTTCCTTTTCTTTCTCAAAATTTTCACTATTCCCAAAGTTATCCGATTGAACGGAGCTTTTGGATTCCTGTTCAAAATTTTCAACAACAATAACATCTTCAGAACTCAGTGGACTCAGGGGATATTTGACTCGAACAGGATTCTTCTCTTCAATGGATTTTTCAAAGGGATTCTTCAAATTTTTACTCGCAAGATCTCCGGAACTTTCGCGATTTTCAAGAAAACTATCACAAACAAAATTTTCGCTACTTACAGGATTTTCTGGATTTTCGCGATGTTCAAGACTTTTAACATTCTCAGGATTCTGGACATTTTCTGAACTCGTTTTCTTTTCCTTTTGAATTAAATTTGCGAGGTCTTTTTCAAAACTTTTCCTCGACTTACCAACCAAACAATCAACCAAATTTCCAAAACTCACAGGATTTTCTCTCGGCAAAAATCGATTTTTCTCTATAAAATTATCAACTAAACTCTCAAAATTTTCGTTCTCAGGATTTCTACAGGATAAGATTTGGATTTCACTGGATTCGAATTTCTTTGGATTTTCTTGGATTCTACTGTCGATTTCTTTTTTACAACTTCCCTCTTTTAAGCCTGAATTCTCGCTCCGATTCTTTGAATTCTGGGTCTTCTTTTCTGGATCTTGATTTTTAATTTCTTTTTGAATTTTTCGGCATTCTCCGGGGAACCTCCCCCCTTCGACTTTACTTACCTTTGAACCAATTTCTCCTGTCATTACTCTTGTACATGGATTAATCCCAATCACCGTCTCCGCGGATAAATCGGTTTCTTCCTGTGTGTCAACGCTCTGTGACTCGAGTATTTCCTGTGTTTCCTTATTCTCTCTTTTCGGCAGAGAGAACGGAACAGGTGACAGGGTTATTATTGGTATTTCAATTTCGATTTTATGATTTCTGTGGTTCGTTACGTAGATATATGCCTTCCCCTTCACGTTTCAGACCAATCCTTGTTGGATGGTTACACCCTCATCGGTCGTGAGAATCGGCAGATATCCTTCCTGAACCTCGATGTTTTTTATACGGACATAGAACAATCTGGTTGTATGGGGTGGAAAGAGCATACTTTCTCTGGTGTGGAATGGGACCTTTCGCCCTCGAACTTCCAAACAAGAGTTCTCATAATCGATCTTGGCGAGATTATCCCGGAAAAATTCTGATGATAGGATTCCTGATTGCTTTATAGGGAATTCTTTGGTAACGATATGGAAAACCGTATCTATTCCGAGGGTCTTAATTTCCATATATCCCAAGGTATAAACTACGTTTTCCGTTATCCCCGGTACATCTTATTGATTCTTTATATGGGACGTTTTCCTTCAGAATATTTTTACTCGCTCCTGTATCTAGCATTAATATGATTTTCCCCGAATCCCCTCCTTCGAGTGCGATTGTGGGTGGAATCACATCATCTGCTAGTCTTACAAGAAAAACATCTATTATCCTTGGCTGAAATTTTTCGCGACGTCCATCACTAGGGTTGGGTGGGTCCCCGGAGAGGCCTCCGCCTGGGCACCCGTTCCCGGCTGGCCATATTCGTTTCCCTGCTGGATGTTGCGTAGGTTATTATAATATACTCTTTTTTCACATTGTTCAATCGTGTGACCAAGATTCTTGCAATATCGACAAAAAGCTGGTTGAGAGGGTTGTTGATCAGCTTTAGCATAGCTCGTGGAGCCAGCGGAATTCGATGCTGTATTTTTGGGATTCATGAACAGATTTGGACCTGGAATTCCCTGATCAGCCTGACAATACGTGGGAGTAGGACAATCTTTCGCGACATGTCCCCATCCATGGCATCTGTAACATTGGCCTGAGATCGAAGGGTTTCCCGGAAGCCCTATATTACCCATGAACGTTTGATTTTCGGTTTTTCGTTGTGTCTCATAACAAGAATCTGGATTATGTCCAGGTCGACCACACTTACGACACGGATTTTGATAACATTTTTCCGCGACGTGCCCTCTCTTCCCGCACTTTTGACAAATGGTCAATCCCTGACCATTCGCCATACCGGGCCGAGAGTAACATCTATTCGCAGTGTGACCAGGTTTGTCGCAGAGTTGACATACAAACGGGACCACGTGCTGTTTAGCGGGACCAACGGTCGGGCATCCTTTAGCCACATGACCCGTTAACCCACACAGCTGACATATGGTTGAGGGTTGAGGCGCAGCGGCACTCTGACCCATTTTACACCGGTTTGCAGTATGTCCCGGTTTTCCGCATAGCTGACAGCTTACGGGGCCCGTGACTCCCGCGTTCACCTGTTTACTTGCGGCGTTATTGACCTTTTCGGGCTCGACAAAATTTATTACACCTTTTTTTTCTGATTTTTCGGATGCTCGGGGCTTTGGCACATTGTTTTCTCTTACACGCTTTACGTCGGCTAATTGGCGCTCGATTGCTTCGGCTTTTACAACCGCATCGCTAAGGGATGCTTCGTCGTGCATCCTTAATTCTATTTCCGGGAGTAACCCACGCGTCATTACTTTCTTCACCATTTCTTCGAGCTTATTCTTTTCTTCCTCAGAAACCGGTGCGTTGGAAGAATATGCTTGCAATATTTTCTCAGCAAAATATCGGATTCGATCGACATAATCATCTACGCTTTCGTTGGGTGTTTGGAACGTATTCCCTAATTCCGCGATTAATTGATACACATCTCGCGGAGGATCATACGTCTCGCGAAGATAATCCAGATACTCTTTTATAGTTGCGAACGTTATCTTTGTTATTTTATTCCAAATCGCAGGGGGTAATTTAATTTTGACGAGTTTTAATAAGTGAGCATCAAGCTCGTTCCCCACCATTCCTGACGCTGTTTCAACCCCGGATAAATATCGACCGAGCGATTCGCGTCTTCCGTCAAAATCCGGAACAACTTTCATCGCTTCTCTCAAAAGATTTAATGATGCTGGAGTTAATACCGCCATGATTGGAGGGTTAAATGAACCGTCAAGATTTTCTTCAATTTCCAAATCAATAAGATTTACGTGAGGAGATTCAATCGCGCGTGATTTCGCTGGCGATCGGTAACTATCGGTGGATCGGAATAAATTAAAAATTGGCCCGAATGACCAATTTTTCACGGGCTTAAAATTTGACGCTTTTTCAGTTTTGGTTTTCAAAGGGGTATTTGTATTCTTTTGGGCGATATCCGATTTAAATTCCTCGTTCTCTGAATTTCCTGGCTCATCCGAATTTCCTGAATGGCCTAAATCTTTTAATTTACTCTCTGTCTTCTTAATTGACTGACTTAAATCTTTCGCATATGCATCCTCATTCTCATCATCCGTAATTTCCAAGGAATTATAAAAAGAACCCGATGGTTCTTTGGATTTTTCAATGTCATCGAGAACCTCCTGGGAATCCGTACCTAGCGATCTACTCCTCTGCTTAAATTTTCGTTTACTGGGATAATTTTTTAATATCGATTCATCTACTGAGACTTTAGAACGCGTTCCCCGACTCATTTGGGCCGAGAGTACTACCGGGGAACATCCGGTGGACAATTGGACTTACCTTGGTCCACATTTGATGACGGGACGAAGTACAATGAAATTGCGGGGGAAAATGGGCAAAATTCAGCGGACATATGCGAAATACAATAAAAATATCACAAAATAAAATGAAACATAGCGAGGAAAATTCGATGAGATAATATTTTCATGCACAGGTTATCAGGAAATTTTCATGCGCAAACAATGCAAATAATCATAATATAATATTGGGAAAACACACTCTCGAGATCCCGGAGGGGCCCCCAATTTTGTTACGTCCCAACCGGCTAGTTTTCCATCTCGGTCAAGAAGAGTAAAACCCTTCCTTTACACGTTATTCGGAATAACTGCTTTTTGTTGGTGGCAAGTGGCCTTTTCGAGCCTAACCTCACGGAAATTTGCTCAGGACGGCCATGAGAGTGTATTTAATTGATTAATAAAAAAAAAAAAAAATCTTAGTTATTCTATATTGAATTATTAGATTTTGAAAATGAAACGACCAAGTGTTGGCGTTGTATTCGCGGATGATCGGATTCCGTCACACGATTGTGGCAATTCTCTGGGGATGAGCGGATTGATCTATCTCGGCGGAAGTGAATTTTATTCGCGAAACGATCTTAATCGGGATGAATTTCACCTGGTTTTTAAAATAGAACAAACAAGTTAATACTATCAGGAGGATTAAAACAAAGATCATTAGCATGGTCGCAATTCGAAGCTCAATTGCCGGATACATAATGAAAGATTTTTGTTTACGTTTCAAATTTCCGCGAACCGTTTATCAAAAGGAGTTTTCTCCCGGGATTTTTATTTCTTTCAAAGGAAAATTATTTTACGACTACCATCTAGAGCTTTCCACGGCGACAACTATCCTCCCTTGGATAGATATCTCCTTTGAAAATATACGAGAAAGATGAATTTTATAGAGAAGAAAAGGATTTGGGAGGAAAGGGGGGGGATTATACGTCAAAAAGTGTGAGTGTTGCTCAGAGAGGTTTCGCCACAGCACCCATTAGCCGGTATGGTAGCCTGTACCAACGAGTGCGCGCTCCAGGTCTCAGAGCTTGCGTGTAATCCTAGGGAATCACCTTCGGGGTTGGTCACTGACTGGGATGGTACCCGGGGTCAGTCGATCCAATCCGTCCGAACCTTCGGATTTGTTTGTGTATGTCGCTTTGTGTGACGTCAGGGGCCTTTTGATATCAATTATTGGCCGGTATGGTAGCCTGTACCAACAACTGATTCTCCAGGGGGCCTTCGGCCTGTGATGAGATCCTATGAGGGTTTTATTTTGAAACTAACATGTGTGTATTACTCTGGGAGGTTTCGCAACAGCACCCATTAGCCGGTATGGTAGCCTGTACCAACGAGTGCGTGCTCCAGGTCCCAAAGCGTGTGTGTATCCTTGGGAATCACCTTCAGGGTTGATCACTGGCTGGGATGATACCCGGGGTCAGTCGATCTTCCCATCCGAACCTTCGGAAAATGGTTGTGAATAATTCGTGTGTGACGTCAGGAGGCCTTTTGATATCAATCATTGGCCCGTATGGTAGCCTGTACCAACAACTGATTCTCCAGGTGGCCTTCGGTCTGTTATGTTATTGAGTTCCCTTTTCTTTTATTTAACGCAAGAGGAAAAAAAAATAATAATAATAATAAAGAACAGGATTGATGGATTTAGAAACGAGGAAAGAACAGAAGAAGAAGAAAACGGAAACGACTAATCAAACAATTAAGTAAAATACAGAACAAATATTTTTTCTTTTTTTTTCCTTTTTCTTTATGGCGATATTGATTTATTCAAGAGTAATTAATGGGACGGAATCTGGCTGTGGTGTTGCTGAATACAATAATTTGCCGGTTTGAACATCATAATAAAAAACGTTGTTGGTTGAACAATCGGTTATTATTGAATCGGGGCGTTTCTCTGTCTCGAAATCTTGCTTACAAACAAGACGGCACTCCTTCGAAACCTTGAGTTGCAACTGATCGCGGAGGAGCTTCTTCCAGGCCTTCACCTGATTGCGGAGTTCCTTCCGGTTTATTTTCGGTTTCTTGATTCCCTTCTTAGGTGGGGATTTTGGCGGTTCCATTGGGATCCTGGACGGGGATTTTTATTTTGAAACATTTTTTCCTTTTCAAACCTCTAAGGTTCAAACTACGCTACCTCCACCGAGATGAACAAAATTTTCCCAAACAATTGATATCGATAGAATGCTAAGAATAATCTACTCATGCTTCGCGGGGCTGTTATGTACGAACTGAACATGAGATGGGCGGTGGTTCGTCTCCGCGCCAGAAGATCATTTTGGATGTAAACGACAGGGGTGCAAATTTAAAACAGACTTTCATGTTATACGCGAAAATTCTTCAGGCATGAAATGATGTTAAAAATTAAAAACAATACTTCACAAAATTGACAATAAATTTAAGATTTATTTTTAAATTGAATGGGGCAAAAATTCCGCGGACTCGGAGTGGGAGCTGAAAAACCCATGACAAACCCGTCCTCGCGGAGTGTCGAGAGTACGCTCTCCCAGATTTATTTATTCATGTTTCTTACCTTATGTTGTTCTCTTTGGGGGGTGAGAAATGGCAGACGAACAGCGACCAGGGAAGGCAGTCCACGAGCGGTGATGATGTCCACCAGGCGATGTTGCACCCAAAGGAAGATAGGCCTTGAATTGACAAAATCCCACGCAGGAATCGATGATCCAACGAGGGCTCGATTGAGCGAAATAAAATCGAGGATCGTAGGAGAAGATGTTTTCCACGACAACAAAAAAGTAAAACACCAGAAATATTCGTTCCAAGAACAATTTATATAGAGATGTATTTTTCTCCAAATCTCACAAATGCACGAAACACAATTTCGCTGACTCGAAACGCACAATTAAAATTTCTTCGTTGACGACGAGGTGACAACAACAAAAATTCAAAGTATCTGCGCACACAGTTAGTTTCGAAGGTAATAAAATGTAGCGAAGTAATAATGAGAACAAATGTTCGATGCACACACAGTTATTATTTCCACGGTAAAATAATATAAAGATAAAATCTAGCTGGTTTTTCACGGAAATCCCGAAATTTGAAAATTACGTAATATGCGAACGACAACTCGGTATATAGATATATATTTTCTGGAGACGAGTGTCGCGGATTTGTTGCACGGTGAAAATTTCGGAACTCAATGCGGTGCTGGTGCCTTGCGACACGCATTTTTATAATCACGGCTGCTTAGCTTTGGGGAAGGGGAAAATTTGTCCCTTGTCTCCCAAGACGTTCATGCCCTGGCAATCCCCTCCACCTCGCTGGTCATCTTAATTTCTCTAAGAATTGGACAATAATTAAACTTAAATTTATATTAAATCTCACGCATACTTGCTTCTTTCATACTCTGAATAGTTTTTAAAACAATTCGCAATTTTAATTTTTCGTTTTTTACGAGAATTTTACATGTACAGAGAGTCGAGGGGTCTCTTCTTTTCATTCTCCTTCTCTCTTACTCCCGCCCTCGCTTAGGCTCTCGCTGCGCTTTAGGCCCCGCCACGGAGGCTTTGGCCATCCCTCTCCTTCTCTTTCGCTCCTACATGCCCGCTTGGACTTCCTCACTCTCCGATACTTCCGATTGGCCTGATTTTCGGCTATGCCTCTTTCTCACTTTTTCCTATGACATTTTCATTTCCCTACTCTTCCTTTTTGCTCTACTGCTTTAACTCCTCCCATCATCCTCTCTCCAGAGGGAGTGAGTCTTTGAATTAATAATTTTAAATTGCAGTTCATGCCTTTCATTAAATAAATTAACAGTTTTGTCAAGATATTCTATTTGATATAAATCAAAACCCACGAAATAAATTGGTAAATAACTTAATTAACATTTTCCTTTAAACTTTTGTTTGAATGGTTCCTGATCACTTTATATTTGTTCTCGACATAATTTCTATGAGACAAAATTTTATAATTTGCAATATTTATTTTTTTCCAGTTTCAAATATTAATTTTTGTGGATTCAAATTTCTCTTAATAATTTTCTTTCCCCCAATAGTTTTTCATAAACTTAATCATTTATACATTCGTTTATCCATCCATTCCTCGCATGTCTTAACTAAGAAAAATTCCTCTTGAGTTTTATAGTTTCTACAGATTTTAATAATGTTTGTGAAATTTCTTTCTGCCTATGTGCGGCATATATCCCCTATAAAGAACCCTAGAGAGAGAGAGAGAAACAACTCAAGGGGCTCTGGGCCTCGTGTCGTCCACGGGGCGCGAGGAATTTCCTCGGACCTCGGGACAAAGACTTTCTCCCTCTCTTGTCGCCATCTCACTGTTTTCCTCTCTCGGGGTTTGACGAATTCATTAGCCCCGGATGTTTAAAGTATCCTCGATAACGCTTCTTCGCTTGAAAAATCTCAAGCCCAAACATCGAAAAGGATTTTTTTTCATACACATCTCTGATTACGCTAAAGTGCGTTAAGAAATTTTTCCTCTTGACGCAATATGTCCAATTTTGAAGGGGCCACGTGTGCGCTCTTTTCTCGACACAGTGGTGGTCCTTTCTTTGCATTTTTTTTTTTTCATATCTTTCCTCTTCCTTTTCTTTTTTTCTTCTTTTACCTTAATAAATTTTGCGATAAGTGTTGAGACCCTGTATCCTCAAGAGAAATTTTCCTCTGCATTCATCCGTCTAAAAATAACTTTACTTCTTATTTTCCCATTTCGGATGACCTGACCCAGGCCATAAGTATTTTTTTTTCATTCTCAAACTAAAATTAAATTTATTTTACTGTCCCTTTTCTGGGCGGACTTTCGGGATCCCTGGCGTAAAATGCCGATAAATGAGGGTAAGAACCACTGGTCGTGCACCTGTATACAATTTCTCGGTGCCTTTTTATGATAGCGTCGGTGTGACGGCACAATAGTGTATGTACTGATTTTTATATTACGCCGGGCTGATATAAATGCGACGCATTTGCAAAGATTTTAATGCCCGCGTCGCTTCGGCCCACAAAGGCCCTATCGATTCATGGGAGATCTTATTTCCCTGCCAGATGTTTTCTTTTCCGAGCCGATGATAGAGATTGTTTTATTTACCCTAATATTATAATCTCGCTCGAAACTCTCTGTGGAGATTTGAGACGACGGATGATTATATGAGTGTCGGTCGGGCCCGTAATTTGACTCACGCAGCATTGGTGGGAATATGACCACCGCCAGAATGGATCTTTGACCGTATCCCCTCTCGTTCGTATTTTCCCTGTGAATTACCCGATATAGGTGAATCCATGGACGATGAGAGATCTCGAAATCCGCGGGACGTAACACCGTTATTATTGGCACCTATTATAGAAGCTTTAGTCAGTAGGCTGTTTGGCGGCGGCGGCGGCGAGAAATAGGTAAAAATTATTTCAACGATAAACAAAAATGGAGTACGCGAAGAAAATGATCTTAGTACCATTTGAATCGGTGGAGCGGCCGCAGAATCAACAGCATCAGCAAGCTATCGCTACGGCTGGCAACGAGCCGATGATTGGCCCTGGTGAGACGTTGAAAAATAATCGAGCAAAAACTGTACAGACACCTGGTGATCCGACGTCGCGTCTTGATGCTGAGCTCGCTAACATTTTGCGTTCAAATAAATACGTTAACGACGGCGATAAATGGAAAGATTATCTACAGGTACTGCAGCGGTATTGATTTCTTGTCGGACCAAAAAATACTCCTCTCGAGCTCGCTACAGTCTCGGCGTTAGAGCCAATGCAGCAGTTGAGTAACGATATTATTGTGAGAAGTGTTCCATCGAAATATACACGCATAGCAACTTCGCTCGTGAATTACATACAGCAATCTGAGGAGACGTCGCAGCGTATTAAATGGGATAAACGAGGCCGGGTGACGATTGACGGTGTTTTTATACAGGGCGCTAATATTATCGATCTCGTTAATGACGCTGTACACTCGAGAAAGAAATTTAAAGCGAAAGGCCGAGCTCAATTTATGGAGATCCTTCGCGGTGCTGGTATACCGCATGAATTGATCGGTAATGAAAATTTGTGGATTTTGGCCCGATCAATACAGAGTGATAAACGCCCAAGACAGCCGTCCGATGAAAATTCAGTTCCTGCTAACCGTGTGGAAAACGACGAAAATGACGACGAATTAAGTACACAAAACCCCAAACGTCGCCGTCCCAACAGCGCAAATCCTTACATCAATTAGTTAAGCATCTAGATACGAGGAGAGGTGAAAAATAATAAAGATGTCGTTTGAAAAAATTTATTACGACGCGTCGCATCCCGCAGGATACGCGGGAGCGCATCTCATCATCGGGAGAAAAATATTACCTGTCTATGAGTGGCTCACACAGCAGGATGCTTACACCATTCACAAACCTGCGCGGCGCTTGTTTCCACGGCTGCGCTACAACGTGTCCAACATTGACGACGTTTGGGAGCCTGACTTGGTGGATTTACGATCACTAAAGGAATACAACAATGGTGTTTGCTATCTGCTAATGGTCATTGACGTATTAAGCAAGTACGCGTGGGTGGAGCCCTTGCACGACAAAACTGTGCACGCGGTTACGATAGGTTTCAAGCGAATCTTGGCGCGTAGTGCACAGCGCATTCCGGTATGCTTGCAGACCGATCGTGGAAAAGAATTTCTCGGGAGTGAGCTTCAAAAATATTTAAAAGAATATAATATAATTTTCCGGGTCGCGTGCAATCCCGACATAAAGGCTGCCATTGTTGAACAGTTCAACAGAACGCTGAAAGAGCGTATGTGGAGATAATTTACGCATCGCAACACGCGACGTTATATCGATATATTGCAAGAGCTTGTTTATGCGTATAATCATGCTCAACACGCATCGATAAAAATGGAGCCCTCAGCCGTAACGTTATACAATGCAGATATTGCGGCGAAAAATATGAAGAGTGCTTCCTTGAAACTGCGTGAAAGAAGACGCTGTAACGCGTATAAATATAACCGCGACGATGACGTACGAATTAGTAGAACGAAAGGCACGTTTGAGAAAGGATATGAGAAAAACTGGAGTGAGGAAATCTTTCGTGTGAATAAAGTTCTCAAGCGTCAAGGATTATACGTTTATGAGCTCTGTGATCTCGAAGGAGACTCAATCGAGGGGTTGTTTTATCCCGAGGAAATCACCATTGTGAATAAAAAATGTATGAGCGAGCAAGAGGAGTATAAAATTGACACTGTCCTACGCACTAAAGGACACGGCTCGAAAAAACAGCTGTTTGTCAGTTGGGTTGGATATCTAGCGAAATTTAATTGCTGGATACCAGCTTCTAACGCGCGAAATTTGACTTGACGGCGCTACGCTGGGCGAGAGTACGTAAGAGAGAGAATCAAAATGCAGTATGATGGCGATTTTTCGCTTTTGTTACCGAGTAACAGTAGCATGTCATATTTCCCAAATAACACGACAACGTGTTTTACAACGCAATTACTCCGCGAAATATCTCTAAATGGTCAATGGGCCGTGGCCTTATCGGAAATTCACATACCATCCACGATTGTTCATCTGCGAAAAGATGATACGAAAATAAAGTGGGGGACATACGAAGGTATCGAATATATTCACGATACAATACCATTCGGGCTATATAAAACGTACGAGGAACTTATGACGGCCATAAACAATATAAAGCGTTTCAAAGAAGAAGGATTACAGCTTGTTCATTCTAAAAATGCTAATGGGTACATAGGGATTGCGTCTGAAGATCAAAAAGATCAATATCCCAATGTGACTAGAAGTATTTTGAAACTACCGCACAAAATACATCGAATATTTGGATTCGACCACGGACCCGACGACTGGCCTTCGCCGACCGGACTTTATCTACATGTCGCGCGAGGTAAAACCCGTGATGCTGTAATGCCCGCGTGTATAAATCGCGCATTGCCCGATCAGCTCTATGTATATACCGATATTTGTGTACCATATACGGTAGGCGACACACAGGCGGCTCTCTTGAGAAAAATCAACATGGATACTTCGCAATATTCGTATGGAACGACAAAACTGAAACATTTTTCACCGCCAAATTATCTACCGTTGTTGAACAATACATTTCGCACAATAGAGATTGATATAAGAGATCATCTAGGAGAGCCAATCGCATTTGAGTACGGGACGTTGACGTTGGCACTTCATTTCAAACGTCTGTGCTAGACAAAAAATGACGGTTCATTATACAGCGTATTACGAGAATCAGATCGGTGGTGGTGGCAGAATAAATAACGTATATGTTGGTTCACCATACCAGCGCGGTCACGGAATCGGCAGTTTTCTCGGTGGACTTTTTAGAAGCGTATTACCCTTGCTGACGCGCGGCGCTAAAGCTATCGGAAAAGAGGCGCTGCGTACCGGTATGCATGTTATCGAGGATGTGGGCGGTAACCACATACCGTTTAAGGAATCACTTCGGCGCCGTGTTGCCGAATCAGGCGGAAATTTACAACGAAAAGCCAATGAGAAAATCGAACTTCTCATGAACGGCTCGGGGTATAATAGCGCTGTCACCACGAGAATGCTCCATTCGCTGACGGGCCGCGCGCCGATACGCACGAGAGGTCGACGAGGAGTGAGTGCGCGCTCAACTGCCACGAAAAAAAAGCGAATTCAGACGAAAAAGAAGAAGACGACGCCAAGGACAAAAAAGAAGAAGAAACCTGTGCGAAAAGGGAGGGTTTCGAAAAAGAAGAAAAGTACAGCCCCGAGACGGAGAAGAGCAAACCTTGCTGATATTTTTGGTCCTGCTTAATTATGTCTTTCTTACATTCACACTCGTGTGAGTGTATGAAGTCTGAACTGGACTTATTCACCATCCTACCAACCCAAACAGCAATAGAATCATCACAATGGATACACTACAGCCCTGTTTCATCGTTGACCGACGATGGTCGGCTTGAATTCGTCATACCAGGCCACGGCGAGGAATACTTGGATCTCGCACACACCATGATCAACTTGAGTGTGAAAATCGTGTCTACTGATGGGGTCGATTACAAAGCCGGGCCAGTTAATAATTTTCTGCATAGTCTCTTCAATCAGGTGGATGTGTTTTTTAATCAAAAACTCGTTGAACCGCCGAATAACGCCTATCCATATAGAGCATACATCGAATCCTTGTTAAATTATGGACAAGCCGCGAAGACGTCTCATCTAACAACATCATTGTGGTATGCCGATGAACCTGGCGGTTTTGATGTACTCCCCGCTTCACCAGGTCTGGCAACCAATACAGGCCTCACGAGTCGTGCAAAATTTTTCGAAGGTGGCAAGACTGTAGATATGCTTGGTCACTTACACTGCGATGTTTTCAATCAAGATGAGTTTTTGCTCAACAGCGTCGAAGTGCGTCTACGTATGGTGCGCTCGAAGGATGCTTTTTGTCTCATGGAAACACCGGTCGCAAATGTCTCGCACAAAGTGCAAATTACAGAGGCGACACTAATGGTTCGTCGGACCAAAATAAATCCAGGGGTGCTTATCGCCCACGCTAAAACGCTTGCGAAGACGACAGCAAAATATCCCATCACCCGTGTTGAAGTTAAAGCGTTCACTATGCATAGCGGTATCATGGGCGATACGTTGGACAACGTGGTACATGGTCAACTGCCGAAACGAATCATCGTGGGATTTGTGAACAACAAAGCATTCAACGGCGATAAAACATTGAACCCGTTTAATTTTCATTATCATTCGATTAATCATCTCTCTTCGTATGTGGATGGCCACCAGATACCAAGCAAGCCGCTACAACCGGAGTTTGAAGGAAATGAAAAGTGGGTTCAGAGCTATCATACACTCTTTTCCGCTACGGGAATTCACTTTCAAAACGATGGAATGGATATTTCGCGCGATTCTTACGCAAAAGGCTACTGTCTTTTTGCCTTTGATTGAACACCCGATTTATCGGCCAACTGTTTTACTCACTGGAATCTGGTGAAACACGGTAGCGTGAGAATCGAAGTGCGCTTCGCAAAAGCATTGGCCGCCACAATAAATTACGTTGTTTATGCTGAATATGACAATGTAATTGAAATCGACTCATCTCGCCAGGTTATAACGGACTTTAGCGCATGAGCAGCGTTTAATCCCACCCCTCTCTTGATCCTTTCCCCTACCACTGACCATTTGGACGAGATTCCATGAGATGTATAAAAATGAGAGCTCTTACCCTCGAAGACTACAGTAATTTTTTGAACCTCTTTCGCCATGGACGTGATCGTTGATATTCAAGCACTGTACGGAAAACGCGGCGAATTTTTACCAAAAGAGGTGGCGGTTACCACTCTTCAAGAGGAATGTTTTGGTCATTGGATCGTCGAACCACCGTGTGAATTTGGGGAATTGCCAAAACAAGTGCGCTCTAGTAACAACCATTTAACATGCTTCAATCACGGACTCGAATGGGTAGACGGGGACACAACGATGGAAAAAGTGTACAAAAATTTGCGCGGAATGTGTCGTTTTGCTTTACGTGTATATACACGTGGTCAACAAAAAGCACAAATACTACGCGATATTCTTGGTCGAGAAATTTTTAATCTTGAAGATTACGAGGGGCCAAGCTTCAAGAAGATGCCTAAGAGTGAAATATTTTGTATTCAGCATGGAATTTGTAAGGATAATGAATCGACAAGGTGTGCATTGAACAATGTTTGTCGCATAAAAAACTGGCTTCGGTTTGGAGTATTGGATTCTCGGAGCCCGGTCTATACGGAACCAGCTGCACAAGTGGTAATCCAAAAGGACGAATCAACCAGTGTGGAGCCACCAACAAAACCAACGAGGACAGACTTCAATAATAAAGACAACAAAAAAGGTATAGCCAAAGAGCGTATATATGACGATATCGCGAGTGAATCGGTTAGTCATGACCTGGACTTCTCAGATGGTTCGACACGCGTAGACGACGAGCTGGTCGGGCGATTCCGCTCTAAACTTGAGATATCGCCTAAACTATCACAGGTACAACCTCCAACGCCCCCACCACGAAAGAATCGCCAGCGTGATCGCCCACACTCTGAGTACACTGCCAGTTACGGGCATCACTTTTACCCTCTACAAACCGGGGATGAACAGCCTGCAGGTGTGGGACGCATTGCGATACGTCCAGGCGCAGACGAAAGGCGTTTTTGCCGCAGATCGAATACCGAGTCGCTGGTCTAGACCTGCAGCTATTGTAGCCAATACGGACGATCATACGAAAGCCGGGACGCATTGGGTTGCGCTATACGTAGGCAGCGATGGCCACGGTGTCTTTTTCGACAGTTATGGAAACCCCCCACTTATCCCCCAACACCATAACAGGCTGCGTAGAAATTCCAATACCTATGAGTGGAACACTAGAGGATTGCAGTCACTCAAGTCTAGGGTTTGCGGTGAATATTGTATTATGTTTCTTAATCATATGTCTCGTGGCCGTACTCTGGCTTCTTTTTGTCGGAAATTCTCAGAGAATAGGGTTCGAAACGATAAAATGGTCGTAAGCTATTATAAGAGATTGAAAAATTCTAGACGTAAGAATAAAAATGTAAAACATCCTCGCTATAATAACAAAAATTACCATATAAAAGGAGGTGGATTCGGCGTCCCCTCACAATGTATACAATCATGTACATCACGCGTTGACTGCTATTTGTAATAAATAAGAAATTTGATGTATATTTTTTTATTTTTCTCCCTCTCCACACTATCACTCCTTTTCTTAGATATATAAAACCGTGAAACGCACGAAGCGAATTAGTCTGTAACAGAATTTTGAAGCTTTCACATCGTTTTTCTCTTACTTGAAAATGAACGGTCTCGACAAGATATTTTTCTTCGGCGCTCTGAAGGCCGCTCACGAGCTCACTAGTGCCGAGTTGGAATATATTCCAAAGGTCCTATTGCTCACACACTGGGGAAAGGACATCGCAAAACTATGGCACAAGCTACCGCACCATATAAAGGCAGACGCGGAGGTTGCCGAGCATATGCCGTGTTGGCAACATTATAACCTCCCGACAATGAGACATCATGTTGACGGACCTCCGCCTCAAATAAGACACTGTCATAAGTGTCTAAGTGAGAAAAACGCCGGGAAAAACGCTTCAAATTAATTTGCATTCAAACAATTAATTAAATAAACAACGTGTCGTAGTTATAAGATCGTTATTATTTTATAACTATGAATAAACGAGCATAAAAATTACATTGCATTGTGTTGCTAATTTTAAAACCTTTACACCCGTCGAATTCGTTTAGAAGATAAGTTACCGATACCCGGTATTTACCGACAGACAGTATTTACCAACCGACGTCGCGGAGGAGAACTGTTTTATCGACCGTAAGATATACAGGCCGCTCTAGTCACGTCGATGCTGAGACACGTGGTCGCTCGGGAAATTCTGAGGGGACGAGGCGACCAGTACGGGAACCAATCACCGCTCGGGAAATTCTCAGGGGGTGAGGCAACCAGTACGGGGTCCAATCAGCGCTCGGGAAATTTTAAGGGGGCGGGGTGACCAGTATAGGGACCAATCAGCGCTCGGGAAATTTTGGTGGGTTACCACTCCCAAATCGTCTACGGCACTATGGTAGGGGTGGGTGACCAGTATAGGGACTAATCAGCACTCGGGGAATTTCCACATGGTGGTGGGAGGGGCGTGGCTAAGGGGGTGGGGGACCAATCGCAGATGTCCATACGGCCCATAGTGGTAGGGGTCGGGGCAACCATTGAGTGGGGACGAGGTCAGAAAGGGGAGGGGTGGGGGAAGGACGGTGGAGTGGGGGAAGGACCCGGTCTCCCTATCCCTGTACCTTACTACTAACGATCCAATGCATCATATTCGGACGATCGACATCGACAATGGCAATTTCTTTCGGTAAAAAACGATCTTCCCTGTCACGCATACCCTGTATATCGATTATGATATCCATTCTCGTGTCCATTTCGTTCGAACGCTCACGATAAACTGATTTCTTTTTTTTTTTCGCAATGTCGAGAAAAGACCAAAAGCCGACAAAGGCGGTGTAATTCGATACTTCACACGTGCATGCGACTATCCAGAGAAGTCAGCAATTACTTGCCGAGAGGAGTCGATTTCAAGGACATTGTCATATTCTGCATATACGACACAATTTACCGTTGACTTGAGCGCTTCCTCAAATCGTACTTCAATCCTCACACTACCGTGTTTTATTAAATTCCAATGCGAGCAGCTGTTTGCCGAAAGATCGGGTGTCAGATCGAAAGCAAACAGACAATAACCATTTGGATAATTTCCACGATCCATCGAATTACCCTCTTTGAGAAAATGTATTCCCGTACCCGAGAATAATGTTTGGTACGCGTCTACATAAAGCTCATTTTTGGTAAAGTCCGGTTGCAAAGGTCGAGAGGGAATTTGCAATCCATCCACATATAAAGAGAAATAATTAATTTCATAATTTTGAAAATTAAACGGATTGAGGGTAGAATTTCCGTTAAACGCTCTATTATCGACAAATCCGATAATTAGTCGTTTCGATATCTGACCGAGTGCCACATTGTCAATTGTTTCCCCGTGTACTCCGGCGTGTAATGAAACAGCCTTTACCTCGACACGAGTCAGCGGATATTTAGCTGTGGATTTTGCCAAGGCTCCAGCGTGAGAGAGCAAAATCCCCGACGCGATTTTTGTTCGCCGTACAAGAAGCGACGCTTCGAGAATTTTTAATCCAACACCGTTATTCAGGGATGCAGCCATAAGACAAAATGAATTTCTGGCTCGTACAAGGCGTAATCGCATTTCTACTCCATTCGAGTGAAAACGCTCTTGATTAAATATATCGCAATGTAAGTGCCCGAGCAAATCGATCGTTTTCCCCGCTGACAACAGCTTCTTCCGTTCCCTTAGGCCAGAATTATTTTCTCCACTCGTATCATCCATAGCTCCGGGCGTATAATCGTACCACAATACCGAGGTGAGATGCGAATTTTTAGCGCTCGGTCCATAATTTAATAATGTCTCTATATACGCGCGATAAGCGTATGCATTATTAGGCGGAGAGACCAATTTTTGATTTAAATAGACATCAACTTGATTAAACAATGAATGCAAAAAATTGTTCACGGGACCAATTTCAGGAATTTTCTCCGTAAGAGCTGTTTTTTCACTCGTGCTTGCGATATTAGGTTTTTTTATTTGTACGCGAAGACTGAGCATAGTGTGGGCGAGATCTATGTACTCGTCACCTTGACCAGGCACGACAAATTCTATGGGGGAATCATCCGTGAGTGATGAGATTGGTTTGTAATAAACCCAGTTTGACCCCTCAATCGTAGTTTGCGTTGGAGGAAGAGAAAACAGCTCGAGTTCGGATTTCATGCACTCGCACGAATGCGCATGTAGGAAAGCCATTTTTTTTTGCTTACGCGAAAATATCAGCTACAGTCCGTTGAATTTTTTTCTTTATTTTTTTATTTTTTTTCAACGTCTTCTTCTTTTTCGCGCTGTTCATTTTCTTCTTCTTTTTCGGAGAGACACGTCGCTTAACACGTCTACTGGTCGAATGTCGGGTGCGCGAAATTTTCCGCTTCTCATATCCCGAGCCCTGCATCAATCGATCAATTTTTTCCTCGGCCTTCCGTTTCAAATTACTTCCTGATTCACGCACTCTTGCGCGAAAAGCATCTTTAAGCGTCATATCTCTCTGTAGCATATCCCCGGCAATATTCGCACCGGTACGCATCGCCTCTTTACCCATAGCTGTCGCGCCTTTGCGCAGGAGTGGTAAAACACGACGAAAAAGCCCTCCGAGAAAGCTTCCGATCCCGCGACCACGCTGATTGGGTGTGCCAATGTAAACGTGGCTAATTCCGCCGTATCCTCGTCGACCCAAGCCGTTCTGTAGATCGCCGCTATGAATCTCGCCGCCGTCGTAATAATATTGCTCCATACGGACTCGTTAGTGCAGCCGTTCAACCTGCAGCGTCACCGTCAACGTTCCGTACTCGAATAGTACAGGTTTGCCAAACCCATCACTTATATCGATCTCGATCGTGTGCAAATTATTGCGAATAAGTGGGATATAGCGTTGTGCGGGAAAATATTTTATTCTGGTTGTGCCATATTCTCCGACTCCGTCCACTGGTACGACGCGTAATTATGGTGCCTGTATATCGCCAATGATGCTCGATTCACATATATCCGAATAGATGAATAAACTATCCGGGATAGCTCGAGAAAGCGATGCGGGATGCGGACCTTGGAACGATTGCTTTGGCCCTAAAGCCAGATTTGTCAGAGCCTGGTCACCCAGGCCTAGCAATTGCGCTATAATCGGAGAGACGCGAAAATCATGATAACGCGAATCATCGCATATTCGTGAAACTCTAACCCGACCGTTGGGCTCGAGTTTGAAATAAAAATGGCCGTATACACATGTTAGTTTATTAATACAGGCGAGTAAAGTATCGATAGAGGAATATATTCCGCTGGGCACGATATCGAACTTTATCGCTCGTCTCGTATGTTCATTACGACCAGATTTATCGTAGTCTCCGTCTTTGACAATTACTCTATTTTCCGATTGGGGGATATGGAGGAAGGTCATTGGGTAGCTAATTTCTGCTAGCGAAACCGCCCAATCTCCTTCCAATCGTTATTGTCTCGGTAATTTTGTGGTATATTTTGTCGTCATATTATCCGGAAAGTATTCCATACTACTGTTACTCGATAATATGACGAAGAAAAAATCATTTTCTCGTAAATTCATGCTGTCAAATATCGCGTTTTACTCTCACGAACACGTGTCAATTCCTCGGTATAAAAAATACCGTCGATAATTTCGTTATCGAGATCGCGTAAAATATACACGATTGGATTACGATTTTTGGATATTCGATCGATTTTAAATAATTCGTTGCTCCATCCACGTTCGTATCCTTTCGCGAATGTTGCTTTCGCACTACTGATTCGTACCACATCACCCAGCTTATATTTAGGCATTTTATTTTTTCGGTTATGCGCGTATCGTCGAGCAAGATTTTTTCGCGCCTCGGCGGCGTTTTCTAAAGTCACCTCTGCCGGTTGTAATTTTGTTCCGCTGTGACGTGCATGGTTATAGGCATTTACAATTTTTTGCAACATATCGATGTAACGTTTGTTTCGCGTATGTGTGAAATAACGCCACATTCTTTCTTTTAACGTACGATTAAATCTCTCGGCGATCGCAGCTTTTACATCGGGATAACGCACCGTGCGAAAAGAAATATTTTTTTCCTTTAAAAATTCCTGAAAAGGTGCTCCGATAAACTCCTTGCCACGATCAGTTTGCAGCTGATGAGGCACTCTATTTTTACTACGAGCGAGTATTCGTGCAAAAGCTCGGGAAACATTGACACTCGTTTTATCGCTCAATGGCTCGACCCAAGCGTACTTGCTCAATACATCAATCACTACCAAGAGATATACGAAATTATCATTATACGTTGCAATTGATCTAAGATCGGCTAAATCTGCCTCCCATACATCGTCGATATTACTCACATTATATGTACGACGAGGAAATTTACGCCGTACAAATCGATGCAAGTTATACGAATCTTGTGACTTAAGCCATGGCAATATATTTTTCTTATTGATTCTTTTATCGATAATGGCATGTTTAAGAGTTTGCATGCGGGAAAAGGATGCAAGATGAGCAAGATCGTGATAAATTTTATCAAGGATCTTCATAATTTAAGCGTTGTCCAAGCAAGGCGTCGTCTTTCCGGCTTGTTATTATCCGGCAGCTGATGTCCACGCCCTTGCTGATTCGCGAGCGTCTTATCTACTTCCTTGTCATCCGATTCCTCAGCTGGTCCGGTGTAAAATGCAGTGCCGCTTGTCTCTCCCTCGCCGTCGTTATCGCTGCTGCTGCTGCTACTGAGGCCAATGTTCTTGACCGTCTTTGGTAATATGAGTGGCTTACGCGGTGTCGAAGTCACAGCTGAGGGGGCAGCCTCCTCTCGCAACAATTCCGGATTTCCTATAAACTCCTGCGGCATCTGTATCTTCCGGAGGTGTTCGGCAAAGTGAGCTCTGCTCTCAGGTGTTGCCCTTTTTCTCGCACGCATAGCGTCATTCACGAGATCAACGATGTTTGAATTTGGAATTCTCGTACCACCAATGGAAACCGCGCCATTCCTGTCCCAACTGATTTTTTTATTGGGTGAAGTATTTCTATGCAAATTGCGCAATAATAATTTTGCCTTTGTTCGAAATTTTTTCGGTACACTATCGATAATCAGTGTATCGTTCAATTGGGATTTAACGGCATCGATTAATGCCGTATTACCAGCGTTGATATTATCTTCGCGAATTTTCGATATTTTCAAACTGGCCTCATCCTTCGTCGGGTCATTGTTCGAGTCATCGCTGTCGTTACGCGAAGCCAAGGCTATTCGAAGGTAACGCTGTAAAACCTGCAGATAAGCACTCCACTTGTCTCTCTCGCTCTCGTACACATCAGAGTTTAATATTTCATGCATTTCTGTATCGAGGCGCGAGAGCGGTGTTCCGTTGGTCTGCACGGTGTTGCCGCTCAGCTGTGTAGCTGACTCGGCGTTTCCTTGCCGCGACTTATGCTCGCCTAGTCTTTGTATATTATCATGAGAAATGAGAACCATTTTTCTAGCATGCTCCATGATTAATATACCGCAAAACAGGAATTAACAGATTTTTGAAAAATGTCAAACTGTTTTGTTTTTTTTGCAATTAATCGCCGTTTTCCCACCCAACTTCCTTTCTTTTCAGCTAAACGACGAAGAAGCGTAGCATGACGGCGCAAACGTTTTCGCTGCCGGTCATTAAGCTTCACATTTCCGCGTAAAACATTCAACGCACACTCGCATATGCTTCGTATCAAAGACGTATCAGCTACGCGCAAAATCGCGTGCAATTGCGTCTGTGTGAGATAACACAATGCGTGTAAAATAATGCACTGTTTTTTCCCGAGAGCTCCTTGCTCAGCCATTACAGCCGCATTACTGGTACATAGCGGCTAGAGTCTCGTATTTTTATTCTTTTTCGTGGTACGTATACATAATGATACTCATCATCGGGAAATACGCAGGCGCGGAAACGACAATTATCTGGTGTAGATTGTTTGAGATCGAACAATAGATACCCATGAGGCGCTGCAGTCGCATCAAAATACACCTCTTGGACGAATCGCGGATTTTCCGGACACACTTGTCGCGCGAGATGCTGAATTTGCGCGCGATCTCGTGGATTTTTAAATACGACGATATAATTTGCGTTCAATGATATATCACGCTGTCCATGTCCTTGATGAAAAAGATTTTGCGTGATATAAATCACGCTAAGATTTTTATGATGGCTACCCTTTGTAAATAAATCGACGATGCCATTATTCGAAGCTTCGCGCATGAGATCATCGATGACGATGAGTTTTGGGCGTTGATCATTCGAATAATCCGCCGACTGGGGTAATCCTTCGCCAAAATTCAATTTTTCCCCCATATTCCGTATAACCAGGCTGCCATTCCGAGTAATAAAAAAGCACGCGTTCAAATCGTACATCCGACATTTCGCGTATGTATTTAAAAAATTTTTTTACAAAATATGTTTTTCCACATCCCGTGGGACCACATATCATTGAGGTCCATGGATGTTTCCAGCGTGTATCCATGATCGCGACTGTGCAATTTATTTGCGGAATGACTATTTAAATAAGCTTACATGGCGGCGGCGGCGGCGGCGGCGGCGGGACCGCGGTACGAGCTTATACGACGAGCGCTTTTAAAAGCTCAAACGCACGCGGCATTGCAAGCTTATATGAACGCGAAAATGAGCTAATAATGTGCGCGGCTTTGCAAGCTCATTAGACGCGCGCCCGCAAGAGAAACAGATATTATTATTGGTGGAATGAATAAATTTTACAGCAATTAATATCCGTAATAATTAAGTCAGATATAAAAACTTTATAATTTGCAAAAATTCCGCGATTTTCATTGAAGAATGATCGATTATCGCATTATGGCGTATTTAATGGGCGTGATGAATAAAAGTAATTTCATTATGACCGCGTTCCCAGCGTTTAAAGAGTGTGTATGCGATAAGGGCTATCGCTTTCATGATGGCCGAGCGCTAATTCATTATGGCCGCGCTCATATCAAGAAAAAGATGAAGTCTCGTGCGAGTGAGATTGAGAGAGAGAGAAGGAGCGAATGTGAGAAAGAGAGAGAGAGAGAGAGAGAGAGCGAGCAGCGTGTGCAACCACGTGCGAATATCCCAGTCAGACGGCATGGCGCCGGGCAGCGCGGTGCAGGGGGTATGCTGCTGGTGCTACGTCACGCGAACAATGATGGCTGCCACGCGGGATATACGGCGTCAGAGGAAGCGCGGTGCGGGAGGCAAGCTACTACGCGAGAATGAAACTTTCTCGCTATGCTTTCCGCGGGAGCAAGAAGGATAGCGGCCGCATAGGCGCAACCTCTATTTTCTTGCGTAGCGTATTATACGAGCTCGCACATTCAGGGGAGTAGGAACAAAAATTTTAATTATGGTTTTATATATTTTTTTTATTTCTATATACATATACTCTTATACATATATTAATGTACATTTTTAATTTTACGATTTTTTTTACAATAACAATATTATTAAATATTATGTTCAATATTTTTAAAATCTATGTTCAAGTATTATTTTGACAAAACCCGTAAGGAAGCGTGGCATACTTTCACTGACTTTGGCGCCTTACATTTACAGGGATACATTTCTTTTTTTCTACCCGTGTAACGACTCTATGAAACGGCGTGCGACGAATCGCGTCAAATTTCAACTCAATGTGAGTATTTCGCGCACCTGTCACGAACTCGCGTATAGCCTTATAATTTACATGAAGGCTGTTTGCAAAATTTAACGTAATACCTTCAACCTTGCAAACCTCTTTCGTTGTGCCATCGGGTTTTCGAACGATAAATGCGTAGAATTTTGGTCCACCTGATACAAACGAGGAAATATATAAACCACGACCATGTTCATTTAGCTCATCCGTGAGGTCACCAAGAAACTCACCTTTCGAAGGTTCGTATTCTCCGCTACCTTCGCGACTTACATAAATACACGAGTCAGTATCACAATACAATATTCTACGTCCAAGTCCCTCGAGATATGTGTACAATTTAAGACGCGCTTGCGCCGTCGTATAAGCAGCAATCACAACGTTTGATGTTAAGGACGGTCGAATAGCCGCACGCGTGCTTATATAATTGACATACATTACATGATGATTGATCGGTAATATGCCAACGACTTCGATTTCAGGGCTCGTAAGCAAATCCATGAGCTCGCTTCGCGTTGAAATAATCGCTGTAGTAGGCTGATTCTCGCGTTGGCCAAATTTACCCCAAAATGAATTTAACGCGAGTTTAGCGAGTGAGCGAAGACCCGGATTCGAATGCAAAGCACCTGGATCGAGCCGTATACCCTCGGCTTCCTCGTAAGATGCGATGAAGCGAGTAATCGCACTAGGATCATCAGCGCTATTCGACGGTGGCCCACTCGCTTCCTGCTTTATTTTCAAAAATGTGTTGACATACTCGGTAAATAAACTGCCATTTCGCGTTATGGGGTCATAACGCGCAATTTCATATTGCCAAATTTCTTCGATCTGAGTGATCGTATACCCGAAAGAAACAGCTTTTCGCAATTCATCCACGACCCATGTACCGGAAAATGTGCGTTCGTTAGGATCATCGTGTATACAATTTTGATTATTATTCATACTTTCGCAGCATGCTCTGCACAATGCAAATAATAATTTTCCACGCACGCGATATGGTAACACAGGTAAGTATAAATTTCTTGGAGGTAGCACGACACATTTGACGAGACCCTCAACACGATCAAGCTCGTTATTTGGACCTATAATTTCACGACATTCATCTCCAACATATATGCTCGGATTTCTAACCGGAAATTTTCCCGTCTCACACACCCACGGATACAGCGAGCAAACATCCACGTATCTTATCTTTTCCCCGACTTCTATATCGTACAATTTTACAAAATTTTCCGTTCTCCCTCCGAAAAAAGCATCACGTGGATCGAGCGGATGAGGATTTACCATGGGATGATTTTCCACGTACTTACGCATCTCGTCATTATTTTTTATCAATTCGTCATATTCACATTCCCACATTTCTTCCAATACATATCCTTGCGCTCTAATTCGTGCCGATATAGTTACAGTATGTTCGTATCGCTCATCCATCGTATCACCGAATTTCAATTGTTTGTCTCTGTTTATACGATAACATCGAGGGCAGCCGTGCCAAAAACAACCGTGAAATTGAAGCACCTGACGAATGCCGGCTTCGTTTTCTTCGTAGTATTCATCCACAGGGGGTAACCCCTCGGGAGGGCGATACTCTCTCGCACGTCCAGCATGTATGATAATACGATGACGTTCTCTTTCGAGCCATATGAGCCACGAAAAGGCTTCGCGAGATTGCTTATCGCCCCAGCGGTATCCACCGGGTGGCAAAATAGCTATGCGATCGCGTTGCAAAAAATTTTTACGAAATACAAGCGAGCATGCAGAAGCGATTGTACAGCTTTCAGCAAAAGGACAAACGTTTCCGCATTGAATCAAAAGTTTCCGAAATGCCAAACACGAGCGTCTTAAAACCGTTACATCCGTGCGACAATAATGCACAAATTCTTTAGCAAAGTCAAATTGATATTCCGAGCTCCTCATTTCATTGTACCATTCCAAGAAATTTCCTCGAGCCTCTGAAAACATCGTGTCGGGCGAATAATAATCGAGAGATGGTAACGATCCGATATAATTTTGATTTTCCGGTAAATTGAATAAATGAGGAAACGTTCGTTTTGTAACTGTTTCAGCGAAACCGAATGCTTTTGGTAGTGCGCTGAGCGACATAGGAAGATAATTTAAACTATCGAGAAAAGTAATATTTCCGACACGCATGGAGATAATTTTCGTACCATTCATTATTAACGTTGGCATTTGAGTCTTTTTATTCTCGATAAGATAACGAAGAATAAATTGGCCATCGAAGCCCCTTGCATTGTGCGCAATGCATATGATTTTTGAGAATTTTGAATTAATAGCCAGATCTACGAGAGCGGCAATGGGCTCGTTTGAAAATACCAATTCGCGTTGACCGCAAATAGAACACGGATTTTCTATATCAAGATCATCGAGACACGTCAAACATACTCGCTGCGCGACACAAATATTTGGCTCGTGTACACGTGTCGAATTATCGCCTGGTAAACGAGAATGTGGCTGTGTTTCGAAATCATAAAAAATAAATTGCAGCGATAGATTTTTTTCTCTTTTTGTCACAACAGGGTTTAAATCATTAGTTCCTTTAACAGGAGAAATATAGCACTGGTGCGAAGTTGAGCGCATAAATTTGCACATAGTGCAAAAAATCATTCCACATACATGCTCACGCTTGGATGAATTTTTAATTAGTTGATTACATTCACGGCATGCTTTCAAAGTCTAACATACGCTCAATTCGCGTTTAGCGCGACAACCTCGTCCTCTACTATTTTTCGGGAGCTTATGCAGCGCAAAACGTTTATCCCCGAAAAACACGCGATTACAATCAGCACATTCCTTGAGCACGGCTCTATCGCTCCTGCATGCCACCGATTTACAACGAGGACATTGCTTGGAGCAGCGATGCTCGCGTACTCGCGTGTATTTGGTGTTACAATTCACGGAAAAACCTCGACTACCTAAAGCCCCGGCAAGATTAAGAATTGGTTGAAAATGCGATGAGCGTTCGTAATAAAGTATGTACAACTCATGCTCGATATACCCACGTGCATCGATTACAATTTCTCGTCCATCATAAAGAGCTTGAACGCGTTTTCCAAAAGTCAAAAATTCGTAAACTACAATCGCGATGGCTTCATGCGCCAAGTATTCTTGAAATTTACGAATTTCGCGTATACCGCATCCCCGCTCCGGTATTTTTACGCGGGCATTACGTACAAGTTCCAGAGCTTTGACGCGTTGATACTCTCGACGATCATCCCGAATTTTCTGCCAATTTTTCTGCAATTCACCCGATCGAACCTCACCCCGTTGAGAGTAAACCAGCGAGGCAACGATCGAACGGGGTAAACACAAATTATCGCGATTATGAGTTTGCAGAATCGAGCGTTTAGCGACACCCTCGTGCATGAGGCGATTACCCGCAGCCCCCTCGACACTGCGTACCACACTCATCGTCATTTCACACACACCCTCATCCAATCTAAATTCTCAAGCACTCTGCGCAATGTCATTTATGAGCGTCCAAATATTATCCGCTGAAAATTCACGCACCGGTCGAAAAGAAATCCAAGCTGGTCCATGAGTTAAAGCTGGTGCTGTGAAGGTCATCCCCGCGTAATCGTGTGGTTGACAAGAGTTCGTGAGATGCGTGAGTACATCTCGTATCGCGCAATCTAACCACGATAAGTGTTCGGTGTTCGCAGGAAGTGGTCGTACGCGAAAACTGACTCGCTGTCCACGGGTTTTAAAACGGCGAAAATAGCACGTATCTTCAGAGACAATGATGAATCGCTGCCCCGGAGGTAAAATATTTCTGTCGTCGCGATCATTGTTATCGGCAGCACCACCTCCAACTTGAATATCTGTAATAAAACGAAAAAATATATTTTTATTATGTAAATAGAATGTTAAATAACTTATCGAAATTAAACAATAAAAGATATATACTTCTACCACTCGAAGCCATCGGCAGCATCAAGGTAGCGGTTTTGTATTGCGTATTCTTGCTCTACTGCTCTTCTGATCATCAAAGGATGATATCTTTGCAACACTTGATCACCCAATATTAACGGAGCTTCTTCCGAGGAATATCCTATATAAATGTTAGGAAAATATTTATATAACCACGCCTCGTGTCAAATAATATTTACTCTTTTATGTAAATATTATTTTTTTATATAAATTTAAAAAAAGATAAATATCATACCTGAATCAACATCGGATTCTTCTTCTTCTTCTTCCTCATCTTCCATTTCCTCCGCGTTGTCTTCTCCTTCATCGTCCTCTAACAAGACGACTTCAACCTCGCCGTCACTTTCGTAATTTGGAAAGGAACTTGTTGATGAGTCGCTTGAGGAAGGTGGTGGCGGTGGTGGAGAACTAGCCCATGATGGGCCTGCTAACGCAAGATTGCGCGGATGATGACATGAATCCTCTATCAATAAATCGTGAGGACGGTAGCGATTTTTCGACGCATCGAGCCGAAATTCTTTAGTCTCATCGGCTTCATCGCTCTCATGTTCCGAATCAGATTTACCTTCCGCGTTGAAATCGTATGTCTCCGCATCAACCAAACTCATATCTTCATACCGATACACTATTGAATTATATAAAATTCAAGTAAGAAAAAATCAACTGTCACACGCGTATAAATAATAGAAAAATTACAAAAACTTACGGCGTTCTCTGAATATCGGTTGAAATAATGGATCGGAAGACCGTCCTCGTCTTCGAATTACTCTCACCAACGAATCGATCAATGGTTGAGATTGAAAATACCCTGCGTTGAATGCCTCGAGAATTTGACTTTTCGAGCAATCGTATAATGCACCACGAATTTTTCGGAGAACAACACGAGCGTGCATATAATTAATCATCATTTTGTAATTTTCAAAAGGCCATTTTGTAGCCAAGCGCGGGTTTCGATCAATTAAATAGCGTAATAAATTAAGAAGGATGCTACGCTGTATAATCCGCACTATGATGAAAAAGAAACGTTTGCGATGTCGGTTGCAAATCAACTGTCGAGTTTTGATAGAGTCTCCAACATTTAATGGCAGGAATATCAGAGGAGAAATTTTATTTTATATACGTGTCCTTTCTTATTGTAAAGAAAAGAACGTGTTAGTAGGGCTATTCTTCAATGCTGAAATATAATCGTAAGCAAAGCATCTATAGCATAAACGAATGAGCTCATTTCACTGCAGTTTCGAAGGTATCAAAATGTAACCTGAAGAATCAGTGTGAATAAAATTAAACAACGACACTCCTCTGTATTAAAGTCGGGAAAAAATTATTATTTTTACAAGAATATTACCGATAAATCTTCATGAAGCCAAATAATCGGTTTCATTTTTATCGTAATTAATATTCGTAGCAAATGTGCAGGCTCTAAAAACTCAAAAATTACCATAAATTCTCCAATTGTATTATATTTTCATTCATGAATATCGATATTCATGTATTCGCGCATTTATGAGGCGTGGCAAATAAAAATGATGGCTGCGATCCTCGCATTTAAAAAACTACATGCGATAAGGGCTATCAGTTTCATGATGGCCGCTGACTAATTCACGGTGATGATTGGTACAGCGCATTATATACAAGAGAGTATAGTGCGATAACTTTTATCACTTCCATGATGGCCGACCGCAAATTTATAATGGCCGTGCATGTATTAAGAAAGGATATAGACGCGAGTGAGTGAGAAAGAGCGCGTGCGAGAGTCTGACGAAGAGAGAGAGAGAGCGAGCAGCGGCCACGGCTTCCCTCTCGATGATACTTTTCCTCACACCACAAAAGATGGTCAAAGAATGTTATCGTAATGTAGAGAAGGATAGCGAGGGCGCTAGAGCGCTGCAAACGCTTTTTTGCTGAAAAAATACAAAAAATTACATTAAAAAATTCGAGTATTCGAAATGACACTTCCAATGGTTAGAGGAGGTTCTGGAGATATTATAACCCCAGGATTCAAAATCGATCCTGTTTGAACCCTGGAAGATACAGGGATTTTTCTCCCATTTTCGAAAATTCACCCCTCCTTTGAAAATAAGGATCGATAGCCCTGAATTAAGAATATCAATGGAAAGAGGATATATTGATGGTATTATAATCCCAGGATTCAAAATCGATCCCAGCCATAACCACGAAGATACGGCCTTATTACCGAATTAAAAAAAATTTGCTGCAGAGCGGAATATAAATTTTCAAGAACCAGAGACAATAGCAAACTTTGAATGATTTTGCGATGGTCTCGAGACGGTAATATGATAAATGCTGAGACAAGCATTTCTTTTGATTTATTGCCGCCATTGTATTTATTGTCCCTGAAAAAATATATGCACGTGTGACTGGCTAACTGTCTATAGTTATTGGCAGCAGCGGCGAAATTTATACATATCAAAGAAAATCGACAATTGCGAATAAAAATTTAAAAATATTATCGCGTGATATTCGAAGTAGAGGGGGAAATGATTTAAAGGCAGCGCAATTTGTCGATTTGATATCATTTAAGAAATGACGAGCGAACGAAGAGCAACCTGAAATGGAAAATATCGTAGCATCAAACGTTGAAAGACGCGTTACTTCGCCGCATCTCGCATCAAGTACGCTATACGGATTAAATAGATCATACGGAAAAATAATAACACCGGGATTTGAATTATCGCTGGTGAGCGGTTATCTCACTCCGGTTGTCAAGATTTTGGGAAATTCTTTCGCCGGTGTGACGCTTGGAGTGGAGGATTGGGAAACATTTAAAAACGATTATCCCCGAATCGAACGATACTTCAATGCCTGGGGTATCGAAGCTGAAAGAATGTGCGGAACGAAGATGGATAATAGCGTATTCACCGTGCTATTGACCCCGTGCTATCAGCAGAGAGCCGTGTGTTTTGCGTGCAGCGAGAGGGACAAGGAGGAAACAGGAAATTTGTCAGCAAAACGAGCACGGCCAAATTACTCGCCAAATATCACTTTGCTGCATCAAACATTCCAAACTCTCGTGGAAACGAGCAAGTGTATTGACACACACATACAACGATTACAACGAGACACCGCAGCGATAAACGACTGCATGAGTGAGGTGGTATCATATATCCGTGGACACCTGGGCGGAAGAGCAAACGAACGTGCGGCCGTGGAAGAGTTCCTGGGATCAAAAGACAGCGTATCTAAAATACTGATGGAAATCGGTGAGAAATTGAAAAAAGACTATCCCAAATTTGGAGAAAATTTTTTGGAATTAGCGCCCCGCGAAATAATAACATTATATAAAGACAAAATCGTTGAAAGTGTAACAACTTTAATCGAGGATTTTGAATAACAATGTATAAATATTTTTTCTTCGATTTTATATGTGACAGAATAATAAATATGTGAAAAACACAAAAACAAAAAAAATCATCCTCGAATTACGTTGTTATTGAATATAAGCGAAAGTATGTATTTTTCGATTCAGTGTAAAAAATTGGAATTATTTTGTAAAATTTTGATTCGCTCAAGTTTTAATTAATGCATACTATCGTTTATGATATTCTCCTTTATCCTTTCATATATATCCATTGTAATATTGGTGACACACTCGCTCACGTTCAAATTCGTAGAATTATATGCTCACATATGAAAAGATCATACGAGGGATTCTTTCACTGCCTTGTTCAGCCAGCGCATTCGGAGATTTGCACGTGCAATTTTGCTGACTAGGATTTTCGAACGCTGGAGCTTCTTCTTCTTGCCCCCCTGATGATGAGATGCTATGCTTACGGACATCAGTCTTAATTCAATCGCGCTCGGTGTAGCCACGCGCTTCAAAATTCAAAAATTAAATAAAAAATCGATTAAATCTAAAAATGTTTCCGCGGATTTCGTTGGATTATTATTCTGATTCGTTTCTCGCGCACATTGTGAGTGTCGTGAGTGGATGCGGGGTGAATGTGCGTACGGAAATTATGAGCTTAATTTTCGACGAACTTAATTATTGCATGAGACATTTTTATATTGAGCAAAAGATGGGACGCGTTTTGGGCGACGAACACCGCGTAGCGGGTGCTTCATGCGTCGGGATCCAAAATTTTTCAATTTACCGCGGGGAAATTATTTTCTCCGACGAAGAAGGATACACGGAGGTGTGGCTCGTCGATTTAAACGAATCAGATTATCATTGGCCTTCATCTTTATATTATGTTGAGGCATATTACGCTATGACACCACCCCTCATCATTGAGTGCGAATTACGCGGTGTGGAAGGATACCGAGGAGACGAGCGCGCTAGAGAAATTCTCGAAACCGTGTGTCTCGGGCTTCGCGCAATGCGTGCGACCATTATGTCCCGGGACCACGACATGGGGGTCCTTCGAATTCGCCTTCAGGACGAGGCGTCCCAAGACATCGGGGCGATGGTCCACGTCATGATGAACGAAGAAGAAGCTGAGCCATATGATGCTGGAGAACGTGATGAGGGGGTGGAAAGCGGGAATGAGGAGTGAAGGCAGGTGCGGGCGTGTGCGTGTGTGTGTGTGTGTGTGAGAGAGAAAGTGCGTGAGCGAGTGAGTATCGTCATCATCATCATCATCATCATGATCATCATCATCATCATCATCATGGTAAGGAATTTAAAAAATTTTCTCTCTGAAAAAAGAGTTGGTACCTGTATGACGCCCCCGTCGATCCCCACCCCTCCCCTCACCATCAACCTCGTCACTATACTTTTTCACTAGCGCCTCGTAAAGTGGTGGGGGAAAAGTGTAGTGGTGGGGGATGCTGTATGGTAGGGGTAGGAGTGGGGATAGGAGTGGGGGGCGCCATACGGGTACCAATACTACTGATCGATTTCCTTGGGCATTTACATTGCGATATATTTAATCAAGAGCGTTTTCTCTTGAATGGAGTAGAAATGCGATTACGCCTTGTACGAGCCAGAGATTCATTTTGTCTTATGGCTGCATCCCTGAATAATGGTGTTGGATTAAAAATTCTCGAAGCGTCGCTTCTTGTACGGCGAACAAAAATCGCGCCGGGGATTTTGCTCTCTCACGCTCGAGCCTTGGCAAAATCCACAGCTAAATATCCGCTGACTCGTGTCGAGGTAAAGGCTGTTTCATTACACGCCGGAGTACACGGGGAAACAATTGACCATGTGGTACTCGGTCAGTTACCGAAACGACTAATTATCGGATTTGTCGATAATAGAGCGATTAACGGAAATTCTACCCTCAATCCGTTTAATTTTCAAAATTATAAAATTAATTATTTTTCTTTATATGTGGATGGATTGCAAATTCCCTCTCGACCTTTGCAACCGGACTTTACCAAAAATGAGCTTTATGTAGACGCGTACCAAACATTATTCCCGGGTACGGGAATACATTTTCTCAACGAGGGTAATTCGATAGATCGTGGAAATTATCCAAATAGTTATTGTCTGTTTGCTTTCGATCTGACACCCGATCTTTCGGCAAACAGCTGTTCGCATTGGAATTCAATAAAACACGGTAGTGTGAGGATTGAAGTCCGATTCGAGGAAGCGCTCAAGTCAACGGTAAATTGTGTCGTATATGCAGAATATGACAATGTCCTTGAAATCGACTCCTCTCGGCAAGTAATTGCTGACTTCTCTGGATAGTGGCATGCACGTGTGAAGGATCGAATTACACCGCCTTTGTCGGCTTTTGGTCTTTTCTCGACATTGCGAAGAAAAAAAAAAGAAATCAGTTTATCGTGAGCGTTCGAACGAAATGGACACGAGGATGGATATCATAATCGATATACAGGGTATGCGTGACAGGGAAAATCGTTTTTTACCAAAAGAAATTGCTATTGTCGATGTCGATCGTCCGAATATGATGCATTGGATCATTGCACCTCCGTACGCTTTTTCTGAATTACCCGAGGCTGCGCAAAAGCAAAATCGCTTTTTAACGCTCGACTTTCACGGATTGGAGTGGTACGAAGGTGATGTGATATGCCGACAAGTATATGCGAATTTACGCGCCATTGCTCGGCGTGCGCGAAATATTATAACGCGGGAGCGTGAAAAAGCTGATTTGCTGCGTAACGTATTGTCTTGCGATGTGATCGATCTTGAGTCAGAACACCGCGAGTGTCCAGGTTTTGAAAAAATTTCCCTAGCACACCGCGAATGTTTGCGACATTGCATGGGAATGCTACAACACCGACGAATGTGCGCATTATCACAGGCAAATATGCTCAAGGCGTGGTATCAAAAAAATAAACGGCCCGTAGAAGATAATTGGCATATGGGAGAAACCCCTGTGGTAATTAAAGAAGAAAAAAAGGAAGGGATGGATTCATCAGACGAGTGCGATGGATGTGTTTGGTGCGAAGACTAGCAATTCGTTGAGTATGAGTGAGGCTCATAATTTTTTACCACGCTCGCTTTCACGCTGGATATACGTGTGAATCAGTCTGTCAGCAGTTGTTAACTCGAACGGTCGCAGTATGGCTATTGTCGTGGATATTCGAGGCATGATAGATGACTCATTCAATATAATTCCAAAAAAAGTGGCTGTTGTGGCTCTTGATAAACAAGTCACAAGGCATTGGATTGTACAACCGCCATATCCATACGAAAAGATGGGAGTTTTGACTAGACTCCTAAATAATTCTCGGTCGATGTTCGCGCATGGCCTTGAGTCGCACGACGGAGTCATAACAAGTCTTGAAATGTCTGATCATTTGCGTAAAATTGTGAACGAGTCGAAGCAAATATATACATGGGAATTGGAAACTGCAGAATTTCTCCAAGAGATCAGCGGAAAAAAAAATATTATATGCCTCGAAAATAATATGTTTTCGCAAGAGTTTGAAAAATTAGTAAATACGACGCCTGAAAAATGTCTAGTTCATGCATTGAAACACACACCGGACGCGTTCGGATGTGCGTTAACATACGCATCCGCGATGGAAAAATGGATCAAGCGTAACAGCCTGAAGAAGAGATAGGCAATAAAATCATATTTATATGCGCATATGAAGAAAACATTATCATTTGGAGGTCGTTTCGCCGCTGAGTATGAACTCAGCTGAAATACGAGAAGCTCTACGAGTTTCACCCGTCGCAACTACAGAAGTATTTCCGGCTGACGAGATTCCGCGTGTATGGACTAGACCTGCGGGAATAATAGTCAATACAGATGAGCATACCAAACCAGAAGAGCACTGGGTCGCCATGTACGTCGATCGAGATGGCAGAGGCTGGTACTTTGACAGCTACGGATTACCACCAATCATACCGCAGCACATCGCAGGACTCCGGAGAAATTGCAAGTTCTTTCGCTGCAACAACAAGCAGCTCCAGAGTGATACATCGGATGTGTGTGGACAGTTTTGTATTATTTTTTTGCATCTCCTGTCTTCTGGTATTAGTATAGCTCGATTTAATAATCTCCTCAGCGATAATACACGAGAAAATGACAAATTAGTGCGCGAATATTACAACGCTTTTTCAACGGCGAAACGAACAGTTAAAAACTATGGTAATAAATCATTCATCGGAAACGGTGGTTTTATCGAGCGAGGATTTTCTTGTACGCAGGGATGTTGTATGCGTCGATAAAAATGGGTTGCATTATATAGCTATTATGAGAAATTGGGTAAATAAAATATTATAATTATACTGAAAAATCTGTGTAGTTATTTCAGACTGTTCCTATATTCCTTTAATGATAATTTTTGCATTTTCAGCAGAAAAAAAGCATTGGTATCCGTCTGGCGTCCCTGCCTACCCCCACTTCTCCCCTCACTATCGTTCTCAACATCACGATAATATTTCTCTACCGGTGGTGGGGGAAAATTATTGTGTTGGGGGAAGCCGCATGGTGGGGGTAGAAGCGGGGATGGGAGTAGGGGGCGCCAGACGGGTACCAATACTACTCACAGGCAGCTCTCTTGAGAATTATCAACATGGATACTTCGCTATATTCGTATGGAACGACAAAAGTAAAACATTTTTCACCACCAAATTATCTACCATTTTTGAACAATACATTTCGCACAATAGAGATTGATATAAGAGATCATCTAGGAGAGCCAATCGCATTCGAGTACGGGACGTTGACGTTGGCACTTCATTTCAAACGTCTGTGCTAGACAAGAAATGACGGTTCATTATACAGCGTATTACGAGAATCAGATCGGTGGTGGAGGCAGAATAAATAACGCATATGTTGGTTCACCATACCAGCGCGGTCACGGAATCGGCAGTTTTCTCGGTGGACTTTTAAGAAGCGTATTACCCTTGCTGACGTGCGGCGCTAAAGCTATCGGAAAAGAGGCGCTGCGTACCGGTATGCATGTTATCGAGGATGTGAGCGGTAACCACTTACCGTTTAAGGAATCACTTCGGCGCCGCGTTGCCGAATCAGGCGGAAATTTACAACGAAAAGCCAATGAGAAAATCGAATTTCTCATAAACGGCTCGGGGTATAATAGCGCTGTCGCCACGAGAATGCTCCATTCGCTGGCGGGCCGCGTGCCAATACGCACCAGAGGTCGACGAGGAGTGAGTGTACGCTCAACTGCCACGAAAAAAAACGAATTCAGACGAAAAAGAAGAAGACGACGACAAGGACAAAGAAGAAGAAGAAACCTGTGCGAAAAGGGAGGGTTTCAAAAAAGAAGAAAAGTACAGCGCCGAGACAGAAAAGAGCAAACCTTACTGATATTTTTGGTCTTGCTTAATTATGTCTTTCTTACATTCACACTCGTGCGAGTGTTTGAAGTCTGAAATGGACTTATTCACCATCCCACCAACTCAAACAGCAATAGAATCATCACAATGGATACACTACAGCCCAGTTCCATCGTTGTCCGACGATGGTCCGCTCGAATTCGTCATGCCAGGCCATGGCGAGGAATACTTGGATCTCGCACACACCATGATCAACTTGAGTGTGAACATCGTGTCTACTGATGGGGTCGATTACAAAGCCGGGCCAGTTAATAATTTTCTGCATAGTCTCTTCAATCAGAGGGATGTGTTTTTTAATCAAAAACTCGTTGCACCGCCGAATAACGCCTATCCATATAAAGCATACATCGAATCCTTGTTAAATTATGGACATGCCGCGAAGACGTCTCATCTAACAACATCATTGTGGTATGCCGATGAACCTGGCGGTTTTGATGTACTCCCCGCTTCACCAGGTCTGGCAACCAATACAGGCCTCACGAGTCGTGCAAAATTTTTCGAAGGTGGCAAGACTGTAGATATGCTTGGTCACTTACACTGCGATGTTTTCAATCAAGATAAGTTTTTGCTCAACAGCGTCGAAGTGCGTCTACGTATGGTGCGCTCGAAGGATGCTTATTGTCTCATGGAAACACCTGTCGCAAATGTCTCGCACAAAGTGCAAATTACAGAGGCGACACTAATGGTTTGTCGGACCAAAATAAATCCAGGGGTGCTTATCGCCCACGCTAAAACGCTTGCGAAGACGACAGCAAAATATCCCATCACCCGTGTTGAAGTTAAAGCGTTCACTATGCATAGCGGTATCATGGGCGATACGTTGGACAACGTGGTACTTGGTCAACTGCCGAAACGAATCATCGTGGGATTTGTGAACAACAAAGCATTCAACGGCGATAAAACATTGGACCCGTTTAATTTTTATCATCATTCGATTAATCATCTCTCTTTGTATGTGGATGGCCACCAGATACCAAGAAAGCCGCTACAACCGGAGTTTGAAGGAAATAAAAAGTGGGTTCGGAGCTATCATACACCCTCCTCCGGTACGGGTATTCACTTTCGAAACGATGGAATGGATATTTCGCGCGATTCTTACGCAAAAGGCTACTGTCTTTTTGCCTTTGATTTAACACCCGATTTATCGGCCAACTGTTTTACTCACTGGAATCTGGTGAAACACGGTAGCGTGAGAATAAATTAATGTGGCGTGTGGCCGCCACAATAAATTGCGTTGTATATGCTGAATATGACAATGTAATTGAAATCGACTCATCTCGCCAGGTTATAACGGACTTCAGCGCATGAGCAGCGTTTAATTCCACCCCTCTCTTGATCCTTTCCCCACCACTGGCTATTCGGACGAAATTCCATGAGATGTATAAAAATAAGCGCTCTTACCCTCGAAGACTACAGTAATTTTTTGAACCTCTTTTGCCATGGACGTGATCATTGATATTCAAGCACTGTACGGAAAACGCGGCGAATTTTTACCAAAAGAGGTGGCGGCTGCCACTCTTCAAGAGGAATCTTTTAGTCATTGGATCGTCGAACCACCGTGTGAATTTGGTGAATTGCCAAAACAAGTGCGCTCTAGTAACAACCATTTAACATGCTTCAATCACGGACTCGAATGGGTAGACGGGGACACAACGATGGAAAAAGTGTACAAAAATTTGCGCGGAATGTGCCGTTTTGCTTTACGTGTATATACACGCGGTCAACAAAAAGCACAAATACTACGCGATATTCTTGGTCGAGAAATTTTTAATCTGGAATATTACGAGGGACCCAGCTTCAAGAAGATGCCTAAGAGTGAAATATTTTGTATTCAGCATGGAATTTTAAGGATAATGAATCGACAAGGTGTGCATTGAACAATGTCTGTCGCATAAAAAACTGGCTTCGGTTTGCAGTATTGGATTCTCGGAGCCCGGTCTATACGGAACCAGCTGCACAAGTGGTAATCCAAAAGGACGAATCAACCAAGGTGGAGCCACCAACAAAACCAACGAGAACAGACCTCAATAATAAAGACAACAAAAAAGGTATAGCCAAAGAGCGTATATATGACGATGTCGCAAGTGAATCGGTTAGTCTCGACCTGGACTTCTCAGATGGTTCGACACGCGTAGACGACGAGCTGGTCGGGCGATTCCGCTCTAAACTTGAGATACCACCTAAACTATCACAGGTACAACCTCCAACGCCCCCACCACGAAAGAATCGCCAGCGTGATCGCCCACACTCCAAGTACACTGCCAGTTACGGGCATCACTTTTACCCTGCACAAACCGGGGATGAACAGCCTGCAGGTGTGGGACGCATTGCGATACGTCCAGGCGCAGACGAAAGGCGTTTTTGCCGCAGATCGAATACCGAGTCGCTGGTCTAGACCTGCGGCTATTGTAGCCAATACGATCATACGAAAGCCGGGTCGCATTGGGTTGCGCTATACGTAGGCAGCGATGGCCACGGCATCTTTTTCGACAGTTATGGAAACCCCCCACTTATCCCCCAACACCATAACAGGCTGCGTAGAAATTCCAATACCTATGAGTGGAACACTAGAGGATTGCAGTCACTCAAGTCTAGGGTTTGCGGCGAATATTGTATTATGTTTCTTAATCATATGTCTCGTGGCCGTACTCTCGCTTCTTTTTGTCGGAAATTCTCAGAGAATAGGGTTCGAAACGATAAAATGGTTGCAAGCTATTATAAGAGATTGAAAAATTCTAGACGTAAGAATAAAAATGTAAACCGTCTTCGCTATAATAACAAAAATTACCATATAAAAGGAAGTGGATTCGGCGTCTTCTCACAATGTATACAATCATGTACATCATGCGTTGACTGCTATTTGTAATAAATAAGAAATTTGGTATACATTTTTGAATTTTTCTCCCTCTCCACACTATCACTCCTCTTCTTAGATATATAAAACCGTGAAACGCACAAAGCGAATTGGTCTGTAACAGAATTTTGAAGCTTTCACATAGTTTTTTCTCTTACTTGAAAATGAACGGTCTCGACAAGATATTTTTCTTTGGCGCTGTGAAGGCCGCTCACGAGCTCACTAGTGCCGAGTTGGAATATATCCCAAAGGTTTTATTGCTCGCACACTGGGGAAAGGACATCGCAAAACTATGGCACAAGCTACCGCACTATATAAGGGCAGACGCGGAGGTTGCCGAGCACATGCCGTGTTGGCAACATTATAACCTCCCGACAACGAGACATCATATTGACGGACCTCCACCTCAAATAAGACACTGTCATAAGTGTCTAAGTGAGAAAAACGCCGGGAAAAACGCTCTAAATTAATTGCATTTAAACAATTAATTGAATAAACAACGTGTCGTGGTTATAAGATCGTTATTATTTTATAATCATGAATAAACGAACATGAAAAATTATATTGCTTTGTGTTGCTAATTTTTAAACCTTTATGCCCGTCGAATTCGTTTAGAAGATAAGTTACCGACACCTGATATTTACCGACAGCCAGTATTTACCGACCGACGTTGAGGAGGAGAACTGTTTTATCGACTGTAAGATATACAGGCCACTCTAGTCACGTGGATGCTGAGACACGTGGTTGCTCGGGAAATTCTGAGGGGGTGAGGCGACCAGTACGGGGACCAATCACCGCTCGGGAAATTCTGAGTGGGTGAGATGACCAGTACGGGGTCCAATCTGCGCTCGGGAAACTTTGAGGGGGCGGGGTGACCAGTATAGGGACCAACCAGCGCTCGTGAAATTTTGAGGGGGGGCGGGGTGACCAGTATAGGGACCAATCAGCGCTCGGTAAATTTTGGGGGTTACCACCCCTAACCTGTCTGTGCCACTCTGGTGGGGGTGGGTGACCAGTATAGGGACTAATCAGCGCTTGGGAAATTTCCCGATGGTGGGAGAAGGGGGCGTGGCTAAGGGGTGGGGGACCAATCACAGACGACCATGAGGCCCAAAGTGGTGGTGGGTGGGAACAGACAGAGAGGGGGTGGGGCCAGAGGGAGAGGGGTGGGGGAAGGACCCGGTCTCCCTATCCTGGTACATTACTACTGATGCATCTCCGCAACAGGGGAAATTCATTCGAGATTTCTGTGCTTAAAGATGAAGGTTACCCTGCTGAAGGTCGTGACACTCGCTCGACTCGAACTCTGCGCGGCTGAGATGCTAGCGAGATTATAGGACTCAATCAGAGAGCACATCAACTTCGAGATCGCGAAAACAGTTTTTTGGTCTGATTCCACAATCACACTACACTGGATTAACACAGCACCACATTTATTGAAAACTTTCGTAGCTAATCGAGTTTCGGAAATCCAAACGAAAACTCCCTCGGAGGGACGGCGACACGGGCGTTCGGACGACAATCCTGCAGACGCGCTGTCGAGAGGTCAGGCTCCTGAGGAATTTTTACAAAATGCACTCTGGAAATATGGACCAAAATGGCCCAATCAGGAACCAGAATTTTGGCCAAATCTGAAAATCACAATACCCAGCGAAGACGAAGAAAAGATAAGGCTAGTGTGTTTTACGTCATGCTTCGCGTCAGTTCCAAGGGACTACAGCATTTTGGAAAAATATTCAACAATCGACCGACTGCGACGAATCTTAAGCTATTGTCTACGATTCAAGCGAGAATACGCATGCAAAGAGGCACCGACGCTTGAAGAAATGGATCGAGCAAACAATTGCATCATCAAATTAACGCAGGAGCAAGCATTTTCAGCTGAGATTCACGATTTACGACATGGAAAGGCCGTGCGAGAAACGAGCAGCCTTAAATGTTTGAGTTCCTTCCTGGATCAAGATGGATTACTACGAGTGAAAGGACGTCTCTTTCACGCAGAAATTCCAATCAGCGCACAACATCCGCTCATACTTCCAAAATCTCATCACGTAACTCAGCTGATAATTAAAGAAGAGCATGAAAGACATTATCACGCTGGAGCACAAGCAACTTTGTACGCCGCACGGTAGTTTAAAACGCCCGAGTCGCTGGCCAAAACTCGGAAAATGAAGGTTGAAAAATCGATATTTTTAAAATGGATTCTTGTAAAGGGGGGCTTGGGGCATTCAGATCGCATAAGCAGGGGTCACAATATTGTATACCTGCTTCCCTGCGGCAGTTGTAAATTGCCTCTCGAAGAAACACGCGCGCAACGCTTCAGTGACCAGTTTTACAGTGCTCCAGAAAATCATACATAAATTTGTACTTCAATGTTCGAAAATGTTTGTTGTTATTAATGAAATGTTATGCTGAAGGTAGTCGTGATTTCCATATTTTTTGGCTTTTTTTAAAATAAATTTGTATCGATACAAAAAGATTTTAACACGCTTTAACGCTGGCATTCACAGGGACATGTTTGTTGAACTATCTATTAAGGAATTTTCAAGAATTAGCTGCCCCAACGTTGCCGTTTTTGAATAATATCGATTTTAGAGTTACCATGCACGCTGTCGTGCGCGTTACGCTATTCTAGGCTCAACTTTCTATACCTGCGGCTTGAAAGGTCCCAGGTATAGAGGGTTTTTCGTAGATGTTTTCTATCTCTTTCTATGGTATTGTTGAGATAAGTACAGTTATTGCAATGGTGTAGCATTATTTTTGCAATGGCGTAGCATTGTGAATAAAGATTTGAAATAAAATTCCAACCGTAACGTCCATTTTAACAAATATATCGAAATATATTTACAAATATTATTTCAAACCTTGTTCATGAACAATAAACACAATTTGTAAAACATAATAATTGTTCAGCCGCGAGACGCTCCTTCCGTGTGAAAATAAAAGTTCACGCATTCAAGCGTCAAACCTCGATGGCCCGTTCGGATCTCTTACCTGACGGCCATAAAAAGAAGGAAGGGGTGGACAGTCGCATCGTTCTCTTTCTAAATCGAACAATCACAATAGACACATTTGGCGACCAGACGCGACAGTCTTTTTGTTTCTTTAATCCTTACTTCACGAGGGAAAAACTATAAAACTTTGTATTCCTACAATATAACAATTTTCGGCGTACGTGACGATCGCTAGTATATAAGGATTAAGGAAAAGTTTGTATTTTTTCTGGTCTCAAGAAATTCCCATTTTTTTTTTGCTCTCATAAAATTTGTAAAACTCGAAATTTGCAGACCTCGCTTCTGATTAGTCATGAAAAATAACCGCCCACAACAAATTTTCCCAGCCAACAACCAATGATCGTCGCTGTTAGAAAATATGAATTTTTGCTTTGTAAAATTTAAGGACACGACGCTTCCATCACCGATGACGAGAGTCAGTCGTTCTCGACAAGTCACTATGAACACTTCAAATCAGAGAACACTCCGCAAATCGATACCCTGTATCATCGCGTCACATCAACCCCACGAATCGACACACTGTATAATCGCGTCACATTAACCCCGCGAATCGACATATTTTATCTTCGCGTCATTTTCAATTGTCAACATATAACAAACATTTATTTCATTATTATTCTAAATATATTATTTTGTTATTGTAACTGCAACCTCAAATATTCAAAATGAGCGAAGCTCTTCTCTCCTCTCTCCGCCGTAAACGAGGAACCATTCAAGGCGCGATCACGACATTCGTGAAAATTCTCGACCGGTGGCAACAAAGCGAACAAGAGCGCGACGCGGATTATTTACAAGTTTCTCTCGAAACAGTGGAGCGAGCATTCTCGAAATTCAACGAGATTCAAGATGAATTGGAAGAATTAGCCCAAGCAGAGGCCGCGAAACGAGAAATAATTCAGACAAGTCACGATAAAGCCATTGCGCGTGCGCGAAAGATCTTACGTAATGATGAATCATCGAGTGAGGGTCGTACGGCGCGGTCTTCAACCCCCGTATCGAACCCTATACCAGTAACATTGCCGACAATTACTTTGCCAACATTCGATGGAGCCGTAGAAGGTTGGACGTCTTTCTTAGACATTTTTTCCGCGCTCATCGATAAAAACATCGAGTTATCACCAGTCCGGAAACTTCAATACTTGAGACTGTCGCTAAAGGGAAAGGCTGCACACGTCATCGAGTCATTAGAGACCACGGATAAAAATTACGAAGTCGCGATTAAACTGCTAAAAAATAAATACGAGTGTACCCGTCGGACCCTTCGTAGACATTGGGCAATCCTCCGCGAATATCCGCGGTTACAAAAAGATTCACCGGCGGGACTCAGTCACTTAGTCGACACGTTCCAGCAACACCTGCGGGCACTGGAGACTCATGAAGCTCCAGTAGATCAGTGGGACATTCCTTTCATTGATCTAATCTTAACAAAGATTAGCTCCAGCACGGTGTGGAATTGGGAGCTTACATTGACGGGCAACGATATGCCCAGCTATAAAAGTTTGCTCACATTTTTAGAAAAGAGAGCAAACTGCATCGAATTCTCTACAACTGCATCAATCAAGAATTTTAACGCGGTGAAAAATAACGTACAGAAATCCGACGCGACTCGCCCTCGTAAGCCAGGACCACCTGCCGCGCAATCTTACCTCACCTCGACAATAAACGCTCCAGCAACAACGGCATCGACGAGCAAGGCGTGTTCCTTCTGTTCGGGCTCACACCCTTCATATCGATGCCAGGTATTCCAGGCTATGTCCGTCGATGATAGACAAAAGGCTGTATCGAACGCTTCATTGTGTTTCAATTGCCTCGGACGGGGACATGGAGTACAAAAATGCCCATTGAATTTAACCTGTCGTAAATGCAAGAAGCGCCATCACACCTTCTTACATCGCACATCGAGCGCCAATGAGGCAGCTTCAGAAAACGGGCAAAATTCAACTTCATCGCGAAACGCCGAGGATGAAGAAGGGGCATGACTAGCCCCCGCAAAAACGACGATTTCAGCCGAAAGAGCCATCGCTCTCGTCGTAAATTCGTCAACAAACGATCTCGTCGTTACAGCGGTAATTAAGGTCCTCAACCACGAAAAACAGCCAGTGCGTTGTAGAACTTTAATTGATTCTTGTTCGACGTCAAATTTTATGTCGGAAAAAATGGCAAAATCTCTGGGCCTTCCCAGACAACATTGTACGATACCGATCGGCGGCCTCAACGATTCTTCTACAGCATCCATGAGCATCGTCACTGCCACGGTACAATCACGCACCACGAAATATCAGCGGACGTTGAGCTTTTATACTGTCCCGTCAGTCACTCGCCTAGTCCCGAATCAGCCTCTGAGTCGTCCTCCATTTAAAATTCCCAAGAATTTACAATTCGCGGATCCAGAGTTTCACTCGCCCGCACCAGTCGACATGCTTCTGGGGTCAGGTCCCACACTATCAATCTTGTGTGTCGGGCAACTGGATTTATCATCAAAGGATAGTCCGGATTTGATTTTGCAAAAAACTCAGCTCGGATGGGTCATCGGTAGGAGTCCGCCGGCATCAAAATCTCCACCTCAACAACAAAAATGCTTCGTCACCACTGACATTCATTTTGATTTAAGTAAATTTTGGGAAATGGAAGAGGCGCAGACCATCAAACATCTGACGGATGAGGAAACAACTTGTGAAGATCATTTTAATAGGCACGTAACACGAGCCCCCAATGGGCGTTACTCCGTCGCATTGCCATTCAATGCAAAAATATCGCAATTGGGCGAATCGAAGCATCAAGCTCGTAAGTGATTAAAAGGTATAGAGCGAAAACTCAATGTTAATCCAGAGTTGCAAGCACAATATCATGCCGTATTACAAGAATATATCGATCTCGGTCATATGTCTGCAATAAAAGAAGCCAATACCACCGCAAGAGGTTTCTATCTTCCTCACCATGCGGTCATTAAACACAGCAGTCTTACGACTGCCGTGCGGGTGGTCTTCGATGGCTCGGCAAAGAGCAGCACAGGTGTCTCGCTCAATGAGACCCTTCTCGTTGGCCCAACAATCCAGTCAGAGCTATTAACACTCGTGCTGCGATTTCGTAAATATCCTTACATCATTACAGGGGATATTGAGAAAATGTACCGGCAATTTCTAGTGCGACCTGCGGATCGTAAATTTCACAAAATCTTATGGAAAAACAACGAAGGTGAGGAACAAGTATACGAATTAAATACAGTTACCTTTGGTCTCACTCCAGCGCCATATCTTGCCATTCGATGCCTGCATCAACTTGCAGAAGACGAAGAACACGATTTTCCAAAGGCATCGAAAATACTACGAGAAGATTTTTATGTCGATGACGCACTCACCGGTGCAGACAATATTGAAGAAATTATTGCGATCCGAGAACAACTCACGGAATTGCTCAAACGAGGAAAATTGAAAATTCGTCAGTGGGCCTCTAACGCTCCGGAAGCGTTGCGAGGATTACCTGAAGAAAGCATTAATCGGCAATTGCTACTTGGAGAGGATCCCACCATAAAAACTTTGGGAATAAAGTGGAATTCGAGCACAGACACCATCATATATACAGTCAAGCCGATTACTGCACCCACAAGAGTCACGAAACGAACGATATTGTCGGAGACTGCAAAGATCTTTGACCCTCTTGGATTATTAGCTCCGGTGATCACAACAGCCAAAATTCTTATGCAACAATTGTGGATATTAAGACTAGATTGGGACGAATCACTGCCAATCAGCGTACATACGCGTTGGCTTGAATTCCACAGTCAACTTCAATTGTTGAATGAGATTAGCTTCTCACGGAAAATTATCATCGGAAATCCATGTTCGGTAGAACTTCACGGATTCTGCGATGCAAGTGAACGCGCATACGGCGCATGTGTCTATCTCCGATCGACCAATGGAGAGGGGGAAATTCTTACAACACTAGTGTGCTCAAAGTCTCGAGTAGCGCCTGTAAAGACGTTAACCATCCCGAGACTCGAACTCTGTGGAGCTCTCCTCCTCGCGAATCTCGCAACTAACGTTATAAATTCTCTTCAAATTGAATTAGATCGAGTCGTTTACTGGACTGATTCTACAATCGTCCTACATTGGTTGAAAAAATCACCTCAATCACTCAAGACTTTTATCGCAAACAGAGTTGCAGAAATTCAATCCAAAACTAAACATGCTGATTGGCGTCATGTGCGGACTCACGATAACCCGGCTGATTTGGTCTCTCGCGGTCAATTACCCGAAGAGTTCGTAAGGCCATCTCACTGGCAGCAAGGCCCATCATGGTTATGTAAAAACGAGGAATTATGGCCAATTCCAGTAATGGAAAATATAGATGAATCCACACTCGAAACTCGAACGATACAGTGTTTCCACGTAGCACCAGCAGATTTCACTATCCTCAATAGATATTCATCGATTCATAAACTCGAGACGATAATAGCTTATTGCAGGAGATTTTTGAAGACCAATCGTCAAAGGGGTCCGATAACCATAACAGAGCTCCACGCAGCATCCCAAACAATTGGACGATTGATCCAACAATCAGCATTCACTGAAGAAATTCATACTATAAGGATGAAAAAACCACTCAATCGCCAGAGTCGACTATTGTCACTCAACCCCATCATCGACAACGATGGGATTCTACGTGTCGGGGGAAGATTAAAAAATTCTGTTTTGCCTTTCTCACAACGGCACCCGATCATCATCCCAAAAGGACACCACGTGACTCGATTATTGATAGAAGCTGAGCATCGTATTAATCTACACGCCGGTATTAAAGCGACATTATATGCCTTGCGACGAAGATACTGGATTTTAGACGGACGAAGCGAAGTTCGAAAAATTCTCCGCACGTGCATCACTTGCTGCAAGCTACAACCACCATCGATGGATTATCTAATGGGTGATCTACCAGCTGCACGAGTGACTCCAGCTCGGCCATTCAGTAGAGTCGGCATAGACTATTGTGGACCATTTTTCGTAAAAGAGAAAAAATTGCGCAATCGAAATAAGGTAAAGGTGTACGTAGCCATTTTTGTTTGTCTCTCGGTCAAGGCTGTACACTTGGAGATCGTCAGCGACCTATCTACGGACGCCTTCCTTGCAGCCTTACGTCGGTTTATTGCTCGACGGGGGACCTGCTCCGATATATATTCTGACAACGGCATAAATTTTGTCGGTGCAAACAATGATCAGAAAGAGCTATATGAAATGCTAAAAGGTCCGCAGCATCAACAGAAAATTGACTCGTTCGCGACGTCCCACAAGATCAATTGGCATTTCATCCCTGCCAGAGCTCCTAATTTCGGCGGTCTTTGGGAAGCTGCAGTTAAATCTTTTGAACACCATCTTCGACGGGTTGTCGGAACCAATTTATTCACGTATGAGGAATTCAATACATTCGCCATCGAAATAGAAGCAGTTTTGAATTCTCGTCCGCTCACGCCCATTTCCTCAGACCCCAACGACCTCCTCGTCCTAACTCCAGGTCACTTCCTCATTGGCGATTCACTAACGAGCTTGCCAGAGCGAGAAATGAGAGATATAGCTACTAATCGTCTCTCGAGCTGGCAACATATTCAACAGGTTCGTCAACATTTTTGGTCGCGTTGTTCTCGTGAATATTTGAACGAGCTGACTGTTCGCCACAAGTGGACCAAGGGAAATCCAACGATCAAGGAAGGAACCGTGGTCCTACTGAAGGAAGACAATCTCCCTCCTCTACAATGGGTCATGGGAAGAGTGACGAAACTTCATCCGGGGCCTGATGGTATCACACGTGTCGTGACAGTAAAAACGAGTCGTAGCTCGTTTGATCGTAGCATAAAGAAGATCGCTCCTCTACCAATCCAAACAGATGACACCACAGTCAATCCGATTAATTAACCAATTGAGACATTTTCATTATCATATTAATGGACATTCTATCAATTTAATTTTTAATCTTTTCATTGCTTGATCGGTTTTCTCCTCTCAACGGGGGGAGTATGTTCAGCCGCGAGACGCTCCTTCCGTGTAAAAATAAAAGTTCACGCATTCAAGCATCAAACCTCGATGGCCCGTTCGGATCTCTTACCTGACGGCCATAAAAAGAAGGAAGGGGTCGACAGTCGCATCGTTCTCTTTCTAAATCGAACAATCACAATAGACACATTTGGCGACCAGACGCGACAGTCTTTTTGTTTCTTTAATCCTTACTTCACGAGGAAAAAACTATAAAACTTCATATTCCTACAATATAGCAATTTTCGGCGTACGTGACGATCGCTAGTATATAAGGATTAAGGAAAAGTTTGTATTTTTTCTGGTCTCAAGAAATTCCCATTTTTTTTTGCTCTCATTAAATTTGTAAAACTCGAAATTTGCAGACCTCGCTTCTGATTGGTCATGAAAAATAACCGCCCACAACAAATTTTCCCAGCCAACAACCAATGATCGTAGCTGTTAGAAAATATGAATTTTTGCTTTGTAAAATTTAAGGACACGACGCTTCCATCACCGATGACGAGAGTCAGTCGTTCTCGACAAGTCACTATGAACACTTCAAATCAGAGAACACTCCGCAAATCGATACCCTGTATCATCGCGTCACATCAACCCCACGAATCGACACACTGTATAATCGTGTCACATTAACCCCGCGAATCGACATATTTTATCTTCGCGTCATTTTCAATTGTCAACATATAACAAACATTTATTTCATTATTATTCTAAATATATTATTTTGTTGTTGTTAATAAAGTCTTAATTTTGCTTTACGAAATAGAGCATCCAAAAGACATTTTAATCACCTATGACCTTTTAAGTAAAGTTATAGGAGTTCCCGCAACGATACTCCCTCGAGACCTCAACTGCGCGCGAACAATAATATTGTTTTTGCTCATAATATTTTTACGTTACGTACAATATATATACCATATATATACAATATATATACCATATATATACAATATGTATACGCCAAAAAAAAAATCAATTTTTGTTTATTCCTTAATTTCTCGTATGTTTGTGGAGATCCCATCTTGAAAAATACATATTTAATGCTAAGCTTTTCGAAAAAAATATTAAAGAAATTTTCAAAATTTGGGCAACAACCAAAAAACAGCTTTTTAGACTTTAAGCTCAATTTTTAGAGCTTTCCAAGTGCATAAACAAAAAAAATATTTTTTTTTAATCCAGAGGTTTTTTTACGCAAAAAACGTATTTTTTGAAAAATTTTGCATTCTGTTGGAAGATAACAAGTCAAAATGAATAAAACAAAAATCGTTAAATTAGCTAAAATACCCCATATGATAACTGCGAAAGTTAGCGGGGAAAAAATCCGATAAAATTCTGGATTCTGTTTTTGCGAATTGCGAAAATCGTGAGAAGGTCTAAGGGGGTGAGGCCGGATCCGACGTCCATAATTGGCGTTTCCACCCATATACAATATATATACAATATGTAGAATATATACAATATTCACAACATATACAATATATACAATATATACAATATATACAATATATACAATACATACAATATATACAATATATACAATATGTATACAACTTTTTCAATCTTAACAGGACAAACATGCAAAGAAATCATTTGTACGCGCAGACAAATATTCTTGGCTCTACATAATGAATGGGGCTCGAAATTTGACAAACAAATAGAAGTTCTGGAAAAATATTTTACCGAATCGGAAGGATGTCCTTTCGCAATTTCAATTGATGAAAGGAAAATTCTAAGGAATCTTCCATTTACAATGAAGAAAAAATGGCAGGATAGCCACAGAACTCTGGAGCGCTTTTACGCCACTCATAAAAAATGGCTTGACCAGGACGTAGCTATTACGGTTCGTCTATTTTCCTATTTCTTATATCATTGAAATTTTTCATTCAAACGTTTTTTTTCACTTTCGAACTGATGTTATTGCGATTTGTTGTAGAATGCGGATTTCAAAAACAGGGATGTACCTACTCCTAATTCTGATACATCAGGATCGGATGAAAGCCACAAATTTGGAAGACCCTCGTTGGACTTTCCATCATCCATTATCTTCGGAAATCAACAAGTCCAAGGGCATTGGCATTCGCAACGGAAATGAATCTTCGTGCTTCTGGGTCCCACGCTGCAGCAAAGGTGCTCAAGGATATTACAACCACTTTTCCTACGCAAGCCTCTCGGTATCAGTTAGTATTCGCACAAAGTTCCAAACCAGTACGTCAAGAAATTGGCGCAGATGTTGCCTTGAACTTGATAATAAGCGGTAAAATGACGAAAGAAACGTACAATATGGTCCGGGAATTAACCAATGAAAACAGGGACGCGACAGTTTATCCCAGTTATCATAAAATATTAGCTGCTAAATCTTGTTTTCAAAAATAAAAAATGAAGAATAGTGCACCATTACCCTCTGAGATAATAGAACTTCTGCTGGCAACACCAGAAGATAATGTCACAAATAGTAGCTCACCCTCAGCAGAAATTGACACATGTGCGACAGATCTGTCTGACCCAGATTTTGATTTTTAATTAATTCGATGGCATTAATCCAATAGGATATGTATTGTATAGTATTATGTACGTGAGATAAAATAAACTTTCACATATTTTACAAAATTGTTCTTCATTTTAGAATTTCGAATGTCATTAATCTAATAATAAATTCGTAATCAGCGACCTCGAAAACCCAATGGTGCAAATTTTCCCACCGATAAAACTATTATTTTTTCAAAATGTCCGCCATTTTTGGTCCGCCATTTTGAATTTCATAATTTTGATGTCAAATTCGTAATCAGCGACCCCAAAAACCCAATAACGCAAATTTTTGTACCGATAACGTGATTATTTTTCCAAAATGGCCGCCATTTTTGATCCGCCATTTTGAATTTCATAATTTTGATATCAAATTCGTAATCAGCGATCCCGAAAACTTCGCGATGCAAATTTTCGGACCGATAAAGTGATTATTTTTCCAAAATGTCCGCCATTTTCGGTCCGCTATTTTGAATTTCATAATTTTGATATCAAATTCGTAATCAGCGATCCCGAAAACCTTGAGGTACAAATTTTCGGACCGATAAAGTAATTATTTTTCCAAAATGTCTGCCATTTTTAGTCCGCCATTTTGAATTTAATAATTTTTATATCAAATTCGTAATCAGCGACCCCAGAAACCTTAAATAGGAAATTTTGAAATTATTATTCTCACTTTTCGACTTTTGTCCAGGGAAAAAGCCGTTCTGAACCACTGTGCGCCGTAAGGAGGAAATATTGGCCTTTAAACGGACGAAACGAAGTGCGTCGAATCATTCGCCAATGCGTTCGAAACCGCGATATACACGATGGGTAATCTGCCGAGGGAACGCGTTATCGAAACGCCACGACCGTTTTACAACGTTGGTGTCGATTATTGCGGCCCTTTCTACATCAAAGAGAAAAAACATCGAAATCGGAATCGAATCAAGGTTTACGTCGGGGTATTTGTGTGCCTCGCGGTTGCAGCGGTACATCTTGAAGTCGTCAGCGATCTTACCACCAAGGGATTCATTGCCGCTCTCAGACGATTCGTTGCTCGACGAGGAAAATGCCACAGAATCCATTCTGATAACGGCACGAATTTCGTCGGAGCCGAAAACGAAATGAGGGAAATATACGCACAGATAAACTCTCACGAACATCAAGAAACGGTCCAACGATATCTGACGAGAGAAGGGATCATTTGGAAATTTATCCCGCCACGATCTCCGAATTTCGGAGGATTATGGGAAGCTGCGGTGAAATCTTATAAGCACCACATGAGACGAGTTATCGGTGACACGCTGTTAACCTTGGAAGATTTCAACACCTATGTGACCGAAATCAAATCAGTTCTCAATTCGCGGCCATTGGCCACCTTGTCGACAGATGCGACCGATCCAATAGCTCTCACGCCAGGACATTTTCTTATTGGAGACTCGTTAACAATCATACCAGAAAAGGACTACAGTAATACACCGCTTAATCGTTTGTCATCCTGGGAGCAGGTTCAGAAGATCAAACAAGCCTTTTGGAAACGATGGCACAAGGAACATATCAACGGACTCAATATAAACAACAAATGGACCAAGGGTGACCACAAGATCGAAGAAGGGACAGTTGTGGTCATCAAAGAAGATGATGCTCGACCTTTACACTGGAGGCTTGGTCGTGTTATCAAAACACACCCGGGACTAGATGGCATCGTCAGAACCGTCACTATCAAGACGGAATCCAACATCATCGATCGCAACGTGAGGAAGCTGGCTCCACTGTTCCACGAGGCGTGCGAAGATTGAAGAAAAAAATATATCTCTCTATATTATATAAAATTATCGCCGCCGCCACCGCCACCGCCGCCTCCGCTGTGTACAAGAATCGAGGCCATGGCCAACTTCACTCCGCTCGAGCCTCGATTCCATGGCCAACTTCACCCCGCTCGGTCTAGGTTTGGGTTTGGAAGTTTGGGTTTAGAGGTTTGGGTTTGGAGGTTTGGGTTTGGAGGTTTGGGTTTGGAGGTTTGGGTTTGGAGGTTTGGGTTTGGAGGTTTGGGTTTGGAGGTTTGGGTTTGGAGGTTTGGGTTTGGAGGTTTGGGTTTGGAGGTTTGGGTTTGGAGGTTTGGGTTTGGAGGTTTGGGTTTGGAGGTTTGGGTTTGGAGGTTTGGGTTTGGAGGTTTGGGTTTGGAGGTTTGGGTTTGGAGGTTTGGGTTTGGAGGTTTGGGTTTGGAGGTTTGGGTTTGGAGGTTTGGGTTTGGAGGTTTGGGTTTGGAGGTTTGGGTTTGGAGGTTTGGGTTTGGAGGTTTGGGTTTGGAGGTTTGGGTTTGGAGGTTTGGGTTTGGAGGTTTGGGTTTAGAGGTTTCGGTTTGGAGGTTTGGGTTTGGAGGTTTGGGCTCGGAGGTTTGCGTTTGGAGGTTTGGGTTTGAAGGTTTGGGCTTGCAATGCGACGGCGCGTCGCGCCTGAGCCGTACGGGCCCCTAGTATATATATTTATATATATATATATATCTCTATAGTATATAAAATCATCGCCGCCGCCGCCGCCGCTGTGTATAAGAATTGAGGCCATGGCCAACTTCACCCCGCTCGAGCCTCGATTCCATGGCCAACTTTACCCCACTCGGTTCTAGGTTTGGGTTTGGGGGTTTGGGTTTATTTGGGTTTGGAGGTTTGGGTTTTGAGGTTTTGGCTTGGATCGCCCGAGCTGCACAGGCCCCTAGTATATATATATATAATAATGCTTATTTTTTTATTGTTTGTATTGACATTTTTTCTTGCTATATCAAACAACACATATGGACGCACACATTTAACACATTCCCACACGGTATCCCAATTTCAATTCGAAACATTGATTGATCGGTAAGACCTCTCAAGGGAGGGAATATGTTCCGTAGCGTCACGAAATTCGAGATAGAAACAAAATTGCTTGGATTTTCCAACAACAAAAAAAAACCTCTTAATTACTGGGTATTTTTCACCCTGCTTTACAATACGTTAATCTCTCAAGCGACGATATTTTCCATCTTTCTCATTTATAGTTCTTTTCTTCCAACACTTCTCTCAAGGAACGATATTTTCTATCTTTCTCATTTATAATTCTTTTCTTCCAACACTTCTCTCAAGGAACGATATTTTCTATCTTTCTCATTTATAATTCTTTTCTTTTAAACTTTCACGAGCAAAATCTGGCGAACACATTTTTTATTACGCGGAAGATTTGCGTCCATTTACAGTTTTCTAAGCCGGATTAAAAAGGGAAAATTCTTAAGTAATCAAACATTGCTCGCTCGCGAAAAAAGGCAATAAACGACCCTTGAAGCGGTCACCCCGCTCACCAGCATGGTGACCGCGCACTATATATACTCTCTTTTACCCATTCATAAACGATCCGGGTACCTTTACAGTATATTTTGGCTGGAAATATTGAACTCTCGAAAAACAGAATTTTCTCCCACTCCCATCCTTTCTTGACCAATCACCAATCAATACACAATTTCATCCCTTCCCACACTCTTTTCACATTTCTTGGATCTCCAAATAAACACACAGTTCATTTTCTTGGATCTCCAAAATAAACACTCAGTGCAGTTTCATCATTCAAACTAGACAGTCACACTTCAAAGATCTCTGACTGCAGTCAGACACACATACAAACATACATACACGCGCATTTTATTTCACATTCATAACATCGAATTTTTAAGCAATCAAATTATAAACTTTTCATTATCATTGTATAATCAAGTGATTTATTTTTGTGTCAATAAAATATAATATTCTGTTTTCAATTAAAAAGAATTTCCTGTTGAAGCTTAATCCCTCGAACAGGAGTATCAAATTTACGATATCAAAATTTACGACTTTGATAGATTCGTGCACGTGTGTGAACAAATCGTATCGTCTTGAGATACACGCAACAGAAGTTTTTATAAATAATGATGAAGTTGACGCTCTTCTGTTTCCACAATCAATCTCTATGTATATGTTGAAACAGTATGTTAATAGCAGCTTGTCAATACATCGATGGCTGTATCAAGAGGCGCGGTAGCGTCTCGAGACAAGTACATTTACCGGCAAAGTTCACGCACCCCGAGACGCACAAAGTCTCTTATACGCCAAGCAACGTGAATTAGCTACATATTTCAGTTTTCGTTCATCATATTTATGAATTATCTAGGATTGGAGACGTTAATCATGCTCATTAGAAGGATTTTTTTCTCTTTCGAAAGGGACTAATACAAAGTCTGTAGCTATAGGCATAACGATGATATCGGCTTTTATTTTTTCATTTAAGGCTACATCTTCTTGGAGGTGTTCTCCGTCGACGATTTTTTTCGCACCATTTCGTCTGCTACGCCACGTCACGCGTAGCGTAGCAGAATCGCACAACTTGTCTGATGCCACGAGCGTACAGCGCTCGTGACGTTTGCTTAGACGCTTACAGCGCACCCAAGTCAGTTTGGCCATGGTCGGTATGTACGACCGTGAGCGAATCAAACAGAAACTTACGCATCATCATGTACAACCTAAAAAATAAATCTCGGTGCAGCATCTTCCTGAATAACTTTTTATTTCCTAATTGCAGTGTCGATTTTATTATTTGAGTATAAAGCGTGCATAGAGTTAACATATATATCGTTGCATTTGTTTCAGTCTATTTTTATTTATTAATTTAAAATATATTTTTATTTCAAAGGTGGTTTGACAATACTCATCGTAAATAGAAATTATTTGTTTACAAAACGTGCATCGAGTCAATATGTATACATCGCTTTTGTTTTAGTTTATCTTAAGTATTTGAAAAACAAAAAATAATGATATATGTATGTGCTCAATAAAAATTTAACTACCATATTTACAGTTTGTATAGAAAAAATTGGTGTAGCGATTTGTGCTGCCGGAATATAATAATTTATTTACTTGAAGATTCGAACATTCGATTGAACAAAAAAAATGGTAAATTTATTCTCTCAACGCAAAATCGAAAGGCTTTGCCAAAATGCCTGGTAAATAATTCTTGTAAATTATGGTGGAAAGCGGTCTAAGACCAATTTGCCAAAGATTTCCTGAGACTTTTAATTTTTCATTAATGTAACATGCTCGTCGTTTTTTCGTTCAAATGAACTTTCGAAATATCAAGTATATAATAATTTCAAATTTATTGAGATCCGTCAGAAAAATTTATTTAGAATTTATTGTGATCTGTCGAAAAATGTATTTAGAATTCATTATGATCTGTCGGAAAATTTTTATATCATACAGTTTAATATCATACTTGATACTATTAATATCAATCGTAGAATTTATAGTATTTTGTTCGCTGAGCACTGGCCATAATTCTATTTATAATGAGGTTTATAATTTTTTTACTCATCGCTGGAAGATTTTGTATCCAGAATCCAATTCGTGACGTTTGTTGAACAAAAGTTGTGAACCTCAATGTTAATACTATTTTGTCCATAGCACAATGAAGAATTTTGTTCGCCGCGCAATGGTCGATAGCATTTTGTTCCCTGCGAGATGGAAACTTCTATTTATTAATGAGGCTTATGACTTTTTTATTCATCGTTGGTAGATTTTGTATACGGAATATAATTTGTGGCATTAGTTAAAGAAAAAAAGTTATAAACCTCAATATTAATAGCATTTTGTCCACTACACGATGAAGGGAATTCTATCCATATTGAGGTTTATGATTTTCTCTCTCATCGATGGACGTTTTTGTTTCAAATATTATTTGTGTATTCCAGCGGGCAAACAATTTTTTATAATTCCATGACAATTATACATTAAAATGAAATTAAAAATAACATATTATACTATATACATCTTTATGGATTTTTGCAGATGATACTAGCTTCAGAAAAAACGCTGGCCGCAAAACGCCACAGTTGCATACTACATGTTTTTTTTTAACTAATAAATGATATAGCGGGGATTTAGGTAAGGATTGAATATGGCAGCATACTTGAAAAGAGAACTATCGGTTATGAGGTATATGATTTCTCATCATTAATGGTAATTAATGAAAAAACCAATAATCTCAGATTTTATAGTACATATTTTGTTTGCTGCGCAATGGTAAACATTCTATCAATAATGTGGCTTACGATTTTTTAACTCATTGATGAAAGTTTTTGTATCCAAAATATAGTTTGTGGAGTTAGGTGAAAAAAAAATAATCATGAACATTAGTTTAAAAAAAGCATTTTTTCATTGCACAATGAAGAAAATTCAATCTATATTGAGATTTATGATTCTTTCTCGCATCGATGGATGATTTGGTGTCTAAAATATATTATATATTATATTATTAAATATATTATATATTACAAGATATTATAAATAATATTCAATTATATAATCAAATGGAATTACGAATTATATACAGTTGAAAAACCGAATGGAAACACTTTGTAAAAAGTTGACGAATCACCCCCAAAAACACCAAAAATGGTGTACATAAATTGAAGACAAGTACATTTACGAAAGTATCTCTAGTTCCATCTTCTTATAAAAAGTTGTGAAATAAATAGGCATGAAACTCACAACACGCATTGCCAAGCACATGTAGTTTCCCAATGTAACGTTAACTGTGCAATCATGATTTTTAGGGACGGAACGGAAATGAAAAATTTCCAAAAAATTTCAACAATAAAAATTAAAAAATAGTAAAATAAAGTGAAAATTGTTAACAAAGAGAAATTATCAATGAAAAAAATAATTAAAAAAAATTGAAAGTAATTGGCGAGTTTTTTCACTGAGAACGTAGTGACATTCTAGTATTCACCCGTTCACTAAAAAACTATTTTGACTAATCGTCCGTTAAAAACGAACTCGCCAAGTACTTTTTATTTTTTTGATTATTTTTTTCATTGATAATTTCTCTTTGTCAACATTTTTTACTTCATTTCACTATTTGCTAAATTTTTATTGTTAAAATTTTTTGAATTTTTTTCATTTCCATTGGATAAGCAAAATTATAAATTATATGAAAATAATATAATTACAACATATTATAAATAATATTCAATTATATAATCAAATGGAATTACGAATTATCCCTAAAAATCATGATTGCACAGTCAACGTTACTTTGGGAAACTACATGTGCTTGGCAATGGGTGTTGTGAGTTTCATGTCTATTTATTTCACAACATTTTGTAAGAAAACGGAACTAGAGATACTTTCCTAAATGTACTCGTCTCCCATTTTTGTACATCACTTTTGGTGTTTTTGGGACGTAAGATTACTTTCTTAAACAATATAAAGACGTGGTGTATATTCGACGTTTGAGATTCCTGTGTTTTTGTTCCAGACTCATTGTTAAAAACGTGATCTGTAAGTAATGAATTGTGCATTTGAAATGATGAGACTTGAAATTTTTTTTTGCTCCACTAAACAGTAATTGTTTTTAACGGTAATTGAGACACTGATGTATTAAAAAAAAAATGTTTGTAAAGCTCGAACACAGAATAATCACTGAATATTCATGTGCATATATGAATATATATGGGGCAATCGACGCCAAATCGACCATTGTAGAACCCGACCGTTTTCAATTTGGCTTAAACTTTTTTCTTTTTTTACCTTCTCGAAAACATTTTTCAGAATTTTTTCTAATGTTTACACCCTGCCGATAAAGAGTTATACATTTTTAGAAAAAATTGGCTTTTTTTTCAAATAGCTATAACTTTTTCAAAATTTGACGTATCGAGACAATTTTTTTTTCGAAATTTTCGTTTTTTAATGTACTTTTTGAAAAAAAATACAAAGAAATTATAACAACCCTTTTTTTTTTTAGATTTTCGGGAAAAAACGAAAATTTCTCGATGATTACCATTTTTTCTTTTCTTTCTTTTTATTATATCAAACTTTGACATTTTCTGCAAATCCTCAAATTTTTTCAGAGTGGTGCGTTTTCGATTTATTTTTTCCAATTGAAAAAAAAACTTTCTTTCGCCTAGCCTCATTTGTCATAACACCATTCTGCAAATTTTTTAGAGTGTTCAGAGGACTTCCAGACTTAAAAAAAAATGAAAACAAAAATTGAAAATGGTTATCATCGAGAAATTTTCGATTGTTTCCAAAAATCTAAAAAAAAAAACGATGAAGATGCGTTGCAATAATGTTTTTATATTTTTTTTCGAAAACTGTTTTTGAATGTAATTTTCGGAAAAAATCTAAAAAAATCATTGAAACGCATCTTCATCGTTTTTTTTTTAGATTTTGGGAATAAATCGAAAATTTTTCGATGTTTATCACTTTCAATTTTTGTTTTTATTTCATTTTTTCGAGTTTGGGAGTCCTCTGAACACCCTCAAAAGTTTGCAGAATCGTGTTATGAGAAATAAAGCTAGTTGATTTTTTTTTCAATTGAAAATAAAGAAATAAAAAAATCACCACTCAAAAAAAATGTGAGGATTTGCAGAAAATGTCAAAGTTTGATATAATGAAATGAAAAAAAAATCCAAAAAGGTAATCATCGAACCATTTTTGATTTTTTCCGAAAATCTGGAAAAAATAAACAATGAAGCTGGGTTTTTTTATATTTTTCTGTATTTTTTTCAGAAAGTACATTGAAAAACAAAAATATTGGAAAAACAACGTTCCGATAAGTCAAATTTAAAAAAAGTTATAGTTATTTGAAAAATAAAAAAACTATTTTTTCGAAAAATTTTTAACTTTTTATAGGTTGGGTGAAAACATTTGTAAAACTTCTGAAAAATGTTTTTTATAGGGTGAAAAAAGATAACAAATTTTCAGCCAAATCGAAAAGGGTCGAGTTCTAAAGTGGTCGATTTGGCGTGGCATGCCCCATATGTACATGATTCTTGTGATAATCGTTCGTTCGACCGGCTTTCCACAGACTGTAGGAATTAATGTCCGGCAAAAATGTATATTGTGCAAAATCAAATTGTTATCCGCAAGAATCGTTGAATGGAGACACTGACGCACGAAAATTTGAGAGACTATCGGTTTGTTAATACCCTGTCATATTTCGGTGAGGCATAAAGCGCACCGTTACATCCTCATCATTTCCAATCAGTTGAATTGCAAATTACGTTTATGTAAATGTGCTGATAAAGAGAGTCTCACAAATGAGGGCGTGAGAGTTTCCGTTTTATTTATCGTTAGACAGGTGACTTAGGATAGCTTTCTTTGAATGTTATGAGAATTTATATTTGTTGCGTGTGTATATATTTTTTTGGAAGCTGTAACGCATGACGCTACAGATTCGAATATTTTCACGATCATCCCTCACTTCGAGACAAACCCAATGCCGTACAGCTTATCCCGTTAGCGGTTTTTTTATCGTTAAAAAAATTGTTCGCAAATGATGATCGAGGGCCTCATTTCGCAGTTTAGCCCCGGGTGTCACATATAAATAATATAGGCCCGTCTGCTACCTATAACGCATGACCATTGAGATTCTAAAATTTTCACGATTATTCGTCACTTCATGACGAATCGAATGCCGTATAGTTTATCCTGTTGCAGGCTTTTGTTATCAGTGAAAAAATTATTTACGTATGAGAATCGCGCGCATCGAATATCGAGATTGAATGAAGGGCCGTCTGCTACCTATAACGCATGACGATAGAAATTCTAAAATTTTCACGATTATTCGTCACTCCATGACGAATGGAATGCCGTATAGTTTATCCCGTTGCAGGCTTTTGTTATTAATAAACAAATTGTTAACGAATAAGAGTCGTTGTTAGCGAAAATTTAATGAAGGCCCGTCTGCTACTTACAACGCATGACGATAGAGATTCGAAAAATTGCACGATTACTCCTCACGTCATGATAAATCGAATGCCGTATAGTTTATCTTGCTGCAGGATTTTGTTATCAATGAAAAAGTTGTTTACGTATGAGAATCGCGCGCATCGAATGTCGAGAACTAAATGAAGACACGCCTGCTACCTATAACGCATAACGATAGAGATTCTTAAATTTTCACGATTAGTAGTTACTTCATGACGAATTGAATGCCGTATAGTTTATCCCGTTGCAGGTAGTGATTCGGCAAGCGAGATGAGATGAGAAAATATCAATATCGAGATTCTCTTCACACAATTGAACATCGATCTTTGCCAATTCTCGATCGAATGGATACAGCAAGACTTTTTCTTGTTTTCTAATTTGAGAGGCGAGCTTAGATCTTGTCTCGATCTTGTTTTGATGACATCTTGTTTTTCAAGATTCTCGGTCGCTTATGTCATTTATACCAATTGACAACAGCGAGTCAAACGTCAAAAATTTTGTAACCCTCGGTGGCCACACTAAAATTCCGATGCTTCCGCGATCACAATGGTTCGTCTGTGTCTGCGTACAATTTTCAATGCGTCAAAATGTTTCAAGAAATCTAAAAAAATTACTGACCATTTCTCAATGTCTGTAGAATGTAAACCAATGTTTACTAAAGCCCCAAAGTTATTGTTTTTTACGCTGTAAATAGCTTTCTGAGCGAAAACGGCCGCAAAAAGTATTTTGGCTTAAATGTAAATAAAAAAAAAAAAAAAATCGCAATACAAATAAAAATTGCTATGGATTGCCGTCATGGATCAATTGGTCAATTGTATTAATTATTTTTTTTTTAATTCGTCGTTAGCACTACGTATAATGAAGAAGAATCGAAAAAAAATTGAGAAGTCGGATAAAAATTATCTTTCGATGCAATTAAGTTCATTCATGTGCACCTTCTTCACTCGATATTCGTTCACGCAAATGTCACTTAAATATTTGATATTGTGCCGTTCCTTAAATTTCTCCGTATCATTCGGCATAAGAGTGAAAGTACTATAGCTAAGAGTGTCTGATTGTCTGTTAAGTATGTTTATGAAGACCTATTTTTTTACGGTACTGACATCGAAAAATAGAAGAGGTTTTCAAATCTTTATTCATTATGTGAATGTAACTCTCACAACGCGATAAACATTATTTATTGCGAAATTAGAAGGTGGATTTCCCAAAGCATATTGGCTAGTTATTTGTTAGCTCGACGGAAGGATTTAAAAATTGGGGAACAAAGTTGACTTTGCTATTCGTAAAATCGATCAATTATGTATATTTTTCGGAAGCATATAAATCAACAGGAATATAATTTTATAAATAAGTACTGTTATCGTATATAAACGATATGCAAAAATACAATCGTTCTAAAATTCAATGTTGAATGGCACCCCGATATTTAGCGTAGCTGCTCATATATATGATAGGCTTGAAAAACGTTCTTCCGAAACACGGCTTATCTTGACAGCAAACGATCGAGACAAGACATTAAAACAAACAACGAACGCGAGAAAAATTGTCTAAGATGCTTGGCAGTCTCGTCTCATACCGAATCACTAGATGTTTCAATACTTTCAACCGTGAGACAGATTTAAATAAAGATTTTCCTCTGTTAGTGGTCAGCGATGTTAGGTCATGAGTATTCGAGACCGTTACCTAACGTCTTTTCATCAGCTGTGAATAAGCGATCGTAATAGTAGTTCTCAATATTTCGTTGGTGTTGGTGAAAAGAATTCCAAAATTTTTACAGTATTTTTTTCTAACCTTTCTATATTATCCTCGCCAATTTAATAATCGAGATATCGAAGTAACGACAACCTGTAACTCGGGCATGTCGTATTGATGATAAGAACAATATTTTGCTGTGAGTTTAAAGGTAACAGAATTACAGTTCTTCCAAACTGTGATCAGTTCAAGATTTTTCAACGTTTGCCGTATTTTTGTGTGACTCCTATGAGCAAACAAATCAATATTTGGATTGTACATGCTATTTCCATCGTCTCTGTTTTCGCTTTCTCCCAAATGGGGACAAAACGGACAATCAGTATTTCTTTACAAATGTAGACATAAAGGGGGTGTTCTTGAATTAAAAAATCCAGAAAATCAAAAGTTTTTTATTGCTTGAATCGATAGATAAACTATTCAAGAATATATCAACGGCGTTACAGAGATAAAAAATACGAAGCCGAAAGCAGAGTAATTTCGAGCAAGTGTGCGAGCGCTCACCGCACTCCGTCTTTCCATTCAGAATTTTATACCTGAACAAGAATCAAAAGTGTTTCAATAATACACTTAGAATTTATAGCAGTGTCGAGTTAAGTCATAATGTAGGTTATTGTGTCTCATCTGGGTCACACCAAAATAAAACAAATTTTTGATCTTCCATTTTTTCACAGCTTGGTACCAGTACCGGCAGAAACCTGCTACGGCGGAGTTTTTGGACTGCGATGACAACTGCCCTTTAATGGGATCCGTAGAATGATTTGTTCAGTCAACATTTTGTGGTATCGAGCCAGCAACGGTGCGCTGATTTGCAGAGAAACGCTAGAATATGAGGATGATAAAAAAACTTCCAAATTTCAGGTTGTCTAAGGTACCTGTGGGTAATGAGGCCTAGCTAAGGAGTAGAGGAGCTATGAGAGTTCGAGCCCACTTTACCTCGATACCAAACCCAAACCCAAACCGTCGGTAACGTATGGACCCAAACCCGAACCGTCGGTAAGGTAGATTTCTGTACCGCGGTCGGTAAGGTAGGTATCCAAACCCAAATGAACCCAAATAAACCCAAACTAAAAAAATCCTATTTTTTACGTCGAAACTTTTCAATAAACCCAAAAAAACCCAAATAAACCCAAACCGAAAAATTCCTATTTTTTAAACCCAAACTTTTCAAAAAATTCCTTTTTTTAAAACTCAAACCACATTTCAGTGGTTCGTGTTCGAGCTATCCTTTTCATCCTCGGTTTGGAAAAATTTCGGCCTTCACCGACTTTGCCGTCACTGAATTTTGGCCCCTCCGACGCTGGACGTTGAAGTTTTGGCCTCGCCGTCGCTGAATTTTGGCCCCTCCGTCGCTGAAATCATAATTTTGACCTCGGCGTAGCATGAAATCATGATTTCGGCTTCGACGCAGCTGAATATTGGCCTCGGCGTAGCTGAATATTATCCTCTACCTAGCAGGAAATCACAATTTTTAGCTGATCATTCCAATTTTGCATACTGCAGAAAAATTGTGATTTTGGCATCTACGTACCTGAATTTGGCCTCGGCGTAGGTGATTTTGGCCTTGGTGTAGATGAATATCAGAATTTTGGCCTCGGCGCATCTGATTATTGGAATTTTTTTCCTCGGCGTAGTTGAATATTCCAATTTCGGCCTCGGCGCAGCTGATTTTGGCCTCGGCGCAGCTGATTGTTGGATTTGTTTGCCTCGACGCAGCTGATTATTGGAATTATAGCCTCGGCGCAGCTGAATTTGATCTCGGCGTAGCAGGAAATCAGAATTTTGGCCTCGCCGTAGTAGAATATTGGCCTCGGCGTAGTTGAATATTGGCCTCAACGTAGTTGGATATGAGAATTTTAGACACTGCGTAGCAGGAATATCAGAGTTTTGAGCTCTACGTACCTGTATATTTGAATTTTGGCATCTCCGCAGCTGGATAGTACAATTCTGGCCTCGCCGCAGCTGGATATTATAATTTTGGCCTCTCCGTAGCAGATTGTGACAGATTTGGCCTCGGCGTAGCGAAACAACATAACCTCGACGTAGCTGAATATTGGAATTTGGGCCTCGGCGTAGTTGAATATCAGAATTTTGGCCTCTGCATGGTAGAATATCGTATTTTTTTTCGAAACTTCACGTACGATATCGCAATTTTCACGTACGATATCGCAATTTTCACTTCCAGCCACGTGTATCCAGCCACGTGTACATCATAATTTTCACATTTAATATCACAATTTTCACTTCCGCATGTCGGAATTTCGACTCTCCACGTGAATTCATCCATTTACGTGGCCGGATTCGACCGATAAAGTATTGCGAGATATCAAAGAAAACGCTGACTGCAGCAATGAGCAAATTGAGGTTATGCATATGACTGCTGACATGTAGTTCTTTGATTCGCTGATGGAATTATCTGAACTCCCTCAATTTGCTCATTGCATATAATACAAACAAGAAATAATGAGAATTTATGTATTTTACACCTTGAATCGCGAAATTGTGGAAATAAGTTGTTTGAATTTTCCCGCGGTGATTTTCACGCGTGCGCGACTGGTCATGTTTCTCGCTGTAATGCGCATTTGCGCGCGACGATTTCGCGTGCGCGCGACGATTATCGACCCACGTGCTGCCGATGTTTCCCCCACGCGCGTTTTCTGACTATAAGAGGGAGCGCGGATTCCGAGAACGGCACATTTCGCCATCCGTCACCATGGAGGAGCCAACCATCAAGGTAAGTACTAATCTTCTGAGAACCCTTTCACCCCTCCCTACTCTTTCCGGAACTCTCTGTTCTACACTATTCCAAGACCTATACGTCCTTCTTATAGCAAGCCCATTTCACGCTCTTCCAAGCCTGATTCGCCCTCTTTCTACCAAGTCTACCACGCTCTTCCAAAACACTTACGTCCTTTTTACGCTAATGTCCCACGCTCCACCAAGACCTCCACGTCCTTCTTCTACTAAGTCCATTTTACGCTATTCCAAGCCCTATTCGCCCTTCTTCTACCAAGTCTGCCACGCTCTTCCAAAACACTTCTGCCCTTTTTACCCTAATGTCCCACGCTCCACCAGGACCTATCCACCCTTTTTCCCCCCAAGGCTGACAAACCCCAAACTTTTAATTTTTTAATTTTCCAGATCCGACAAATCCATCCGTGCTGCTCCAGGCAGCACGAGGGTGACCCCCGCTTGCAAGGAACGGCTTCAATGTCTCTGGAGCTCCCTCCAGGAGCGGTGTGGTCGCGCGCCTGGCAGGTAAGGCTGTTAATCCCCCTCCCTTTCATCTTCCCGTGTTATTTTCAATTTCTAATCTTTTTTTACTCCCTTACAGAGATATCTTTATATGGACGAGGCGGTGGCATGGGCCAATATCGCAAACCCACCATCACCACTACCACCACCACCACCTTCCAGATGCGCGCCAGCAAGCGCGCAACACCACCGACTCCACCACCACTGACACCGCCACCATCACCAATCTCCCCACTGCCTCCGACGCCACCGAGACCAACGCCACGACGACTGACGACGCAAAAAGATGCGTATGCCCTATTGGTCGAGGATTTGGCACTCTCGGATGACAGTAGCAGTGATAGCTGGGCAGGCCCCATGAAAAAGAAGGATCGGTCGTCGGAGAAGGAAAATCGACGGGTAAAAATAATTCCTCCTCCGGCGACCGACCCTTCTTTGAGAAGAAGGCGAGGAAAGGGTGGCACCAGGTCCACAGGAGTGGGCTCTGTGGAAAATGCGTCCACTCCTGTGGTCCGTAGGCCATCACTGCCGTCAATGCCAGAACTGTCATTCGGGGGTCCCCTCACTAATCAGGACCTTAGGGTATACGCTCTTAAATTGACGGCATCGAAGGAGAAGGAGGCGGCGAGGATGCCTCCAGCCCCCCATACCCCTCCTTCTCCTTCAAAAGATCCAACGGTAAGAATGAGGACGTGCCCGGCGAAAATGGGCGTGCCAAGACGTCCTCTTTCTCACTCAGTGGATTTCAATCGTTAATTTTTCATTCATCCGCTTTTTTCGGTTCATTTTCTATTTTCTTTTGTTTTGTATTAATTTTTTTTGTATTCGTTTTTGATTTGTATTTTTTTTTTTTTTGCATTATTTTTTCATCTTTTCTTATTTTTGTTTTCCCCATTTGATTTTTTTTTTGTTTTCTTCTGGTCATCATTGTTTTTTGGTTATTTTTTAAATTAAAAAAAAATAGTTTCTTAGTTTTGAAAGGAAAGAAGAGTTTAAAAAAAAACGTTAATTCATTTTTTTAATAAAGTTGAATAAAAATGTGTACATATGTTTATTTTATCGAATAAAATCAGGCGGTACATTCGAGTGCGTATCGGAGTTCGCGGTATCCTCGGTCGGCCACTTCGGATTCTCCTTCGAGTCTCCCTCGGTCGGTAGCTGCGGATCCTCTTTGGAGTCGGCATCAAAACTGATACTTCTCGAGTCAGAGTCGGTATCGTCATCATCGGTGAAATCCTCGTTACTGGCATCATCGCGATTGCGTCGTAGAAGCCATGTTTTCAGTGCAGCTGTGTTGTGAGCGGCACAGTGCGGGCTCCACATGTTCTTGTGATTGGTGCATGAGGTATTTGCGTTCTCGCGCAATTTCGTCAGTGATGGACAGCCGAGTTCATCGAGATTGGCCAATTGGTGGTGGAAAAGGTGCTTTCTCAACCATAGCTTTTTCTCCGCATCCTTGACGTATACCTTGCGAGCTAAAGAACCTCGTGGGCTTTCTCGTAAGGTACATCGCCACGATTCCAGTTGATGCCATGGTAATTATGCTGCAAGCAGAGATTCACGCTCTTGTATTTAGCAGGCAGTGCGCTCCATAGGTGAGGTGGCTCGAAGAGGTACACTGATGCTATAACATCAGCTTCGAGAGCAACAACTGCCATCTCCTTGATGATGAAGTCATTTGCGGGGCCCTTGAAACCTTGGATGTCGACCACGAACTCCATTGCCGAAGTGATGCTTGTGGCTGCAACCACTGCTCTTTTATACCCCTATCCCCACCAGAGTCAGCATCGAGGATATTCCATCGACCAATCAGCGTCAAGTTCGCTACCCCCACCAATTGGTAATCAGTATAAATAGAGGACCCCGTGCCAGATCACATTCGACTGAATCTTCTCTCAAGCGTAACAGCTAAGAGGAACTCTACCAACGACACCAGAGTCAAGAATATTTCATGATAAGCAACTAATCAGCGAGGAGAATATTTCATCGGCCAATCAGCGTCAAATTCGCTACCCCCTTCCCAATTGGTAAATCGCTATAAATAGCGGAGCCCGTGCCAGAGCAATGACATTCGACTGAGTCTTCTCTCAAGCACCAAGAGCAGCGAAAATGTCTGCTGCTGCTTGCAAGGATATCATCAAGACATAGGAAGAAGTGTTACACGCGGTGAAGAATGAAGGTCCTGCAGTGATCCGAGAGTGGGTGAAACGCCTAGATGCCGTGAGGAAACCATTCCGGTTGATGAAAGGAATCGTGACATCGGAGAAACAACGAAACCTATTCATCGACGGCTTCCTAACCGGGGTTCGTATTAAATTGACGAGATTGCTGAAACATGGCGAAGGAATACGAGAGAGGCATGCTGACAGAGTCGTGTGGTCCGACAACAAATCGTCATTCAAAGATCGCATCATGACAGGCGTCATTACTAACATGGACCACGTTGACGTGAAATCCTTCCTGCAAGAATGTGCCAACAATTTCCAATCAAAAATCCGACATGTCCTCAGGCGAGAGAGGAACCCCGTGAAGGTTTATGCAGCGCTCACGGCGAAATTTAGGTTAACGAAGGATAATGAAAAAATTATCGAGATGAAGCACTTCAACACGAAGGCCGAACCAATTTACGAAACAACCAAGCTGGCCGAGTGGTTCGCTGAGCACGTACAAGCCCCGATGCAGCGAGAAGTCGAGTAATTCGAGCACCAAGGCTCTGGATGGCCGCTTCACTCTATCGACAGCTTAACGGTGAATATTGGCAAATTCAATCCGATGCGCGGCAGCTCTTACGTGGAACTACCGGATAAGATTCGTGAGAAAGAGGCATGTATCAACGTACAAAAAACGCCAATATGTGCTTCAAGTGGGCCATACGGTCTGCCTTACATCCCAGGCGCCACAGCGACCGCGTTTCCAAATATCGCAGATACGCAGCGGAATTGAACTTTAACGGAATCGAATTTCCCGTGATGCCGAGTCAAGTGGTAAAATTCGAGAAACAAAATGACATCTCCGTGACCGTGTACATTCTGAAGATGAGACGGCAGTTCGAAACTGTACCCATTCACGTGACTCTTCGAGGAAAGATCGGCACGTAAACTTGCTCCTCGTGCAAAATTATTACGTCAACGAGGATGCGGAAGAGGATGAGGATGCAGCTGTCGAACCTCCAAAATTTCACTATGTTTGGATAAGGAGCTTATCTCGCTTGGTCTCGAGGGAAGTATCTGGGCATAACGGTAAGATACATATCTGCGACCGATGCCTTCACTACTTCCACAGCAAAGCAAAGTTGGTCGCCCACGAGATTGATTGCAATAAAGTCAACAAGTGTAAGGTTAACATGCCAAAATCGGGGAACACGATACTGCGGTTCAAGAATCACTGTCGCAGGGAGCCCGTTCCATTTATCGTGTACGGGGACTTTGAATGCCTTCTGAAACCCACACGCGACGCGAATGCCTACCAAAAGCACGAGGCATTCAGCGTGGGGTACTATTTCAAGTGCTCCTACGACGACTCATTGTCGAGATATCGCAGCCACCGGGGACCGAAGCCCGCTGAATGGTTTGCTTTAGAGCTGCGACAGCTAGCAGGGGAATTGGAAGTCATTCATGCGAACCCAAAGCCGATGGAGACATTGTCGTTGGAGCAGTTGCGACAATTTCGTGGAGCCAAGGCGTGCCACATTTGCGAGGGAGCGCTAAGCATCGACCGAGTTCGGGATCACTGCCATCTGACGGAAAAGTAAGTCTACTCTTTATACTAGGTTAAGTTTTTTTTCGAATTTGCTAAAATCTGCGTCTATTTGCAGATACCGAGGACCAGCGCATAACGAGTGCAACTTCAACTACCAGGACTCGTGGATGATCCCGGTGGCGTTCCACAACCTTTCGGGATATGACTCGCATTTCATCATCCGGGAAATCGCTACCTCCTTCGAGGGGCAGGTTATTATACTGCCGCAGACAAAGGATCGATATATCTCCTTCACAAAGAACATCAAGGGCAGTGACGTGAGGTTTCGATTCATTGACTCACTGCGCTTCATGAATCCGTCACTGGAAAAACTCGCCTCGTACCTGGACGATCTGAAGATCACGAGAAGTGAGTTTTCGCAACTCTCCGCTGACAAGTTCCAGCTCCTCACGAGGAAATGCGTATTTCTATATGAGTATGTTGACTCGATTGTCAAACTCGATGACAAGGAGCTGCCACCGAGGGATGCTTTTGCCAGCACGCTCCATGATAGCGATGTCTCCGCCGAGGACTACGAGCATGCTCGTAAAGTGTGGAAAGAGTTCGGTATCGGGGACTTGGGCGAATACTCGGATCTCTACCTGAAGACGGACGTGATGCTCTTGGCCGATGTTTTCGAGAATTTCCGTGAAAACTGCCTTAAGGCCTACAGACTCGATCCAGCCCACTATTATACGACACCAGGCTTTACATGGGACGCCATGTTCAAGTCCATGAAAATCGAGCTGCAGCTCCTCACTGACGTGAACATGCACATGTTCGTGGAGCTGGGTATACGAGGCGGAGTGAGTCAGTGCTGTAACCGGTATGCTCGAGCCGACAACAAATACATGAGCGACTACGATTGGACCCAGGCCAACAAGTACCTCATGTATTTCGACGTAAACAATCTCTACGGCTGGGCAATGATGGAGTCCCTGCCTCACGGCGGCTTCAAGTGGGTTGAGAATGGCGTCGACTGGAATGTCAAAGATGATTCGCCGATCGGATATATCCTTGAGGTTGATCTCGAGTACCCGGAGAATCTGCACGATGCGCACAAGGATTTGCCTTTTTGTCCCGAGCACAAGAGTGCACCAGGCTCCAAGCACACAAAGCTCCTGACAATACTTGATTCAAAAAGCCACTATGTTCTCCACTACCGTAGCTTGGAGCAGGCACTTAAGTACGGACTCAGGCTGACACGGATCCATTGAGTCTTGGAATTCAGTCAGCAACCATGGCTCAAGTCCGACATCGAGCTCAACACGGATCTCCGGAAGAAGGCCACCAACGACTTTAAGAAGAATTTATTCAAGCTCATGAATAACGCCGTGTTTTGCAAAACGATGGAGAATGTGTGCAACCACGTGGACGTGAAATTCGTGACTCACTGGGAAGGACGCTATGGGGCTGAGGCACTTATCGCGCGTCCAAACTACCACAGTTACGAGATCTTTGAGGAGAATCTCGTTGCTGTGCCACTAACAAAGACTGAGGTTTATCTTAACAAACCAATCAACGTGGGGCTGTGCGTGCTGGACTTATCAAAGATCCTCGTCTATGACTTCCATTATGAATTCATGCTGGAGAGAGCCTAGTTTGAGGCTGAATGCAAGCTACTTTACACCGATACGGGCAGTCTACTGTACGAGGTCGAGTGCGAGGACATCTACGCCATGATGAAAGGCAATATTGATCAATTTGATACATCCGATTATCCCGGCACGAACCCCTTTGAAATGCCACGACGCAACAAAAAAGTGATTGGACTCATGGAGGATGCGATAACGGGCGAATAATGACAGAGTTCGTGGAACTGCGCAGCAAGATGTATAGCGTGCGAGTCGAGGGCGAGGATCGTATGAAGAAGGTGAAGGGGGTGAAGACAAGTGTGGTGGAAGCCACCATCACCTTCGATGACTTCATCAAGTGCCTCCGCAATCGATCCACGCCGAGCCGGCTCCAATCTACCATACAATCACGGGAACATCGTGTCCACACTGTAATGCAGGTCAAGGTGGCCCTGAGTCCGCACGATGACAAACGATACTTGCTGCCTAATAGTACCGATACGCTGCCTTGGGGGCACTACAAAATCCCGAAAAGCCCGCCAGAACTCGTAATTCTTGAGTAGTGGTGGGGTATTACCCCCACCACTACTCAAGAATTACGAGTAATACCCCACCACTACGACGCAGAGTAGGGGTGCTGAGGAAACGCTCAGCCAATAGAAACATTCAAATCCAGCGATAGAGTGGGGATAGCGGGTATATTAACCGCGCTCGCAGAGTCATTATCTTCATATCATCGCCACGATGGACAAGCTCAACAAGATCGCTAGTCACGATAGCTTTCTCCCCGTGAAGCGACTCGCCGATCTGGAACTTGATCGAGTCTATCGAATCACCGATCTGCGGCAAGTTGAGACGATGGGCTGAAAATCGTCATGGATCTCGACAACGAGCTTCAAGTATTCATGCCGAAACGTACCTCAAGCGCATTCGAGCCAGATCAAGCGATGCTGGACCTCACAAAGCGCATGATGGAAGACAAAGAATTATCCCTCAAATATCTGGGTGGTTCGAATAACCACATGGAATTCATCGAAAAATTATTGTCTATCACGCAAGCTCTGTACCTGAAATATTTGGATGGTGTGAATAATCGAAAAAATGATTGTTTATTGATAATGATTGTTTATTAATATAAAGAGACAGTAATTTTGTTACAAATCTGTTTTATTAATCCAACTATTGTGCGAACCGTCGAATCCCAACCACTTAACATAAAAGCGATCTCCACGTTTCTTCAGCACCTTCTCCACGAGATATACGTCGGGATATTTGGCTCGGAGGAGCTCCTTTTCGTAAAATCCTCCGGCTATGGGTTCATCCGGATAGTCCTGCGGCTTGTATGTGACCGGACTTGTTGCAGCTACATGCGTCACGGTGAAAATTTCCGTTGTCCAGTTGGGTGTGTAACCTTTCTTTTGCTCACGCGTACTTTGTCGCCTACGCTGAACTTTGGTGCTCTGCGAATGCGCCGATCAGAAAAAGGCTCCATCAATGCGGTATCAACACTCGTGATGTCTTTAGGCTTCATGCTGATAGTCCGATGTTTGGTATCATTGTACGCGGCTACGAGTTTGGGTAGGATATCGAGCCATTTGTAGCTGCCGCGCAGACTAAATCGCAACCACATTCTGTTCTTGAGTGTGCGATTGAAACGCTCAACGATGGATGCCCTCAGATTACTGTACGTTGAGTAGTGGTTGATGCGATATTCCTTCATGAGTTTCTGAAAGCCGGCATTGTAGAATTCTTTGCCTTTGTCTGTCTGCAGATTAGCAGGTACTCGACCTTGTCGTAGCACAGATTCCATAGCGTCGATGATGTACTTGGCGGTTTTCTGCTCCACTGGAACGGCCCAAGCAAACTTGAAAAGCACGTCGATGATGGTGAGTAAGAATCGCGCGCCTTTGTTTTCTTGCGCGTAAGGTTACATCTCGACGAGATCCACCTGCTACGTTTCATCCAGCCCACGCACTTCAAATTTGCGAAGTGGATAATTACGGCGTGCAGGTTTATGCAGCTCTTCCACTAGTCTCTGATGTTCCATGCCACTAGTTTTGAACGATCAAATCGACAATCGATGGATCGCTTATTTCAATATTCCTCAATGCCTCCCGCACTCGCTCCTGCAGAAACTCAAACTTCACTGAAAGATTGGCAATATCTTGGCGTTGTTGAGTTATCAGGCGAAAGGCTTCACCCGTGTCTTGATGGATGAGTCTTTTCACACTTCTCAGATTCACAGCGTCATTAGGCTCACCCGACTCGGCGACGTTGCACAGTCTTTAACCATCGACGTCGTACTGTTGATCGGTTGTGAGCTTGAATCCAAAGCCGGGAGGACCTCTTGTACCCTCGATTCGTCCCAATTGTCGTCCGAACACGTCAACATTCATTGTTCAACTGGCCACTGACACATCATCGTACCGCCTAATATACGATTCCAGCTTCACGCAACTCCTCAATGATCGAGATGATCTTATTAATGTGACTTGGATTACCAGCTGCTGGCTCAGCGAGCAACAGACGCACAGTGGGGCCAAATCCCAAAAAGCTGGCCAAAAGTCGAAAAATAAAGTTTAAGTTTCGGTAATTTTTAGTCGTGGGTTGGGTGGGGGAAGAGTCCGAAGGTCAAATTCTTGGCATCAGCGGGCCCTAGCCCTTATACCTGCTTTTGTACGGTAGTTGAAAGGGAGCCCTCGAGCGAGCTCGACGCGTCGTGCAGTAAATTACCATTTTAACGCTGTATTGAACAGGACGCCAAAACTTTACAATATATCCGATTCGAATTTTTTCGAATGGAATCAACAGGTGAAAGTGAGTAGAAAATCATTGTGTGATTGATAATAATAGTTCATGCGACAATAATAAATGAATCATTTGTACGAAAATTCACGGAAAATTACAAGTGAGAATTCTAAAAACGTAGAGAAAAGTTGATAAGTTCCACAGTGTTCCACGAGCTGACCTATCACATGTTGTAGGTGGATGTATTATTGAATGGAAAATATTGAAAATGGCTGCGCTTAGCTGCGCGCGTGTCATTGCTACGAGTTTTTGCAATATAAAACATAGTTTTCTGAATTTCGTACATTAACGACGCGGAATGTCTTTCTTGAATTGAAGTTTTTTCTTGAATTTTATTGTGGTCTTCATTGTGCACTGAAATACATTGACACCCATTCAAGCAGCGTATCGCGGTCGGTTGAGTTGAAGAGCGCTATATCTATATATGAGGGATTCTCTGTGAACTCAGCCACTTTTTTTCGACCATCTCAGATGTGCCCCATAATTGGTTATATTAAAGTGCTACTAATTTGTGAATTTCTCCACATTTTTAAATTAAAAATTTTACAAATCACCGTTTTCTTTCCCAATGAATATATCTCGGAAATTTGAAGTAATTGAAAAAAAATGTCTGCAGTTTTGTGTTAGCATTCGAGCGGAATATTTGAAATAGTTTTTAAGTTCCGGTAACGCTGATTTTTTACCAAAAAATAGAATGATTATTTTTTTATTCAAAATAGGCCACTTTTTTTACTGAAAAAATTAGTCTTCCAGTATATCTGACGATATCGCGAAAAAATCACTAGAGTGACACGGATCGAGGTTCTAGGGTAAAAAAATGAAACCACACAAATTAATTTTTTTTTCTACCGAAACCTGTGGCTGAGTTGACAGAGAATCCCTCATATGCCTCTTAGTTATATGGTTAAGCCCCAGAGGGGAGAGAATATCAGAGAGATTAATGTATTGAGTTCTATGGACTGTAATTCTTTTTTATGCATATTTTATTTTTATTTTCAAATAATATTTAAAAATAAATAATAGAAACGAGGTTGAATATGGAATTATCCATCTATATAGATATTATATTTTTCAATTTTCGAATTAGTCGCTGATGAACGTGGAGGATGTGGCTTAACAAGGAAGGAAATTTTTCGATCACGAAAGGTCACCTGAGTGGAGTACTGACTTTCAGCCGAATTTATGACGCTTTCGACTTTTTGCGAGCTTTTTGAGACTTCAAATCCGCCATTTTGTTATTATTTTAAATTTTGGCTTCAGATTCATAGTCAGCGACCCCAAAAACCCCCCGGTACTGACTTTCAGCCGAATTTATAACGCTTTCAACTTTTTGCCAGCTTTTTGGGACTTCAAATCTGCCATTTTGTTTTTATTTCCAATTTTGACTTTGGATTCATAGTCAGCGACCCCAAAAACCCCCGAGTACTGACTTTCAGCCGAATTTATATCGCTTTCGACTTTTTGCCAGCTTTTTGGGACTTCAAATCCGCCATTTTGTTTTTATTTCCAATTTTGACTTCGGATTCGTAATCAGCGACCCTAAAAACCCCCGAATACTGACTTTCAGCCGAATTTTTAACGTTTTCGACTTTTGGCCAGCTTTTTTGGATTTGGCCCCACTGTGAGACGTAGTCGATCTACGAGCTCGTTGGGATCGTCCCAATACACGTAATCCATTCGCATATTTTTTCGCGCAATCTTCCACTCGAGTGGTAATCCTTTACCGACTCTCTTCTTCGCCGGTGAGCCCCTAATCAACGGAGCTATGTAGTTTTTGAATTTGCGAGTGTTTTGCTTGTGCACAGGCTCTTCTACACTGTAGTTTTTCTTGTGTGCACTCGTAATTTCCAAAATTTTCCCATAGTTGGTCATATCTTCGGCACTCACCTGATTGGCATCAGGCTCTTTTCGGAAGAGCAGCTCGAGCAAGCCAATGTTCGAGGGATACTTGCTATCCCCGACAATTACCCATTCATTGTCGAACCTTATGGGCGAGTCCCCGATCATGAGGGAATTGTCCGCGAGCTTTCGAACGCCAAAAGTCATGTCGAGATACGATTTTCGATTTCTGTCGAGCAATTGAAGATATTTGGTAGCTGTTCCCCTCGTTACCGAAGATTTTCACTCCTCTTCCTCATCATCAGCCACCTCTTCATCATCATCGTATGCAGTTTTGAATGAAGTCTCGAAATCTTCAGACTCCTCCTTCTTTGGCAGCAACTTCTTGATTTCATCCTTGAGTTCACGCGTCGTCGTGTGGGTGGTGGTAACCAATCTTTCGAGTGGATTAACAATCGGTTTGAATGCATCACCCAATGCCTTCTCCATAGTCTGCTCACCCTCTCGGAGAAGTCGGTACTTGTGCCTGATCGTGTCTTTCGCCTTGGTAATCTGGCTGAGCGTATTTTTCTCTCGACGGAACTGATCCGCCATATTGCCGCTTTGACCGTCCATGGTGTACGGACAGTTTCACTTGGGGTGGCCGATATTCATAACAAAATTGTCAAAACACTTTCTGTATCTGCCCGCGTCCCGACGCTCCTTGTCAATCACGAGAAACCCGTGATCATCATCGTTCCAGCATGTAGCACATAAGTCCCTAAACTGCGTGAACTGTATGTCTATATTCACATGATCGTCATAGACATGCTTGAGATTCACATCGTCTTGGCGAAAAACCACCAGCAGGTTGACATTATCACGCACTAGCTGCTTGGGAATCTGAGCGTATGACTGACACAGGTAGAAGCAATCAACGTTTTTGTGTCTTCCCATACAGTAGAAGGCTCTGACATTGTCTTGCTTCTCACACGCTATATCGTCAAATATTATGATGGAATTGGGGCGAGCAACGTCGGGCGATACAACTTGATCATGTTCACTGAAAGCCAAGTAGTCTACCCCCTCCACGGGTGTGATGAGTTGTTCGAGAAACTTGTCCTTTGCCTGATTGAGCGACTTGGAGTACACATAGACATTCTCAAATGCTGCACGTATGCTGTCAGGTAGTAGTTCACCGTGTCGTGTTCGCCTCTGCTGCTTGTCCGCGAGAACATCGAAATTCACGACCGGCAGCTTGAGTGATTGCTCCCGAATGTCCATGGCGCACTAAGCTCTGAGCGTATAAATAGCGCGCTTATATACCTTCAGGCTCATTCATCATCAGGCGACCGTTGCGTAATGATCGAGTGTCAAGGTTTCCTCAACAAATTCATCAACAATCTTCCTGTGGAACTTCATCTGCCGGGCTACCAGTACTGCGGACCGGGTACAAAAGTAGCGAGTCGTGTCAACCGTGGAGATCCTGGTATAAATCCCCTGGACGCTGCCTGTAAGGAACACGATATTGCATACTTGCACAATCGTCAAAACATCGAGGCGCGCAACGCAGCTGACAGAGATTTAGCAGAGAAAGCCTGGCAGCGAGTGTGGGCGAAGGACGCTGGTGTGAGTAAACAACTTTTCGCATATGCTATAACTAACGTTATGAAGGCAAAATCCAAACTTGGTATGGGGCTGAAGAAGAAGCCTGCATTTATGCTTTCGAGAATAGTGAGGGCTGCGTCGAAACCTGTGGGAAAAAATTCTCGTGAAATTATTCAATCAGCACTGAAAAAGGCACGTGCTGCAGTGAAGAGAGCCGGTGGGAAGAGCCACGTGCGTATACCACGCATACTACCAGTGCCCGAAAAGGTCGGGGGGTTCCTGCCTTTTCTCATTCCTCTGCTTGCCGGCTTGAGTGCAACAGGAGCCCTGGCAGGTGGTGCAGCAAAGCCGTGAATGATGCTAGCGCAGCCAAGCGTCAGTTGGAAGAGAGTCAAAGATACAATAAGACGATTAAAGCTATAGCCCTCGGTAAAGGTCTCTACCTCAAGCCACACAAGAAAGGATTCGGCTTGCATCTGGATGAAAAAAAAAATGCCGAAATGGGCGCTAACCGATGCGGATTTACTCAAGTATGGCCGTGATGTTCCACATTTTCGTGGCGTATTCATGAGAAATGACTTGCTGAGTGGGGGTCCTCGTTATCGCGAATCGGCCATTGTCAATCTCGATGACAGAGATGGACCGGGAACACACTGGGTAGTATACCGCAAAAACGGTCGTAATGTCACTTATTTCGATAGTTTTGACGATCTTCAGCCACCTCGGGAGCTCATGGACTATCTCGGGGTCAACCATGGGAAGTACAATTATGCGAGATATCAGGACTATGACACGTACGAGTGCGGGCATCTCTGCCTGAAATTTCTATATAAGAGCTTGTAATTTCGAGAATTGATCAGTCGTGCGCGCACCGTCATGGCAGATTCATTGACTCTCAGTTTGTCTGGAACGTCATCCGTACTCGAAGTGCAATATTTTCCGCCAATTGAGCTAGCACCAAATAAAAACTACGTTCTCGGACTAGTGGAGCTATTATCCTTCAACTCTATACCAAACATTGACCTCGGCAAGAACAAGTCTTACGTCGGTGACGAGGTGGTTGTGCTGCCAACCGGGAGTTACGAGATTGAAGACATTAAGAAGTACCTGCAGGAAGCGCTTGCACCGAAAGATATTTCAATCTACATCGAGCCCAACAACAATACCCTGCGCAGCCTCATAAAGTGCAATCGAAACATTGATTTTCAACCGCGAGACTCCATTGCCGATCTTTTGGGCTTCACTCACCGTGAACTACGGCGTGATACGACACACCGCTCAGAATTGCCCGGAGCTATTCTCAAGATAAACGCGTTGAGAGTTGAGTGCAACATCACGTCAGGAGTGTACATAAACGAGCGCAAGGTTCACACGATACACGAATTCTTCCCGGCTGTGCCACCAGGATATAAGATCATCGATATGCCATTGCAGATCAATTACCTTCCAGTCGCCGTCAGAGTCATTGAACACGTGCAACTGCGAATAGTCGATCAGGACGAAAAATTGGTGAACTTTCGCGGTGAAGTTATTACGATCAGACTACACATCAAGGAAGTCGCGTAATCATGGGCATCGTCGTTGACGCGAAAACTGGGCGTGGCTATAAAAGAGAATCAACATGGCGCCCAAGCATCAGTCGTCGTCGAGCGCTGAAGACGCTAACACGTCGCAACATTCAGTTCTTGAGAAGTCGTCAGCGGAAAAAAATAAAGTGTGGGATAATTTGCTGCTGCTGGAATGGAAGAGGCTTTGCACGTTCAGTCGCCCGTGGTATTCGACGAATCGGTGGCGCATTACGAGATTCATACGCATCAGCTATACACCTCGTCAACCTTCAACAAAAGCGATGAGATCCGGGTATCGATTCAACATCAAGATCTGTCTTTTACCCGCACGGAGCTCACTACACGTATGCGGGAGATTGACCAAGGCGAACGGTAATGCAGTCACAGCGACGAAATTTGTCAACAACGCTGTGCTCCATCTATTTGAGGAAATCCGTTGCGAGATCAATGCCATTGAGATCGATCGGAGCAAGAACGTTGCTATGACATCTTTCATAAAGGTCTACGCATCCTTGAGTCCCAGCCAGAGTGTAATAATCGAAAACGCGGGCTGGCTCGATGTCGAAGAGACTCTGCAGCTGAGTAACAATAGCGGCTACTTTGACGTATATGTACCGCTCGCCATGATCCTTGGTTTCGCCGACGACTGCCGAAAAATCATCATCAATACGAAGCACGACCTCATCCTCACGAGATCGAGAAACGACATGAATGCAGTTCTGCAGGCAGCACTGGCAGATGGAACCTACGAGGACTTTAAGATTGAACTCACGAGAATCGAGTAGCTCATGCCGTACGTGATACTGACGGACAAGCGCAAAATACGTCTGCTCAGTCACATCGACAAGGATATCACTGTGAGTTTCCGCACCTGGGCGTTGTACGAGTATCCCATGCTTCCAAGCACTACAAAACACGTATGGACAGTGAAAACGGCTAATCAACTGGAGAAGCCCCAATTCGTGATTGTGGGCTTCCAAACGAATCGACGAGGCGTTCAAGCGCTGAAGGCAAGCCGCTTCAATCATTGCAACGTCACGAACGTGAAATTATTCCTCAACTCGCAGTGTTATGTTGTACGAGATGTATGCCAACTTTCAGAAAGCGTACTACGACAAGGCTGCGGAACCTATGCTGACGAGAAAAGATTTCCTCGCGCATGCGCCATTGATCGTAATCGACTGCTCGAAACAGAATGAGGCGCTGAAGCAGGTGCCCGTCAACGTCTGTCTTGAACTGGAGTCTGAGGGTAAATTTCCCGCGGAAACTACAGCCTACTGCCTCATTTTGCACGATCCCATTGTTGAGTAGAATCCCATAAGTGGCGGTGTGAGGAGGCACGTGTAAGAAGGAGTGGGGGAATATGCAAGGAGGAGTGGGGGAATATTTAAGGAAGAGTGAGGGAATGTGCAAGGAGAGGGGAGAACCACCTATAAAAGCGCCGCTCGAATCGAGCACGCATCACAGTCACGATGAAGTACATGTTGGATGCACAGGGCTTCTAACTCGCCAAGAGCGAATTCATCGTCAAAGAGCTGGCAATTGTTCCACTCAACTTGGGCCACAGACCTTCCTATTTAAACCGCCATTGAGTTGGCATGATCTGCTGGCCAGATACAAGAGTATAAATCTCTGGCTGGAACGCAACCATCTATCCTAGAGATCGGGTGACCTGCCTTACGACGAAGTGGAAACCATTCTTCGATCGATGATGCGCGATGCAAGCGTCATCTACGTAAAGGGCGAGTAGAAGAAGCGGTGGCTCGAACAGTTCGGCTTCAACGTGCGTAAGTTCACGCCATGCCCGTCGCTGAAGATGCTAAACATTGGACAGATGATAGCACCTTGCTATCATCATCAGCAAAACTCGCAATCCCACTGCGCACTCCGCAATGCCATACTGCTGAAAAAGTTTCTTCGGGACAATACTCCATCCATCGAGCGATCACTTACGATATTTTATTGCACTGGGCTCTTGTCATTCATGGGGCCTCAAGATATTGCGCAACTGCCGAGGAATTTTATCATCAACTTTGCTGCGAGTAGTGTCGAACTTGCTTGGGATGAGCATTTGTTCGAATTCAAATTTCGCGCCATTTTCTCGAATTCAACATGCGCGCATTATAGCGAGAAACATGACCGCATGTCCGCGCAGGCGTGAAAATCATTGCGGGAAAATTCAAACAACTTATTTCTACAACTTCGCGATTCAAGGTATAAAATACACAAATTCGTATTATTTCTTCCTTGTATTATATGCAATGAGCAAATTGAGGGAGTTCAGATAATTCCATCAGCGAATCAAAGAACTACATGTCAACAGTCATATGCATAACCTCAATTTGCTCATTGCTGCAGTCAGCGTTTTCTTTGATATCTCGCAATACTTTATCGGACGAATCCGGCCACGTGAATGGATGAATTCACGTGGAGAGTCGAAATTCCGACATGCGGAAGTGAAAATTGTGATATTACATGTGAAAATTATGATGTACACGTGGCTGGATACACGTGGCTGGAAGTGAAAATTGCGATATCGTACGTGAAAATTGCGATATCGTACGTGAAGTTTCGAAAAAATACCATATTCTACCATGCAGAGGCCAAAATTCTGATATTCAACTACGCCGAGGCCCAAATTCCAATATTCAGCTGCGTCGAGGTTATGTTGTTTTGCTACGCCGAGGCCAAATCTGTGACAATCTGCTTCGGAGAGGCCAAAATTATAATATCCAGCTGCGGCGAGGTCAGAATTGTACTATCCAGCTGCGGAGAGGCCAAAATTCAATTATTCAGGTACGTAGAGCTCAAAATTCTGATATTCCTGCTACGCAGTGTCTAAAATTCTCATATCCAACTACGTCGAGGCCAATATTCAACTACGCTGAGGCCAATATTCTACTACAGCGAGGCCAAAATTCTGATTTCCTGCTACGCCGAGATCAAATTCAGCTGCGCCGAGGCCATAATTCCAATAATCAGCTGCGTCGAGGCAAAAAAATCCAATAATCAGCTGCGCCGAGGCCTAAATCAGCTGCGCCGAAGCCAAAATTGGAATATTCAACTACGCCGAGGCAAAAAATTCCTATAATCAGCTGCGCCGAGGCCAAAATTCTGATATTCATCTACACCAAGGCCAAGATCACCTACGCCGAGGTTTGGGTTTTAAAAAAAGGAATTTTTCAAAAATTTTGGGTTTAAAAAATGGGAATTTTTCGGTTTGGGTTTATTTGGGTTTATTGAAAAGTTTGGATTTAAAAAAAGGAATTTTTTGGTTTTGGTTTATTTGGGTTTATTCGGGTTTGGATACCTACCTTACCGACCGCGGTATAGCAATCTACCTTACCGACGGTTTGGGTTTGGATCCCTACCTTACTGATGGTATGGGTTTGGGTTTGGGTTTGGTATCGAGGTAAAGTGGGCTCGAACTCTCATAGCTCCTCTACTCTAGGGAAGATTTGTAATTAAATGAAAACTATACAATTTAATCAATAAGTTTTAATGATAATCATCATTCAAGTACATTTTTTATAAAATATAAACGAAAAATGGTAATTTTTACCATAAACAAAAACGAAATCAAACATTAAAAAAAAACCTCATCAGTAGGCCTTATTTTACTATAGGAGGGTAATAAGGCCTACGGCTTCAACATGCTTAAATAATTAAGCTATATTTAATACAATTGGTATTTGTAATAAATAATTATATTAATGCCTCTCTGTAGCTTTATAAGAACTTGAAATTTTTCTTTCCACTGCTCTGACGGCTGATACCAGGTCCTTTTCTGATCATAACGTTCGCTTAGGAGGTATTGGGATCAAGTAGATTTGCGTGGATTCGGCTTCAATTTCGGCCAGTTATTCCAAGGTGATGGTAGAATGATTTTTTTCCTTGTGATTTAACGTTTCGATCCTTGATTTGGATCCTCTTCAGAAATATATTTATTCTATAAAGAATTTTTTTTTTTTTTTTTTTATATATACAATGTGTTAATAAAAGATATAAAGTATATGAAGTAAAAATCGAGTAAAATTTAAGTGTGATCAAAATATTCATCATAATGTAATAACGATTAAATAAAATATAGTTAATGAATTTGTATATATCGTGTAACTTTGTTAGATGATCGCAATTTTGTAGATACATATTTGTAGGTTAAGTTTTATGTCAAATTTTTCTTCTACCTGTATTAGCGTATAATTCGGGTTTCTTGATTGTAAATCTCAAAGATATCTTCTCTGGTTTATGGATGTTAGTCGATAAAACATGTTGTTTTGAGAAGACTTGATGAATGTCACTTTATGAATTCTCATGGTTGATCTTTAATCGATTGAAATAACGATCGTTTTTTGGTGAAAGTTATCATCTGTGTGGAATAATTCTGCCGGTAAAATTTGTGGTAGGGTGTATTGTTTTGTATAAAATTCTGTGTCGTATTTACCAATTAAAGTTGAGAGTGAATATCTTTCGAGAAATACGTTGAAAGCCCGAAATATTTTTAATTTATCACATTTGTATCCGGTGATCGAAGAAAGTTCGAGAAACTGAGCTGTGTGAAAATTTTCTTACGAATAAGGGGGGTGTGTGTGTGGTCATTGGGACAGTGCCGTGTCAAGATATTTTCAGTTTAGGTATGATTTAATTTTTGGTTGTGTTCTAATAGATAAAATTTTCAATGTCGTATTTCTGGTTGTGTTCCAATATTGATAGTAATTATGGTTATATTATAGAATTGTATATGCAGCTAAGTTTGTCAATATCTGTTCTAAAATTTATTGCATTAGAGTGTGATTTAATTTGTATCATTTCTAAGATAAGTCGTTTTTTCAACCAGTCCTCATTATTTAAAATCTTTACTTCGTCAAATTTGAAATTGTGTTTTTGTTCAATTGCGTGTTTTGCTAAAGCAGTGTTTTGTGTATCAGTGTGTTTTAAGCTATTTTTATGTTTACTGATTCTAGTTTTTAAATATCTTTTTGTTTGACCAATATAGACAGAATTACAATCATTGCAGTCGATTTTGTAGACAACGTTTGATTTGTTTAAGTTGTCTACTTTGTCTTTTGTAGAGCCAATGATGGATAGAATATTGTGTTCATTATTTGTTACTAGTGTTATGTTGTATTGTTGAAAAAGTCACTCAAATTCATTATCAATTAATAATATATAAAATTGAGTGGAGAATACACTCCCTATAATTTAAAAAACAACATGATTAAAAAAAATTAAACACGTTTTTCTTATGGCTAAATTTAGTAGGCCTTATTGACCACCGACCACATATTTCAGAAAAACAACGAATTACAAATATTTGAACCATGATACGTTATTCATATCGTTAAAATAATCAAAGTAGATATTCATGAAGATAAAGACTACGATTTTAGATCGTTAAGTGTAATATTATCAAAAATACTTACGATTTACGTCGCCCTTATTTTTAGTATTCGTGCCGCGCGGCCGCGTCATAAGATAGATGATGCAACACTGGAGACGGGGAATGGGGTGTCGCGTTTCCGCAAACTTGTAGCGACATTTTCATGCATTATGCTTCAGGCCGTGTGGCCTTGCGTGAAAGCATTGTAAATATGATTTTTGTCGACTAGGCCTCATTACCCGACAGGCTTTATTACCCGCGGGTACCGTAATGAATTTGAAAGTGCACTTACTTGATTCTCATCTTGATCAATTCCCCGAGAATAACGGAGACTTTAGTGAAGAGTAAGGATAAAGATTTCACCAAGATCTGAAGGAATTTGAATGGCGATTTCAGGGACAATGGAGAGTAAATATGTTTGGAGATTACTGTTGGATGTTACAAAGAGAAACATAAGAGAGAGGAAAAAGAGCAGCAGAAATCCACTGCATAGGTCATTTGAAGACAAAAGGGTCAAGAAACGACGAAAATTATAAGGATATTATCATCACGACATAAAAATTACTAGACCACCCACACAACAAAAATACGTCCCAAGTACGTCTATCGGACATGACGTCAATTGTCCCGTGATGGTGATGGGATGATCCCATGGGATTCCCATGAGCTCTAAGGTGTCCGCAGTGATTACCGGAATGGGATCATCCCATTGTCGTCCCGGGATGTCTTCGGGACGTCTCTTGGACTGTGAGTACAGCAGAGTAGAGATATCGATGAGTTATTATCGAGACTTCTTAAAGACGTCACCAAGGTATTCCAGAATTATCAGACACAGCAATGATACGTCCCAAGTACGTCTTTTGGACATCACGTCAATTGACTCAATTGTCCCTTGATGGTAATGGGATGGTCCCATGAGATTCCAATGGGCTCTGAAATGTCCGCAGTGATTACCGCAATAGGATGGTCCCACTGCCATCCCGGGAAGTCTTGGGATGGTCTTCGGGACGTCTCTTGGACTGCCAACACACCAGTGGGAAATTATTTTCATTTCGATTTAATATTAATAAATTACAATTAATTAATTAATTAATATTAAATTAATATTAATTAATATTAATACGGAGGGAGACAGCAAGTACTCCTTGTAATATGGCCTCTTATGAGGTCTGACTCCTTTCGGTATCAAATGTCCGTGTTCACGCTCGGCTATATGAGCATTCTATTTGCATGATCCGTATGTGAGAGACATCTCTAAGAGAGTCCGCTGGGAGGGTCTACACACGGTCACGGCAGGATATCCTCAAGACATCTTATATTAATCTCGCGTAGAACAATGTCTTACCGGCACCTCCCAGAGACACCTCTATGAGAGTGCGCTGGGATCGTCAAAACACGGTTACGACAGGATATCCTCAAGATATCCTATATTAATCTTGCGTAGAACAATGTCTTACCGGTACCTCCCAGAGACATCTCTAAGAGAATACGCTGGGATCGTCAAAACACGGTTACGATAGGATATCCTAGAGACATCCTATATTAATCTTGGGAAGAACAATGTCCTACAAATACCTCCCACAGACGTCTATAATAGAGTGCATTGGGATCGTCCAATTACGGTTGTGACAGGATATCCTCAAGATCTCCTACATTAATCTCGGGTAGAACGGAATCCTACCGGTACCTCTCAGAGACATCTCTAATAGAGTGCGCTGGGATCTTCTAAATACGGTCGCAACAGGATATCCTCAAGACATCCCATATTAATCTCGAGTAGACCAATGTCCTACTAGTACCTCCCATAGACGTCTACAAGACAGTGCGGTACGATCGTCTACACGCGGTAACGGCAGGATATCCATAAGACATCCCATATTAATCTCGGGTAGAACAACGTCCTACCACCACCTCCCACAGACATCTATAAGAGAGTGCGTTGGGATCGTCTAATTACGGTTGCGACAGGATATCCTCAAGACATCTAATATTAATCCCGGGTAGAACAATATCTCACTGGTTCCTCTCATAGACGTTCATAAGACGTACTATCTTGGTAGGACAGAATGGGACTATCTCGGGATGGTTCCGGGATTAATTTTGCTCTGTGGCCAAGATTTTTATCGGTTATTTTGGGTTTTCTCAAAAATTTGCTCATTGACCCCTCCCAGATAGAACACTGACGTATATTATACGTATATTACAGGTATATATGTATATAATATGTATACGTCTATGATATACCTGTATTATACGTATACTGAACGAATATTTTAGGTCTATTTATTGATAATAGTGAAAGAATTTCATATACGTATAATTTACGTATATTATACAATAAGCATTTGACATTGAATTATATACATCTACTATAAGTATACGAAACATGTACTTTACGATAAAGACAAATGACGTATAATATACGTATATTGGACATCTTTTTTACTACATATCTCGGTGGAATTTTGTACATCTCATATACATATAATATATGTTAATTTTCTTGCGATTGGGATTCTTAAATCTAAAGCTGTTCAGTGAACGTATAATATACGTATATTATACGTTCATTGTATAGCTTCAGATCTAAGAATCGCAATCGTAAGGTAATTAACATATATTATATGTATATGAGATGTATAAAACTCCACCGAGACATGTAGAAAAAAACACGTCCGATATACGTTCATATATATTATATATGCGTATATTGGACGAAGCTATTCAATGAACGTATAATATACGTATATTATACGTTCATTGAATAGCTTTAATTAACTTATATTGTATGTAACATATATTATCTGTATATGACATATATTATTATTAACATATATTATATATATATATATGAAATGTACAACATTCCACCGAGATACTGCCGATAAAAACACATCCAATATACGTATATAGTATATATATACGTATATTGGACTTGTTTTTTTCTACATATCTCGGTGGCAATTTGTACATCTCATATACATATAATATATATTTATTATCTTACGATTGCGATTCTTAAATCTGAAGCTATTCAATGAACGTTTAATACATATACGAATATTATACGTTCAGTGAGTATATTATCATTTAATATTATTGTTACTTAAGAATAAAAACCGATTTCTACAATTGAGCAATAATTTTTTTTAATAACAATAATAATAATATTTATTATTGTTTATTATTATTATTTTTGTGTTTTTATGAGTTTATTTAAAATAGAACTAAAATTAGCCTACCACATATCCCGTGGTCTCCGACCTTTTTAATTTTGGAAATAATACTATTTATTATTATAATTGTTATTATTATTCATCTGATTCAATATTTTAGTTTTTAATTTAGTTAAAAGACAAGTCGAACCAAAAACGGCCTTTGGGTAATGGAAATAAATTCTCACTACGATTTTGGCACGTGATTGTTCTCGGCCTGTGTTCTATAGATATGATATTTACATCAGAATACCATAAGTAGTCGGTGGTGTAGTGGTTAGCGTCCCAGCCGTAGGTTGTTCGTTAGGCTCATTAGATAGGTAGGTTTCAGATCCCAGTCAGGTTTCGTACATATTCTAAGGTCCGCGAATATGCAAGATAACTAAAGCGGTCGGAAAAATTCATGAAATTCAAAATTATCTATTTTTTTTTAAATTTAATTCATGTTCAATTTGAGGATATGCCTAAAAACAAGGGTCGCGGGTTCAAATCCCACTGGGGGCAAAATTTTTTTTTTCAAAAATTCTTTTTTCGTTACTTGACACTCAGGAACTATCAATTGTGAATATATAGAACTGATTTTCATCGTATATATATATATGCTAGTATCCGTATAATTTGTTTATATTCTCCGTTTGTATTCTACGTATTTTCGACGTCTTGTATACGTAAAATATACCGTTTACATATGTAGAATATACATACATTATACGGATATTAGCTGGGCCTTCTACGTATATTCTACGTATTTTCGACGTCTCGTATACATAAAATATACCGTGTAATATATGTAGAATATACATATATTATACGGAGATTAGCCGGACATTTAGCTCTTCAGTATACGTACTAAATACGCATTATATACGTATCTGGCAACGTCTAATATATGTATAATATACGTCAGTGTTCTATATGAGCTAATTCTGATTACAAATTCGTGTTCAGCGGGAAAAAATACGTAGGAAAAATATGGTAGGACACCCAGCACACAACTTTTATTGTGCGCCTGTGTTATTATGAGAGTAGATTCGTTATGTACTATTAAAGTATTTTTTCTTAAACACACATTTTTTTTTACCCGAGAAAAATTATACTTTCAGAATATTTCTGCTTTTTTTAGTGCCCCCAAAACAAAAATATATGGAAATTCAACATTTTTTTGGTTTTTTGCTTCAGGATCGATCTGGATCTTTCCCGTCAATTGAAGACTGCATCAGGCAAGACGCTATGACATACATTAATAAAGCTCCTGTAATTTATTAATTGACTTCCAAAAATTTCTTTTATGTAAGGTACCTGCGGGTAATAAGGCCTAGCTAAGAGAGGTTTGTAATAAAATGAAAACTATACAATTTAATCGATACGTTTTAATGATAATCACTATTTGAGTACATTTTCTATAAAATATAAATGAAAAATGGTAATAGAAAGTGTTGTTTTGTTGATCGGCCATGTAGATTAAGTTGATTGTTGAAAGGAATCGGCTTCGATTCGGCGAATAATTCCTGATGGTTGTGGAATGATTTTTTGTCAAAATTTTACGTTTCGATGCTCTGTTTGGGATCCTCTTCAGAAATTTATATGCTCTATAAATATTTTATAATGTGTTAACAAGCAGAATAAATGATTGATGTAGTGTACATTTTTTATTTTTATCGGTTATTAATCGGACATTGATTTCGTGATAGCGCTATGACACATAACATAACCTTAGATTATATAATCAATGTGTTATGTCTCAACCGTCGCGATACTACGATGCTCGTCGTAGAGCGGGACAACGGTCGGAAAAGTAACGGGAAAAGAGAGAGCTCCGGGTTTAGACAGGTTGGCGCCTGTCGGGGATAGGAGCTCGGCCGCTCTCGTGATGCTCGGAAAAGCCCCCGTTGAAGGGATGGCGAAGAATATGGAGAGAGAGAGAGAGAGAGAATAAAACCACTTACCTGGTCCGAGCGGGAGACGTAGCGGGTTTATTCAACGATGATCAATTTGTCTTCGGACGTCAGCTGATCTTCGGCAATCTCTGTTGATGCGTTGGATTCTTGGTCCTCTTCTTCAGCTGGAACTTGCTGAAGTGGTTGATGAAAAACAATCGTAGCTACGCCGATTGGTATCGGAATAGTCGTATCGGGTTTCTTCCACTGAGTGATAAAACGTTCTTTACTCAAACGTTCGAGGATTGTTTTACTATCACCTCGTTTATACGGGGCCCAATTTAAAGCAATAGCCTTAGCCTTGGCTTTTTGGTAGTTTTTTCCACCACGCCTTCTGGGCATTAGAGGAAAACAATATTAGCTCAAATTCTGAATTCTTGATGAGAAATCGTGCAGTCAACCGCACGATCGTCAATCACCAGAATTAGAATTATCGGAGCCACTGAATTGAAATTGAAGAAAAAGAAAGTGGGAAAGTCGTGCAGTCAAGGCCGCTCGATTCACTACCACTTTGCGCTCGTCGAGGGAGAAATATTTACGCGAGATGTTGAGTGAGAGGAACGAGTAACCCAGTGCTTTCAAAGAAGCACCAGAGAATATCACGTAGGATAATGGTACTACTAAATTAAATCTTCACCTCGATTTTAGACGTTAAACACGTAAACAATTTATTTGAGAAAATAAGTTGAGAATGTTACAAAATTTGAAATATCTCAAGGTGCCGCGACGCGTGGCGACCTTGTCGTTGACGATCGGAAAAACAACTGCCTTTGGGGCCTCTGCGGGTCCCTTTTTAAGGATCTCTAGTTTGTCGCCGTCCTCGTCTCGCTAGTGGGGCTGCATTGTGTTGCCCTTGTCTCGAGAGGAGGGGATGAGATTTTCCGACTCTTGCATTTTCGGGCGTCCCCCCGTTTATACGTATATTATTAATACTAAGTTTCTAACATTAATTGTTGATAACGGTGTTTTCGTAACTATGACAATATTTGTTTTACAATTTACCTTATACTCTATGTTGAACAAATACTCCTTTCTATTGTTTGAGTGATAATTATATATAAAACAATAAAAGAAAAGTAATAATTATAAAAGAAGAAATAAATCTTGTTCATGAATACTGAAAGTTGAGAATCAAAAAATATCGATGAGGTTTTCTTTTTCTCATTGCAAATTTAAATTGTTTTATTATCGCATAATTGACAAGCATAATTTACGCAATAACTGACGTGATTTCAAAAAGGCGGTTGTTTCGATTAATTCTATGAGGAACTAGTTTTCATCCATAATATATATATTGTTTTAGTTAATTATGGTTTTTTTGTATTTATTATTTGAGTTTTGTATTTAGTTATAAAAGAAAAGAACGCGTAATTCGTATTTTGTTTTTCAACGGTTGCATACTTCAGTGATTTCAGTCTTTTCGTCTTTATTTATTTTATCTCTTTTAGTTTCCTGTGCAGCTGCACATTTTATTGGTTTTCTGGGAAAGTAGGGTTTTTGGCTGCAAGATTTCCATGAGTAAAGTAAAAGAATGTTCATAAGAGAAATCCCGAGTGGTGCAACATGCATCCAGATGACTTTTCGAAGAAAAGTCGTAAAAACGAGAGTGGTTTTTCGGGGAGGAAGTCGTAACTCCTCAGTTAAGGGCGCAAGCCTACGCAGAAAAATCTTGGGCCCGTCTACTCGCTTTCCCTTTCCTATATATTGTAGTGTAAAATTCTTTCGTGAGGCCCGTCTTAATGATCGGCGCCGAAAATATCGTAAAAAATAAAAGGAAAAGGTCTATTGGGTCTCACGCACAGTTGCACGTGGTCCCCTGAGTGCCACTTGTTCTACAGTTAAAATACATCGTAGATGGGTATCAGTTGAAAAGGTTTTTGTTGCGAGGGTGGAGACCCGTGGGACGTAACACCTCCCACCAGAAGACTGAAGCAATACCTTGTTTTGCGGAAGTCAGGCGCCAAGCCGCTCCAGGAGTTCCGGGTCGACACCCGACAAACGTTTAGATCGTTTGGTGTGTTCCACCTTTCTTTCTAATTCCTCCTCTCTTGCGATGGTAATAATCTCCTTTAACGGACGGTCCTCGTCGTTTCTTCCTTGTTGTGTATACTTCTTTATATGAGCCTTTGTAATGAGCAGGTTTGCTATTGAATTCCATATAGCTCCGATCAGAGCGAAACTCCATCCGTATAGTGAGTGGAGCGTGTATCCGTGTATGCAGGTATCTATCACGGCTTTTATTGCGGAAAGGATTACAGCGATAGCGAAGAAACCTGCACTAACCATTCCAAATTTTTCGAATCCGTGCCATAATCGTTTAGCTGTGCTTTCCGCGAGTTGGTCCAGGGCGTTTTCGTCAAATAAACTCCCCAGAGTTATGGTTCCCGATGGTGAGGCATATCCTGCTGTACCTCTGGCTATGTTGTTTAAGAGTGCCGGTTTTTCGGCCGGGAACATTATCCTATCCCTAAGTTGGTTAATTTCGTCACTGGTGTAAATTCCACTCGTGGCTAGATTGCCAATCGGGTTGTAACCCCATGTTGGTTGCGAATTTGGCCTCAGAATTTGTGGAGCCGTGACTGGGATCGGGTGTGGTCCAAATCGATACCACGTCCCATCAATCTGGTATTCAGAAGGTAATAGCGGGTTGCAATCCACCTGAGTCCCGGTTTTCACTAATGCCTTTGATATAGATGACAAAAAGTAAGACTGGTTCCGGTGTGTCACTGGTAGCTCGTTGTAACATTCATCCGTCCTCCTGAGTGTGCATTCGACGGGAGTGCATTTTATTACGTGGGCTACTTCTCCTGCGATCACTGCCGTGTAGCCTGGACTTTTCATAATCGCGCGTACAAATTTTTCTGGTAGGATTGCTGCTGTCGATAACGCATTCTGAAGGACTTGTCTTTCCAAGGTGCATCGTTGTGTAACTACGTCTTTATATAATCCTTTTACTTGTGTCCTTATATATTTTTCTACGTAGATAAATTTTGAATTCATATATGAGAAGATATCCAGATTGTTTACAGCGACCTTCTTGCGTGTTGCAAACGATTGTCCTTTTTGCGTCTCAAGAATGTAATATTTAGGATGTTCCGTCTTGATGACCGTGTAGCCACAAAGTCGCTTTTCGGATTTAGCCGCGAGAGCGAATGTTGTCTCGTGGGTGGTGAGAGTGTATACGTCCGGTGCGTTCAACGAAGGCTCGGTTGATGTTAGTTTTGTTGCGAGACCTTCGAATAGGACGTCATATCGATCGAACATGCAAGAATCTGCTGGCATGTTTTTCCAAAATGCTGAATTTCCCTCGATGTCTACGCACATTTCGTCATTCAATGCACATTGTGTGCCCGTTTGAAGCATTATTTTGGATGCAGCCAGGTTAACTCCGGCCTCGTAATTCGTTAGGGTGACTTTCACGGACGCTTGCACGACCACGTTGTTCCAAGTCCCGAAAGGGTCGCTGTATTGTGTTCCGTAACAGGTACCGTCAACCGCTAGAGAGCCGGCGATCGTGATGCTCCTCGTACTCGTGGAGTTCTTTTTTAACCCGACAATTTCACTTGACGAACTCAACTTTAGGATTCCGGTTTCTTGAAGACGAGTGCATGCCCGTGCATCGATATCTTGAAGGTAAACTTGACGTCCGTTGTGCACTACGGAATTATGTGAATTCATTCCGCAATGATAAATCGTCCGATCGATTTCCACCTTACATTGGTTAACCTCAGCGCTGGTGAACTCTGAGAGTTGTAATAATTGGATATAAGTTGATTTCGGTGTCGGCTCGTTGATGGGGATATTACACGGGGCGATCCCGTTGAGAGAAATGGTAGTCACATTAAGGGAAGGTCCTCCACAATCATAGCCTATTAAGGCGGCCGCCCGGCATGCCAGGAGCACGACTGAGATGATTGTCCACATTTTCGAGCGAAGAGTTTACTGCAACCAAGAATGGTATTCCAGGTTACAATTTATTCAAAGTTTTGTAGCTCTTAATTTATTAGTGTGAACTATCTTGGGTTTTCCTTTGTAAAGAATTTTTACATTTCCTCCGGAGAGAACTTCAATTATTACGCATGGGTCAGAATATTGATTTGCAAATTTCCCTTTACGTGGTTCTACTAGCATTAATACTCTGTCTCCGATGCCAAATGTTTGTGGGTTTATTTGTCTGTCGTAGTACTGTTTCGACTTTTGTTTTGCTGCAGTTAAATTAGATGCCGCTAACTCTTGTAATGAATGGATTTTGGTGAACAAATTTTCCAAATAATCGCCGTATGTCTCATCCCTGTGCTCTTCTATTTGGCGATGGGCTGACGGTTGGCGCGCTAGTTTTCCAAATACTAGTTCATGTGGTGTAAAACCCGTGCCTTCGTGACGACTAGTGTTGTATGAAAACATGGCTTGGTCGACGAATTCGTCCCAGTCGTGTCGTTCGTCAACGAATTGTTTTAAATACTCGCCCAATACATGGTGAGAACGTTCAATAGATCCGTTACTTTGAGGGTGAAACGCTGTCGTTGCGCAGACCTGAATACGGAATTTCTTCGCTACGGACCGCATGAGGCTACTGCGGAAGTTAGCCCCCTGATCCGTGAGCAAGGCTCTTGGAGCTCCGAAACGTGAAACGAATCCTCGAATAAAGGCATCGCAAATGTCGATTGCAGTTGTCCCCTTGAGGGGAATTCCCAGTGCATACTTGGTGAGAAGATCTTGAATGGTGAGTAAATGGGTGTTCCCTTGCTCGGTGGTGGGGAGCGGTCCGACTACGTCCATTGATATTTTGTCGAACGCGGCTCCCGGAGTGTCGGTAATTACCATGGGTTGCTTGGTCTTCACCCTTACCAATTTTTTCAACTGACAACCCTTACATGTTTGAATATAATATTGCACATCTTTTTTGAGATTGTTCCAAAAATAATTTTCCCTGATTCTATTATAAGTTTTACTTACTCCCTTGTGACCTCCTACTAGTGATTCATGTTTTTCTTTAATTATTTCTATTCGTTCCCCTTTCGTTGGAATTCGTACCAACTGCAAACATATGGTAATTTCTAGGCTTTGATCCCGGAGGGTAGCTGTCAAGAGATCACGGATTATAGGCCAATTAAGGTCCCCGATTTTTCGGGTTTTGGCAATGCAAAGATTTTTTAGATCACCTTCCCGAACAGCATCCCTCAGAGATTCAAGTGTCTCCTTAAACCCTTCTAGGCTTACATCTTCGTGAATATTACCCGTTATTGGTAATGCTATAATACACCGAGATTTTTCATTTCTGATTTTTAATAGAGCGTCAGATCCGTAAATTGCGGTAGTTTATTTATTGCTTCTAAATCTTTCGCTCCGTCATCCAAGGGAATATTTTCTGTTGTGACGAAAATTACATAGTTTCCCAGGGACATCGAGAGTCTATCGCGCGTTTCTTTTATCGACAATGAACCTATGATTTGTTCCTCGGGGGGAAGTCCCTCGCCACGTTCTTCCTGTTCGTCCTCGTCTGTCGAGTTATTCTCACTCACATGGCTGTCTTCGTTGGACGTATCGGTCTCGGTAACGGGAATATTTTTACTTGGGAGGTTGTTTTTGGAAGAATTTAGGTCGGAAAAGTCGTTTCTGTCAAGGTTGTTTTCGTCTACGGTATTTTCATTCGCACTCTCTTCGTCAGAGGATGTGTCGCTAGTAACACATTTTTTCGCCTTTCTTTTTCTTTTCCTTTTCCCTTTTTCCTTGGGAAGTGGGGTGGAATTAGGTAGTGAAGGTGATTTTTGTGTTTGAGAACGTGTTACCACGAGCGCACCGCCGGTTTTCTCCGGCGGGTTTCTGGATAGGGCGTCAGCATTGCTGTTTACCCTACCAGGCTTGTAAATTATTTTATATTGAAAATTTGCCAGGCTGAGTCTCCAGTGGACCAATCTATTTGCAGGGTCTTTGACATTATGCAACCAAACTAACGGCTTGTGGTCTGTGACTAAGAGAAATTCTCGACCATAAATATAAGGTCGGAAATGGTTTACACTGTAAACGATTGCAAGTAATTCTTTTTCAATGGTTGAGTAGTTAATTTCATGTACATTTAATGTTCTGGATGCGTAACTGATTGGTTTGTCTTTTCCGATTTCACCCTGACTTAAAACGCTGCCTACGGCGAAGTTTGATGCATCCGTAGTGATGACGAATGGTTTTGTAAAGTCGGGGTATTGCAAAATTGGTTCTTTGCAGAGGGCATCGATTAGAGTCCGAAAAGCCGTCTCCTGGGCCTCTGTCCATTTGAAAACATATCCTTTCTTTAGCAGATTGGTGAGAGGTTTTGCAATGCCCGAGAAATTATCTATAAATCGTCGGTAGTAGCCGGCGAGACCCAGAAATTGTTTTATTTTTTTAGGTGTCATGGGTCGTGGGTATTCTTGCAAGGCTTCAAGTTTTTTGGGGTCTGGTTTAACACCATCATTTCCAATTATATGACCGAGATAAGCTACCTCGCGACGTAAGAACTCGCACTTATCCGGCTGCAATTTCAAGTTTGCTTCGCGTAACCTTTTGGCCAATTTGTCGAATTTTATTTCGTGTTCCGTGAAGGATCGTGCATACAGGACTATATCGTCCAAGTACACAAATAACTCAATCCCCTGGAGGCCGGTTAGAACTCTGTCCATCAGCCTTTGGAAGGTGGCTGGAGCGTTTTTTAATCCAAAGGGCATACGATTAAATTCATAATGCCCAAACTGCGTCGAGAAAGCAGTTTTATGTTTGTCTCCGGTGTGCACCTGTATTTGGTGGAATCCACTTGCGAGATCAAACACTGAAAAATATTTAGCACTACCGAGTTGATCTAAAATCTCGTTGATCTGAGGGAGGGGGTAGGCATCCCCAATTGTTTTTTCGTTCAAGTTTCGATAATCAATAACCATGCGCCATCTCAGTTTTCCATGGGAGTCTGCCTTTTTAGGCACGACCCATAATGGTGAACTGTATGGAGATATGGAAGGCTGGATAATCTTAGTTTCCAGAAGCTCGTTTACTTGTTTCGTGATTTCTTCCTTATGGATTGGAGGGAAACGATATTGTCTCGTAAAAATGGGTTGCTCATCGGTCGTTAAAATGCGATGCTCAATCACACTAGTAAAACCTAGAGGTGTTCCCGGAAGGTGAAAAAGATCGGAATTTTCCGATATAATTTTGAGAATGCTTGAGTACTCTTCTTCATTGAGGTGATCGAGTCTCAGCAATTCCTTTACCTGGCCAATGCGGTCGTCCTCCCCGATTTCGGGTACCTTGACCGACGGGTTCCTTTCTGACGTAATATTTGACTTGTGGGGCGTCCTCGGATCGTCCACACCAATCTTAGAGACATTGACAACGGGGAGGGTCTGTTCTGTTTTGTAGAACTCCTGTACCGATACGGTTGGTAAAGTCAGGGAAAGATCCCCCTCCGTTGTATTAAATGCCATGAGACAGGCGGTCCCGTTTCTGACCGTAACGGCTGCTTCGCCGAGAAAAATCCCCTCTCCGACAGGTAGACGGGGTAAATAGCCTTCCTTTATACCCGAGTTGCTAACTTGAACATAGCATACCGTTTTCGATCTTTTCGGCAAAAGAAGAGAATTACGTGTTTTAAAAGGTATTATTTGTGGGCTCGACCCTTCCCAACGGAGTTCTCTCTTTTTCCAATCTATAATTGCCCCGTTCGCGTCATAAAATTCTGCTCCAAAATCCCTGATTGGTTAATCGGGAAATTCTTATCTACCGCATGAAATTCTGCTTTCGTACCGGAAATGTCAAGCGTCACTGATCCTTATGTTATCACAGGACCTTCTGATATACCTTTTAATTTGATTGTATTCTCCGGATTTATCGCGGATGGATTTGCGAGCATTTCCATTTTAATGAGGTTAACCTCAGATCCCGAATCGAGTAATATTTCTACGCGGTTTGTAAGATTTTCCGAGGCAATCGAGATCGTGGGACATTTTGGCAAATTTATTAGGCAGACGTTGACGGTTCGCAGTTCTCTTCGATTGTCCGCACAGGGCGTTCCGACTGATTCTCCCCCCGTCTCGTGCCCTCGTCCGACGGGCGGGATTGCGAGTTTTTTGAGTCATTTTGTTTTTTAAAACATTGTTGCTCCGTATGTCCAACTCTGCTGCAATATGTACATGTTGGTCGTGGAGAATTTTTATTTCTCTCGTTCTGTGGGTTTTGGCCGGCATTTTGTTCGTTTCGCGTGTTCGGCCGTTTTTCCGGAAATTTAATCCAGCAATTTTCTGAAAGATGGGGTTTACCGCAGTGTGTACATTTAGGTTTATTCACTTGGGCGGACATTTTAACATTTGCGGACCGGCTATCGGGTTTTGAGAATTGAGCTTGATCGCGTACTATCTCTTTTTCTACCGAGATTGCTTTCGCGTAACATTCCTCGAGATTATTGCACCCTTTTAACTTCAGTCGAACGCGTAAATCCGGGGGAAGCCCGTTTATAAAGCATTCTAGAGTATCATCCTCGATTTGTTTGGAATGTTGTGCGGTAAGATTTCCGCGACTTTCGAGTTCGATTTCGCGAATAGCTGCATGTAAATCTTTAACCTTTCCGATGTAACTGATTACGTTTTCTGTACGCGTCTTTGTTATGCTCCCTAGCTCCCCGCGATATTGGTTCAACGTTTTTGAAGGGGCGAAAAAGGTTTTTAATTTGTCACTTAACTCGTTGATGCTGTTGAGCGTATAGTCTTCTACAGCTACCGCGGCATCGCCGCGTAATTTGTTACGAACGAGTTGTGTAAAATTTGCTTCTAAATGTGAGGGGAACAAGTCACGTGCTCTTTTACATGCGCGTATAAAACGCAACACTGGTATATCCGAACCGTCAAAGGTGGGGATCGACTCTAATGCGTCCCTGAATTTCATGCCCGTTTGTATTTGATAATTTTCATCTCGACCCGACCCCGATGCACTTGCCTAAGCTTGTGGTGTCACTGGAGTTCGTGCGAAAGGAGAGGGGGAACCTATAGCCCCCGATTCGTTGCGCGACTCTTTCTCGAGTATCAATTTTTCGCGGTCTTCTAGGAGTTTCTCGGCTTTCCTTATTTCCGCTTCTTTACTTTCGTTTTCTAATTCTCTTTCTAATAACAATTCCCTTTTTTCTTCCAATTGTTCCATTAATTTTTGCATTTCTTCCTCGGTTAGGCGAGTCTTACTACGCGTAGTAGTCATTTTATTTTAACTGATGATGAAAGGAAAAATGAGAATTATTTATCGCAAGTCACCAAAAGAGTGGCTATCCCACCGCTGCCACCAAATTAAGTTCCCTGTTATGTCTCAACCGTCGCGATACTACGATGCTCGTCGTAGAGCGGGACAACGGTCGGAAAAGTAACGGGAAAAGAGAGAGCTCCGGGTTTAGACAGGTTGGCGCCTGTCGGGGATCGGAGCTCGGCCGCTCTCGTGATGCTCGGAAAAGCCCCCGTTGAAGGGATGGCGAAGAATATGGAGAGAGAGAGAGAGAGAGAGAGAGAGAGAGAGAGAGAGAATAAAACCACTTACCTGGTCCGAGCGGGAGACGTAGCGGGTTTATTCAACGATGATCAATTTGTCTTCGGACGTCAGCTGATCTTCGGCAATCTCTGTTGATGCGTTGGATTCTTGGTCCTCTTCTTCAGCTGGAACTTGCTGAAGTGGTTGATGAAAAACAATCGTAGCTACGCCGATTGGTATCGGAATAGTCGTATCGGGTTTCTTCCACTGAGTGATAAAACGTTCTTTACTCAAACGTTCGAGGATTGTTTTATTATCACCTCGTTTATACGGGGCCCAATTTAAAGCAATAGCCTTAGCCTTGGCTTTTTGGTAGTTTTTTCCACCACGCCTTCTGGGCATTAGAGGAAAACAATATTAGCTCAAATTCTGAATTCTTGATGAGAAATCGTGCAGTCAACCGCACGATCGTCAATCACCAGAATTAGAATTATCGCAGCCACTGAATTGAAATTGAAGAAAAAGAAAGTGGGAAAGTCGTGCAGTCAAGGCCGCTCGATTCACTACCACTTTGCGCTCGTCGAGGGAGAAATATTTACGCGAGATGTTGAGTGAGAGGAACGAGTAACCCAGTGCTTTCAAAGAAGCACCAGAGAATATCACGTAGGATAATGGTACTACTAAATTAAATCTTCACCTCGATTTTAGACGTTAAACACGTAAACAATTTATTTGAGAAAATAAGTTGAGAATGTTACAAAATTTGAAATATCTCAAGGTGCCGCGACGCGTGGCGACCTTGTCGTTGACGATCGGAAAAACAACTGCCTTTGGGGCCTCTGCGGGTCCCTTTTTAAGGATCTCTAGTTTGTCGCCGTCCTCGTCTCGCTAGTGGGGCTGCATTGTGCTGCCCTTGTCTCGAGAGGAGGGGATGAGATTTTCCGACTCTTGCATTTTCGGGCGTCCCCCCGTTTATACGTATATTATTAATACTAAGTTTCTAACATTAATTGTTGATAACGGTGTTTTCGTAACTATGACAATATTTGTTTTACAATTTACCTTATACTCTATGTTGAACAAATACTCCTTTCTATTGTTTGAGTGATAATTATATATAAAACAATAAAAGAAAAGTAATAATTATAAAAGAAGAAATAAATCTTGTTCATGAATACTGAAAGTTGAGAATCAAAAAATATCGATGAGGTTTTCTTTTTTTCATTGCAAATTTAAATTGTTTTATTATCGCAAAATTGACAAGCATAATTTACGCAATAACTGACGTGATTTCAAAAAGGCGGTTGTTTCGATTAATTCTATGAGGAACTAGTTTTCATCCATAAAATATATATTGTTTTAGTTAATTATGGTTTTTTTTGTATTTATTATTTGAGTTTTGTATTTAGTTATAAAAGAAAAGAACGCGTAATTCGTATTTTGTTTTTCAACGGTTGCATACTTCAGTGATTTCAGTCTTTTCGTCTTTATTTATTTTATCTCTTTTAGTTTCCTGTGCAGCTGCACATTTTATTGGTTTTCTGGGAAAGTAGGGTTTTTCGCTGCAAGATTTCCATGAGTAAAGTAAAAGAATGTTCATAAGAGAAATCCCGAGTGGTGCAACATGCATTCAGATGACTTTTCGAAGAAAAGTCGTAAAAACGAGAGTGGTTTTTCGGGGAGGAAGTCGTAACTCCTCAGTTAAGGGCGCAAGCCTACGCAGGAAAATCTTGGGCCCGACTACTCGCTTTCCCTTTCCTATATATTGTAGTGTAAAATTCTTTCGTGAGGCCCGTCTTAATGATCGGCGCCGAAAATATCGTAAAAAATAAAAGGAAAAGGTCTATTGGGTCTCACGCACAGTTGCACGTGGTCCCTTGAGTGCCACTTGTTCTACAGTTGAAATACATCGTAGATGGGTATCAGTTGAAAAGGTTTTTGTAGCGAGGGTGGAGACCCGTGGGACGTAACACAATGAACCGCTATGACGAAATCAATGTCCGATTAATAACCGATAAAAATAAAAAATGTACACTACATCAATTATTTATTCAGCTTGTTAACACATTATAAAATATTTATAGAGCAAATAAATTTCTGAAGAGGATCCCAAACAGAGGATCGAAACGTAAAATTTTGACAAAAAATCATTCCACAACCATCAGGAATTATTGGCCGAATCAAAGCCGATTCCTTTCAACAATCGACAGAAAAATGGTAATGTTTACCATACACAAAAACTAAATTAAACATTTCAAAAAACTTTATCAGTAGGGCTTATTTTACTACAGGAGGGTAATAAGGCCTATGGCTTTAACATGCTTAAATAATTAATCTATGCTTATTACATTTGCTATTCGTGAACAATAATCATATTGATGCCTCTCTGTAGCTTTATAAGAACTTTAAATTCTTCTTTCCACTGCTCTTACAACTGATACCAGGTCGTTTTCTGACCACAACGCTTGTGTAGGAGGCATCGGGATCGAGTCACTGAAATCAATCATCAATCAATAATAAATAAAATTAAATGAAGTATACACTTCTCTATAATGTAAAAAACAATGTAATAAAAAAAAAATTCAACACGTTTTTCTCATGGTTAAATTTAGTAGGCCTTATTAACCGCTGACCAGATGTTTCAGAAAAACAACAAATAACATATGTTTGGACCATGGTACGTTATTTATATAGTTAAGATAATCGAAGTGGATATTCATGACGATAAAGACTACGATTTTAGATGGTTAAGTGTAATATTATCAAAAATACTCACGATTTACGTGGACCGTTTTTTTAGTATTCGTTCGTAGTCGTCATATGATAGATGATGCAACACTGGAGACGGAGAACGGGGTGTCGCGCTTCCGCGAACTTGTAGCGACATTTTTATGCATTGTGCTTCAGTCAGTGTGGCCTTGCGCAAAAGCGGTAATTGTATATATGATTTTTGTCGACTAGGCCTTATTACCCGATAGGCCTTATTACCTGCAGGTACCTTACCTCAAATATATACAAAAATATACCTTCTTCAATTTTATTTCTTTTTTCCCTTTTCTAAAAAAATCACGAATAAGCTTATTTTAACTTCCTAATTCAGGACCCCCTCTTCATCGTATATCAACTCACCAACAAATCTTCTTCCAGAATGATCACCAGGTTGTCCTGATGATGAAAATACAATACCTGTCTTCTCTTATTATTTCCGGGTGCTATATGTGCAGCCGCTACTCCCAATTAATACACGCTTATACTATCCGAAGTTCGGACAATCCGAACTGGTCTCGGTCCAGAGAGGTTCAGATAAGTCAAGTTTTACAATATTACTAATCTACAGTATACATTTTATTATTTTATTTACATAATTAATAAATCTCGACAAAAAATCTCGGGGAATTAACATCTTTAAATCTGTGGTGTGAGTTTCGAATCGATAATACTCGAAATATATGCTCAACTTTGAGCCTATATCTTAGTATCAACTATCGCGTTGTACAATGTAACCTTTGGAGCACCCTTGCCAATGTACAGATGTACACTAGACTGTATGAAAAAAATGATAATTTTTTTTTAGCTTCACACAATCTTAACTTATACTTGGACATAAGAAAATAATTCTCGCGAAAGATGGGGCCGGTCCTTCAAGATTTAGAAGTGACTCATCGGACTTTTGTCTTTTTTATTTCGTTATAATACATACATAACGAATTTGCATAAAAGAAACATACATTTTTCTTGTTTAAAAATGATAAATATATTCTCAACTTATGTATAAATACTGAATATGGGGCGTTCCATCCTAGATTGGACAGTTTAAAAAACTTTTTTTAAAAATTTCCTCAATTTTTTAATATTTTTTAGTACCCATCAAAAAGCCTTTCCGGTTAAATTTTGAGATTCTTTGGATTACCCGTTCAAAAGATATTAAATTAACAAAAAAACCGTTTTTTTCGTATTTTGGTAATAACTTCTTTAATAATGGTCCAAATTAAAAGTTTCTTTTTTCAAAATTTTTTTTTTTCAATGGCCTTTTCAGAAAAAAATGCAACAAAAATACTCTACGTGTTTTTGAATGAGTTTTTTGAGTTTTAAACTTTAAATCGCATTTTTAAACGTGAGTGTCATTTTTTATTTGAAAAAAAAATTTTGTTTTGAACATCTATATATTCAACAGTTTTTAAGACTAGTCTGATCTCGAGATTTCCATAACTACTATTTTTTTCGATTTTTGGAAATTAAATTTTTCTTCATAAATTATTATGAATGCCAATTTTCGTTACTGTATATCATTTTTTTTCAATATTACAAATTTATTTTGACACTTTTTTATTGTTAATAGGTTCTTAAAATTAATTAATCGTTAAGTCTGTTTATGAACAATAATAACAACAGCTTTGATTTATTCGCATATTTTTTTGAAAACCTTACATATATGTTTATTTCCTGAATTAGAATATTCCTTTGCCAATACGTTTCCGTTGCTCATTGGAATAATTGAATGAAATTTTTGTGCCCCCTGTGATTGACTTCGCAGTATTGTATCGCAAATGAAATATTTCCTTTGCATCTAAATAATGTTTCTCAGGTGAAAATTTGATAGCAATATTTGGTAGACTATTTAGATCCAATGGCCACTCTTACAATTCTTGAACTGTTGTTATTTGCTCATCGATTAATTATTAATTTTCAAAATCTGTTAACAATGAAAAAGTGTCAAAATTTATTCAAAATGATTAAAAAAGTTCTATACAGTAACAAAAATTGGTATTCATAGTAGTTTATGAAAAAAAAACATTTAATTTTCAAAAATTGAAAAAAAATAGTAGTTATTGAAATCCCACGATCGGACCAATCTTAAATATTGTTGAATAGATTGTTGAATAGATGTTTAAAACAAAAAATTTTAAAAAAATTGAAAATGACACTCACTTTGAAAAACGCGATTTAAAGTTTAAAACTCAAAAAACTCATTGAAAAACGCGTCGAATATTTTTGTTGTATTTTTTCCTGAAAGGGCTAAAAAATAAAAATTTTGAAAAAAAACTTTCAATTTGGACCATTATTAAAGAAGTTATTACCAAAATACCAAAAAAGAGCGGTTTTTTTGTTAATTTATTAATACCTCTTGAACAGGTGATCAAAAAATCTTATAATTTAACAGAAAGGGTCTTTTGATGGGTACTAAAAAATATCAAAAAAAAATTAAGGAAATAAAAAAAAAAGATTCAAACTGTTCGATTTGGGATGAAACGCCCGAAAAGTCCGACGAGTCACCTCTAAATCTTGAAGGTACAGCCCCATCTTTCGCGAGAATTATTTTTCCATGTCTAAGTATAAGTTGAGATTGTGTAAAGCTAAAAAAAATGATCGTCTTTTTATACAGTCTAATGTATACGCTGCAGCTTGGATATACCATTTTAGGTCGTCCTACAAAATCCTAAGACGGCTGATGAAAACCGTCAAACTAAATCTTGGTCGGTCACAGTATACAATAAAAAAATCGAAGGATGAAACTTTTTTTAAATTTATTGGTGTGATTTTCAAGCAGGGAATGGGCGTCTCGAGAAAACGAGTAAAAGGGGCGCGCAGGATCGTAGTTGGGCGTTTACGAGGCGCCGCGAGGACGGCGTGTCTCATCGATCTGACTCGGTGAATACCGCAGTCGCTTGCAGTATAGTGTAGCTATGTCACAATCATGGAAACTGCATTTTTATGCGGATGTCCGGTGCTTAACGTATGTGACAAGCGTATCCCAACTGCCCAAATAAATATTAGTACATTATAAAATTAAGGAGTTCCTTTAGTTAGCAACAAAAATGAGTCGAAATTTTCGAGGCTTATAGGTTAAGAGAAGAAATATTCTCATCCGGGGCTATTTGCATTCACTGCACTGCATCTTGGATACAAAACATCTAAATTTCGAAAATTCTCATTCGAAAATTTCGTCCCAGACTAAAAGATTTAAAGAATATTTATTATAAGAAAAATACGCATGGTCAAATTTAAGAGTATTGTTTTATCAAAAAAAAACTCGATATCTTCTTGTCAATCATCAAAAATCTATGTATTGTCGAAAGCATTATGTGTTTGAGATCTTTTTTTATGTCAAGAAGACGCTTTCACAAATTGAGTAGATTGAAGTAGTCCAAGATTCCATGGTCACCGATTTTTAAAAAATCGTTATAAAAAAAACGCGTTCATAGTTTTACTTCATTGAGTTTACAGCTTTTAAAGGAAATACGTACGTTTTATTACGCATAACTCTCTCAATTTTAATCTTATCCATCTGGAATGGTGACGCAAACTTTTCGGAATATTGTAAACTATGAAACCATAAAGATCCGAAAATTGGATTCTTCTTATATTTCAACTTCCTGATGAAACCGATTGAACATAACATGATATAAATGCAATAGACGCTCTTGCGTTTTTTTTACGATTGGCCAATAATAAAACCTCACGAGATCCATCCTCCACTTATCAGTTTCGAAGTAAAGTCCGGAAAATAAAATTGAAATTACCCTTTTCTAACAACGTCCTCTTTATCGATGTTTCCTCGTGCTTCCTTTAATTCCCATAACAGACAATCTGACATCTTGAAACTTCCAGAGCCCTTTATGAATCCTTAGCCTGACTAGGCTGTATGCGAGAAAAGCTTGTCGTTGCCTTTGTCACGTAATAGCAAGGCAGAGGCGTATTACCTTCGCTCACCCGAATTCCCATAGTGTCACTTCACGCTCTCCGCCGCTTTGTTTACATCGTACCATCCCAATGTTGGTCTCTACATCTATAATATTTTTTGTTATTTTCGTACTTAGATCTTTAAATTGTTGTCTAGCATCATGGAAGTTACTCGCCATGCAGTTTTTGCAGCAGTCCAATACCATTTTCGATTGATTTTGTTTGTTGATAATAAATTCTTGTACACCAATGATTAATAAGGAAAAATACGCGATCGATGAAGAGAATTACGTAAGGGGTATAGCCGAGTAAGGTGACGAAAACTGCCCCCAGCGGGTTCTTGAAGGACACTCAACCTAGAGTGTCCTTACTAAAAGAAAACATTTGCCTAAAAATTTCAACTTGCTAATGTTACGTTTTGATTGACAATTTACTCCATCTCGGTCAAGAAGAGTCTCCCATTTCTTTCCATGTTATTTGGCATGTAAGCGAACGAATCGAGGAGGTGCCCTGTTTAAAGTCTAATCTCACCAATATTTACTCGGAAAAGGGGTGAGGTACGGTCATAATTAATTGGCTTACACTCGTTGACGCCATTCAAATAAAATAAAAAATTTTTCAACAAAAATTCAAAATTTGAACAACTCAATTCACTTCCTAAAATTAACCAACCCAACATCAATGAAAGAAAATAATGGAATCAAATATGATTCCTAAAAATAAAATAATCATAATAACTTTCGTTCAAATACGAAACGTGATAATATTGAATTCGAAATATAATGTGCAAAATGTGTAAATCATGTCAAAAATTTCGATTAAAAATCACTTACCTTGTTCGTTGGTTTTTCGAAATTTAATTCTTAAAACATTGAAAAGAAATGTTCCTTAATGAATTCCGTCCTCCAAATTAATCGAAATTACTCGTCCAAGTTTTCCTCGAATTCGGATTCCCACGAATTTCCAACGATGATTAAATATTTGGAGATTATGATTTTCCGGATCGATGATTTGTTAAAAATTCGAATAAATGAATATTCGAAATAATGTGAATTCAAATTCGTGTTTTTCCAATATTTCTTTCATTTAAATAAACGTTTGAGATTTCAGGTTTATAACAATTTTTAAATATCTAAAAGGTTTAAGTGTGTGTGTGTATGCTTAATTTTGACAATCTCTTTAATCTAATCTCGTGTAATGTACATTCGTGCAATCTGGTTTAATGTCCGGTAATGTCTGGTAATGTCCCTCTTTTCTCGTGCGCTTCCTTGTAAAATCTCAGTCGAAAATCAATCAGTAATCGTCTTGACCAATCAATTTCGTGCCTTTTCTTATGCTAATTATCAGAGGTGGATTTACCTTGTTTGCCGCCTCAGGCCTCAAAAAGTTTGCCGCCCCTTTTCAATTAAAAAATCAACGAAGAAGAGGAATTTCTTCTTAAATAAAAATACTGATTTTTGTATTTTTTGTAGATAGTATACATGCAGACACAGACAAAAGTTCTGATATTAAAAAAAAATCTTCATTATACATTTTGAGACATCTTAAATTCTTCTGTTCAAACTTGTTAGTGAACAATATTTCATTATAGGCTATTTGTATAAAAAAAGTTAGCCCGATAACTAACCAGTTTCGAAAACTATGCGTTAACAAATATTTCTGAAAAATTGAAATAGTCGTGAAATTCGAATAAACAAATAAACTTTCTTAAAATTTATACTATACATAGTAGGTATACTTCCTTGCAAGATTTCACCTTGATTGGTTATTTACAAATATTCTTCAAGAATTGAAAATTCAAAATCCGAACCGCTTTGATAATCATCGTTAAATTTAGTCGTATATGTATATTCATATTTTATTTCATATATAGCAAAAAATATTGTACTAATACCTTGAAGTTATCTCGAGGTAAGCGGTCAAAACAAGAATTTCGAAACTTTCAAAATTCGAACAAATATAACACTTCGTTCGATTCTTTCCAAATGCAATAGTAAATAGTGTTTGATCATAGTCCATCTGTATGAAAAAGTTAGCGTGATAGCTCAAAAAATGCGAAGGTTAGAGCGACAAGAAAAGTTTTTGAAAAAATTAAAAAAACCCAAAAAATTCCAATCAGCAGTTCAATCTTTTCTAAAATTATACTAGATACACAAAAAAGATTGGTGGATCTACTTGCGTGCCAAATTTCAGAGCCTGATCCTGTCATATACGCACACACGCACACACATACACACACACGCACGCATATCCGGATATTTTTCTCAATATGTTTTTTCGATGTTTTAGGATATTTTAAATATACTGGCATGGAAATCATGAAAAAATTTTATTCACGGAAATAAATCATCCTCTATGAGGAAGTAAAACAAATGTTGGAAAAAAACATGATTATATGCGATTCTCTAAGTTCGTGAATATATTCATGAATATATTTCTGGGACAGCAAGCTCTCTGCTTAGTATAAATTGAATCGATTCAAATTCGTAGTTTTCTTTGAGACAAACTCTGTTACATTGGATTCGTTTACGATATACTTTTAATTGTAGACAGAGCTGCGATGCTTTTGGGTCCATTTTCAATCGCAATAAATTGTTGAATCCAAGTGACAAACCAACAATTGCTAGAAAAAAATATTCTGTCGTTGAAAATGTGCCGCCCTCAAAATTTGCCGCCCTAGGCCCGGGCCTACAGGGGCTACTGGTACATCCGCCACTGCTAATTATAATCTTTTTCTCCTCTGGATACATCATTGCTTATTCATATTTTATAATTATCATAGATAACAATATTCTTCTTATTTCTATTTCTTATGGCTAGTTTCAATTTTTAAAATTTTATAATTTTGTTTTTGAATGCACTTCGTATCATCGTTTTTACAGAAGTTGATAATTTTTGTTTTCTAATTTTAAACTAGATAATTTAAATTGTGTTTTTATATTTTTAAAATTTCTTCATTATTATAACTGTTTGTAAGCTTTTGTTTCGTTCATTTTTCTTCAATTCTTTCAATAGATTTTGTACATTTTACCAATGCGTGTAAATTGAATTCAAGCATGCTTGTGTGTGTGAAATATTTTTAGTTCATAACGTATTTTCTATTATGATTTTTAGTTACCTGACCCATGTAAAATTACCCATAGTTGAATTGAATATTAATTAATCATTTCGTAATTTTGAAATATCTTTTATGGACTTTTAAAATCAATTTTTCTTCTATTCATGTATGTCAGTCGTTCCTGTACGTGTGACATTGCCTTTGCGAAGTCACGCGAGCCAGTCGATGCGCCTCCAAGAGGTGCTGCGCTTATGCAACGAACGGCGATGTCGATCATTAATTTGCACGTTGTTGTCAAGCACAGCGGCAGTTTTTTATTAATCACTGCATTCCTGACGAAATAATTCTAATTTCATTATTGATTTCTTGCAAATGATGTTCCACAATAGGATAGGCGTATGAGGACTGATTTGACGTACTCAAAACAAGCTTAATATCCCAAGTTCGATTTCCTTCCTCTTCTTTCTTTTGCGACGATTTCAATATACAGTCCGATCCCGTAATAGAGCTGGCTATAGGGGGTTAGGGGAGTACCTTTCCTGGAACTCAGGTACCCCCACTATTGACGTGCGTCCACGCTGTCGAAATTCACTTCGCGCTCCCAGAATAGAGCCGCGGCGACTGAGTAATATTTATTCGGGCTTTATTGTTATTTATTCATGTTGTATCAAGTTAGCGTGATAGCTCAAAAAATGCGAAGGTTAGAGCGATAAGAAAAGTTTTTGAAAAAATTGAAAAAACCCAAAAAATTCCAATCAGCAGTTCAATCTTTTCTAAAATTATACTAGATACACAAAAAAGATTGGTGGATCTACTTGCGTGCCAAATTTCAGAGCCTGATCCTGTCATATACGCACACACGCACACACATACACACACACGCACGCATATCCGGATATTTTTCTCAATATGTTTTTTCGATGTTTTAGGATATTTTAAATATACTGGCATGGAAATCACGAAAAAATTTCATTCACGGAAATAAACCATCCTCTATGAGGAAGTAAAACAAATGTTGGAAAAAAACATGATTATATGCGATTCTCTAAGTTCGTGAATATATTCATGAATATATTTCTGGGACAGCAAGCTCTCTGCTTAGTATAAATTTAATCGATTCAAATTCGTAGCTTTCTTTGAGACAAACTCTGTTACATTGGATTCGTTTACGATATACTTTTAATTGTAGACAGAGCTGCGATGCTTTTGGGTCCATTTTCAATCGCAATAAATTGTTGAATCCAAGTGACAAACCAACAATTGCTAGAAAAAAATATTCTGTCATTGAAAATGTGCCGCCCTCGAAATTTGCCGCCCTAGGCCCGGGCCTACAGGGGCTACTGGTGAATCCGCCACTGCTAATTATAATCTTTTTCTCCTCTGGATACATCATTGCTTATTCATATTTTATAATTATCATAGATAACAATATTCTTCTTATTTCTATTTCTTATGGCTAGTTTCAATTTTTGAAATTTTATAATTTTGTTTTTGAATGCACTTCGTATCATTGTTTTTACAGAAGTTGATAATTTTTGTTTTCTAATTTTCAACTAGATAATTTAAATTGCGTTTTTATATTTTTAAAATTTCTTCATTATTATAACTGTTTGTAAGCTTTTGTTTCGTTCATTTTTCTTCAATTCTTTCAATAGATTTTGTACATTTTACCAATGCGTGTAAATTGAATTCAAGCTTGCTTGTGTGTGTGAAATATTTTTAGTTCATAACGTATTTTCTATTATGATTTTTAGTTACCTGACCCATGTAAAATTACCCATAGTTGAATTGAAAATTAATTAATCATTTCGTAATTTTGAAATATCTTTTATGGACTTTTAAAATCAATTTTTCTTCTATTCATGTATGTCAGTCGTTCCTGTACGTGTGACATTGCCTTTGCGAAGTCACGCGAGCCAGTCGATGCGCCTCCAAGAGGTGCTGCGCTTATGCAACGAACGGCGATGTCGATCATTAATTTGCACGTTGTTGTCAAGCACAGCGGCAGTTTTTTATTAATCACTGCATTCCTGACGAAATAATTCTAATTTCATTATTGATTTCTTTCAAATGATGTTCCACAATAGGATAGGCGTATGAGGACTGATTTGACGTACTCAAAACAAGCTTAATATCCCAAGTTCGATTTCCTTCCTCTTCTTTCTTTTGCGACGATTTCAATATACAGTCCGCTCCCGTAATAGAGCTGGCTATAGGGGGTTAGGGGAGTACCTTTCCTGGAACTCAGGTACCCCCACTATTGACGTGCGTCCACGCTGTCGAAATTCACTTCGCGCTCCCAGAATAGAGCCGCGGCGACTGAGTAATATTTATTCGGGCTTTATTGTTATTTATTCATGTTTCTATACATCAGATACGGGAAACATACATTTTTTATTAAATGGCATGCTTTTGTATGAACTGCCCAACACAAAACGGAACACTCAATTTAAAATGACTATGAGAATACTTATTTCCAGTAAATTTTTATTATCTACATTTCTGACAAGCAATTAATAGTATTTTGTGCATCTAGGGCCAGAGATAAGTCTTTTCGTCGAGCGTGAAGTTTGCCGCAACGAGCGAAGTGAGGGTCGCAACCACGCAAGACAAAAGACGAACCTCTGGCCCGTGTTGCACACAATCTTTTTTTTCATGGGAGATTTGAGTGTCTCCGCTACATGCGTGGATAGCCAAAAAGAGTCATTATTCGGCTATCCACGCATATGGTGAAAAGCACGAAAATCTTGCATGGGTAAACAAAAATTATTTCGTGTTTGAAATTTGTTGTCTCAATATTTTCAGAGCGATTTCAGTAAATCATGACAGTACAAATTGAAACTGCCTTTTAAAAAAAATTATTTACCACTTTAATTAAATTAATTTAAGCCAATTTATACGCTATTTCATTGAGCTACCGTGCGGCATTATTGAGGGAGACGAATATGAAACCCGAGGTGAGCCAGTAGTGGGGGTATCGCTCGAGCGAGAATAAGGGGAAGCGGCTCTATGGAGGGTGGCTCTATCACGGGAGCGGAGTATAGTTGTGCATTTCCTCTGGTCTTCTGCGATGTTTTTAAATATTCAAAAGCGTCCTTCGTCTTTGATCTTTTCCAATATTGTCATAAATTTCACCAGATGTAACACTAACCCAAATATTTGCTGAGCAATCGAAAAAAATGTGGTTTTGACCTTTTTTCCATAGGTATTTATGATGGGCCCTTGTTGATTTTCTAAAAATTACTTATGAAAAGTATACATCAATCGAATTTTTCCCAGAGTTGAACTTGATTTAAAAAAAAAAGAAATTGAAAATGGTTATTCTGCGTGGTAAGAAATTTAAAACTGGACCAGTCTGAAGTTAGCCGTTTAACTACTCCGCATGTGCGGGGGCGGGAAATTCACAAATGTGCTGAGTCATGGTTTCTGGCAGGTTCAATGGGGGAATATGACATCATAAGTGATCATGGCTTCTTGAAGCTTCTATGGGGGGTGTAATATCATGCTTTTGGGGAAGCGGATAGTACTTTTGTAATCCTGGTTTCTTGGAGTTTTGGGGGAGAGGGGTCTACTTCTAAGCGAGCCGCACTTTGGAACTGCGCAGTTGTTGACGTTATTCTGCGCTGTTTTCAGCTAAAGAGTCGCGATTGCTTATAATATTTTCCTTCGTCACGAACGGGGCAGTTTTATCTGTAATTTGATATTTTATGTAGATTCAAGTAAAAAATTCGGCGAAGTCATGTATAAAAAGGAGAAGGAATGAATCCTATAAAAAAAATGTTGTACCGGAAATGGATTAGTTTATCTTGACCGCTTCAAGGTTGCAGAGTAAAAATCGTGGAAATACTTTTAGACATACCAGGTTTTAAGATTCCTGTTAATGAGTTCAGAGTAAAAGAGTTGGTAGCAATGAAAAGAGGATTGCAAGGTGGTAAGGTGCCTACTCATTGAACCACCCTGTGAATGAGATCCCTGTTGAAAAAGACATATGAAACGATATAATTCTATAAATACTCTTAAATCTCTATTGGAATATCGTGTTCATTTGTCCCTGATTCTAACAGATTTAACAGTAAAAAAACGGTCCTGCGCGATTCAAAAATGATTTGAAAAATAAAGGGAGTAAAGATACTCAAGTAGTATACTTATTGCTTGCGCTGAACGAATAAAAAACCCAGCCGCGTGATGTTTATGATTTTTTACAGTAATGATGTGTAGAAGCGGTCAACCATTGTATATTGGCGTTAAGCTTCTTATCGTGGATTTATAATTTGATACTCGCAGGCACACGAATATTCAAAATATTTACATTGAACTTATGAGCGAGCGAACGAGTGAGCGTCTTATCTCTGTAACCGGATACTTCTACGAAGACTTCGCGCCTCGCGCCATGTAGATATAAACAAGTGTAGAATTCTTGATAACTTTCAGTAAGTTACAACCCCCAAAAACACCAAAAATGGTGTACGAAAATTGGACAAGTACATTTACAAAAGTCTCTAGTTTAGTCTCCTCACAAAAAGTTGTTAAATAAATAGATATGATATGAAACTCACGACACGCATTGCCAAGTACATGTAGTTTCCTAATATATCGTTTCCTTTGCAATAATGACTTAAGGGTAGAGCCAAATTTAAAAAATTCGAAAAATTTTAATGGTAGAAAATTTTAAAAACAGCGAAATTAAGTGAAAACTGTCTACAAAAAAAAATCATCAATGAAAAAAATAACCAAAAAAATAAAAAATAAAAAATTATCAATGAAAAAAATAACAAAACAAATAAAAAGTACTTGGCGAGTTCGTTTTTAACGAACAATAAGTCAAAACTGTTTTTTAGTGAACCGATGAACACCAGATATGCTCATAGTCAGTGAAAAAACTCGCCAAGTACTTTTTATTTGTTTTGTTATTTTTTTCATTGATAATTTATTTTTTAATTTTTTTGGTTATTTTTTTCATTGATAATTTTTTTTTTGTAGACAGTTTTCACTTAATTTCGCTGTTTTTAAAATTTTCTACCATTGAAATTTTTCGAATTTTTTAAATTTGGCTCTACCCTTAAGTCATTATTGCAAAGGAAACGATATATTAGGAAACTACATGTACTTGGCAATGCGTGTCGTGAGTTTCATATCATATCTATTTATTTAACAACTTTTTGTGAGGAGACTAATATCTATTTATTTTACAACTTTTTGTGAGGAGACTAAACTAGAGACTTTTGTAAATGTACTTGTCCAATTTTTGTACACCATTTTTGGTGTTTTTGGGGGTTATTTGTCAACTTTTTGCAAAGTGTTTCCATTCGGTCTCCCAATAGTACATAATTCCATTTAATGATATAATTTCATATTATTTACAATTTCATGTCATTATTCTATTTTTATGTCATTCATAATTTTGCTTGTGCGATGAAATGCAAAATTATATTTTAGTACCCAAATCATCCATCGATGAGTGAAAAAAATCATAAACCTCGGTATATATCGAATGAATGAATTCTTAATTTTGCAATGAACAAAATGCTATTTATACTAAGGTTTATGATTATTTTTCTTCATCCAACTCCACAAAAGCTACAAAAAAAATGTACAGCTGTAAGTGAAACATCATAAGCCTCATTATGGATAAAATTTTCACCATTCCGCAGTGAACAAAATTCTTCATTGTAGAGTGGACAAAATTATGTCAATATTGAGGTTTACAACCTTCTACTTAGATTTTGCAGTTTGAAATCTTCATAATAAAGATGAAGAAGATGAAATTTATTTCAAATCGTCTTTATTACGGCCCAGACAGATTTGATAATTTATACAATAAGTTTATAAGGCGTCGCTGCGATTCTGCAACGAGCCTTCTTCTGTGACGAACTTTTTTTCCTCCACGCTTCCAACGAGGAGGCCTGATTACGATTTCATCTGAAAAAATTAATATTCATTCATAATATACAAAGATAAATTCTGTAAGTTTTTTCCCATCGCTAGTTTCAGCCAGCGCAGTGTCATGTATAAAAAGTAGAAGAAAGAAGAAGACGAAGAAGAATCGAAGACGAAGAAACTTTTGAAGCTGTAAAAAGTTTATGGGAAAAATGAAAGGCGAAGAAACTTTTGAAAAATTCATTATGAAACTTATTTGTGCCCACAGAGTTTTTTTATAAGAACTCTGTGGGCACAAAAAGAGTGTTTTTTATAAAAACTCTGGGGGCACAAAAGTTTCATAATTAATTTTTCAAAAGTTTCTTCGCCTTGCATTTTTCCCATAAACTTTTTACATCTTCAAAAGTTTCTTCGTCTTCGATTCTTCTTTCTTCTACTTTTTATACATAACACTGCGCTGGCTAAAACTAGCGATGAGAAAAAACTTACAGAATCTTACAGAATCCTCTTCATTGCGGATTTTTTTCTCCACGTTTTTTCTAAAAAACAATAAAAAGTTCATCGGAAGAATCGAAGGCGAAGAAACTTTGGAAAAATAGTTTAGAAATTCATTTAAATCTTTTGTGCCCACGGATTTTTATAATTGCCCTTCAACTTTGGGACTTTATATCTCACCTTGCAGGTTTTGTCCTCTGGATCCTTGAGAAGAAGGATGTTGCTCGGCCACGTGCCGAACATTGCTTGCAATCTTTTGTTCTGTATTCACGCCTCGATTTTCTTGTGCCTTTTCTTTTTGTTGTTCGTCACCGTTTACGTCAGGGCTGGTTCAAGTCATGTATCTTGGGGGTTGTAGGCCTATATTCTGTAACTCGTTTTTTCATTGGTTGGTATAGATGAGCCTTCCGCACAATCTCTCTCGCAATTGGCTGCTGTCGCAGTCGCGATTCCGACCAATGTAAAAGAGAGTTACAGAATAGGCCTACAGCCCTTAAGATACACGACTTGAGCCAGCCCTGACCGGCATGCTTCGTATAGCGCGAAGAACGAAACAAAGAGCTCATTCCTCGCAAGACACGAAATCACGATGGATGTCGATAATGCGGATGAGGTAAGATTGTTAAAATGATACAAATATTCTAGTTGTTCATCCTACCATATATACCTGAAATCTTATCTAGTGTTTCAATTTTCAGTTTGAATTCGACGATTTAGATTTAGTTCTGGGTAAGTATGAGCTTTTTAAAATATTAAAGAAATCGAATGTCAATGGAGACATGTAGACAGACTGAATCATATTTATGCATTCCTTTCGCGTATTTATGAAGAAAATTTGTTTTTCAGAAGCAAGTGGAGATGGAGCTTCCCCAGGAAGAGGAAAAAACAATGGAGAAAATGCTAACGGAAACTGTGCCGAACAACAAAAAGAAAAGGCACGAGAAAATCGAGCCGTGAATACAGAACAAAGGATTGCGACCAATGTTCGACGCGTAGCCGAGCAACATTCTCCTCCTCAAGGATCGAGAGGACAAAACCTGCAAGGTGAGATATAAAGTCTCAAAGTTGAAGGGCAGTTATAAAAACTCCGTGGGCACAAAAGATTGAAATGAATTTCTAAACAATTTTTCCAAAGTTTCTTCGCCTTCGATTCTTCCGATTAAATTTTTATTGTTTTTTAGAAAAAAGTGGAGAAGAAATTCCGCAAGGAAGAGGAAACAATGGAGGCAAAGAAAATCAAGGTCGAAATGCACGGGAAAATCGAAAAGAAAATGCAGGACAAAGAAAGATTGCCGCAAATGTTGGACATGTGCCTCGTCACCAACCTTATCCTCAAGGAGCTGGAGGACAAATCCTGCAAGGTGAGATAAAAAAATAGAAACTAATATCCAAAAGTTAATGAGCATTTATTTTAGAAGCATGAGAATGGCGTATTAAAAAATGTTCTGAACAACTTTTTTCATGTATACTTGATACTAACAGTGAACTTTTTTTCCATCGGTAATTCCAGCCAGCACAGTGGCATAGATAAAAAGTTTATGGGAAAAATGAAAGGCGAAGAAACTTTTGAAAAATTCATTATGAAAATTTTTCAAAAGTTTCTTCGCCTTTGATTTTTCCCATAAACTTTTTATTACCGAACATGAAAAAAAATGTTTAGACCATTTTTAATACTCCGTCCTCATGCTTCTGAAATTTAAATAATAGAGGTTGGAAAGATTTTCTAGACTGCAGTTGCTAGTTCTTGCGATGAACATTTTTCTCCATGCGGCTGGTCTCAGCCGATACAGCGGCATTGAAAAAAAACTTTTTTTTTTACTACATTGATATTTGATTCCAACCATATTTTTTTCTCCACACAGCTATAGTGTTAAGCAGAGCAAATAAGAACCTCGATTCTGGTAAATTTATTTTTTTCTTCAGGATTTCTGCCTTCAGGAGGAGAACAAGGAGGCGGTTGGAACAGTGAGAGAGCCGAACAATCGCAATATAATGCTCAAGGGAGGCTGATAGACTTCTTATTCCAGATGTCAAACCCTTACCGTGGCGGGAGAAGAGGAAGTCGCCGCGGCCATCGCAAAAATTAAAACCTATGAAATAACAGTTAACGATATTGATTGAACCGTCGGTTTATTCAAAAATTTGTGTGAAAAAAAAAATAAAGTCTTTTTGAAAGTATTGTGCCTAATATCGTTGATCATATAAATATGCGATAGATATCCGATAAATTAATTTATTGACAAACATTTTAACACATTTCCTCTTGCTTGTACGTAATTTTTGCAGTACTTGTCCATGGCATAAGTGTTTGCATACAAGAATGAGTGCATGCGAGTTCCGACAGTACGGTTTGTCGACCTGACAGCACGCCTACATATATGTACGGCTCGGTGTGGCGCATGTAGTAAAATTTCTGGTAGGAATAACCAATCTGGACGAAGGGATCCATCAAAAGTGTACAACCATCGACGTATAGTATGGACTGCGCGATCCCAACATAGAGGCCTCCGGAAAGTATCCGCCAGAGTAGACAAAGAGGGAACAAGACATAGGTCAATTGCTGTCTCTTTCTAAGAATGGTATGTGCTGTGCGCGAAAGAGATGGAGGTTGACCATTGACAGTCGCTATCTCTTTTTAAGAGCCGACCGGCCTAAGCGTAGTCCATACTATACGTCGATGTGTACAACGCACGATGAAACTTTTCCACTGACGTCAAATGCAGCCAATTCAGCTATTCTCGTTTGTTCCGGTCGAACGTTCTAATTTATATTCTTCTCTGGTGATGATTTTAATTTCAACAGTACACTGTAAAACAATAAATTAGTATATTGAAATTGGAATGAAAATTTTGTAACGACATATGATGGTCTCGATTATTCGAGTTTGTTACCTCTTTCGTCAGAACGGCGTTGAAAATCGCGATAGAAATTGCTAGCTATTCAGAGATCCTCGCAAGTCGCTAATATTCGCTTGTCGAAACCCTCGAGATGAAGATATCCGTGTGTACTGCGGCTGTAACGCTCGAGGTTCATGGGAACGATATTGAAAAGAGATAACGAAATCTTCAATAAAAGAATGTCATTCCCATAAATATCGTATAATTTTATCTGCAATTTTGTTTCAATCAATTATTATATCATATTGCTTTTTATAATTTAGATTATTTAAAATGAAATGGTATTAGTTACAATAATTTGAGAGTTTCCCTTACATGAGCTTTCGGCGATAATTGATCCTTCTCGGAAAGTAATTTTTTGTGTATGGGTCATTCTATGTCGAATCGACATAGAGTTGGAATCGACTTATTTTAATTTCGATGGAATTTAGTCAGAAGTTGTCGTTGTCAATAGGACAAAATTCTACCATAAGAAAAAAATTGAAATTTTTTTTTTCAATGTTATGCAAAATTAAAGATTTCACAATTTTTTAAATCTTTCACGTTCATTTTTTTTTTAATATCTCGAAAACTATTATAATTACGAAAAATCGTTCTGAATTTGTCTGAAAAAGTATACTTGGGGCTACGAACAAAATATTCGAAAAAAAATTTTGAACAATAATGAATTTGAAGAATTTTGAATTTTAAAAAATCGCGAAAATCCACGATCAACATTAAATTTTTGTTCAATTTTTTTTTATACAATACCTTGTACTGATCTTAAAAGATCCTGGAATTTTCCAAAATGTAATTTTTTTTCTTTTTTTCAAAGAAATTAGTTTTTAAGATTCAGTTTACGCTACCAAAAGCTTAATGTTGATCATATGGATTTGCACGATTTTTTAAAATTCATGATTGTCCAAAATCATCATTTAACCAAAGTTTTTTCCGGAATATTTTTTTTTCTTATTCATAGCCCCAAATATACTCCTTAAAACGAATTCAAGGCGATTTTTCGTAACTATAATAATAGTTATCAGGATATTCATTTAAAAAATAAACTTGAAAGATTTAAAAAATTGTGAAATTTTGAATCTTGCATAATTTGGAAAAAAAAATTTATATTGTCATTGCCCTCCGTACGTCCCACTTCGTAGGCGTAAAGTGGCACTTAACGCACTAGTGCAATAAAATATTGTATGTATGACACTCGTACGATAAAACTTTTTCTGACGAGAGTGAGTTTGCAGCAAGAGCCTTTGGCTCATGCTGTAATCACACGAGCTTTATCATACGAGTGTCATAATGTAATGAACTATTTTCCTTTGGTAGACCTTCGTTTTATTAGAAACGAAAACTTCTGATCAAATTTTATCGAAATTGAAACAAGTCGATTTCAACTCTTGGTCAATTTGACATGAGAGGACCCATATTGATAATGGGAAAAATTTGTCCATCCATTCGTAAGTATTCATCGAAACTGTGCTGCCTATCGTCATCACTACGGCGCCGTTACTTAATTCGTCGATTTCAGCCAAGCCTTTTGTTATTATACGAACATAAAACTCTCTTCGTAGGTGTTTTTCTGAAAGGTAAATATTTTTTCTTCTTACATTATATCAAAAAAAGAATTAATTTCAATACTGCATAGAACTTTCAGATTTATTTGGATTGGCTAAAGGTTTCATTCAATACTTACTGCGTATATCTTTCAGATTGATTTGGATCGGCCAAAGGGTTTTCATTGCCAAATGAGATGAAGCGACTGAGGGTAAATCAATGAACCGTTGTCTCATTGAAAACAAATCTTTTAGATTTTTCTTGTATGGTATCTCTGTTGCTTCACTGTAATAAGGAAGCATCAGGAGATGAAAATTTTTTTCTTCTTAGAAATCTTTTTAGAGATTTCTTCCTAGAGATGATGAAAAATTTTGTTCAAAGTAATTCAATTGTAGAGTCATAAAATACCTTGCGTATTCTCTTGCTTCGGTGGCTGATTTCATCATGGGATTGTTGATTTCCTTTATGTCCTTGATATTCCGGCATAAAATATGATTCAACATCATTCTCGAATAATTCTCCGCTATTGCGACTTTGGGAAACTAGTAACGTATCCACAGCTGGAAATAAAGAAAGATTTTGAAATGAAAAAAATTTCAGATTCATCCGTATTCGAATATGTTTGCAAAGGAATCATTTTAAAAACAAAGAAGCGTCGAAGGTCAAGTTTTTGAACAAGTAAAAAACCGCGATGGAAACAAAATTTTTTCAGTACCATGTTACAAACAAAAACCTGACTTTTATACTTGTTGAAAATTTTAAAATTAACTGTGGTGAGTTTCCACATAATCATAGGAAATTTATTGTCAACTATGCGCAACCGCTGAAAGGCCAAGTCTGAGGAAATTCCACATCCAGTTTTCATTTGCTACAACAATGAAAAAATCTTTGATATTCTTTATTGTGCTTTTCTGCAAAAAAACAGCTTACTGTAGCTACTTCTCGCAATGATCAGAATCGTGTATCATGATGAGCAGATGATGTGAAATGTGAACGAAACCAATGATGTTCAACTTGTCTCCAACATCCCCTGCAGAGCAATAAGAGAAATTACTTTCTTCATTTCAGAAATAGATTTTGTCATTAAAATTCTCGCATCATTTATGATATATTTTTGAAATGCTTGAGAAATTTTTCACTCGGCTGCACAGCTTGAGTAACAAGAAAAAATTTTCTAAAAAGATACACTTCCCATCATGGCGATGAATAGGCACGTGGTAGTCTTATTATGTTTTAAAAAACGTTATTAGGATTATGCGAAATAATACTAAAATGTATTTAATCGCTGAGCGTTATAAGCGTAATTTTTTATTATATTTTTATGAAACAATAGACCGATTTGTTTGTTAGTTACTGGAGAATCTGACTGTCAACGACCGTCGAACAAATTACATTCATGGAATCGTTGAACGTTATAGAGATAATCATTTATGACAGTATTATTAAATGAATAATTAACTGATCAATTTTTATTTTTCACTCGCGAATCTCGTCACTATGTCAAAAAAACCCAGGTAGCCCGTTTCAAAACAAACCTGTCCAATGAATGCTTAATGTCGGTCTGTAAGTAAACTTCCCGACCGACAGACATTAGGCCGGTATTTCATGGGCAGTGAGCAGCAACAGTAATTTCCTAGTAAGGGCCTCCGCACACGGTGCAGGTTTTCCGTGCTTGCTTCTCTGCAGGGTCTCGTTGATTGGTGGAAAGCTTGGTAGGGGCTTGGTACTGGCTACCCCCACCAAGCTTTCCACCAATCAGTGAGACCCTGCAGAGAAGCAAGCACGAAAAACCTGCACCGTGTGCGGAGGCCCTAAGTTACCAAATTGCTGTTGCTGCTGCTCACTGCCCGCGAAATACCGGTCTTATATAGGTCTTATAATAAACGGCTTTGTTTTGAAACGTGCTGTCTAGGTTTTGTTGACAGTTATAATGAGATTCGCGAGTAAATAATAAATTAATCCGTTAATTATTGTTTAATCAGTTGTCATAAACGGTTATCTTCACAACGCTCAACTATTCCATGAACGTCATTTGTTGTCCAACAAATTTGTTGTCGAATCATTGACAGTGAGATTTTCGTGTGACTATAATAAATTGGTCTACTGGTTACAATAAAATATTGTAATAAAAAATGATCCCAATAACGCTCAACGAATCTATAAATTTGAGTAATAAAAAAAAATCCTGAGAACGTTATTTTTAATGTGATAATCGAATTGAAAACTATCTCGTGTTTAATTCATCATCATGGAAAGTGTATATCTTTTTCTCTTATGACTCAAGCTGTGTAACCCAGTGAAAAGTTTGTCAAGCATTTAAGAAAGAAATCATAAATGATGCGAGGAATTCAATAAATATATCTACTTCTGAAATTAAAAAAGTAATTTCTCATATTGCTCCGCAGGGAATGTTTGACATTTGACAAACTGAACATCATCGGTTTTCTTTACATTTCACATAATCTACTCATGATACACGACTCTTACCATATCGCTAGATGCAGCTATAATAGGCTGTTTTTTGCAATAAGCAAAAGCAAAATAAACAACGAATGTCAAAGGTTTTGTCATTGCTGAACCAATGAAAAATCGATATGAAATTTCCTCACATCTTGGCCTTCCAGCAGTTGCGCGTATGTGACAACAATAAATTTCCCATGATTATGTAGAAAGTCAACACAGTTCCTTTTCAAATTTTTATCAAGCATAATAGTCAGGTTGATGTTATGAATGTAGTGCTAAAAAAATTTTCTTTCCATCACAGATTTTTAAATGTTCAAAACCGTACCTTCGACCGGTCTTTGTTTTTTAATTCATCCCTTTGCAAAAATATTCGAATTCACATAAACCTAAAATTTTTGTCATTTCACGTTGAATCTTTATTACCAGATGCGGATATGTATCTAGTTCCCAAAGCAGCAATAGCAGAGGATCATCCTGGAAATGATGAAATTATAGACCAAATCAAGGGAATAGGTAAGGTATTTTATTACTCTAAAAATGATTTGTTATGAACAAATTTTTGATTCGTCTGTAAAAAAAAAAAATTTCGTTTCGGGATGCTTCCTCATTACAGCGAAGCGATAGAGATTCCATACAGAAGAACGTGGAAGATTAGTTTTCAATGAGACAACCTCTCATCGATTTACTCCGCATAGCTCCATCTCATACGGCGATGAACACATTTTTAACCGATCCAAATAATTCTCAAAATTACACACGGAAAGTATTGAAAAAACCCTGCACGTTGAAATTTGCACATTGCTTCCTCATCTTAATCCATAGTTCACATAGCTTCCTTTATCACAGAGTATGGCAATCAAATTTGTCTTCCTCATAAAGGAAGCTTTGTTAACTATCTAAAAACATGAGTAATCAAAGTGCAAAATATGAAAATAGAATCTTGAAAATTGCAGAAGCTAGAAGTTTATGCTATTTTTCGAACACATCCATCCGGACATTTTTTCTAAATATGATTTCTCGATGTTTCAGGATATTTTGAACACATTAGCATAAAAATCTCGAAAAAAAATGTTTCACTATAACAAAGCTTCCTTTATGAGGAAGCAAAAATTGATTCTCTTCGATACTCTGTCAGAAAAATAATTAAAATATTTACAGTTTAGAAAAATACCTTCGAAGAGAGCCCGATGTATAATAACGAAATGCCTGGCTGAAGTCAACCAATTGGGAAACGACATATGGTGACGACTATATGCAGCATAGTATCCATACTGACACGAAAGTATTAGATGAAAAAACTTTGCCCATTAACGATATAAAATTAATTGCCGAGAAGGATCAACAATTATCGACGGAAACTCATGTAAGGAAAACAGTTATTTGAAACAACAATTATCAACAATTATTTTTCATTAATGTCAACGATACATGAAGTAGAATAATCATTTTTTTTTAATTGCAAATAAAGCTGTTCTATATTACCGAGAACGACGCTCTCGTAGTGGATATTTTTTATTTGCCTTAAATCCTGTTCAAACGGATCTTCGGTATTTCGTTTCGACAGTAAACAGGGATTGTCCGATTTCGAGGATTCGACACGCGAATAACGGCGGGATGTGAGATCTCAAAATAATGAGCATGAATAATGACATTAGACGAGCTCGGCCATTACTTTGGAAATAATCATTTTTTTAATTGAAAGATGTTTCAAGAATTATTTCCAAACTGTTAAGCCTTAAAGGTGGATGAGTCGCTCGGGCAAAATGATGAAAAAAATCTGAAATTATTAGTAGCGAGAGAAATTCATTAATAAGGTAGTCAGGAAAAATTTCAAGACGATTAGGAAGCTCTTTATGGAACAATTAACATCAACAAATTAAATGTAGTTTTATAGAAACTGATATAACTTTGCGATAATTTTTTTTTTTTTGACCTCTCAATTTTTTAGTATCTACAATATACTGAAAGCAACGGAAACAAAACGAAAGTTATTGATAAATATTTTTTTGATTTGCTTAAAAAATATTCTTAACAAAATATTAATTTTTTAATAACGAGCTTTCTAATCGTCGAGAAATTTGTACACGACCTTTTAAATATCATGCAAAAACATACCAAATTTTCATGATTCTCTCATCATTTTTTATTTTAACCCTTAAGAAGGTTGAAGTAATGATGAATGATAGAATTCTGAAAATCTGGTAAGTTTTTGCATGGAGCATTCAAGAGGTCGTTTAAAAATCTACAGCAATTAAGAAGCTATTTTTGATTGAACAATTAACATTAACAAGTTTCGTAGCGACTCAAATACCTTAAAAAAAATGAATAATGAGATAATTTTTCCGTTCATTTGAACGTTTAGAACTTCAATTGATCAATTGAAATTGAACCATTCGAGTAATCGTACATCGTTAGATTGAACGAGAACGATGCTCTCGTACTGGGGAATTAAAAAAAATATATAATCAACACTCACAAATATGCTTCTTTTGGCGAGTGGCTCTGCGCTTTTCGAGCTTTGCTTTCGATCACAGCAATGTTCGAATCCTTCAGCTTCATCGTGCGCACTCGGTACATGTATACTATCCTTGCAGCTTTGTTTAGCTGCACGCGCTAAATTTAGTAGACGAATGATAACACACAACTAAATAACCAAAACCACAAAAGATACCAAGACCGGTGATAACACAAATTCTTACCTGTAGATTCTACTTATCTTTTTGAGTGTTTTCCAAAAAGAACATATAAATGTTTTTTGCATTTCGAGGCCAAGCTTTCTTTTCGATTTTAGTATCATCAGCGAGAATCCAGGATGACTTGCCAGATTTTAGCATACTCGTATAATGACCTTCATGGATATTGCGACCGTGGTGAAAGAGGGCACTGTTAACCTTATATATTCTACCGCAAACACTGATCGTACTAGTAGGAACAGCTTTAATGCTGCAATTCAATTTCGCAAATTGTAAGGTTTCTTCGTTGAATGTCATCAACATAAGTTGCAAAATTAAAACTTTGTTAGCAGTTGACATACCGGTTTTTACAAGTCTATTATTAAAAGCACCACAGTGATCGCACTGCCCGTTAATAGGTTTCCATTGAGAAAAATTAAATTCCATTATCTGTTGCAATGTGAACGCTTTTTTAACCTGTGGTAATGTTAGCAATAATATATTATTTGGTTGCTCCTTAGTGACAGTATATTGACATGCTTGACCTATAATTTTTGTAGTTAGTTGATGTTGGATAACGCTTGTAACGACATGAGACATGCTACATACACTCATGAGAAATTCTGGTGCATCTTGTTGTTTATTTTCAATAAACCTTTCACCAACGAACTGCCTCAATGCAAATGAGTCTAAGTCATTATTTCGTCCTATGTAGGCACGAAGAAACTGTATCAAAGGATTGTCCTGCTCAGATACACTGCTTATAAGTTGCTCCCTGATGCTTTGACTGTTAAACATACACTGTATTATTGCATTAGCGTAACACGAGACAGCATCTCTGTTCTTAAGTCCATTGATGTGCCAGATCAATTCACCTCCTGCAGATGGATCCGGTACTTCCTGAATATTAGCTATTTCTTTGGGTACCGCCCAAATTAAGTCGGGAATCCTTGGACCCCGTTCCGTGGAAAATTGTATTTGCAGAAGGTCGGGACGATACTGCCGTCTCAAACGATTGTATTCAATAACGGCTAATTCATTCGCTTTGATCGAATGAGGATCATAGTTAATTAAATGCAGTCCTTCCAGAGGAGTCACCCGTGAAAGCGCGACGTAAACTTGCCCGCAACTAAATATCGAATTTCCTGCATCAATGACAGCATGATTTAAGCTTAAACCTTGACTCTTATGGATGGTAATACCGTAACTCAAGCATAAAGGAAATTTTTTGCGGATAACGTACACTCCATCCATTATTTGGAATTTAACACTCACGCGTTCGATTTCATACTCTACTCCCGTAGAAAACATAATTTTCACCTTATCTACATCATCTTTATTGAATGCTCGAGAAACAGAAACTATTGTGGCGATTGTACCATTCACAAGACCAAGCGTGACATCAATATTCCGGCTGAGCATTATTTTTGCCCCGATCTTTCTGAGTATAATTCTTGCGAGACCGGCAGTGCGGGAACTATCTTCCTCATCGGATTGTAATAACTTTAATGCTTTTTTCTTATTGTAAGCTGCGCCATCGATGGAATCACGAGCAATTAATTTTATTTCATCCGACGTTATACGATTAATCATACATTCATTGAGAACATCACACAGATAGCGTGTGGGCAGTAAGCAAACCGTTTCGGACGGAAATTCACAAATATAATCACACAATTCTTGTATTCTATTAGCAAATTCCAAGGATGTGAATTTTATTGTCCGTGATTTTAGTACTTCCATATCTGCAGTAGTTACAAATCCTAAACGAATTCTAGAGAGCATTTCTCTGTAAGAAGAATCATTTTTCTGACGCATATTAATTGATAGTTCGTCATAACAAAATAAACTCTGCCAAAGATCAGCAGTACCTAAAGAGTCCAACAATTGTTCAATCTTGGATGTAGAAAGCTTAATGAATGCAGGTTCTTCACGCACAGGAGGTAATTGAAGTAAATCAACATTGGATGTGTTGAAAATTTCTGATAAGCGAAGATGTATGTATAGCAAGGTTATGTTTGAAATCATGGATACTTCATCGATAATTATAAGAGAAACATTTTTTAATTCATCACGAATTGTTTTTGAAACAACATCAGAGAGTTCTTTATATTTAGGTGTCTGTCCATGTTCAACGGGTAACTGAAATAGTCTGTGTACTGTTAGCCCATCTATGTTGAATGCTGCAATACCCGTGGGAGCTGTTACTGCAGTGTCTTTTGCAAGAGTTTGCTTGATCCAAGATCTAATTGTTTTGATTAGAAAGCTCTTGCCAGTGCCTCCTTCTCCGCTTATGTACAACCTGAGAGTTTTATTTTGAGAATTAATGGTATCAGTGACCTTGTCAAAAATGCGTTTTTGATCCGTGTTCAGTTCCGAAATCATTTGATCAACATCTACTGCATCGTCTTTATCACCCAAATCATTAAAGTCCTTCATAGCATCATCCGCTTCGATAGGATTGCATCCTAAAGGTATCCCGTTCTCAGCCAAATCTTTAACATCGGCCTCTTTTTCTTGTTCAAGGTTTTCAGCCAATTGTTTTTCAATCAACTCTTTGGCACAATTAAAATTATCTTTCAATTCCGACAGTCTCTCGTGATATTTTAAAGCTTTGGTAAGTTGTAATTCAATCGATAAAAATGACTTTGCGTAAGTGTCACACCCATTTTTAAGCTCATCTATATCTCTCCATGGTTGAAATAGCAATAACAAAGCGTAGAAGTATTTCTCTGGTTGGGTGTTGACATCGTTTCTATAATGATTAATAAGATAATGCATCTTGCGTCTTTTTAAAAATTTCCCTTCACCTAGAACATAATATTCAACTTTATCTGTAGGTTTAGTATTAACTATGTCATACCACTTAGCAAAATCATACAGATTAATTTTGTTTAATTCTGCCGGTCTGCTGGCGTAATAATAATCCACCAGATCTCGATAGAATATATCTGTTGAATTTCGATCCATCGCCTTAATTTCTTTACAAGGCTTCAATTTCTTACTTTTTACGGTGTTGACATCTATGCATCTAATAGTAGTCGACGAATCAGTACCATGTAATGAAAATCCTAGGAGAGTATCAGCAGCTTCAGGGGCCCCACATTCTCTGTTGCATAACATACGTAAAGCAACATTCCACAAGCGACTCATCAATGATTTTGTAGAATTTATTTGTTCGAAAATCTCTGCTGCATAACTTTTCTCTGCTTTGGAAATGTATTTTGTACAATAAATCGTTAACAATGATGATTTTTCCCCAACGAATTGTATATCCATATTGCCCTCTCAAGCTGTAAGTACGACAGGATTGTAATCATTGACGCATACTTCTTTGCTGGATCTTGGAAGATCATACAATCTGCTTTTGGATTTCAATTGTCTCCTACCAGCTACAGAATAAGCTACATCCCGCATGATCAAAGTATTAGTAATAGGACGAGGGAAACCGAAGCGGCAAGCTCGGATCGTTCGGTTCTTTACTTTTTTGCAACGCATACAATAACTATTGTGGTTATGCTTTTGATGAGTCATTACACGACGGTATAATGTTGGTGAAACATTTTTATCGGGTATTCTGCATGTACTGTATTTCGTTATAAAATTGGCAACCTCTTCTGTCGTACTTTTTCCCAGAATCGGTGCATCTTTTATCCATATTAATAAATGAAAATGTTGAGTACCTCTAGTTTGATATTCGCGTCGCCAAAAGTAGTGAGTTACTTCACCAATTGGGTTTGATTTTGAACACATGAAATTCAACATTGCTCGAAATTTATTGTCCATAAATCTCGAAACCGATACAGGGTCAGCGGCAATTAATGAATTGGCTGATAAATGTCCCAACGAAGGATTTATTTCGTGCAGATATTGTATCAAGTCTGACCACAAATATTCACTAGGACTCAATGTAAGAAACCATGTGGCGGGGCCATAATGTTGAATCATACAGTTTAAATCTGACCTAGGCTTGCGCCAAAATTGTTCTGTATTACGCAACCTTGCAAATATAGTATTTAAATTTCCTTCGAGCTCTCCTTTTGCTAATTTATCCAGATAACAACCAGCGGTATACCGATATTTTGGATTAGTTACATTCAATTTATGAAATATACCACTATTTAACTGGCGAATATTATTATCATTTAACAAGAAAAACAAGTACTGTTGATTTAGTCTGAATCGTGGATGTTTTGACATCAACTTACACTTAATAAATTCAAAATCGGTAAGCCGAACTACTCTTTCTTCATGTTGCCCATTGGCACCATATGGATACAAATCTGGAAAACATTTCAAATCTAGAGCCTTATAGTGATAGTTTAGAGCTAAGTTTTGAACCTTCAACATTTGATATAGATCTGTTGCCGTTCTATTTTCTTTATCTGAGTACATGGGATGAATGGTAAACTGTTCATAGAACTCATCAGATTGTGATTTTTGAGTCAGCATTGCCCTACGTTGCTTATCATCAACTGTTACACCATTGTGAACAGTATTATTGTCAGCTTCCTTATGAATCGAATTATCCGTTTCACCTTCAAGTTGTTTTTTCTTACAGACTCGTTTTTCCTGAACCTTCAACTGTGAGTTTGACAATGCATAATTATGGTCTCTTTCAATGTTTTGACTATCTTTGGTTTCCAAGCCAACTTCATCAATCGCATCATTTATTCCCTTTTCGGTCTGGTTTTTCTCAGAAAGCTGATCATTTTGGAATTGAAATTCAACCATTGGAAATTCTTCATTCAACAGGAAACTCGAAGATTTTGGTAGCCGGATTGCCGAGTATAACGGATTATTTTCCTTGAGCCAGACAAGACAGTCGAATACATTTTGAATATTTACCAGGTTTTCCCAAACCACTTTTGATTTTGTGGGAACTCCACGTATTAGTATGTAGAGTTCATGCTCGCGATTGAGCGGTTGTGTCTCTGGACAAATTTTCTTAAGAGTTTCTTCAATTGGAAGTGGCAAATGAAATGTTCTTCCAATGACTTTTTTGTTAACATCTCTGTATGGCATATTTTTCTTTGCGACTGTGCCCATTTTCTGAATTACTTGGAATGCTTTAGCTCTTTGTATTAATAATTTTTCGTACTCATTCAAATTTAATAGTACCTCTGGAATTTCCCCGGTAACAAGTTTATTTAAAATACAAGTTAGTGGTAATTTTCCCAATTGAAATTTATCACGACAGTAGTTACAAAGGTACTCAGCATCGATTCCTTCATGCCGAAGATGCCTCATCAAATCTTTCCAAAACGGTGATATTATGGGGCTTCTGAGATTTTCTATTTTTGAAATATCTTTTTGAAAACATAGTTTTTCACACGATGAACAAGCGTAACGAGGAGCATCCATTGAACGCTTAATCAATAATTTGAATGCCTCAGAATGTGTCTCGATTATAGAATCCTCATTCAAGTCAATTCCATCGAAAGGTTCAAAAGTTTTTGAACTTTGTTGCGCATGAAATGCGATTTCGCGTAATATTTCAACATTTGACGTATTCAAAGTTTCATCCAAGGCATCCAATTTTCGCAGGAACGCTCGTATTTTATAAAATAATCTTTTCATGGTACAAACTTTTGGAAAATGAGGCGATAAAAATTGTACAGATAAAAATAAGGATTTACAAGGCGTAGGGACTATGTAACACGTTTTACTGTGCCCTAGCTTATCGACATAATGCTGAATAGTGCATTTGTGAATATCAGAAAATATTTTTCGAATGTTTCTTAACGTGCAGTAACTTATTTTTAGAAGGAATTTATGATAAGTATTTATGATTTTATCATCTGATTTCCGACATATAGAAGAGCAGGTCCATGTAATTTTGTTCTTCTCATGAATGAGAGGTAAGATATTTACCGCTTGTCCTTGTTCATTCATAACAATAGCTTCTGAAAAACATAGGGGAACATATGCAGCTTCTGCAAAGTAAGCTTGAGTTGATGCTAAATGTTTTTCATCTTCACCGCATAAAACTGTTATTTTACCATTTATATTAGAGGTAGTACACTTCGATAGCTGCGTCAAAGAAACTTCAACTATTTCTTTCATTGCATTTAAACTCGTCTTTATTCCGTATAAATACTTTTGTCGCGTATGGAAGCACCATTTAATGATCCACTCGGCATCCATGCGACTGTCGATTTCTGATTTGTTATCAATTACTTTGGTAATATTTCTCACATAATGCTCTTTCGTAAATATCCATTTCTTCATGCTCAATATTTCCCGGACTCGATTGTATTTTTTACAAATTTTCTTTGCTGCCGCGATTTTATTTTGCACAAAATTGGACGTTATGAGAGAACTCATTTTTAACTTTTTGTCCCGATAATTTGGAATGTTAGAAGAGCTTGATATCCGTCGCAAGCCTTGCTCCCCTTGTAATTCACTCAACTTCCTTTTTTTTATCTTGACAGAAATTATTCCGTGATTGGGTTTATTAACTAACTCTTTCTCCGTTTTAGCATTTATATCTTCGCGATTCATAACATTTGCTTTCCTTTTTTGAGCATTTTTTTTTCGCGATTAATCGTATACCTATTTTTTGTAGCGTCCGTTATGTGTTGTTTCATGTCATTATAACTTTTTTTTTGTGCAGCATATTTCTTGCGTCTCTCTTCATTCACTTTATCCTTTTTAGCATGCCAATTCAATCGTTTAATTTCATTCGGACTCAGCAGCGTTGAGCATGAACTGGTTACACTGGTCGAATTCCTTACCTGAGCACGTATTTTTTCGCGATCAATCGTATATCTATTTTTAACATATTTCTTGCGTCTCTCTTCATTAACTTTATCCTTTTTAGCATGCCAATTCAATCGTTTAATTTCATTCGGACTCAGCAGCGTTGAGCATGAACTGGTTACACTGGTCGAATTCCTTACCTGAGCACGTTTTTTTTCGCGATCAATCGTATATCTATTTTTAACATATTTCTTGCGTCTCTCTTCATTAACTTTATCCTTTTTAGCATGCCAATTCAATCGTTTAATTTCATTCGGACTCAGCAGCGTTGAGCATGAACTGGTTACACTGGTCGAATTCCTTACCTGAGCACGTTTTTTTTCGCGATCAATCGTATATCTATTTTTAACATATTTCTTGCGTCTCTCTTCATTCACTTTATCCTTTTTAGCATGCCATTTCAATCGTTTAATTTCATTAGGACTCAGCAGCGTTGAGCATGAACTGCTTACACTGATCAAATTAATAACATCACTACTTCTGTATTGTTTTGATTACTTAGTTTTGTACGAGTAGGAGAGTTCAGTAACGCGTGTATGTATGAAGTCTGCTTTCTATCACTACTATAATTAATCGGACTTTCATCATCTAAGAGTTCTTCCATATTATTTTCAACTGAAATATAATCTCCATCCCGGTGAGCAATACGTTCTTGTTCTTCAACCATAATTGAACTAAGTCTGATATCACTCGGAGGATGTGATTTTATCGATTCGATATTCTGTTTTACCGAATATGGATTTATTTTTCCCTCTTGATCCGCAGGTAGTATTTGGACTTTCGCTTTAACATTTTTATTAACTTTCGCATTAACTACGCATGACTCCTTTTTGATTGAGAGTAATCGAGGAGTTATTATCGACACTGGTTGATTTACAGGTATAACAGAACTTGTATTGATTGCCGTATTCTTTCCAGCCTGCTTATCTTTGTTTTTGCACTGCTTTGACTTTTGCGGACGTTTGTCAACAGTTTGTTGCTGACTCTTTCGATCACTTTGGTCATGAAGTTTTTGAACATTTGGAAGATTTTTATTAGTCCCTAGATGAGGGAATTCGTCGCAATATTTTGACAGAACAGTACCTGGAAAGTTCTCCAGAACGCTTGTTTGAAATATTTTCAATAAATGGTGTCGCATTATTGAGGTCGTGTATCTCACATGTTCGGGGTTCACTCCATTGAGTAAAGAAATAGCAAACGCAATGGCGAAAACACCGCAATCTCGAGAATTGGGTTGTTGCTGTACTCTCGGGAACTCGACGTTATCAAGAGAGTAGAACGGAAACAACGGTTCGAGAAACAATGTGTGATGCTTGTGTAGTATGTTAGTATTGAGAGAATCATAAATATATATCTTTTCTGTATCATAATAACAGCAAACCCAATGGCCGTTTGCATTCGTTTTGAAATCTTCACAACTGTGAAGAATTTGGATGTGTTTGTTATCTGGACAAACTTCTTCGATCCAACGAGGAAACTGTACTTGCCATGGACTTCGCATATTGAACTCCGGATTTGCAAGCTTAAGTAACTCGGCAAAGCGATCGATATGGTCATCTTGTAACCATCGGCCTTGAGCTATCACGTCCTCAAACGATAAACGGAAGTCACTAACAGGTAAGTGACTACCCGACTTAAAAGCCATAGCAATCACCGATGCAAGTACGGGTTATATAAAGACAAATTTTTAATTAAATAGCGAAATAATATGTATTTTTATTTCAGTGTCTTCGATATAGTACAATCCAAATTTGAATTCGTTTTTTATTAATAAAATGGTGATAATAAAGTGAATTCTCTTTGTTTATGGATAATGCTTATACGGATTCTATTATAAAAATACAGTTGATAAAAATGTTTTAGGCGCACAGCAGCCAATTTTGTAGGCGCAACGTAGCCAATTCTATAGGCGCACAGCTGCCAATTTTTATTAACCCAATAACGAATCTCTCGCCACCCAGCAATTTTTCTGAAATGGACCCAATCTGTGCCTAAAAAATAAAAGACGATTCTTATTAGTTTTCATTATGAAATTAATCATAACACTAATTATAATATTAATTTCCAAATACGTTCAGATACGTACTTAGTGCTAGTACGATATACCATACGGTCTTTCGTAAAAAAATGAATAATTGGCCTAATCACTGTTGGAGCCTTAAATCTGAAATTATAACAGAAAATGATGCATATAAAGTTATACTATGCTGGCCAATGGTAAATGAGCATGGGAGAAAGACTTCGGGGAAACCCACGGGCTGTGGCAAAACGTCGTGCGGCGGCAAACAGGGGATCTTGCGGATAGGAGCACTAAACAAGGACAGCAGGCGCACAGCGCTTATGTGTTGGGTACTGAACGTAACCATGAGTGCGTTCCGAATGATTTGCCGGTAATTTTCCTTCGTTTCTTTCCTCGGAGAAAAAGAGAAAGGTGGCCCGGCAAGTCATTTCAACCAATGGTTACGCTAATGGTTCGATCGACTTTGAAACTCGACTTCTACGATTCGCCATTCTGCCACTTTTCATGGGTTATACAACGTTAGGGTGCGTTCTGACACGGGCGCACAGCACTTGAGCGCTGCATAATCTAGCGTAACCATTGGTGAAAATGAATTTCGGGCATGTGGCGCTATGGCGAGCGAAATTCAATTTCACCAATGGTTACGCTAGATAATGCAGCGCTCAAGTGCTATGCGCCTGTATCAGAACGCACCCTTAGTAAAGCGCAATTAGGCGCGCAATTTCAGTTAGAATAAAAATCAATTTTAATGAATAAAAATAAAAAGTACTTGGCGAGTTCATTTTTAACGAACTACAAGTGAAAATGGTTTGTAGTGAACAAGTGAACATCAGAATGCCAGAAAAACAAAATCACCAAGTACTTTTTATTTTGTTAATTTTTTTTTTTAATTGATAATTTCTCTTTGTTGACAATTTTCACATGATTTCACTGTTTTTTTTTTCTTAGTTTTTGACGTTAACATTTTTTTCGAATTTTTTTATTTCGGTTCCACCCTTGAAAATCAAAGTGCAAAGTTAATGTTATATTAGAAAACTACGTGTGCATGGCAATGTTTGTTGTGAATTTCAAGTCTATTTATTTCACAACTTTTTGTAAGAAGAGGAAACTAGATATACTTTTGTGAATGTACTTGTCTCCAATTTTTCCACACCATTTTTGGTGTTTTTGGAGGTGATTTATTCACTTTTTTCGAAGTGTTTCCCTCCGGTTTTTTTATTTTACATAAAATTTATTATTTCACTTCATTATACAATTCAACATTATTTATAATTTCATGTAATTCAGCACTGGTAAAAATTCTATCCTTAATGAGGTTTTTAAATTTTTAATCCATCGATATAAGATTTTGTATTCAGTATTTAATTCGTGATGTTAGTAGCTGAAGAAAAAAGTCACCAACCTCAATGTTTATAGCATTATATCCATTGCACAATGAAGAAACTTCTATCCATATTAAAGTTTATGATTCTTTCTCCGATCGATGGATGATTTAGTTTCTAAAACATAATTTGTGCAGTCCATCAAACGATAAGAGAAAAAATCATTAACTTAAATATGGATAGAATTTCCTTATCCTGATTATAAATTGATAACTTTGCTCGTTCAATGGTCTGCATAAATTATATTTTAGACACCAAATCATCCATCAATGAGATAAAGAATAACGAACTCTAATATAGATAGAATTTTCTTATTCTAATTATACATTAATAATTTTGCTTGTCTGATGGACTGCACAAATATTTTAGAAACCAAATCATCCATCCATAAGAGAAAGAATTATAAACTTGAATATGGAATATTTTCTTATTCTAATTATAGATTTATAATTTTGCTTCTTCGATGAACTGCACCAATAATATTATAGGCACCAAATCATCCATTGATGAGAGAAAGAATCAGAAAATTTAATATAGATATAATTTTCGTATCCAATTATAAATTTATAATCTTGCTTGTCCGATGGACTGCACAAATTATATTTTAGACACCAAATCATCTATCGATGAGAGAAAAAATCATAAACTTTCAATATGGACAGAATTTTCTTATTCTGATCATAAATGTATAATTTCGCTTGTCCGATGGACTGCACAAATTATATTTTAAACTTCAAATCATATATCAAAAGAAAAAGAATCATAAACTTTTATATGGATAGAATTTTCTTATTCTAATGATACATTTATAATTTTGCTTGTCGGATGGACTGCACGAGCTATTTTATACACCAAATCATCCACCGATGAAAGAAAGAATTAAGAACTTTAATATGGATAGCATTTTTTAATTCTCATCATAAATTTATAATTTTGCTTATCCGATTGACTGCACAAATTATATTTTACTTCACTGCGTCCGCAAATGGCTTACTTCTTGCACACACAGCGAAGAAAAGCATGCAAGAAGTGGGCCTCTACGCACTCCTGCAATAAAAACTTGTACGAACCTCGTGCGAGAAACTTTTTCTCAACTCGTGTGATTGCAACATTTGCCTTTAGTGCGGCTCATGCTGCAAACTCATACTCGTCAGGAAAAGTTTCATCGCACTCGAATCGTAATGTACTATTTTAAACTTCAAATCATCCATCGATAAGAAAAAGGATTGTAAACTTGAATATGGATGGAAATTTCTTATTCTAATTATAAATTTATGATTCTGCTTGTCTGATGGACTGCGCAAATTATATTTTCGACACCAGATCATCCATCGAAACACAAAAAATCATAAACTTTAATATGAATTAGAATAGAAAAAATGCACTTATTTTGATAAACCTTATTACAACTCATTCTCTGAATATTTTTCCATAAGCAATTTAAACGTAATGTGTCAAAATTATTTACAGAATTAATAACCTCCCGTACTTGCGATGATCACAATTATTATTATAGGGATTATGATTAATATATATTATTAATAACTCGATGCTCGTTTTTTTTTAAATCACACCGACGACCGACGAAAAAAAAGTTTTTACTTTTTCGACAGACAGCGGCATCGATATTTATTTTTTGTTGGTTATACTTGATGATAAGTAGGTTTCTGCTCGGTTCGCTTTATCGTTTCGTGAAAAATTTAGCAGCCGAATTTTAGTTGTTTCATCTGTTGTTAGATGGTGCAAAGTTATATTTCTGTGTGTTTCGCTTTTCATCTGACTACGAGCCAATCACTGAGCATGAAAACTGTATGAGCGATTGGGATTGGCTCGTGGCAGTGAGAATTCGTTCTGCGAAAAGTCGTTCTGCGAAAAATTGTTCTGCGAAAATCTTCATGATCGTCGTGATCGTCGTAAAATTTGGAAAATAACAGAATAAATTCAATATCTTCCATATGCAAACACCTACACGATTTATTTGGGTATCGATGGAAAGAGAAAAAAATAACGAACAATACGTGAGTTTTTAAAATTTTCTACACAGTATATTTCGACTATAATCGAAGAAATGAATTATTTTATATAGATATACTCCCGTGTATAAGCAAGATCCTTGCTGTATAGAGAGTCCGCTGGAAGCTCCTCGAGTCGGTGAGGTTAGGTAAATGAGGTTAGGTAAATGTACTTGTCTCGAGTCGCTATCGCGACTCTTGATAAAAGTTTAATATGCAATGAATTCCCCATTCATGGAATATTTTGGATAATCAGTATTTGAAAAATCGTTGTGCGAGGAGGCCACGCTCGCTCGAAGTGAAAATTCTTGATTTTATCTGTGATTAAATAAACATCTTGTGTTTATCATTGATTATAAAAAGTATGAAGAATATCCAATCTCAACGCATATATGTATCTAGATGTTATTGAAATGAAATCTTCCCAAGACTACCAAATTTAGAAGTTAAGTGGAAATTAATACTTTGGTTAATCAGAGATGTGTAGATGGAGATAAATTATTTTCATTTTTTTTTATCAACCAAGAGATAATTATAGAGAATAGTAAAAATGCCGGTATGATCTTAAATGAAGAAGAACGATTTTTAAGTAAAGTTTCCAAGTATATTTTACAAGATATACAACAACAAGAATAAGCTGTGGTAATGAATTTCTCATTTTTACGAATCGCCTTCTGAAATACCAGTGCTCGAATGCGAGATCATTTCCTATATGACTACTCCATACGAGGGGGCCTGAGACGACCAAGAGTACCCTCTACACTCACACTCTCGGCTGGTTTTGGGCTATCTCGGTGAATGTGTACAGCTAGCATTATAAAGCTAGCATGCTACGCACATACCTATCCTCTCTCCCTCCACTTCCTACTCGCTGTCGTGCCTTTCACTGCTAGTACGCATATACCTGCCCCCTCTTCCTCTGCTCCCTCACTGCTGCCGTGCCGATCAGTGCTAGATATACAGTACTGAGCAATTGAAGTGGGATTTTTTTAAAAGCCTGTATTTTTGCAAAAAAAAAATCGAATTTGGAAAAACCTCGATACATGGTAGATCCGGAAATTTCATCAGCTTTCGATTGCGACCACGCTCGTCGCGATCGGTCAAGAATTGCGGGCGTGGGAGGCAAAAAGGTGGGGGAGTGCAAAATCGGGCCTCCCGCGAGTGTCGGGATTTTAGGGTTGCGAGTGCCCCAGAGGCTCTGTGCGGTATCAAACGAAAGGGTATCACTCAGAGATTGAAAAAAGTTTCATTAGAATCGAATCCCCCACCCCCCCGAGGGAGGGGTGGTGCCAAAAGGGTGAAACGGTATGTTGGGCATAATGAGAAAAGGGTTCGTCCAATCGGGTTAATTTTTTTTCGAGAATCATTTTTTTTGAGTACTCCGTGACCCTGTGAAAAAAAACCTGAGAAAAACCGCCCCTGAAATGAAAATTCACGTGTCCCGCCGGAACACATTTTCATTCGCGAGGATTTTTTGCATCGAAAAACTCGAAAATTTTTTTTTTCAATTACGCCTCATTAAAAAGGACATTTCAACGAATGAAGTCGTATTTTTTTCATATTTTTCCTATGCCTGGTTCATCTCAACGAGGCATTTGAAAAACGCGTTGCGAATCGAGATTCTTTCGATGGTCGTGGCTTTCCACAATGGATGAGTACCACTGTTGAGGCTGTTTTCGATCAGTCGTATTCCCATCCCCACCATTTTTTCACGAGCCAATCAAAAGACTTCATGGGACTTAGAATATTTTCGATATCTCGTGTTCGTGCTGGAGCGCGTACCATGGAGAGAGACTCCCGTGTCGCTATCCAGAACTTGGAATATTTTTGCGACAAAATTTTGCTTCCTCCCGCCAATCGAGCGACTTTTTGGCGTATTTTGCGAAACTTTTAGTTTTATTAGGCGTAAAGTAACGAAGATTTATATGCAATAAATTACAATACATTTTTAAAACGTAGATTTATTTGCATGATGAAAAAATAAAGAAATTTGTTTTTCCCTGATTATTTTTCAGGTAAAAATGCATGATGGCATGATTATTGATTGTATTGTAAACAAGAATGTTCAAACGTTGAAAAACATTAGTGGCCCTGAAAAGGACCGTTTATTTTTTCTTTCTCGTTTTCATCGAGTTGATTTTCAAAATTTTCAATAACTCGGGGATCGAATTTTTCTATAAAAATGTTCGATATCTCGCGCGAAGTGGAAGAGAGTGCGAGCAAAAAATAATTCTCGCAGCACAAACCGTGCTCGTCTCGAAATTTCTTTTTTTTTTATCTTTCATCGAGCATAGTTTTCCCAAGTACAAAATAATTTTTGGCACTGAAAAGAGCCATTGCATTTTATTAAATTCGATCGCGTCGATCCACAAAATCCGTAAAGTCGTCATCGCCGCTCTGAATGTGCTGAAAAAAACAAATTTGGAATACGTAAAAACATCCATTTTTGTCTGCAGACAGTTGTATTACGTTGAAAAATTTTGATGGCTCTGAAAAGGGCCGATTTTTATCTCGAGGCGTCGTCGCATAGAGTTGCAAGATGATCCATCGCTGATTCATTTCACGTAGAGTGGGGAGAGAGATGCGGACACGTCGGGCAGCGCGAGGCGACTGGAGCAAGAGCCATGCGCGCTACGGCTTTATATACACTAAAGCCAAGCGGTGGCGCATTCTGATTGGCCCGTGAAGCTAGGAGGGGGATGGCTGTGCGTACCGAGTCTCTGATTGGTCAGATGACAAGCTTCAGCATATATTTTGCCTATTCTTCCGAAATCAAAGATTTTTAAGGACTTAGCAAATTTTCGCGACCAAACTTTGCTTCCTTGCGCCAATCGAGCGACTTTGACGTATTTCACGAAACTTTTCGTTCAATTGGCGAAAAGTAAAGAACAATTCTGTGCAATAAATTACAATATGTTTTTACAACGCAGATTTGCCTGTTCAAAAAATTGAAAAATTTCTTTTTTTCTTATTTTTTTTGCTCAAATTTTGTGATGGCATGATTAATTATTTTATTGCAAACAAGATTGTGCAAACATTGAAAAAAATTGGTAGCCCTGAAAAGGGCCGTTAATTTTTTCTTTTGTGTTTTCATTGAGTTCATTTGCAGAAAGTTCAATAACTCAGTGATTAAATTTTTCGATACTTTTCCACTTCGTGGAAGGTATCGAAATAACTCGGTGATTGAACTTTTTGCAAATGAACTCAATGAAAACAACAAAGAAAAAATTAACGGCCCTCTTTAGGGCTACCAATTCTTTTTAACGTTTGCACATTCTTGTTTGCAATAAAATAAATAATCATGCCATCATAAAATTTGAGCAAAAAAATCAGAAAAAAGAAATTTTTCAATTTTTTGAACAGGCAAATCTACGTTGTAAAAACATATTGTAATTTATTGCACAGAATCGTTCTTTACTTTACGCCAATTGAACGAAAAGTTTTGTGAAATACGCCAAAGTCGCTCGATTGGCGCTGACCAATCAGAGGCTCGGTACGCACAGCCATCCCCCTCCTAGCTTCACGGGCCAATCAGAATGCGCCACCGCTTGGCTTTAGTGTATATAAAGTCGTAGCGCGCATGGCTCTTGCTCCAGTCGCCTTGCGCTGCCCGACGTGTCCGCATCTCTCTCCCCACTCTACGTGAAATGAATCAGCGATGGATCATCTTGCAACTCTATGCGACGACGCCTCGAGATAAAAATCGGCCCTTTTCAGGGCCATCAAAATTTTTCAACGTAATACAATTGTCTGCAGACAAAAATGGATGTTTTTAGGTATTCCAAATTTGTTTTTTTCAGCACATTCAGAGCGGCGATGACGACTTTACGGATTTTGTGGATCGACCCGATCGAATTTAATAAAATGCAATGGCTCTTTTCAGTGCCAAAAATTATTTTGTACTTGGGAAAACTCTATGCTCGATGAAAGATAAAAAAAAAAAAAGAAATTTCGAGACGAGCACGGTTTGTGCTGCGAGAATTATTTTTTGCTCGCACTCTCTTCCACTTCGCTCGCGGTATCGAACATTTTTATAGAAAAATTCGATCCCCGAGTTATTGAAAATTTTGAAAATCAACTCGATGAAAACGAGAAAGAAAAAATAAACAGTCCTTTTCAGGGCTACTAATTTTTTTCAACGTTTGAACATTCTTGTTTGCAATACAATTAATACTCATGCCATCATGCATTTTTACCTGAAAAATAATCAGGGAAAAACAAATTTCTTTATTTTTTCATCATGCAAGTAAATCTACGTTTTAAAAATGTGTTGTAATTTATTGCATATAAATCTTCGTTACTTTACGCCTAATAAAACTAAAAGTTTCGCAAAATACGCCAAAAAGTCGCTCGATTGGCGGGAGGAAGCAAAATTTTGTCGCAAAAATATTCCAAGTTCTGGATAGCGACACGGGAGTCTCTCTCCATGGTACGCGCTCCAGCACGAACACGAGATATCGAAAATATTCTAATTCCCATGAAGTCTTTTGATTGGCTCGTGAAAAAATGGTGGGGACGGGAATACGACTGATCGAAAACAGCCTCAACAGTGGTACTCATCCATTGTGGAAAGCCACGACCATCGAAAGAATCTCGATTCGCAACGCGTTTTTCAAATGCCTCGTTGGGATGAACCAGGCATAGGAAAATTATGAAAAAAATACGACTTCATTCATTGAAATGTCCTTTTTAATGAGGCGTAATTGAAAAAATTTTTTGTCGAGTTTTTCGATGCAAAAACTGCTCGCGAATGAAAATGTGTTCCGGCGGGACACGTGAATTTCCATTTCAGGGGCGGTTTTTCTCAGATTTTTTTCACAGGGTCACGGAGTACTCAAAAAAAATGATTCTCGAAAAAAAATTAACCCGATTGGACGAACCCTTTTCTCATTATGCCCAACATACCGTTTCACCCTTTTGGCACCACCCCTCCCTCAGGGGGTGGGGGATTCGATTCTAATGAAACTTTTTTTAATCTCTGAGTGATACCCTTTCGTTTGATACCGCACAGAGCCTCTGGAGCACTCGCAACCCTAAAATCCCGACACTCGCGGGAGGCCTGATTTTGCACTCCCCGACCTTTTTGCCTCCCACGCCCGCAATTCTTGACCGATCGCGACGAACGTGGTCGCAATCGAAAGCTGATGAAATTTCCTATCTACCATGTATCGCAGTTTTTCCAAATTCGATTTTTTTTTGCAAAAATACAGGCTCTCAAAAAAATCCCACTTCAATTGCTCAGTACTGTACATACCTCCTCTCCCTTCGATTCACTGCTAGTGTAATCGTTGGAGGGGAGATGCCGAAATTCTTCTTCATTGCCAGTTTCCCCACCACGTATCTAACTGTTCCCCTCATGCGGTCTTGACTTTTCGTGGCGCTTTGAAAATTGTTAAGCCGTCAGCAAAGAAGTTTTTTTAAGACTTTTTTATTTTATATAAAATGCTCTCGATGTATCGAGATTAAGTTGAAAGCCTGTAGAAAGATCGTTCGAGATTTTTTATCGAGAACAATGATAATTATTATTCCCGATGAGCAAGTTACATGTGTAAAGAACGTTCGAGATTTTTCTTCAAGAATAATGATTATCATTTTCGATGGGCAAGTTACATGCATTAAGAACGTTCGAGATTTTTCAACCAGAATAATAATAATTATTTTTTTGGAATATTCTCAAAATGTCTTTTGACTTATGCACGTATGAAAATTTCGAAAACTATCAAAATAATTTCTCAAAATAGTAACTGCCTTCCACCATTTGGGTAGTAGTCCAGTCAGAATATACATGAGTTCTATTTACAGAGGCAACCCACTCGCTAATTTTTTTGTAGGTAGTTTGGACCTTAAGGAATATACCCTCAAAAATGAAAATACGTGAGAGTTGCATTTTAGTGGTTAAAAATTATTAACAAAATAAAAGTCAGTTTTTTTGTGTTATTGTGTTTGGAATGCGATTTTTCGAAAAAAGCTTCCCACGGTCGCAAGTTCTTAATTGTTGATATTCCATATCATTTCGCCACTGGTGATATGATATGTGATATGGTGATATGATATAGAATATCAAAAAATTGAAACTTTTGGTTCAATAAACCATAAAAATTGTATACCAAAACCAAGTTAAGGTCCAATATCTCAAGAAATATCAATTTTCGCAAGTAAGTCTAAAGGACCTTTTCTGTAGGAAATTGAATTTTCAACAAAACTTTCCTTTGCAATTTTTCGATAACGTTGATAATTTCGAAAATAACAGAAAAAAACGAGAAGTATGGGTCAAAATCAACTTTAGTGACTCGTACCATCTCACCAGTGTAAATTAAACTTACGCTGCTCAAGACACTTTTGAAGATCGTTCAATTTTGCGTAAATTGCGACCAAGGACAATATGATAGCATAAAATGCCGCGGAGTTATAGCAATTTGAAGAAAAAAGTTTTTTATTTACGTGTATTTTAGATGGGAAATCTTTTCACGCGAAGGGCGAGTACTTAATATCAATATTAAGGGCTGTAACTTTCAGGGTAGTTTCTTTCAGACATATGCAACAACATTTTAGGTGGGGAGTGAAAAAAATAAAAAAAGTTGAAAAAAAAATCGCCCTAATATATATACATATATTTATTAGGGTGAGCCTTATTTGGGAGTCGCAAAAATATTCAGCGTACTGCAAGAAAAATTTGAACCAAGTTTCAGGCGGTTCGGCCAATAAGAACACGTGGCCTAAGGACATTTTTTATATTTTTTTCCTCTCACAGAACATGTATGAGAGGAGATGTCTTAACAAAGTTTTCCTTTTAACTTCCGGTTCGATAGGAAAAGTAATAGTTTGAAATTCCTACAATAAAAAATCAATAAAGGTACTAGTCTACTTTAGAAGCAGATTTTTGAGATTTTTTTTTCTCAGCTTCTTAATCAGATATGACTATAAAACTGTTATTACAACATTATTTCATCCTTCAAAAGTATTGCACACATTTTTTTTTTGATTCTTTGAATAATTTCTAGAAGGCGCCCAAGTCGAAAATGTCTTATTCCATGGTCGACAGTTAATCTCAGAATTGACAACTCTGAAACGAAGAAATAGAAAAGCATTTTAAAGAGGAAGCTTTCTTACACAACAATTGACCACTGTTAACGAAAAATCGTTAAAAAAATGGCGGATGTTTGAAATGAAAATGAAAAATTGAATTTTTGACAATTTATTTCAAACATCAGCAATTTTTTTTTAAATTGATTTTTCATTAACAGTGGTAAATTGTTGTGTAAGAAACCTTCTTTTCTTCAAAATGCTTCTATATTTTTTTTATTCAGACTTGCCAATCCTGAGATTAACTGTCGGCCATGGGACAAGACATTTTCGAAGACTAGACTTTGAGGTCTTCCATAAATGTTTTAAAGAATTTAAATGAAAAATAAATTTTCGTTTTGTACTTTCGAAGGATGAAACAATGTTGTAATAACAGTTTTATAGTTATATCTGATAAAGGAACTGAGAAATAAAATTTCAAAGATTTCCTCTTTTTTTGGGCTTCTCAAGTAAACCTCAAATCGTACAAAATTACAATCAAAATAGTATGAATTACTCATAAATGGCCATTAAATAATTTCAATAACGTGATACTTTCCGAAAGAAAAAACCAAGAAATGCCAAAACGAGAGGTAGTTTTCTTACACAGTTTTCTTACGACTATCTGGATTTCAGATAGTCGTAAGAAAATTGTTCTTAAAGATATTTGATATAAAAATCTGCTATTGTTTCGACTATAGGTGAAAAACAGTTTATATTGGCTTATAATTTTGAAATAAACATGTAACTCACCTCTCGTTTCCGCGTTGCTTTGTTTTTTTCTTCGGAAAGTATTACGTTATTTAAATTATATAATGGCACTTTAAGAGCAATTCATACTCCTTTGATTGTAATTTTGTACGTTTCAATTGATTTTCATTAAAGGACTTTCAAAATATGACTTTTCCTACCAAACCGGAAGTTGAAAGGAAAACTTTGTTACGACTTTTCCTCTCATACATGTTCTGTGAGAGGAAAAAAAACTTCCTTGGAGCACGTGTTCTTATTGGCCGAATCGCCTGAACTTGGTTTACATTTTTTTTGTTCAATTTGGAACAGTTGTGGGGGCGGCACGCTCAATATTTTTCCGACCCTCAAATAAGGGCCACCCTAATATATATCTCTCTATATTATATAAATATTTTGCCGCCGCCGCCACCGCCACCGTGTATAAGAATCGAGAACCCAAACCTCTAAACCCAAACCTCCAAACCCAAACCCCCAAACCTAAACCCTTATGACGCGCGGGCGCGTAGCGCGCGAGCCACAAAAACCTCTAGTATATATATATATATATATATATATGGGGCATTCCATGCTAAATCGGACTGTTTGAAAAACTTTTTCTTTTGATGTCCTCAAATTTCTTATGTCTTTTAGTACCTATTTACCTTGCTGGTAAATTTTTAGATTTTTTGATTTCTCGTTCAAAAGATCAATAAACCGCTTTTTCGGTATTGTGGTCATAATTTTTTTAATAATGGTCCAAATTCAAAGTTATTTTTTTTTAACTTTTTGTTTTTTATGCCCTTTTCAGAAAAAAATATAACAAAAATATTCACGTGTTTTTAAATGAGTTTTTTGGGTTTTAAACTTCAAATCGCGTTTTTTAAAGTAAGTGTATATTTTGATTTTTTTTTTAATTTCTTGTTTCAAACATCCATCTATTCAACAACTTTTCAGACTAATCCGATCATGGACCTTGCAAAACTACTGTTTTTGTGCGGTATTTGAAGATTAAATTTTTTTAAAATATAAATTAATATGGATACCAATTTTCGCTACTGTATAGTATTTTTTTTATTATTTAGAATTTTTCGACACTTGTTTATAAAACTTTTTCAATAAAAAAAAAATTTTTGTTTTCAAAAATCGGAAAAAATAGTAGTTATTGAAAGCCCACGATCGGACTAGTCTGAAAAGTTGTTGAATAGATGGATACTTAAACGAAAAATTGAAAACAAAAACAAAATATACACTCACTTTTAAAAACGCGATTTAAAGTTAAAAACTGAAACTGTTTTTTTGTTAATTTAATATCTTTTGAATCGGTCATCAAAAAAATCTCAAAATTTACCAGCAAGGGTGTTTGATGAGTACTAAAAAAGATAAAAAATTTGAAGAAATATAAAAAAAAAAGTTTTTCAAACTGTCCGATTTGGGATGGAACGTCTAAAAAATTAATACACTCTGTTTTACCGTCAGCGTCGATCAAACAGATCTTTCACATGCTCGCAATTTTTAAATATACGAAAAAATGAAAAAAATGAACCAAATTGAGAACTCGAAGAAAAAAATAATCAATCGTATTATAACTGTAATTTGCAAAATATCGAGTTATTAAAAAATTATATTTTCAGTATTGCGTTTCATTTTTTGTTCATCTCGTGGTGTATTTTTATCGATTATCTTACAAATCAAAAGAAAAAAATGTATTAAATCTTAATTAGAATATTTAAAGATTGCTTGAAAACATCTAAAGCAACCCAGATAGACAAATGTAGCTCATATTGGCATCATATTGCGTACATCTTCGACGCATAGGAACACTCACAGCTCTGTGTCGCTTATAAGTGCTCACCTGGAAGTCATATTTTCATCATATGATAATTGACAATAACACATCATATGGGGCTCATATGGCAGTCACGGCGTGACGAAATTGTGGTGCTCATATGAAGATTGATTGAGTATCATTATAAGTTCATACTTAAGTTCAAACTTTAGTGCGAACTACAGATCGATCTCAAGTTCAGTTCAAACTTAAATTTGGCTTAAGGTTTAATCTCAAGATCCATCTGGAGCTTGAACTTAAGTTCGATTAAACTTCTTTCATCGCCTCTCTCGACTGTGTTTTTTGACATTAGTTGTTAAAATAATTAAGTTCGCCTGAACTTAAGTTTAAGCTCAAGATGGATCTTAAGACCAAACTTCAAACCAAATTGAAATTTGAACTTAAGATCGACTTGTTTTTCTCGAGGGATTGTGGAAAATCTTTAAGAAGACAATGACGCAGGGTACGCACTCCCTATTGTGCAGCATTTGTACCCATTAAAAACTACACCCCTTTCTCCTTGACATTTCTCCCCCCCCCCTGAAACCGCTCTCACAATGCATAAGGGGGGGGGGGTCATTTCCACGCTAGCCTGGGCGCTAGCCTCATGCGCTTAGGAATTCAGTACCTGCCTCATGCGCTTCTCATGGTTCTTGGGGCGGCAGCGCCTTCTCTACGTATCTCATGATACTGGTCCATTTCTGTTCGCTTTCCAGCATTTGCTTTACTGCATTATCTGGGATCAGATCTGCACCCAGGGCAACTGTCAGTTCACTTTTCCCTTCTGCCCACCTTCAACATGTGAAAAACATGTGTCAGGCATCGCCAACCTCCGAACAGTAGTCGAATTGCGGGCTGTTTCTTCTTTTGAATCTATTTAGGTACGCGTTGAAATGGCCGTGCCCTGTAAGGAATTGCGTCAAGTGATAGTTGATCTCTCCGTACTTCCTACTCAGCCACAGCGGCTGGTTGGGTATAGGCCGGTAGTACGTCCATCTATCCGAGATCTCCTGCGCCCAGGTGTCTTGCCACTCCTGGAGGATACGAGCTTGTTCCTGTGCTTTGATAATTCCGCGGTTCCCCTCCGCTCCTCATTGGTGTATGCGCATCCTTTCCTTGGCTAGTAATTTGATGGGGATCATGTTTGCGATTATCATCGTAGCACTCCCGGAGGCTGTGCAGTAGGTGCAGGTGACTCGCAGAGCACTGGACCTTTGCACGGCTGTCCGTCTTTTCTGGTGATTCACAATTTTGAGAGAGTCTGTCTGAATCTCCACGCTGTACAGCATGATCGAGTTGCATACACCTATCATGACTCTTCTTTTCGCTGCTCTTGGCGCTGCTACGTTGGGCATGAGTCTAGAGAGTGCCGTGATCAGTTATGTGGCCTTGTCTCCCACACGGGCACGGATCTGCTCTAAGAATGTCAGCTTCTTATCTACCACTAACCCTAGGTATTATGCCGATCGCTTGGACTCGATAGCCACCCCGTTGATGTTGACGCTGAGCGGGTCTGGGAAATGGCGACGCCTTGTTGGTACCACGACTTTTGTTTCGCTCGCCGCAAGGTCTAGACCTGCTGACACAGCCACTTGCCTATTCTTCTAGCAGCTCCTGCAACTCTTCGCTGTGCTTGCGAGGGTGTCTGCCATTACCACCGCGGTGATGTCGTCCACGAAGCCCACAATTCGAGTTTCTTTCGGCATGTTTACAAGGAAATCGTTTCCGGTGTCTCCCTCCGATTTCGTTCATTTTAGGATGTGTTATTCTTCATCGAAATCTGAGACAAGTATTTTTTTTATCGGCGGAAAAACTGTTTTGAGGGTTGAAACTTACCCTCAAAGTATCATCGCCGTCAACGAAATCGAACAACAGAGCACCGGGGATAGTGAGAAATTTATTTCATCGCGCTCTCGTCTCCAACGCCATCGAACTCACACATAGGAGCCTCTGCTTGAGTGGTCAACGAGAAACGCTCACACCAACATCATTCGTCGTTGTTGCTCTTGGCATCATCACTGAGAGAGCGCCAAATTCAGTTTCATCGCATGGCTTTGCGCCATCAGAGAATTTCTCGTTCGAGTTATTATTATTATCCCTCGTTCGCAATATTTGAGAGAGAATCGCTATCGTCGTCGATCAATCGATATTTGTCTCCCGCTCCGAATATGTCGCGCTAATCGATTAAGATCGTGCTCAATTTAAGAATTATTAATCAAGGGTGGGGGAAAAGCAAGCTTACGAGGACGATCGCGGAAGTTCTCTCGAGGACTCTTGCTGAAGTGTCGAACGAGGAAAGACGTTGTTACCGTGACGTTATCGAGGTCCGTTGCCCAAGAAAGCGCATCCACTGAATAAGTCAAGGATTAGGGCCTGACGTAGTCGAGGACCGCATCCGCAGAGAACAAACCGGTGAGACTGTCGTTTCGCTCATGTTGGGTAGGGATTTTAAAGGAAATTTGCGGGTAGAAGCAATTTCAAAGAAGAGAATCCAAAGTGAAGTGATACTGTCGTGACAGCACGTTAACGCACGCCTAATTCGAGTCTTTACCGTGAATTACATCTTAGCGCGTTTCATTCTTATTTATTGAATTGTAGAATCACCGAGAGGGATTCATTTTTGTTGTTATACACAGGTGAGGGTTCATTAGCTTAACGTGCTGTAATTTGTGTAAGAACTCTCGGTCTAAGAAAATAATCACGCTATCGAGAAATCGTTAAGTTATCGGCCATTTTGGACTAAATAAGAAAATTTGAGAAGAGACCGAGAGCGGAGTTAAAGCCATTGTAAATCGTTATCGTAAGATTGTGATTAATCGTGGGAAAATGTTGATCGTCAAGAGACAGACGGGTGGACGCGAGTTCAAAAAGGAAAATGCGCGACGAGCCATTTTCATGGGAATCGGTCGCCCTGCGTGAGCTCTCAAGACGCGAAATGTAAAGTAAAGAGTCTGTGTAGTGAGTACGTGTTGAGTATTGTTGAGTTATCGTAGAATTGTATTAAAGAGAATTTCGGTTTGAAAGACGACGAGAAGATTAATTTATGAAATAGAAAATTTATCAAGTAGAACTAGAAAACGAGATCTTGCGAATAGAATAAGTTGTTTAAATTATATAGAAGCGAATACGAGATCATATGAGTAGCTGAGTAAGGATTTTGTGTGAAAAGGGGAATTTTGATATTTTGAATCGTGTGATTTTTGATTTCTTGATTTTCGTCTCGCCTTCTGCGAGACGACGTATAAATTCAGTTAAATAAAGTGATCATTGTTGTTTTCCGAACTTTGTGGTAAGAGAGAGTATTTATTGTAGAATTTCCAACGATCCCTAACCGCACCTCTCTACCATTCTCAAGGGCAGCTAGCCGGCAAAAGTAAGAACTCACGAGAAAACTCGAGGAAATATAAATTTGCTATCGTATTCATTGCGATAGCTGGCGCCCAATCCTTGAGCGATCTCGTGAGCTGTTTTGTGACTCAAAGAGTCGGCTTTTCACTCGATAAGAAAAGTCGCGTCACAGTATGTATTGTGACGCGGTAATTTTGCCGGACGCAAAAGTTACCAAAAAATCTCACTCTGAATTTCTCGCCCTCGCTGTCAGAGGCACGAACCCGCCGATTTGATAAGAGCCCGACTAGGTATTAAACGCAGAAAATTAATGCAATTCGTTCCTGTAAATTCCATGTACCCGGAACACATGCAAGGATGCAAAATCCGAGAGATCAAGGAAAGGAACCGGAATACTCAGCCTCAGGATAATTTACCCACAATCTTCAGCCTCGTCCATCAGCTCGATTCTACTGCTTCCATCGCAGGAGACGAGCTCAACATCAAATATCCGGTATTGGACCGGATTATTAAACAACAGGACGAGACCGAGGCATTATACACGCAGGGCACAATGTCATTGAAACGCATTTACCATCGAATAGCGGCTAGAAAGGTTACGTGCGTGCCAAATTGGCTCATTCATAATTCGCGCGTAAACAGCGTAATTTTTCGTCTCACACCGGTCAGTTAGCATTGCGCCAGGTACCGGGACATTAAATTAGAGGCTCGGAGTAGTAGGGAGAGCGAGAGCGTCAGCGAAGATTCGGAAATTAACGAGCTCGAAACTCTCGTCACGACGGTGATCGAGGGCAGAGGTGTTGGGAAAGAAATGGACAATAGAACAAGGAAAGAGAATCGGATTGAACAAGAATTTTCATCGGAAAATATCCGAAGAGGATTGCGTCGAGCCGGTGAGTCCCGAGTATTCTCGCCAAACTTTTCTTGTATTGAAAATTCTCGTGAGGAAAATTATTATTTTGTTGCACCGAATTATACTGTCGCTTGTGTTCTGCGGATCCGAAGATTGTCAAATGTGTGCATTGTTGCTCGGTGAAACATCTTAGATTGCGTACGTGAGTTATAACATTGAATTTTCCGGGAAAATAATTGCACCTCGGATAGTCGGAATTCGTGTCGTTACGTTTTTCTTGTGTTTGTAAGAATTCTCGGGTATATAGTGAAATATCGTGGATAGGAGATTCGATTATGAGATTTTTCCTTTCGTTTTGATTGGATCAAGTAATAATTTTCAAGGCCACCTCTCGAGTTTCAGCCATTTGATCGTAAGAGTAAATTTAATGAATCTTTTCCTTTTTGCGAATCGAGTGTCTGATGGTTCACGTTTCGAACCGTCAAGATCAATAGGATCACTCGAATAAAAACGAAACAATTAGTTCGTTTTCTTCTCTCTTATATTTTTTTTGTCTTCTTGGTGAACACGAAAATTAAATAAAATTAACTCGTTAAAATGTCGTTAAAATAAAATAGAATAAATTCGTGAAAGTGTTAGATAAATTCGAGAGGGTGAATTGAGTAGCTCTCGAGAATTTTAGTAGGGAGAATAAAATTTTGTTTTATGTATCGAGTCAAGGTCGAGTTCGGCGACCTCTAGTTTGAAGACATCTTTTTGGAAAATTTGAATTCAGAAAATTCTATCTAATGATTTCTGAAAGACATGAATAAAGTTATTTGTTGAGATAAAATAGAAAAACGAGAACACGGAGGGAATTATTCATTGTTTCATTTTTCGAACCGCCCCACTCGTAAATACTAAAACTGTTGCTAGCACAACAATTTTCTCGTTTCTTCCATCTTAAGGGGGTCGAGTCAGCGTGAAATCGAAATAAATCGGTTCGAAAGAATTTTTTTTATCGTTCTACCAAGCCTTTTGCATCTACTTACCAAGTTATAGATCGAAACTTTAATAAATAGCAAAGTTACAAACAAAAATGCAACAATAGAATTTTTACGAATTGGAAACAGATAGGTTTTAAGAATTTCTCGTATTTTCATTCACATGTCGATATACCTACACTTTTTTGCACCCAAAAAAAATTTACATTTTGTATAAAAATTTCTGAGCAATTACTCAGAATGGGCACATTTTATTCTTCAATATTATCGTTGAAAAAATCTCTTTTTCGAAAGTTATATATTTGTGCATGGTAAAATGAATATTCTTTTGTAGAATACATAGAAAATAAAGAAAATCTTTATTGGAATGAAATTTGAATATCGCGCGCTTGCACGCTTGGAAAGCAGGCTTTTTTCGGAGTTTTTTTTCTTAGTTGCTATGTTCACAGCGTTCCATACGTCTCGGAATAATCTACCGGAATGCTGACGGTAAAACATAATAGGTCATTTTAGCTTTGTGCCATGTTTATATCGAATGAAATTACCCAGTTCTGATTTATTAGTGTTTAGTAGTTGATTAGTGTTTATTCGTGTTAAAAAAATCATTAATCATTGTGTGAGCCGCTTGTGAAATTAATTAGTGAAACTGCTTTTTTGTTTTAGATAAACCGCATGATCAGCTGTCACACAGCCGTTGGTTATGTCACTATTATATTTTCTTCACTCGATAATTCAAAAAAACGTGAATTGTAAAATTTTTTATTTTTCCAACTTCTTTTCCGTTCGTTAGTTTGAGATTTTTTTTCGGCGAAGGAATGTTTATTTTTCGTGCTATAACCTAAAAACTATCAAAAAAAGTGTTTATTTTGATCAAGAAAAATTTTCGCATTTTTCATCTGGAGATATGTTGTAGCTAATGAATATGAAATAATTGAAAATGAATTAAATTAAAAAATTGTAGAAAGTCATTTAAAAATTGTTTTTGAACTTATAATAACTTTGAAAAATATTGTTTGTTGCACAGGAAGTGTTAATTAGCGATGCAAGGGACTACGGAAGATTTTGTCATATGTTCCACTTCGAAGGCTGTTTCCCGAAACCTACAATTTTAAATATTCTGCGCGTGATCCAGAAAGAACCGCTGGATGGAATTTGATCTACAACGCCTCATTTTCTTCATAACGCTTTTTCCCATAGGATGAACACGGCACATTTTGATTCCATCGAGCGGTTTATTCTGAAACACGCGCACAGTGTAATGGTACGTCCCGCAACTTTTGAGGAATTTTCGTCGCTCTCGGAATTACCTATATCGGGTAATTTGCGAGGAAAAACAGATGACGAAGGAACATAGTCAAGAGGAGGGTCCATTAGCGCGGTGGTCATACTCCCACCAAATTTTCATGCCGCTGGGACTCGAGCGTGGAGAGAACGTCGACGCCCCTCACATTGACTCGGACCATCGAAAGGGGTTTGAGCGATGTGACCACTACGCCGAATTGGAGTTATCTCCATCTTCGGTTGAAAAGAAACATCCGCTGGTAATATAAGACCTGGCGAAAGATATCGATGCCTTTGTGAGCCCAAAGCGACTCGAGCGTGGGGATTTTTGAAGGCGCGTGGCACGCACACTAGCGCCGAGATCCTCACGTACGCTGTTATCATGACACATACATACTAGCTTAGCGTAATTTCGAGATCCTCACGCACACTAGCGTGCAGGCGCACAGATCCCGTTGTCAAAAAGGCACCGCGGAAGTAAAAGGATAAACATGACCAGTGGTTCCCTTTTTGAATTTTATTGGCGTAAATAACGCAAAGGTCCCGATTGTTGCGTTAAAAGATGGTAAAAATAAATTTAGCTGTAGATTCAAGAATGAAAAAAATATAACCTGGGTCAGGTAACCAAAAGAGAAAGCCAGCGAACGAACGTTAAGCATCCGGGGTTGATTAATTCGAGAACCCCGTGAAAGAAAAATAAGACCATGCAAGAGAAGAGATGCAGCGACGAGAGAGAAAAGAGACTCTTTGTACAACGGGTACGAGGAAATTTCCTCGCGCCCCGCTGAATGACACGAGGCCCGCTGCCCCCTTGAATCGCTTCGCTCTCTCTCGCACGATAAGTCACTGCAGAGGGTATGTGCCATATATGGGCACATAAAAAAATATTCTGCAGGCATTGGCTAGAAATTCGGATGACTCAACTCAGGATGAATTTCGCCTCGAGAAAATATGAAAATTATTATTAATTAGGTATGAATGAATAAATGATTTATTTCAGGGTAGTCGAGGGAGGAAAAAAAAAATCGCTAAGGAAAATTTGAATTTTCAAAATAATATTCAAAAGATAAAATCAAAATGACACAATTTTAATTTACAAATAATTTGACAATCTTTTTGTTTTAGTATTTAAATTCCGTAATCAAAAATATCTATTGGAAATTCAAATTTTAATACGTGATTCCAACTACACATTTTCCGAAAAAAAAATGTTGTACGAGATAAAATATAAAATTTTAATTTACAAACTTGATCTGGACATTTCCAATTATATTCACCGAATAAATTTAAATGTTATAATATTTTCAAATAATAATGTTATCAACACATGTTTTTTTCCTTTTAAATTATCAGACATTATATAAAATCAATTTAACAATCGCATTTCTTTAAAATCTTTCTAAAAATCATAAGAATAAATTGCTAAATGACTTATTAAATAAAAAAATAAAAAACCAGTAATTTTATTTAGCAATGCATAATTCGCCATGGGAAATTAATAAAGGGGAAAGACTCTTCCCCTTTTGAAAAAAGGAGATGGGAGGAGTCGAGGAGAAAAGAGGAAATGCAGAGCAGTAGAGCAAAGAAGGAGAAAGAAATATGAATTCGTAATAAGAAAGAGAGTAAGAGAGTCATAGCCGAAAATCAAGCCAATCGGAAGTATCGGAGAAAGAGAGAGTGCAAGCGCGTATGTGGGAGCAAAGAAGAAGGAGTGAGATGGTCAGGGCCTCCGTGGCGGGGCCTAAAGCGCAGTGAGAGCCCAAGCGAGGGCGGGAATAAGAGGGAAAGAGCATAGAAGAAAGTGACCCCTCGACTCCCTGTATAAGTGAAATTTACGCGGAAATTGGAATTTTTAATTGTGAAAAAGATTTTAAACTATGCAAATTATAAAAGTATGGATGTATAAGTGAATTTAGGAATAAATTTAAGTCCAATTATTGTCCAATTATTAAGAAAATTGGAATAATTAGCGAGGTGGAGGGGATGATCAGGGCGTGAACGTCTTCTGAGATAAGGGACAAATTGCCCCTTCCCCAAAGCTAAGCAGTCCGTATTATAAAAATGCGTGTCGCAGCGCATAATTAGCTTCAGACATCTTCGAACTTTGCGCGTAATCATACTTCACGACACTCGTGTCAATTTCTCCGTTTTCATATCCGTTCGGAAAAATTCTTATCGGGCGTTCGAGAGTTCGGCATTCGTGCGAAAGTTCTATTCAAGCATTCATTTATTTTCGACTATTCTTCATCTTTTCAATTTTATTCGTTTTATTTATTATTTGATTTAAAAAGAAAATCATTGTGATCTTGTTCATCGTTCAATTCAGATATTTTATAATCTTATTATCCGTATTTTCATCAAACATTCCGAGTGTTTTAATATTTTTATTTAAATATCATCGAAAGAATTGTGCAACCAGCAAATTGTGAATCCTCGTGAGGTGTTGTGAAGGAGAGAGAAAAAAAAGAGAGAAAAGAGAGGAATAAAATCAACTTGTGATACGATCAGTTGGTGTTAAAGTGATTTAATATCTGGCAACGATCATCCTGAGCATCAAGCCCTCGACCTGGAGCTTTCATTCTTGGTCGCATTCTTCGATTCAGCTCGAGAAATTTATTCCATTGGACGGATCAACAGTCCAAACACCGTTACCGCACGGAATTCTTGATCAACGATCCAGCTCGTCTGCCATTTCTCACTCCACACAGGAGCAACATTAAGTAAGAAAAAAAAAATTATGTTTCACGCATGGGTATTTTGGAATTCGGGAGGACATGCTCTCGACATCCCTCGATAACGGCTTCATGGTGCGTTGTCTAGCCTTCTCTACGCATTCGTGAAATTATATAGAAAACCCCTGTTAAATTCATATTTTGACAATTTTCGTTATTAATGGGTATTCCGTACGTGTGTTTTGATGTGAATCTTGGAAGCAATGTATAGGGTGTTGAGGTTCGTGCAAAGTTTCTGATCTTGTATAAGTTCGGGAACTTCAATGTGCGAATCTAAGCTTTATCTTTAATTAATAAAAATTAAAATCTTCATTTTCTTTGAAAATTTTATTGTAATTTTTGTGACGTGTTATACATATACATATATATTTATCTAGTAATTGATCAAAGATTTCTCGTGAAAAACGTGATACGTTGATTTTAAAAATCTGATATCCTGGTTATTTTAGAAAAAGGAAAATGATTAGAACTGAGGAATTGCTAGCGTGGATATAATTGCGATTGTGATGATTCTCGCTATCTCGGTTTTTGTTATGAGCTGTTCGATCTATAAAGGAATATCCTCTCGCGCTGAAATGAAGCACCGATAATCCCGTGTTCATTTCTCAAAGGATGAGCCCAGTGACAGATGAAAATTAATTCCCTCGATGGTTATCTCATTCACCTTCCCCCGCGAGGCCTAATCGTACGCTTCAATTTTTGTTTAAATGGTCTCGCCTGGCAGATTAACAATTTAATTTTTGAGGATTGTGAATCATCCCTCTGAAAATAATTGTCGTATTAAAATTCCGAATGGTATCGAAGAAAAATCAAAATCAATTTTATTTCTAATTACAAATATTAAAATTCAAATTCAATTTATTTCTCAAGTCCGATGGAAATAGATCCTTCGCGGGAATTTAAATCTGGAAATTTCTGAGTACTGTCATCTCGAGTATAAAGACGACACCAAACCCGTGAAACGTCCAGATATTATCATTACTGACTGCACTTCTAATACAAATTATCATAACAATCCCGTTACCGGAAGGTTATTGTATTCTGGAGTCTCGCAACCGACCGCCATCGAAACTTTTACCCTCGATTAGTCTTAAATTTCTACCCCGTTTCCTTCCATCGTTTGAATTACCTCTAAAAATCAATTTCGTTTTTTTTCCCTCTTTTCCCTCATCCTGATACATTCACAGACGCTAGGCCCCCGGCGAATACGAAACGAGTTGTTGTACAAGTTGTTGGTACAGGCTCCCATACCGGCCAATAGCTGATATCAACAGGCCCCTAGTGTTACACGAAAAACACATAAACAAATTCGAAGGTTCTGGCGGGTTAGATCGGCTGATACCGGCTACCTTCCTAGTCAGTGACTAACCACGAAGGTGATTCCCTACTATTACACACAAGCTCAGAAACCCGGAACACACAGTTGTTGGTACAGGCTCGCATACCGGCCAGCGGCTGCTGATGTGAAACCTCTCAGAGCAACACTCACATCCGTCAACCCAAAAACCACCTTGAAACATCCCTTATTTATTTCCTTAAGGATAATTATCTGCAGGAAGATAATTTTCTACTTGCGGATGGTTTTGGTTGGCTGCAGAAAAATAATTTTCCGGTTCAAGTAAATTTTTAAATAGAAAAATCATTTTCCACTCCAAGTAAACTTTTGATGATTTATATTTTCCCACTTTTAATAATTCTAAACGAATATTTTCGGTCTCTTGTATTAATTTTGAACGTTTCGAGAAAGTAAATCTTCATCGGTGATAGTTTATTTTGTTGGATATTTCCAGAAAAATAATTCCTGCACGGAAAGTCGTTGCGCTACCAATCAGGAAAAAATCGCTTAACGATGAATCCTATCGTCGAATTACGAATCGTGACCCTGTTGATGATCTTTTGTTTACTCATCCTGGTTGCCTTAACGTGCTGGTTTTATTTTCAAAATCGACAACTCGTCATCCCCATTAAAATAGAATCGCGGATAAGATTCTCCCCGGCCGAAATGACTCGCCCCGTTCATCCTCAGGAAATCGACACGACCGGCTAAACGAGATTTAATCTAAAAAGGTCGAAATTAATTATTCTCACCCAAATAAATAAACACATTCTCACGGCCATCCTGAGCAATTTTCCGCAAGGTTAGGCTCGAAAAGGTCACTAGTCCAGCAGAACGCTGCTATTTCGAAAAACGTGTAAAGGAAGGGTTTTATCTCTTCTTGACCGAGATGAAAAGCTAGCCGGCTGAGACGTGACAAATTTGGGGGCTCGTCCGGGATTTTCGAGAGTGTGTTTTCCCATTGATATATTGTGTTATATTTGCGTTGTTTGCGCATGAATAATTTTCCTGATAACCTGTGCATGAAAATTATTGATTCATTGAATTCCTCGCTATATTTTCATTTTATTTTGTAATATTTCATCGTATTTTGTTAATTTTTTTCCCTGCAATTTCATTATACTTTGTTCCCTCATCGGATGTGGACCAAGGTAAGTCCAACTGTCCACCGGATGTACCCTGATAATTCTCTCGGCCCCAAATGAGTCGAGGTACGCGTTTAAAAACATTCATTGACGATTCTATTCTCTAAACCTATCCCAGTGAGCGAAGATCTAGACAGAATAGGCAAAGTAGATCGTTGAGCGCAGATTCCCACGATTCGAAAGAAGATATTGACGAATTGAAAGAAAAATCGAGCTTTCTGGATTATTCACCGGAAATTACTGACGATGACGATGACGCGTATGTAAAAGATATAAATCGGTCAATTAAAGAAGTAGATTACAAAATCCAAAATTTAGCAACAAAGTCGCAGGAAAATTCGGAAAATTCAGATGAAACAGGGACTTCGGATAATGAAAAGTTTAAATCCGATCTTGCGCAAGAGAATATAAATGTATCATCAAAAGACAAAAAAGAAGAAGCAGCATCCCCGAAATCTGCGAAAAATTGGTCACTTGGACCGTTTTTTAATATATTCCGGTCCACCGATAATTATCGGACTCCTACAAAATTTCGTCCAGTCAAATCTCCTCGTGTAGATCACATTGATTTGGAATTTGGAGAAAATCCTGAAAATTCATTTAATCCTCCAGTCATGGCGGAGGCGGTGTTAACTCAAGCCTTGCTAGGCCTTTTAAGAGAGGCGATGACAGTTGTTCCGGATTTTGACGGAAAATGCGAGTCGCTTGGTCGATATTTATCGGGGGTAGAAACAGCAGCCGCAATGGTAGGAGCAGATTTGCACACGCAATTGCTTAAACTGGTAAAAATTAAATTACCACCCTCAGTTTGGAATAAAATTACTAAAATCACATTCGCAACAATAAAGGAATATATCGATTATCTGCACGAAACATTTGATCCCCCTCGAGATGTATATCAATTAATCGCAGAATTAGGAAATACATGTCAGAAACAAAATGAAACTGTGTTGTGCGCCAGCTCCACGGAGCCCGCGCACACTTTCTTCACCCTTTGTTCGATCCTTCCCGGAGGCTAGACTAAATAAGGTAGCGTAAGCATAGGTTCATAGTCTTTCCCACGCATCATGGGTCGAGGAGGGGGAGAAGGCCTCGCCAACCACCGCACCAATCCGAAGCCGAGGCTGGGAGCCTCGGACGAGGCACACTCCACGGCTGCTGCCAGTCGACTGTCGACGCCGGGGACTCTGAGGAGAGCTCCCCCCACTCGACGACATCGGAGACTCCGGAGCGCCGGCCAATCGCAGTGGCGTCCCATCGCCGCGCCAATCGGAAGGCAAGGCAAGGTGCCTCCGCTGATGTGCGTTCCGCGGCAGCCTCAGGGCGACTGAGGACGCCGGGGCCACGGGAGAGTGGCCCCCCCTGCTCCACGGCGTCGAAGCTGCCGGAGTGCCAGTGACCCGGCCGCCGCACCAATGGGACAGCGGGTTAGCCCTCGCCCACGCCACCGCCAACCACGTACCGGCTCTCCCCACTCCGCGACCCCTGACCAATCAGCGCCCCGTAGGCTAAGCGTAGCATTAAGACTTTTCTGTATAAATAAGCGTCTCCGGTTCGGAGAAATCAGTCGCTCCCTGACTTCCGAGAAGAGAAGAATACATTCAGTACAACCAACGTCTCGACTATTGACTTTCTTTGGGAACCTGCCTTGACCTCCAGCGTTGTCTCGCCGTCCAGCCATCACGAAGACCCGAACCACCTCCGCTCTCTCGTGTTCCGCCTGGTTCTTCGAACAGCCGTCGTCGTTCACGTCTCCAAGGAGGAACGTCAGTCGCAGCACGGGTTCTGCCCCGCCCCGACGAAGCCACCTTTCTCAGTGTGCGCTCACCGGTTCTACGGGGAACATTCAAACAAACGCTCTGTTTGCTAACGGTTCTTCTTAGAACCAACGAAGGAAGACTCTGCGCTCCTCTCTTTCCCGTCTCCTCTTCCTGCCGGCGTGTGGGGGATCCGATACTCGTGCTCGAGTTGGATCGTCCTCCCGGCTCTATCCTCTCGTCTTCGTCGGCGTGTGGGGGATCCGATACCCGTGCTCGAGTTGGATCGTCCTCCCGGCTCTATCCTCTCGTCCTCGTCGGCGTGTGGGGGATCCGATACTCGTCCTCGAGTTGGATCGTCCTCCCGACTCCAACCTCTCGTCCTCGTCGGCGTGTGGGGGATCCGATACTCGTGCTCGCGTTGGATCGTCCTCCCGGCCTCCACTCACCTCCGCATCTCGGTCCATGTCCCGGAAGAGAGGCAGTCATCTCCGTAAGATCCGCCGCGCTACGACGGAGAGTCTTCCCACCGCCGGTCGTCCGCTCGACGAGCTCTTGCGGAAACTGACTCCTCCGCCTCTCCTCGCACCGCTGCCGCCGACGCCCGTGAAACCTTCGGGGAACTGGACCCTCGTACCAGCGGAAGTCAGTACTACCGATCTCGGCGCCTATTTCGACGCGCCTCACCGTAGTCCTCAAAGGGACCCCCGCGCCTCGGCCCAGAAGCTCCGGGACCTTTTCGGCGATCCCATACCCACGGAACCGGAGATCCTTGAGCTCCGCCTACCCGCCAACGAGGAGCTCGACATCCTCTCGTGCTGAGAGGCCCCCGGACCACGCAAGCGGCTGAACGGAACGCCAACGGCTCCTTTCGGAGCCAACGGCCACTCTACACGTAGAGACTCTCTGAGCTCCTCTCTTTCCGGACTCCTCTCCCCCTCCGCATCTCTCGCAGTCGTGCTTCTTACCCTCTCACTCCTTCACACCCCTTCTCTTCTCCCCACCCCCCGCATTGGCCCGGGCTCCCCTCCTTGAGTTTCCCACCGCTGTCAAGTGTAGATGATTACGTGGATCGAATCCGTTATTTTGGTGAAAAAAATTTACAAGCATATTCTTCCGATGCTCCGGTATCTAATGAGGAAAAAGATAAACTTGACGATATGATAAAAAAGGTAATGACTCGCGGTTCATTGCCCGAGATCGAATCAAGAATGCGCGAGGAAGCATTCCTTAGCGATGCGGTCGTAAAGGCTAAAGCCATCGAGCGACAGTTAGCCGATGTGAAGCGCGTGAGAGAAAATAACATAGAAAAGCCCAAGACACCCCAAAAATCGGAGAAAAAGGGGGTAGTACATTTCGTCGAACCTGAAAAAAATAATGATAATGCCTCAAATAAACAGGTGAATGCAGGAGCCGCGGGCTCCGTAAGCTGCCAGCTATACGGAAAGCCCGGGCACACTGCAAATCGGTGTAAGACAAATCAGGGTGCCGCTGCACTTCAAGCCACGACCATGTGTCAGCTGTGCGGGTTAGTGGGTCACGTGACTAAGGGTTGCCCGACCGTCGGACTTGCGAAGCAGCACGAGGGCCCGTTTGAATGCCAACTCTGTGAGAAACCCGGACACACTGTAAGTAGATGTTACTCTCGACCCGGCATGGCGAGTAATCAAGGATTGACTATCTGCCAAAAATGCGGGAAAAGGGGGCATACTATAGAAAAATGTTTTCAAAATCCGTGCCATAAGTTCGGTCGAGCCGGGAATAATCCGGATCTTTGCTATGAGATGCAGCGAAAAACTGAAAGTCAAAAGTTCATGGGTAGTATCGTAGGGCTTCCAGGAAACGCATCGAGCACAGGTCAATGTTATAGATGCCATGGGTGGGGACACGTCGCGAAAGATTGTTCCACCCCAACTTATTGTCCGACTGATCAGGGGATTCCAGGCCCAAATTTATTCATAAATCCTAATTATATTGAGCCAAATTCCGCCGGTCCCATGAATCACTCGAACGGCGCTCAACGACCCCCGCAACAATCCTTTTGTCGATATTGTACAAATTCTGGTCACACGCTCGAACAGTGTAGAAAACGAGCATATTATAATGACATGCGCGCCACACAACAGGGAAACGAGTATGGCCAGCCGGGCATGGGTGCCCAGGCGGAGGCTACCACGGGAACTCACCCAACCCTAGTGATGGACGTTGCGAAAAATTTTAGTCAAAGATAATAGATGTTTTCCTCTCCAGGTTAGAAGACGATGTGATTCCGTCAACAATCGCACTCCAAGGAGAGGATTTAGGGCAAATCATATTAATGTTGGACACAGGAGCGAGTAAGAATATTTTAAAGGATATCGTTTTATATGATGATACACCAATTTGCACCGATATAATTTTAAATTTGAGGGGAATAACGGTGAACGTAGTCCATACTATAGGATTTTTGGAAATCATGGTGCTTGGAATAGATACAATTTTTCACGTCGTCACCAAATATTTCCCTATAAGGCAATATGGAATTTTATCATCCGAAATTTTCCGCGATAATCTCGCTAAAATCGACTACGAGAACTTCTGTTTGGAGGTTTGAGGGCAAAAAATCCCATTTCATACTAGGGAAAGTATGTTATTCCTACTCAAAACAACCAGATTTTTTTATGTACGAATAAAAAATATCGAGGTTCAGGAGGGATATTTGTCTATTCTCACGACCGATGAGGGTGTAACCATCCAACAAGGATTGGTCCGAAACGAGAGAGGAAAAGCATATATCTATGTAACAAATCACAAAGATCACAAAATCGAAATCGAAATACCAATAGTAACCCTGTTGCCTGTTCCGCTCTCTTTGCCAAAAAGAGAGAATAAGGAAATACAGCAAATACTCGTGTCACAGGACGTTGACATACAGGAATAAACCGATCGATCCGCAAGGACGGCTATCGGGATTAATCCTTATGCAAGAGTAACAGGAAGTGAAATTGATTCCAAGGTAAATACAATCGAAGGGGGGAGGTACCCCGAAAAATCCCGAAAAATTCAAGAAGAGATGAAAATTCAAGATCGAGAAACAAAAGTCCAGAATTCAAAGAATCGGAGCCAGAATTCAGGTTCAGATAGGAAAATGTTTGGAAATCAAATCGAGGTAGAAATTCAAGGAAATTTAAAGAAATCCAAATCCAGTGAAAATCCAGTCCAATCCAGTAAAAATCCTATAAGTAAAAATTTCGAGAATTCAGATCTAGAAGAGAAAAATTTCAATGTAAACGAGAATGAAGTTCGAGAGAATTCGAATAAATCCGTATCCAGAGAGAATCCTATGAGCAAAGATTTTGAAAATTTAGTTGACAATTTTATTAAGGAAAATGCATTTTTGAAGATTGAAAATCCTAAGAAAAATCCTGTGAGATTCGAAAATTGGGCTAATTGTTTGGTTGGTAAATCCAAAGAAAATTTTGAGAAAGATTTCGGAAATGTAATTCAAATGGAAAAGAAAAGTTCAGACAATTTGGAAAATCATAAAAGTTTTGGGAAAAGAAAGAGTTTAAAAAATGAAAATGTTCAAAATCGTGAGAATCTTAGAAATTGTGGAAATCGTGAAAATCCAGAACCTCCTGTAAGTAGCGAAAATTTTAATTGTGAGTATTTTGTTGAGAATCGTGAAAATCCAGAACCTCCTGTAAGTAGCGAAAATTTTAATTGTGAGAATTCTGAAAATCCTAAAAGTTGTGAACGTTCTGAAAGCCCAGAGAATCTGAAAAGTCTCAAAAAGTCCGAAAGTTCTGAAAATTCTGAAAATAATGGAAATTGTAGAAATGCTGAAAACCTTGAAAATTTTGAGAGTCATGAAAATTCTGAAAAGTATACCAATCCTGAAATTTTTGAAAATTGTGAAAATTTTGGAAAACCTGAAATCCAGATCCTGAATCCAGAGATGAAGAATTTTGGAAGAAAGAATTTTGAAGAAAAAACAGAAATCGTTAGCGAAATTCATGTCTCAATTCCGGTAGAAAATTCGAGTTCAATTCTGATGGAAGCGGAGCGTGAAGCGGATGGAGAGTCGGTTTTGCAAACCAAGGGCGTGAGCGAGAATGTCCAGCCGGGAGAAAATTCGACAGAAAAAGTGAATTTTGAAAATGCGATAGTCTCATTCGAAAAACCTGAAATTGAACAAAAAGAAAATAGCGAAGAATCCGTATATGAAAATCATAGGAAAGTCTGTGAGAAAATAAAAAAAAGTCTCGATGGGAATTTTGGTCTCTTCGCGATAACAGGTAGAGTACCAGACAACGATCGTTTTGGGAAAATTGCTACGTTTGGATCATTTGGAGAAAGAGGAGATTGGATTGGTGCACAGACTGATCCGGAAAAGTGCTGATAGATTTCATCTTCCAGGTGAAATTTTAGGTGCTACGGATGTCGTGGTGCATACAATTCCGACCACTGATAATCTTCCTGTAAATTCGAAGCAATATTGCTTTCCGGTTAAACATAAAGAAGAAATAGGAAGACAAGTCGAAGAATTACTTGAGGCGGGATCAATTCGAGAATCGGAATCCCCGTATAACACACCTGTATGGGTTGTGCCTAAAAAGCCAGACTCTCGGGGAAATCGGCGGTGGAGAAAGGTGCTCGATTTCCGTCAGCTGAATGAAAAAACAATTGGTGACGCTTATCCGTTACCGAATATAATCGATATTCTGGATCAACTGGGCGGTGCCCGGTATTTCTCAGTTTTTGATTTGGCCTCCAGATTTTATCAAATGAAAATGCATCCGGATGATTGCCATAAAACAGCTTTTACCACTCCATATGGTCATTATAAGTATGTACGAATGCCTATGGGTCTGAAAAACGCACCACCTACCTTTCAAAGGGCAATGGATATGATGTTGAGAGGGCTCCAAGGGCAAGAATTATTCGTGTATCTTGACGATATTGTGATCTATGCAAAGACGTTGAAGGAACACTCGGAAAAATGTTTAAGATTGTTTGAGCGATTGCGACAAGCCAATTTATCCCTACAGCCAGACAAATATGAGTTTTTGAAGAAGGACGTAGTTTATCTGGGCCATATTATCGGTGATTCAGGATTAAAACCGGATCGAAGAAAATTAACAGCCGTGCGAGAATTCCCGAGACCAAAAAACGTCAAAAATATTCGACAGTTCTTAGGACTTACGGGATATTATAGGCGTTTTATCGAGGGATACGCACGATTGGCCAAACCATTATCTACTCTATTGAAAAATGATGTACCTTTTCTATGGGACGAAGATCAAGAAGAAAGCTTTCAAGATTTAAAAGATCGACTTTGTACAGAACCAGTTTTAATTTTCCCAGATTTTTCAAAACCGGTTGTTGTCACTACAGACGCCTCTGGTTATGCCATAGGTGGAATTCTGTCTCAAGGTCCAATAAATAAAGATAGACCAATAGCATACGCTTCCCGTACACTAAATGGCGCGGAAAGTAGATATGACACATATGAAAAAGAGGCTTTAGCGATCGTATACAGTGTTTTGCATTTCCGACCGTATCTCTACGGCAAACGTTTTACGTTGGTTACGGATCATAAGCCATTAATATGGTTCAAAACTTGCAAAGACGGAAACGCACGTGTACTACGTTGGAGGTTAAAATTAGCCGAATACGAGTACGACGTTATGTACAAGGCAGGAAAGACGAACGTGAACGCGGATGCGCTATCGCGAAATCCCGTTCCGCAGCAAAAAGAAATCCCTGAAGAAGAAATTTTTGCAGTTGAAACTCGTTCAAAAAGAGGCCTGACCGATAAAGAAATTAGGGACCTGCTTGAAGGAGAAGAAAGCGATGTTTCGGCCGAACATGATGAAGAAATTAACATTGAAGAAATTATAAAGCGGAAGACCCGGAGATTCAATGGAAACAGTCTTTGAGTCCGAGTGAATTAGCTGAAATCGAGGAAAATTTCCCCGAGGAAAATAATTCTACTCCAAATGAGATGAAATCTACACCGAATCCTCCAAAGGAAAAAATAATTCCCGCGAGAAAATCAAAAGTAGGAAAACCTCCTCAAATCTCAGCAACGGTCGAACCAAGAATCACAAGGAGTAAGTCGAAATTAAAATCATAATCAGTCCCGTCAGAGAATAAAAATCTCCCAGAAAAAGCTAATGGACAGACTTCAACCTCTGACGAATCATCTGAGGAGAAAAAAATTTCAAAGAAAAAGAAAAATATGAAAATTCCAAAAATTAAAGAATCCGAGGAAGAAAAAGAAACTACCAGTTCTGAAGATAATGATAGTGATGAAAAATCTAACAGGGAAGAATTTTTTGAGGATGAAAATCCAGTAGAAAATTCTTCCGACGAAAGCAGTGGGAACGAGCGAGAAGGAGATAAAGGACCACGAATAGTTGACGAGGAAATAATTCCGCGGAATATTATTCAGTCCGGGGATCTTTTCTTCACACGAAAAGACACACTGGCTTACTTTTTGAACGTCCGAGGCGAACCCTTTGACCTGGGGTCACGCAAACTGAGCGACCGTGGAGAGTTGCCGTATTTTCCTGACCTGCAGCTGGGACATGCCTGTGCAGTGAAGAAGGGAAATAGGTACCATGTGTCTTTGCCGGTTAGCAATGATTCTGGGGAAGGAATGTCCTTGATCCTGGGTCATATTAAGGACGTAATAGCCAGTCTCCGCGAAATTGCAGATAGATTGAAAATCCAGAGTATAAGTATTGCGAAAACTGATTCCGTTGGGAATATTCCCTGGGATAGTATAGCTACCGAATCGCGATTGGGATTTTTGCGAAGTCCCGTGAAAATAATCATTTGTCACGGAATAATACGATATCCGAGTAAAGAAGAACGTGAGGGAATAATGAAGGAAATGCATAGCTCGCCGCTGGGAGGTCATAGAGGAGTTACGAAAACATTTAATAGAATCCGACAGCATTATTATTGGGAAAAGATGAAAATTGATATTCAGAATTTTATTCAACGCTGTTTAGCTTGTCAATTAAAAAAATGTGTCAGAGTTAAAACGCGCCAACCCATGATTATCACAGATTCCCTGGGTTCGGCTTTCGATAAGGTGGCAATAGATATTGTTGGTCCTTTGCCAAAAACAAAGAATGGAGCGAAAATATTTTAACGATACAGGATCAATTAACAAAATTTTGCTTGGCAATTCCTATACCGGATGCCACCACTAGCACGGTAGCGAGAGCTTTAATTCAGAATTTCATCACGTTGTTCGGAGCTCCAAAGGCAATCCTCACGGATCAGGGTCGAAATTTTATGAGTAAATTACTCCATAGAGTCGCAAAAACATTTCGCATACGAAAAATTCGCACAACTGCGTTTCATCCGCAATCGAATGGGTCTCTGGAAAGATCGCATCATGCGCTGGGTGAATATTTAAAGCAGTATATAGGGAAAGAATTTGAGAATTCACCTCGCAATTTTTAATTACAATACAAGTGTGCATGAGGGAACGAAGCACACGCCATATGCCCTAGTCTTCGGTAAAATAGCTCGAGTGCCGTCAGGAGATCCCTTGCGAGTGGAAGATAAATTGCCTGATTATGACAATTACCTCGTAAAACTTATTACTCAATTGCACGAGGTTCGAAACATGGCTGGAGCAAATTTAATCGATGCCAAAGAAAGATCCAAAGTCATATATGATAAGAAAATAAACCCCAAAACGTTCAAAACAGGCGACTATGTATTTTTACAAAAAGGTGCTAAAGCTAAAAAGCTTGAAGACCAATATACGGGCCCACACGAAATCATAGAAGTGATGGGTAAAGGCAACGTTAAAATAAAAATAAATAAAAATACGAAGGTAGTGCATGAAAACCGACTTAAGCATTCTTATCTGACCCCAGCATGAGGAATGGAAAGTGTGATTCATGGTAAGGGCATTAAAAGTAGGTAGGAATAGACCTAACATAACGAATAGGAAATTATTACAGAAATGGATCCCCACTTGCATGGACGGTATGAGGCAATGGAGGCAGTGTTGGGACACCTCGTCCAACGTATGTTAGACGTTGAGGATGATCCCGAGGACGTCATGGTCTTATTGGGTCATGCCGTAAATATTGCGAGGAGGGAAGCCGGGTGGCTCCCGGTTTACCTCAAACAACTCGTACGAAGGGAAATAGTTCTGGGAGTGACAGAGATGGGATATGAGATAGAGATAGCAATACGTAGGCCATCCGCGCAAGTATGCGTGGTGGTTCACCGTCTCACGTATAACGAGCAGCAGCGTGAGTTCACGGGGACGGCGTCCACGAGCGGGGAAGCCGAGTACGAGGCTGCCCTTAATATGGGACAATGGGTTAACGATTGGAGGTTGCCGTTGTTAGCCGAATACTTGAGGAGGCAAGCTATAGCAGATGAGGAGAAGCTCGCTGAACGGAGAAGGATTCAGCGTTGCCGTAGGCATGGCTAGCCGTTAGGAAAATAATAAAGCGGGACCCGAACTCGCCCAAGCAGGGCTCAAGGACATAATTAATATTTAGGTTTTAAATAAATAAAAAAATAAATAATAAATAAATAAATGATAATAGAAAGTAAAATGATATATATATAGATTATAGTGAATAGGAAAATATTAAATAATGGAATTAAATAGTAAATATAATAACAAATAATGTCAATAAGGAATAGACACGTGAAGAAGACTAGGCGTTATTAATTCGCTGTTCCAGAACCCACCTGTATATATCACTCCCACTCTCCTTAAAGATGTATATAGATGTAGAAAAAAAACCAAATCTACGATTATTTTTATTTTATTTTTGTTTTTCCTTACAGCAAGAACAAAAAATGGCCGCGATCAGTAAGACTCCGATATCATTACTTGAAGAATATGCAATGGAACGGGGAGAGGTCGTACAATACGTATGCCTCCGGGAGGACGCAAGATCCCTACCCGCCGTTTTCGAATATAAAGTCACAAGCCTAGGGACTAGCGCCTCTGGGGTAGGGATGACCAAGAAAAAAGGTCGTCACGCGGCGGCAGCCCTTCTTTTAGAGAAACTTAAGGAAAAAGAAGAAAAAGAGAAGCAAGATAGAGCACGAGATGCCGTGAAAAAAGAGGAAAATACCAATCGACCATACCAGTATGCCAAGTCTATGAATCGCGAGATCAAATCCTACCATCCCGCGCAAGGGAAGTTTTGCGTGGGTTTTCAGTATCCTTCCTCCGTCAAATAAGCCATAAGGTTCAAGTCGCAGGCGGGTGGTTGAGTGAGGGATGCATGATCTCCTATCGAGAGGAACTGCAAAGAGTTTTGCGTCCTTGGGGTCGTTACTTCATTCGCACGAACCATTACGGTGGCGATAAAAATTAGGGTCATATGGACCGTGACTGGGCATCCGGGAGTAACCCAGGGGAAAGAAGGTTACGATCTCTTGAAACTGGACATCGAAGTACTCCTGGCCACAATAGAGGCTTTAGTAGGCCTGACAGACTGGCAGTTGTCGGTTTAAACCGCCACGTCAGGTGCCCCTCCGGTAAGCAGGGCTATTAGACTATAAGAATCCCGATCAAGTGTCACTCATCCTTGCTTATTTCAATTCTACGCTTTTGTTTCATGTCTTTAACGCTTTCAGGGAATACTAATTTTACAGTAAGATAAACAAATGGGGAAGTCAAAGAAACTTGGAAACAAGGGGAGAAGAATTTTTTTTTTTTGGAAAAATCAGGAAATTGAAAAAGTAAGGAAAAAAAGAAAAAAACCCTAAATATGTATAAACGATTAAATAAATAAATTTTAAAGAAGTAGAGTACTTTTGAATTGGTTAATTAAGATGGTAACTGGGTTAGAAATTTCTTTTTGGTCGTATGAAAATTTAAGGACTAGATTTAGTAACCAGAAACAGGAGTAAAATTTTATTTTGTACAAATTACATTGCTAAAAATAAAATTAAAAATAAAATTGAAAAAAAGAGGAAAAAATGGTTTAAAGGGAACAAAGAGGGGAGGGGGGTTATCCCTAATCCTTTAACTTTATGTTATCCAGATAAATACGGAAGAAGAATGTTAATCACGATGATAAGCCTATTGGTGTGGGGAATATTAGTATCCACGCCAGGAAAAGCGATGGAGGGTTATGAGTGTGGAACAGCGGCGTCCAATATAACCACCCTATCGTTGCTGAATGTGGAGAAGTGCGATATACCTCAACCGGTATTGAACATTTCAACGATGTACATTCGATTCTTGCAAATAGACGATTATTCCTTGATAGAAGTGCGCCAATGCAAGGTAGAAATATTCCGCGACGTTATAAAATGTGTGATGTTCTCGCATAACAGCGTCGTTCATAACGGGAAAGCCTCATATTTGATGGATGTAACAAGGGAAGCGTGCTTTCGGATGCACGAATACCATTCCTTGCAAGTAGACAAAGCCATAATCTCGGGAGTATCTTCTAACGAGAGCAAAAGTTATCCGGTATATTCAGCAGGAGATGTTGACTCTAACGAAAAGTGTGCGGGAACCGCGTACTCCGATTATTACGGGAGTTGGACGGAAGTGTTCGTACAAGCTGAAGTAAAAGTCACGATGCGGGACTATTATACGAGGGTGGGAGTAAAAAACGATAAAGTCTATTTAGAATCCGGAGTGAGATGCCAATTAAATAAAGGAAACTGTATTGACATAAATGGAGAACGCACCTTCTGGGAGTCGGTACCCCAAAAAGATTGCCCGAGGGATAAATTCAGCGTGCTGTACGAAGGAATAGCTGAGAAGGTTACGGATCAAGATTCGGTGGTAATGTATTCGTTGACCACGTCAGACGTTACTTTCGCACTTACAACAAAAGGATGTTTGAATGTATGTGATAAGACTTTAATACGAACGGAGCATCCGGGTTTGTTGATTTATGAAATCCGCGACGGAAAAGCGTTTATTCAGGCAAGCAAGGTGGACGTAAACAACATGGACATTTTTGCCTATATAAATTCAAAATTCGTGTATGTGGAGAAGCATATAAAGACGCAGCTGCAGCAATTATATTACGATGTGCTGGTACAAAAATGCTCTCTTGAAAGAGAAATGTTGAAAAACCGGCTCGCGATCGCGACTCAAGCTCCGGATGAGTTTGCGTATCATTTGATGCAAGGACCAGGGTATAGGGCAGTCGTCTCCGGCGAAGTGGTACACATCGTCAAGTGTATCCCAATGGAGGTTGCGGTTCGCCACGTGGCAGGCTCTTATACTCAGTTACCCGTCATAGGAGGGAACCAGACGTATTTTATGGCTCCAAGGACACACGTGTTGATGAAAACAGGCGTGCAAGTGACCTGTAATAAACTCGTGCCTCCAATGTACTATATCAACGGAAAATGGTATGGCATGGCACCTGGACCCATCGAGGTAGATTCACCTGGCACCATGAAACCGATGATGAAACCTAACTGGACGTATGGAGATACAAAAGCTCTCGCTACGAGTGGAATATATACCACTTCGGAGCTGGAGAAATTGAGGGAGCACGTAATTTTTCCCGCGGAACGCCCCGGGGTGCTGAATAAGATCGCGAGAGGAATGACGGGTAAAACAAACGGGATAGAGGGTGGATCCGTCGCGAATCTCTTGGACGGTCCAGAATTTGAAAGTCTCTTTGAATCCACGTGGAAGAAGACGTGGGAAAAATTTCTCGTGTTCGGACATGTTAGTGCAGGGTTAATAGGGGTGTTTATGCTAGTCCGCGTTATAAAGTTAATGCTTGATACAATGATTCACGGATACGTACTTCACACCGTGTATGGATGGTCGGTGTTTTTGATAGGAGCCATATGGGACTCAGTGACTAATCTACTGCTGCACCTCAAAAGGGGAGCAGAACAGGCAGCCTATCCTGAGCCTGTTGAAATAGAAACGCAGGAGACAGAAGTGAAGGAAAATATTAAGGAAACCATTGTGGATATGCGGGAAAAATTTGACGGAATTCAGGAAAGGGGTAACCGCTCGGGTATAGGAGAGCCCAATACGAAGCTCACACTGTATCCGACATTACCGAAATAATCCTTAGGTTTTGACTGTCTCTTTCTTCTCCACTATCTTCCCAGCATGTCTGTCTCTGAGTGAAATTACTAATTTGGTGGGGTAAAACCTTTTCTAATATGATAAAATCGTTGTTTATTTAAAAAAAGCCGTTACCATCATGAAGCCGATTGGAGCCGACACGATCACTCTTCAAATCAGAGTGAACTTGAAGTGGCCACAATATGGTCCTGCAGGCATGGAAGAAGAATTCGAATATTGGGAGGTCAAGAACGGACTCTGGTTGCCGCCAGAGTGGAACCTACTATCCCAGGTAGTGTCGATCTGCTGAGCCGTAGCTGTTGAGGAAAGGCAAGGAGAATGGGTGGAAATAGGGGGGCACCGTTGCAAATATCTCGGAATTGTCATCCTACCCGAAGGGCGGGCATTAGAAAAAATAGTTTATAGAGGAGAGGTGGACTGGGACCAGGGGATCTTGGAAGATATAGAGGAGGTGGAGTTTGAAGGGGCCCCAGCAGCCCAATTTAGACTTTAATTTGATTATTTTCCTTTTATGGCATTATAAGTCATATATATATATATAAAAATATATATATATATATATTATCCATATCTAATCAAAATGTTATTATAAATTTTTTTTATTATTTTTTTTATTTTTCTTTCCTCACTTTATTTCATTATATATGTTAATCTCCACGTAGAAATAAAAAGTGATTAAGCTCGTCTACGCGCGTCCTCGGAGAATTATTTTAGCTTAAATCATTTAAATTATAGGTCCGGTATTATCCTTTATCCAATTAATCCATATTTCCATTTTTATCACAGACAGGAAACTCCTTGCAGCTCATTTAAAGTAGACTATCTAAAATCATTCAAAAATTAACGCTTTCTTTTGGTAATAATTCTTACCTCTCACGTTCACTACATTTGCTTGATTTTTTTTTGCACTCGACATCCATTTATCAGAGATAAATATTTTTCTTTTTCTTCTATCTTTTGGTTGATTGTTTGCTTGCCTGAATAAACTCTCTGGTAAACGGCCGAAATTTTCTTTTGTAAGTAACTGTTGCATTTATTCGTTAATAATAATTTAGTGTTGGTATGCTTAAATTTTGATAATGCTTAGAGTAAAATTAAATTTAATAGAGTAGAATCATAAGAAAAGTGAAGAAGGGAGAAATTACGATAAACATCAAGAAGAAGATATCATTTGGAAATTCATCGCATCCACATCCAGTCAATCTCGGAAAACATCGTTCGAAGAAATTCATCGCATCCACATCCAGTCAATCTCGGAGAACATCATTCGGAGAAATTCATCCCATCTACATCCAGCCAATCCAGGATAATGTCATTTGAGGAAAAATCATCGCATCCACATCCAGTCAATCTCGGAAAAAATCGTTCGAAGAAATTCATCGCATCCACATTCAGTCAATCTCGGAGAACATCATTCGAAGAAATTCATCCCATCTACATCCAGTCGATCTCGGAGAACATCGTTCGAAGAAATTCATCCCATCTACATCCAGCCAATCCAGGATAATGTCATTTGAAGAAAAATCAGTCCATCCACATCCAGTCAATCTCGGAGAACATCGTTCGAAGAAATTCATCCCATCTACATCCAGCCAGTCCAGGATAATGGCATTTGAAGAAAAATCAGTCCATCTACATCCAGTCAATCTCGGAGAACATTGTTCGAAGGAATTCCTCCCATCTACATCCAGCCAATCCAGGATAATGTCATTTGAGGAAAAATCAGCCCATCTGCATCCAATCAATCTCGGAAAACATCACTTGAAGGAAATCAGTCCATCCGCAGCCCATCAATCGAAATTTTGAAAGAGACATCATTTAAGGAAATCCAAGTCATCACCGTGCAGTTAATCAAACATAGAGGGTAAAACTTTAGCAAAGAGGGATCATTGGAGAGTTCCCACAGTCTCTCATCCCACATGGAAGAAATCGCAGCCAGCATCAGCTTCAACCAACCATAAGGCCGTTTAAGAAAAGGCACGTAAACAAGCCTAAAGAATTTTTTTTATATGTACGATTGTTTTCCCTTTCAACTTTGTATACTATAAGTTCGTTTTCTGTTCGATTTATCTTATGTTACAGATTAAGAGTTACTCGATCGTGACCTGGCCCAGGAAATTGCAATGATGAGCCTCTACCGAGGTCGAGCACCGTTCTTCGAAGCGACGCTCGTTCAAGGGGGGAGGTGTTACGTCCCGCAACTTTTGAGGATTTTTCGTCGCTCTCGGAATTACCTATATCGGGTAATTTGCGAGGAAAAACGGATGACGAAGGAACATGGTCAAGAGGAGAGTCCATTAGCGCGGTGGTCATACTCCCACCAAATTTTCATGCCGCTGGGACTCGAGCGTGGAGAGAACGTCGACGCCCCTCACATTGACTCGGACCATCGAAAAGGGGTTTGAGCGATGTGACCACTACGCCGAATTGGAATTATCTCCATCTTCGGTTTAAAAGAAACATCCGCTGGTAATATAAGACCTGGCGAAAGATATCGATGCCTTTGTGAGCCCAAAGCGACTCGAGCGTGGGGATTTTTAAAGGCGCGTGGCACGCACACTAGCGCCGAGATCCTCACGTACGCTGTTATAATGACACACACATACTAGCTTAGCGTAATTTCGAGATCCTCACGCACACTAGCGTGCAAGCACACAGATCCCGTTGTCAAAAAGGCACCGCGGAAGTAAAAGGATAAACATGACCAGTGGTTCCCTTTTTGAATTTTATTGGCGTAAATAACGCAAAGGTCCCGATTGTTGCGTTAAAAGATGGTAAAAATAAATTTAGCTGTAGATTCAAGGATGAAAAAAAATATAACCTGGGTCAGGTCACCAAAAGTGAAAGCCAGCGAACGAAATTTAAACATCCGGGGTTGATAAATTTGAGAACCCCGTGAAAGAAAAATAAGACCATGCAAGAGAAGAGTGAGACAGCGACGAGAGAGGGAAGAGACTCTTTGTACAACGGGTACGAGGAAATTTCCTCGCGCCCCGCTGAATGACACGAGGCCCGCTGCCCCCTTGAGTCGCTTCGCTCTCTCTCGCACCATGAGTCACTGCAGAGGGTATGTGCCATATATGGGCACATAAAAAAAATATTTTGCAGGCATTGGCTAGAAATTCAAATGACTCAACTCAGGAAGAATTTCGCCTCGAGAGAATATGAAAAATATCATTAATTAGGTATGAATGAATGAATGATTTATTTCAGGGTAGTCGAGGGAGGAAAAAAAATCGCTAAGGAAAATTTGAATTTTCAAAATAATATTCAAAAGATAAAATCAAAATGACCCAATTTTAATTTACAAATAATTTGACAATCTTTTTGTTTTAGTATTTAAATTTCGGAATCAAAAATTTCTATTGGAAATTTAAATTTTAATAAGTGATTCCAACTACACATTTTCCGAAAATTGATATTTCTTGAGATATTGAACCTTAATTTATTTGCGGTATAAAATTTTTACGGTTTATCGAACCAAAAGTTCTTAATTGTTGATATTCCATATCATTTCGCCACTGGTGATATGATATGTGATATGGTGATATGATATAGAATATCAAAAAATTGAAACTTTTGGTTGAATAAACCATAAAAATTGTATACCAAAGCCAAGTCAAGGTCCAATATCTCAAGAAATATCAATTTTCGCAAGTAGGTCTAAAAGACCTTTTCTGTAGGAAATTGAATTTCCAACAAAACTTTCCTTTGCAATTTTTCAATAACGCTGATCATTTCAAAAATAACAGCAAAAAAACGAGAAGTGTGGGTCAAAATCAACTTTAGTGACTCGTACCATCTCACCAGTGTAAATTACACTTATGCTGCTCAGGACACTTTTGAAGAACGTTCAATTCTGCGTAAATTGCGTCCAAGGACAATATGATAGCATAAAATGCCGTGGAGTTATAGCAATTTGAAGAAAAAAGTTTTTTATATACGTGTATTTTAGATGGGAAATCTTTTCACGCGAAGGGCGAGTACTTAATATTAATTTTAAGGGCTGCAACTTTCAGGGTAGTTTCTTTCAGACATATGCAAAAACATTTTAGGTGGGGAGTGAGAAAAATGAAAAAAGTAAAAAAAAAATCGCCCTCATATACATATATATTTATCTAGTAATTGGTCAACGATTTCGCGTGAAAAACGTGATACGTTGATTTCAAAAATCTGATATCCTGGTTATTTTAGAAAAAGGAAAATGATTAGAACTGAGGAATTGCTAGCGTGGATAGGAATTGCGATTGTGATGATTCTCGCTATCTTGGTTTTTGTTATGAGCTGTTTGATCTATAAAGGAATATCCTCTCGCGCTGAAATGAAGCACCGACAATCCCGTGTTCATTTCTCAAAGGATGAGCCCAGTGACAGAGGAAAATAAATTCCCTCAATGATTATCTCATTCACCTTCCCCCGCGAGGCATAATCGTACGCTTCAATTTTTGTTCAAATGGTCTCGCCTGGCAGATTAACAATTTAATTTTTGAGGATTGCGAATCATCCCTCTGAAAATAAATGTCATATTAAAATTCCGAATGGTATCGAAGAAAAATCAAAATCAGTTTTATTTCTGATTACAAATATTAAAATTTAAATTCAATTCATTTCTCAAGACCGATGGAAATAGATCCTCCGCGGGGATTTAAATCTGGAAATTTCCGAGTACTGTCATCTCGAGTATAAAGACGACACCAAACCCGTGAAACGTCCAGATATTGTCATTACTGACTGCACTTCTAATACGAATTATCATTACAATCCCGTTACCGGAAGGTTATTGTATTCTGGAGTCTCGCAACCGACCGCCATCGTAACTTTTACCCTCGATTAGTCTTAAATTTCTACCCCGTTTCCTTCCATCGTTTGAATTACCTCTGAAAATCAATTTCGTTTTTTTTCCTCTTTTCCCTCATCCTGATACATTCACAGACGCTAGGCCCCCGGCGAATCAGTTGTTGGTACAGGCCAATAGCTGATATCAAAAGGCCCCTAGTGTTACACGAAAAACACACACAAGCAAATTCGAAGGTTCTGGCGGGTTAGATCGGCTGATACCGGCTACCTTGCTAGTCAGTGACTAACCACGGAGGTGATTCCCTAGGATTACACACAAGCTCAGAGACCCGGAACACACAGTTGTTGGTACAGGCTCGCATACCGGCTAGCGGCTGCTGATGTGAAACCTCTCAGAGCAACACTTATATCCGTCAACCCAAAAACTACCTTGAAACATCCCTTATTTATTTCCTTAAGGATAATTATCTGCAGGAAGATAATTTTCTACTTGCGGATGGTTTTGGTTGGCTGCAGAAAAATAATTTTCCGGTTCAAGTAAATTTTTAAATAGAAAAATCATTTTCCACTCCAAGTAAACTTTTAATGATTTATATTTTCCCACTTTTAATAATTCTAAATGAATTTTTTCGGTCTCTTGTATTAATTTTGAACGTTTTGGGAAATCAAATCTTCATCGGTGATAGTTTCTTTTGTTGGATATTTCCAGAAAAATAATTTCTGCACGGAAAGTCGTTGCGCTACCAATCAGGAAAAAATCGCTTAACGATGAATCCTATCGTCGAATTACGAATTGCGACCCTGTTAATGATCTTTTGTTTACTCATCCTGGTTGCTTTAACGTGCTGGTCTTATTTTCAAAATCGACAACTCGTCATCCCCATTAAAATAGAATCGCAAATAAGATTCTCTCCGGCCGAAATGACTCGCCCCGTTCATCCTCAGGAAATCGACACAACCGGCTCAATGAGATTTAATCTAAAAAGGTCGAAATTAATTATTCTCACCCGAATAAATAAACACATTCTCACGGCCATCCTGAGCAATTTTCCGCAAGGTTAGGCTCGAAAAGGTCACTTGTCCAGCAGAACGCTGCTATTTCGTAAAACGTGTAAAGGAAGGGTTTTATCTCTTCTTGACCGAGATGAAAAACTAGCCAGCTGAGACGTAGCAGTAAAAACTCAAAACTAGGCTTTTCGAAGAAACCGGTGTACCTTAAGGGTTCTAACTCGTCCCAAAAAATTGTTCATTTGGAACCTCAAATGGTGGACAATAAATCATATTTGTAGGCATTCTACAAAAATTAGAAATGATAATTAAAAATCGCCGTTTTGACGCTGAGTCGATCCCCTCAAGAGGATCGGGCCACATTGTCGCGAATGGCGCCTTGAAAAAGAATAAACCGATCCTCGAACGAGATTTTGTGGCAGAGTCGAGTGAGCGTTGTGTAAATGGGATTTTTCCGATTTTGACTTTTGAATTCTTGGACTTATTTTATTTTATATTTCAGTGCTCAGAATTTTGTTTACAGTACGTATGTATGTGTGTATTTATGTGTGTCGCTGCTTCGAAAAATTCGAACATCTATATGTCAAGACCACATTGGAGTAGCGCGCCGAAATTGTGCACATAAGCTGGGCTCCACAGCACCTTCGTTTGTTATGAATTTTGCAAAAATTCATTGGCATGTGCGAATTTTATGCGACTTTATAATTTTCCAAAAAAAGAGAGTGGTTGCTCTAGCACTCGCAAATTCTGCGATATCGGGTTAAAAATATCATACAGATAGTTAGAGTGTTGAGGATTATTGCTATTATATTTTGCGAAAATCGCTCAAGGGGTTCGTGATGTATAAAATTTTGAATTTTTTGCAAAAAGCGCGTGATCGCTCTAGCTTGTACATATTTCGTGAATCTACGCTCCAAATTTTTATACTGGTAGTTTAATGAAAGAAGTTACTTGGTATTCAATGTTTCACTCGGATGGTGCCCAACTTTGAGAATGAGTTTCACCCCTTAAAATTGTATTTCCGCCGATAAAGAGAATACGTGTCTCTTTAATTTCGATAAAGAATAACATATGTAAAAAAAAGGAAATCAGAGGGGGGCACCGGAAACGGTATTATTAGGGGTAGTCACCCCTAAAAGGTTTTTTTTTCGAGAAACGCAAAAACCCGTATCTGATACTTTTCCGAGCTCTTTAGACCTTCAACCCCTATAAATTACCTGTACCCCTATTCACCCCCTTGGAACTGGAAAAGCCGCATTTTTTATTATTCGCCATAAGCATTCTTTTCGAATTGGTTTAAATATCTTGATTAGAACTATGTAAAACTGCAAAAGTATCTCGGAAGTAGAGCTTGAACTTATTCGAGTATCCGGATATCTGGATAATCCGAGTTTCGCGGATCCAACGCTTCAGATCCGGGTATCTGGATAACCCGATATTATTCAGGTATCTGGATAGTTTCGGGTTATCGGGGTAACCGGGTATCTGGATAGTTTCGGGTTATCAGGGTATCCGGCTACCCAGATAGTTTCGGGTTATCAGGGTATCCGGGTATCCGGATAGTTTTGGGTTATCAGGGTTTCCGGGTATCCGGATAGTTTCGGGTAATCGGGTATCCGGGTACCCGGATAGTTTCAGGTTATCAGAGAAAAATAAAAAAATGGCGTATGAGGAAAAATCGCACAACAGTAACACACACTCAGTGTGAGACATTTTTATTTAGAGAAAAAAGCAACAACGAATACTTGAAATAAGAAAGGAATAATTGTTTACAAACAGTTAACAGAGTTTTCAGAGAGATTCTCATATTATTTACAACAGTTTGCGATTCTGGTACAAGAATACAAGAATATTCACGTTTTCGGAGAGCAGACAATTTTTTTTTGCACTAACGATGTTTCCAGCAGTTGAAAATGCTCTTTCGGAACTTGCTGAAGTTGCTGGAATGCATAGATATTTCCGTGCGAGTTTTGCGAGTTCAGGATATCGCTTCTCCCGAGTTGCCCACTATTCGAAAGGGTTCATGTTGTAGCTAATTTGGGGCTCTGTTAGATACATTTCGAACTGTCTTTCAGTACTGTTACTGGTATACGCATTTTTAAACAGGTAGTCCATCGCTGTTTGTTGGTATTCATTCACATTACGTTCTACTGAATCGGAAGTGAACTGGTTTCGCACGAACATCCGAATGTCATTTCAAGCCTCCGGAGACTCTACGAGCAAATCTTCGTATCGTGGATCAAGGAAACTGGCTACTTGTCTAGCATTTACTCCGATAATCGAGTCGTACGTTAAACGAAATCGGGAAGTCAGTTCGTCTCGTAGAATTTCTTTTAACAACGCAATTGATCGATCATCACCAGCAGAATCGCATAAATGACTGTCACGCAACATATATATGATCGGGCGTACCATAGAAATGGGTGAGTGAGAATCGCCGCAGAGTACAGTAGTCGCAACCTGCAAAGGCTTTAAAATGTTCTGCAAGTTTTCCATACTCGACCACTCGCGTTCCGAAATTTCTAGTCGCTCTGCTGTAATAGGACTCGTTACAGCGCGATCTGATAGGACGTTAGTCACTGCACCTCTATTGAGAATCAACCTATCGATCATAGCATACGTGCTGTCCCATCTAGTGCAACAACTCTTAATCAATTTCAGCTTTGATAAGCCAAGCTGTTCTTGCTTTCGTTCCAATACCGCGGCAGCGATGTTCGAGTGATGGAAATGTGACGCAACTTTCGCAGCTTGTTCGCAGATTCTCGCCACAGAATCATTTTTTAAAGCTTTTGCAACACACAACTGCAGGCTGTGGGCTGCGCAAGTGATGTCTTCAGTGATCGCGACACCATCGAGATTTTGTACTGCTTTTTTGGCATTTTGTGCATTGTCTTTAACTACAACTACGACTTTCTCGTTCAATTTCCAGCGTTCCATCACACTTCGAAGTTTGGCCGTTAAGTTATCCGCTGAATGTCGCTCATTCAACTCTTCAGTCCCTAGCGTATAATTTTTCGTTATCCATCGCGATTCCAAGAAATGTACAGTGATAGAAATATATGAATCTTGACGTTGGGACGACCAGCAGTTGGTTGTCCACCCTACGAACGGTACGTCGGATAACTCAGCAGCTATCTTCTTCTCAATTTGGGTGTAGGCGAAAGTTATTCGACTTTTGATGGTATTCACGCACGGGACTTTAAAATTTGGTTCGACAACCGCCATGTACTCCCGATACCCAATACTTGTGGCGAAGGAAAGGGGAAGCATGTTTTCGATGATCATTTTCGTCAGTGCTTGAGTTATCAACTCCGTACGATCTCGATTACATGGGCGCACTGTGGGCAGAATCACAGAAAAATCGGCAAAACCCAAAAATTGAGTGTTCTCATTTCGTATTTCTATGTATGTCATTTCAAAGACCAGGTATTTGTACGCCCTATTGTAAAAGGACCGGTCCCTACCCTTCGCGGTACTCGACTTACGACAGTCTGAACTCGACCGTTCGAGAGTGAAGAACGTAGCGATTTTGTACGCTGAAATTTTCGATTCGCGCAAAGTGAAATATATTTTGTTCTACGCTACCGATTTCAAATCGGTAAAATGGGAGATAATCTTGAAGGTATGTAGAATATTATCATGTCAAATAGTTTTTTGAAATTTGAAATATTGTATGTATAAAAGAGTGTTCAATGTATGCATTTTAAGCAAGCTTGTAAATTTATTTTTCCAAAAGAAGTATAAAAATAGTTGTGATCCCAGGAGATCCCAGACTTTTGAACATTGCAGCCTATTGATAATGTTATTAAGATTAGAATTTATAAAAAAAATTCTGCAGATTGTTGCATATCTGGCTTTGGGAACCGGAATTCTCATGTCGCGCAACGCTTGGCTTCTTTGTTCAGGCTGGGCGCATAGTCCCCAGCAGGTAAACGTATACCTGCTGGGGACAATAGCCGGTCCTTGTGGAATATAAAATAATTTTCTACCCAGTGATCTATTCGTAAAGAGTCATGATTCATGTAACGGGTGTTCAAAATGTTACAATAATTTATTCTATCATTTACAATTAGATTAAAATTTTTCCCATGAACACATTCATTTTTAGTAAATGTTCATCATACTTGTTTTATTCTAGGTTCACGTGCCATGGATTACACGTGCACTTATCAGGATATTTTTGGAATGATTGAGGAAAAATTTAAATTGTGCCTGGATGAGCAACTTCAGATTTTTTAGGAAAAAATTACTCTTGAGTCATCCGAATCTTTCACGATTGACAACAATGAAAAGGATTCATCAAAAAAATTACTTTGTAATATCAAAAGTAGAAGGCTCGAAGTGCACAGAAGCCACGATGCATTAAAAAAAAAAAATGAAAAATGGTTGCAAACTTCAATAACTATTTTGGTAATTAATTTTATTGATGTTTCGAAAACTCGAGTTATGGGTCAAGATGTATAGTATAACGCTCGCGCTATTTTTTTCGGAATTGTACGAAACCAATTGGAGAGCCATCAACTTCAGGTGTATCTGGGCGACCTCGAAAATTGAGTTTCGAAGAGTCGAGTGAACGTACCAAGAAAAGAAGGGCTTTAGAAGTCAGTGAAAAGCATTGCGTGGAGGAATTAAGTTTGGCCACCAGGATGAGACTCAGTTCTGCAGGATTAAACGATGCTGCCACTATTTTAAAAAACATCACAACAAAATCTCCCTCAAGAGCTGCGAGATACCGAACAGCATATGAATCGTCGATAGATCCACGGCCAGTTGAGATGTCTGGAGATGAAGCACTGATAGATTTTGTAAATGCAAAACTAACAAAACAGCAATACATAGACATCAGGCGATCTTTGAGAAATAAAAAAGTTGCTATTTATCCATCGTACGCAAAAGTCGTTGCTGCTAAAAACCGTTGTTACCCTTCAGATATAACGGTAACTGAGACTTTAGCCGAAGTGAAATTACAGTCTTTGATTGATCACACTTGCGACAGAATTCTAAAGTTGCAAACTGACGTGATTAACTCTTTGCGCCCTGAAGAATCGAGGAATTCAAGACCAATTTGTAAATGGGGTTGTGACAGTGAATACAAACAAAAGTTTACAAATGCGAGTATATTTTTAACGTCTTTAGCTCCATTGCAAATTTTAGGATCGGATATCTCAAAAAAAGAATTCGTCCTTTGGAAAAATCCCAGGCCCTCATCTCCACGGTATTGTCGCCCTATTAGAATTCAATTTTTAAAAGAAACAGTGTCGTCAACGATTCAGGAACGGCAACACGTTGATAATCAGATCGAGTCTCTCACCCCTTTTACGACATTTATTGACGGGAAGGAAGTTACTGTTAAATACGAGCTGTATTTCACTATGATTGACGGCAAAGTTTGCAACTCCGTGACAAATACAAAATCCGCAATGCGTTGCTATATATGCAATCTCACATCATCGCAATTTAATGACATAGAGCTGATGAAAACTGTAGACGTTGACAGAACTCGACTCGAACTTGGATTATCAAAATTGCATGCGTGGATCCGTTTTTTTGAGTGCTTCTTGCACATCGGCTATAAAATCGGTGTTCACAAGTGGCAAACTCGAAAAGATGAAGAAAAAAAAGTAGTTGCTGAGCGAAAACGAGTTATTCAAGCCGCATTCAAGAAAGAGTTGCATCTTGATGTTGATAAACCGAAACAAGGGTTTGGTAGCAGTAACGACGGAAACACTGCGCGACGTTTTTTCGAAAATACTCAAATTTCATCAAGAATTTTGGGTTTGGACGAGAATATTATGAAAAGATTCCACATAATATTGCAAGTTCTTTCAAGTGGCTTTGCCGTAAATGTAACTGCTTTCAAACAATATAGTCTTGAAACCGCCGAAATGTTCGTAACTTTGTATTCTTGGTACTGCATGCCAACTACGGTTCACAAAGTTTTGATTCACGGTCCTTTGATAATTGAATGGTCCCCGCTTCCTATCGGGCAAATGTCAGAAGACGCACAGGAAGCCCGTAACAAGGATATTAAAAAATATCGCAAGTGTTTTGCTCGAAAACACTCGAGAACAGCGACCATGCAAGACGTTTTCAATCGACTCCTCTCAACTTCAGATCCGTACATATCGAGCATGGGCAAGCAGTATCCGAAAAAAGCAAAAAGTTTATCACCAGAAGCATTGCAACTTTTGCTCTGTACCGATAGTTCTCGCGATAAGTATGGTTTAGGTGAATTAATGGAATACACGAGTGACGAATCAGAATCCACCAATTCCTCTGACGACGGCGATCGCGATTCCGACGCTGACGATTATGATTAATATTGAAATCAGGAATAATTATTAATAATTAATATTATTATTATTATTATTAATTATTAATTATTCTATGTAACGCACGTATTATTTTCGGTAAAATTTAATTCGTTAAGTGTCGATTGCTGTTTCAAATGTATTTAGCAATAAAATTCGTTAAAAATGATTTATAACTAATTTTCCGAAATTATTTGAAAACTTTCCCTCACTTCCAGACAATCGTTTTGTTTTCCCCAAATCTCATTTAAAATTTATAAAAAACAACCTTCAAAACACAAATATTGATTTCTGATAGCAAAAGTCGCTTATGAGTAAGATAAAAATATATTTTCGGTTCGCCATTTTGTTTTTTTTCGAAATTTTGATTCAGGATTTTCAATAAGTGACTTTTAAACCGCAAATTTACCGATCCCTACACAAATCGGATGCTTTTTAGTAATGCAGATAGTCACTTCCGGTCCGCCATTTTGTTTTTTCGAAATTTCGATTAGAGATTTTCAATAAGTGACTTTTAAACCGCAAATTTACCGACCCCTACTCAAATCGGATTCTTTTTAGTAACGCAGATAGTCACTTCCGGTCCGCCATTTTGTTTTTTCGAAATTTTGATTCAAGATTTTCAATAAGTGTCTTTTAAACCGCAAACTTACCGATCCCTACTCAAATCGGATGCTTTTTAGTAACGCAGATAGTCACTTCCGGTCTGCCATTTTGTTTTGTCAAAATTTGGATTTGAGATTTTTAATCAGTGACTTTTAAACCGCTAATTTACCGATCCCTACTCAAATCGGATCCTTTTTAGTAACGCAGATAGTCACTTCCGGTCCGCCATTTTGTTTTTTCGAAATTTTGATTCCAGATTTGAAATCAGCGAGGTTGAAAACTTAAGAATCACCATTGCATTTTTCAGTACGCACATCGGCCTAGTTTTGCTGATTTTTCTGTGAATCTACCCACAGTGCGTCATCTTCTTCTACGCCATAGATGTTGATGACTAGATGATTCAATTCCTAAAATTTTTTCACATTTCCAATGCTCATGGGATAATCAAATCCCTCCCAATTTAGCACTTCACAGAAATGCGGATAAGAACTTGGTCGTTCCTTATGTCTTGGAGGTAGTGGTGAGATAGCAGCGGTCACTGACCATAAAAAACAATATTGATCATTGTTCTCAATATTCACCACTGCGTGTTTTTCCTGCACAAATTTTGGCATACTTGTGTCCGTTGATATACCCCCTCGCAATGGTATGTAGCGATTTACATTTACGCGAAGGTGCACAATTTCATGGAGCCTCCAACCAGATTCGTTCTCCTCAAAATCTTCAACTTTTGTCGGCAAGATACTTTTCACATTATCGTCTAACCACTCCACGATGTTTGTCGTTGGTAATATTACAGCGTTCGCGGTCTGAAACGCTTTTTCTTCCTCGATAATGTGGGCACTTTTCACGATGCGAAATATGCAAATTAGCGTCACATTAACTTTCAACTTACCATGAATTCGCAATGACTCAGTTAGCCGCTCGACAATTAGTTTTGCCGCATCATTCAAAAAATGTCCGAGATCTTTGTGTGCTAGATTGATCACAAGCCCTGTGGTTATTCTGGATTTAAATGCCGAATCCATTTCCACCCATTCCACTTTAGGCACTGACACTCCCGAACCACGCTCTTTCAATTTTTCCGCCAGCGATATTAAGGAGGCAATTGTTGCTTGAATGCGCAATTTCGCACCAACATTCAGATCCGACGCTTGCAAAGTTTTACGCAATAGAGCCACATTACGATCACTGAACGCGATAAACCTCCGCACTTTGACGTTTAAAGGAGGTTTATCCTTGTGCGCGGAATATCCCTTTTTCATAGTCGCCAAAATTCTTTTACACTTTTCCGCGTCCATTTTTTTTATCGTAACGTTGAAGACGAAAAAAAATGTATGAAGGATAGAACAGAGAAGTCAACGAAATGCGTGATCAACTCGGAATGAAAAAAAAATCAAGAACGTCAATAGATCCCAACCTCTCGCCCTCACAATCTCATAGTTCCAAACATAGGGATGCATAAGATCTAGAGCGCAAATGAGAGAGAGAGAGAGAAACAGACAGAGTGAAAGAGCGTGAGGGTGAGACGGACCATATATTTAATACTTGGAGAATAAACTCCGTCACTTCACAAAAATATATATATTTTGAAAATTGTGAACCAATGATCGTCTATGCAGCTATGGGCTGATAATATCCGCATGCATCGCAACGAAAAAAGTTGAACCATGTTTGTATATATTTGTATACATCATAAATTTGACACTCGACACTCTGCGCGTGAGAGCGCGCGCGAGCGAGAGCGAGAGAGAGAGCGCGAGCGAGCGAAAGAGAGAGAGAGAGAGAGCGCGCGAGCGAGCGAGAGAGAGAGAGAAAGAGAGAGCGCGTGCGGGTCAACGCCATCGACGACGCCGTCATCTAACGCTTTCTTCAAAAAATCACGGGCATCTCATCAAAAATCCCAAGACTCCCCCCCCCTCCCCCGCACACACGCACATGCACGTACATACACGCACATACACGCAACACATGCTAACGAAAAAAATCCCAAATCCCCCCCCTACCACCCACCACCCACCTGCCATCCACCACCCACCTGCCACCCGCCACCCGCCGCCCGCGAGCCACCCACCGTCCGCAAGCCACCCGTGACTCACGACGCGGTTTGTGTCTCGGCTAAGTGGTTCGAGTCTCGGCTAAGTGGCTCGAGTCTCGGCTGAAAAAGGTCGGTAAATGTCGGAGTAGGAATCTTGGGACAGAACCGGCTGTCTACATCTACTAGGCAGATTTAGCCGATCTTCGATCAATCGCAACGTATAATGATAATTTCGTATATCTCTTGGTAGTGATTGATGTATTGAGCAAGTACGCTTGGGTCGAGCCATTGAGCGATAAAACGAGTGTCAATGTTTCCCGAGCTTTTGCACGAATACTCGCTCGTAGTAAAAATAGAGTGCCTCATCAGCTGCAAACTGATCGTGGCAAGGAGTTTATCGGAGCACCTTTTCAGGAATTTTTGAAGGAAAAAAATATTTCTTTTCGCACGGTGCGTTATCCCGATGTAAAAGCTGCGATCGCCGAGAGATTTAATCGTACGTTAAAAGAAAGAATGTGGCGTTATTTCACACATACGCGAAACAAACGTTACATCGATGTGTTGCAAAAAATTGTAAATGCCTATAACCATGCACGTCACAGCGGAACAAAATTACAACCGGCAGAGGTGACTTTAGAAAACGCCGCCGAGGCGCGAAAAAATCTTGCTCGACGATACGCGCATAACCGAAAAAATAAAATGCCTAAATATAAGCTGGGTGATGTGGTACGAATCAGTAGTGCGAAAGCAGCATTCGCGAAAGGATACGAACGTGGATGGAGCAACGAATTATTTAAAATCGATCGAATATCCAAAAATCGTAATCCAATCGTGTATATTTTACGCGATCTCGATAACGAAATTATCGACGGTATTTTTTATACCGAGGAATTGACACGTGTTCGTGAGAGTAAAACGCGATATTTGACAGCATGAATTTACGAGAAAATAATTTTTTCTTCGTCATATTACCGAGTAACAGTAGTATGGAATACTTTCCGGATAATATGACGACAAAATATACCACAAAATTACCGAGACAATTACGATTGGAAGGAGATTGGGCGGTTTCGCTAGCAGAAATTAGCTACCCAATGACCTTCCTCCATATCCCCCAATCGGAAAATAGAGTAATTGTCAAAGACGGAGACTACGATAAATCTGGTCGTAATGAACATACGAGACGAGCGATAAAGTTCGATATCGTGCCCAGCGGAATATATTCCTCTATCGATACTTTACTCGCCTGTATTAATAAACTAACATGTGTATACGGCCATTTTTATTTCAAACTCGAGCCCAACGGTCGGGTTAGAGTTTCACGAATATGCGATGATTCGCGTTATCATGATTTTCGCGTCTCTCCGATTATAGCGCAATTGCTAGGCCTGGGTGACCAGGCTCTGACAAATCTGGCTTTAGGGCCAAAGCAATCGTTCCAAGGTCCGCATCCCGCATCGCTTTCTCGAGCTATCCCGGATAGTTTATTCATCTATTCGGATATATGTGAATCGAGCATCATTGGCGATATACAGGCACCATTATTACGCGTCGTACCAGTGGACGGAGTCGGAGAATATGGCACAACCAGAATAAAATATTTTCCCGCACAACGCTATATCCCACTTATTCGCAATAATTTGCACACGATCGAGATCGATATAAGGGATGGGTTTGGCAAACCTGTACTATTCGAGTACGGAACGTTGACGGTGACGCTGCAGGTTGAACGGCTGCACTAACAAGTCCGTATGGAGCAATATTATTACGACGGCGGCGAGATTCATAGCGGCGATCTACAGAACGGCTTGGGTCGACGAGGATACGGCGGAATTAGCCACGTTTACATTGGCACACCCAATCAGCGTGGTCACGGGATCGGAAGCTTTCTCGGAGGGCTTTTTCGTCGTGTTTTACCACTCCTGCGCAAAGGCGCGACAGCTATGGGTAAAGAGGCGATGCGTGCCGGTGCGAATATTGCCGGGGATATGCTACAGAGAGATATGACGCTTAAAGATGCTTTTCGCGCAAGAGTGCGTGAATCAGGAAGTAATTTGAAACGGAAGGCCGAGGAAAAAATTGATCGATTGATGCAGGGCTCGGGATATGAGAAGCGGAAAATTTCGCGCACCCGACATTCGACCAGTAGACGTGTTAAGCGACGTGTCTCTCCGAAAAAGAAGAAGAAAATGAACAGCGCGAAAAAGAAGAAGACGTTGAAAAAAAATAAAGAAATAAAGAAAAAAATTCAACGGACTGTAGCTGATATTTTCGCGTAAGCAAAAAAAAATGGCTTTCCTACATGCGCATTCGTGCGAGTGCATGAAATCCGAACTCGAGCTGTTTTCTCTTCCTCCGACGCAAACTACGATTGAGGGGTCAAACTGGGTTTATTACAAACCAATCTCATCACTCACGGATGATTCCCCCATAGAATTTGTCGTGCCTGGTCAAGGTGACGAGTACATAGATCTCGCCCACACTATGCTCAGTCTTCGCGTACAAATAAAAAAACCTAATATCGCAAGCACGAGTGAAAAAACAGCTCTCACAGAGAAAATGCCTGAAATTGGTCCCGTGAACAATTTTTTGCATTTATTATTTAATCAAGTTACTGTCTATTTAAATCAAAAATTAGTCTCTCCGCCTAATAATGCATACGCTTATCGCGCGTATATAGAGACATTATTAAATTATGGACCGAGTGCTAAAATTCGCATCTCACCTTGGTATTGTGGTACGATGATACGCCCGGAGCTATGGATGATACGAGTGGGGAAAATAATTCTGGCCCAAGGGAACGGAAGGAGCTGTTGTCAGCGGGAAAAACGATCGATTTGCTCGGGCATTTACATTGCGATATATTTAATCAAGAGCGTTTTCACTTGAATGGAGTAGAAATGCGATTACGCCTTGTACGAGCCAGAGATTCATTTTGTCTTATGGCTGCATCCCTGAATAACGGTATTGGATTAAAAATTCTCGAAGCGTCGCTTCTTGTACGGCGAACAAAAATCGCGCCGGGGATTTTACTCTCTCACGCTCGAGCCTTGGCAAAATCCACAGCTAAATATCCGCTGACTCGTGTCGAGGTAAAGGCTGTTTCATTACACGCCGGAGTACACGAGGAAACAATTGACAATGTGGTACTCGGTCAGTTACCGAAACGACTAATTATCGGATTTGTCGATAATAGAGCCTTTAACGGAAATTCTACCCTCAATCCATTTAATTTTCAAAATTATAAAATTAATTATTTCTCTTTATATGTGGATGGATTGCAAATTCCCTCTCGACCTTCGCAACCAGACTTTACCAAAAATGAGCTTTATGTAGACGCGTACCAAACATTATTCTCGGGTACGGGAATATATTTTTTCAACGAGGGTAATTCGATAGATTGTGGAAATTATCCAAATGGTTATTGTCTGTTTGCTTTCGATCTGACACCCGATCTTTCGGCAAACAGCTGCTCGCATTGGAATTTAATAAAACACGGTAGTGTGAGGATTGAAGTCCGATTCGAGGAAGCGCTCAAGTCAACGGTGAATTGTGTCGTATATGCAGAATATGACATTTATTATAAAGGAAATGACAACCGAAGTTGCCATCCCTGTGTGACCTCGCCTTTAAAGGCATACACGGCGCAGAATATGACAATGTCCTTGAAATCGACTCCTCTCGGCAAGTAATTGCTGACTTCTCTGGATAGTCGCATGCACGTGTGAAGGATCGAATTACACCGCCTTTGTCGGCTTTTGGTCTTTTCTCGACATTGCGAAGAAAAAAAAAGCAATCAGTTTATCGTGAGCGTTCGAACGAAATGGACACGAGAATGGATATCATAATCGATATACAGGGTATACGTGACAGGGAAAATCGTTTTTTACCGAAAGAAATTGCTATTGTCGATGTCGATCGTCCGAATATGATGCATTGGATCGTTGCACCTCCGTACGGTTTTTCTGAATTACCCGAGGCTGCGCAAAAGCAAAATCGCTTTTTAACGCTCGACTTTCACGGATTGGAGTGGTACGAAGGTGATGTGACATGCCGACAAGTACATGCAAATTTACGCGACACTGCTCGGCGTGCGCGAAATATTATAACGCGGGGGCGTGAAAAAGCTGATTTGCTGCGTAACGTATTGTCTCGCGATATGATCGATCTTGAGTCAGAACACCGCGAGTGTCCAGGTTTTGAAAAAATGCCCCTAGCACACCGCAAATGTTTGCGACATTGCATGGGAATGCTACAACACCGACGAAAGTGCGCATTATTACAGGCAAATATGCTCAAGGCGTGGTATCAAAAAAATATACGGCCCGTAGAAGATAATTGGCATATGGGAGAAATCCCTGTGGTAATTAAAGAAGAAAAAAAGGAAGGGATGGATTCATCAGACGAGTGCGATGGATGTGTTTGGTGCGAAGACTAGCAATTCGTTGAGTATGAGTATATGTGTGAGGCTCATAATTTTTTACCACGCTCGCTTTCACGCTGGACATATGTGTGAATCAGTCTGTCAGCAGTTGTTAACTCGAACGGTCGCAGTATGGTTATTGTCGTGGATATTCGAGGCATGATAGATGACTCGTTCAATATAATTCCAAAAGAAGTGGCTGTTGTGGCTCTTGATAAACAAGTCACAAGGCATTGGATTGTACAGCCGCCATATCCATACGAAAAATTGGGAGTTATGACTAGACTCCTAAATAATTCTCGCTCGATGTTCGCGCATGGCCTTGAGTGGCACGACGGAGACATAACAAGTCTTGAAATGTCTGATCATTTGCGTAAAATTGTGAACGAGTCGAAGCAAATATATACATGGGAATTGGAAACTGCAGAATTCCTCCAAGAGATCAGCGGAAAAAAATATTATATGCCTCAAAAATAATATGTTTTCGCAAGAGTTTGAAAAATTGGTAAAAACGGCGCCTGAAAAATGTCTAGTTCACGCATTGAAACACACACCGGACGCGTTCGAATGTGCGTTAACATACGCATCGGCGATGAAAAAATGGATCAAGCTTAACAGCCTGAAGAAGAGATAGGCAATAAAATCATATTTATATGCGCATATGAAGAAAACATTATCATTTGGAGGTCGTTTCGCCGCTGAGTATGAACTCAGCTGAAATACGAGAAGCTCTGCGAGTTTTACCCGCCGCAACTACAGGAGTATTTCCGGCTGACGAGATTCCACGTGTATGGACTAAACCCGCGGGAATAATCGTCAATACAGATGAGCACACCAAACCAGGCGAGCACTGGGTCGCCATGTACGTCGATCGAGATGGCAGAGGCTGGTACTTTGACAGCTATGGATTACCACCAATCATACCGCAGCACATCGCAGGACTCCGGAGAAATTGCAAGTTCTTTCGCTGCAACAACAAGCAGCTCCAGAGTGATACATCAGGTGTGTGTGGACAGTTTTGTATTATTTTTTTGCATCTCCTGTCTTCTGGTATTAGTATGGCTCGATTTAACAATCTCTTCAGCGAGAATACACGAAAAAATGACAAATTAGTGCGCGAATATTACAACGCTTTTTCAACGACGAAACGAACAGATAAAAACAATGGTAATAAATCATTCTTCGGGAACGGTGGTTTTATCGAGCGGGGATTTTCTTGTACGCAGGGATGTTGTATGCATCGATAAAAATGGGTTGCATTATATAGCTATTATGGAAAATTGTGTAAATAAAATATTATAATTATACTGAAAAATCTGTGTAGTTATTTCAAACTGTTCCTATATTCCTTTAATCACAATTTTTGCATTTTCAGCAGAAAAAAGCATTGGTATCCGTCTGGCGTCCCCGCCTACCCCCACTTCTCCCCTCACTATCGTTCTCAACATCACGATAATATTTCTCTACCGGTAGTGGGGGAAAATTATTGTGGTGGGGGAAGCCGCATGGTGGGGGTAGGAGTGGGGATGGGAGTGGGGGGCACCAGACGGGTACCATTACTACTCTTAATATTCCATTTGCTTTATTGAAAAGAGAGCTTTTTTCCAGTTAAAATGCACTGGCTCGATTTTAAGTTTGCTATATTGACGCGTGAGAAACACACATTCAAGGTACGTTGAATATTTCATTTTTTTATTTTTCGATTAGAACTCAACAAGAAGCCAGATTCAATCGGGGTCCATAACTACATGGAAATGTTTTTATATCATATAAGAAGTTATAAGAAGTTTTATATCATATAAGAAGTTATCATATAAGAAGTGAATCGCTCTATAGTTCACCATGTCCAGGTTGATTATATTATTATTTTTAGTGTCCAGGTCAACTTCTTTATAGTTTTCAGTGCTCATGTTGACCGCTCGATGGATCTCAGTGTCCAGATGGATCGCTTGATTGTTTTCGATATCCTGGTAAACAATATCATAGCTTTTAGTGTCCATGTCAACTTATTCACAGTTTTCTGTGTCTAAGTCAACTTCTTCACAGTGTTCGAGGTCCAGGTTGATTGTATCATAACTTTCAATGTTCAATTCAACTTCTTCATATTTTTCGAGGTCCAGATTGACTGTATCTCAACTTATGGTGTCCAAGTCAATTTCTTCAAAGTTTTCGAGGTCCAGTTTTATTGTATCATAACTTTCAGTGTCCAAGTCAACTTCTTTATAATTTTCGATGTCCAGGTTGACTGTATCATAACTTTCAGAGTTCAGGTTAACTTGTTCATAGTTTTCGGTATCCGAGTTGACTGTATCATAGATTCAAGTGTCCATGTTGACCGCTCGATGGTTTTTAGTGTCCAGATGAATTGCTCTATAGTTTTCTATGTCCAGGTTGACTCTATTATTACTTTTAGTGTCCAGGTCAATTTCTTTATAATTTTCGGGGCTCATGTTGACCACTCGATGGTTCTCAGTGTCCCAATGGATCGTTTCATTGTATCATATCATAGCTTTTACTGTCCAGGTCAACTTTTTCATAGCTTTCAGTGTTCAAGTTGACTACATCATAGCTGCTGGTGTCTAGGTTAACAATTCGATAATTCTTGGTGTCTAGGTGGGATACCCTGTCATTTTCATAGTTTTCGATGTTCAGGTCAACTTCGTCATAGTTTTCGATGGCTGGGTTGACTGTATTATAGCTTTAGGTATCTAGGTCAACTTTTTCATATTTTTCGATATGCAGGTTAACTGTATCATAGCTTTCGGTGTCCAGGTCAACTTCTTCATAGTTTTCGACGTCCAAGTTGACCATATCATAGCTTCCAGTGTCCAGATCCTTTTTTTCATAGTTTTCGATGTCCAAGTTGACTTCTTTATAGTTTTCGATGTCCAAATCAACTTCTTTATAGTTTTCTAGGTCCAGGTTAACTGTATCATATAATAGCTTTCGGTGTCCAAATCAACTCCTTCATATTTTTCGATGTCCAGGTTGAGTGCATAATAGCCTTCGATGTCCAAATCAACTCCTTTATAGTTTTCGAGGTCCAGGTTGACTTCTTCATGGTTTTTGATGTACAAATTAACTTCTTTATAGTTTTCGAGGTCCACGCTAACTGTATCATAGCTTTTGGTGTCCAGGTCAACTTCTTCATAGTTTTGAGTGTCCATGTTGACCGCTCGACGGTTCTCAGTGTCCAGATAAATCGCTCCACATTTTTCGATGTCCAGGGTGACTATCATAGCTTTCAGTGTCAATTTTTTTTATAGTTTCCGGTGTCCAGGTTGATTGCTCGGTATTTTTCTTTGTCCATGTTGACTGTCCAATAATTTTCGGTGTCCATGTGGATCGTCCCATAGTTTTTGTTATCTGAGTCCATCGATTCATATTTTTCTATATCCAGAATGACTATCATAGCTTCCGATATCCAAGTCAACTTCTTTATATTTTTCGATTACCAAATTGACTGTATCATGTTTATATTTGTTATTTAAGAAAATGTATGTTCATTCAATATGTTCTCATAAAAAAAAATCAATTATAAAAAATTTTGTGAAATTTCATTTTTTTAGGAGAAGAAGCTACGTGTTTCAAATCCGTTGATAGAAGAATTTTCGATTAGCTGAAGAATTTCGACCCCAGATCTTTAAAAAAATAAAACAAAGGGAGTAACATTATACATTCATTTTTTTATAATAATTTTCTTTTTGTTTTTATCGATTCAATTATTTTCACTGACCTTTTCGATTATTCCGGAAAAATGGTCAACATCCGAAATCGAATTCAAGAGTTTATCAAAGGTGATGGAAACTGTCTTTTCAGATCATTTTCGTATTTTCTTTATAACAATCAAAGCAGACATAGAGAAATTAGATTGGCTATCGTGGCTAACGTTATTCAAAATTGGACGGATTACGAACCTTTCATCTTGGGAGATGAATCGTACGGTAAAATTCTTAATGACAAAGAATCTTATAAATCGCACATGTCAAATGATAGCGTCTACGGAGGGGAGGTAGAAATTCAATCGTTCTCAAAATTATATGATGTGCAGGTATCCGTTCATATGGACGATATGCAATCTCCGAGAAAAATTGGACAAAATTGTCGAAAGGGACATTTATCTCTTTTATTATCAGGAATTATAGATGCTGGGCATTTTGATGTTCTCAATTGTGAGCAGCCACAATTCGTGAACTCAGTTACAAAATTAGTAACGAAACCAAGCACTAAGGAAAGTTCAAACATTCAAATATTAACGGCAACGTCAAAAAGCAACATAAAATCACAAATAAAATCGACTCAGAACACAAAGCCAAAATCAACAATAATAGTAAAATTACCAATAGAAGCAAGCACAGAGTCGATTATAAAACCAAAAACTAAATCGAGTTCAAATATAACAATTATGAAGTCTCAAATTAAAACCACTATCCAGTCAAAAACAAATTTAGACTCCTAAATAATTCTCGCTCGATGTTCGCGCATGGCCTTGAGTGGCACGACGGAGACATAACAAGTCTTGAAATGTCTGATCATTTGCGTAAAATTGTGAACGAGTCGAAGCAAATATATACATGGGAATTGGAAACTGCAGAATTCCTCCAAGAGATCAGCGGAAAAAAAATATGATATGCCTCAAAAATAATATGTTTTCGCAAGAGTTTGAAAAATTGGTAAAAACGGCGCCTGAAAAATGTCTAGTTCACGCATTGAAACACACACCGGACGCGTTCGAATGTGCGTTAACATACGCATCGGCGATGAAAAAATGGATCAAGCGTAACAGCCTGAAGAAGAGATAGGCAATAAAATCATATTTATATGCGCATATGAAGAAAACATTATCATTTGGAGGTCGTTTCGCCGCTGAGTATGAACTCAGCTGAAATACGAGAAGATTTCCGGCTGACGAGATTCCACGTGTATGGACTAAACCCGCGGGAATAATCGTCAATACAGATGAGCACACCAAACCAGGCGAGCACTGGGTCGCCATGTACGTCGATCGAGATGGCAGAGGCTGGTACTTTGACAGCTATGGATTACCACCAATCATACCGCAGCACATCGCAGGACTCCGGAGAAATTGCAAGTTCTTTCGCTGCAACAACAAGCAGCTCCAGAGTGATACATCAGGTGTGTGTGGACAGTTTTGTATTATTTTTTTGCATCTCCTGTCTTCTGGTATTAGTATGGCACGATTTAACAATCTCTTCAGCGAGAATACACGAAAAAATGACAAATTAGTGCGCGAATATTACAACGCTTTTTCAACGACGAAACGAGCAGATAAAAACAATGGTAATAAATCATTCATCGGGAACGGTGGTTTTATCGAGCGAGGATTTTCTTGTACGCAGGGATGTTGTATGCGTCGATAAAAATGGGTTGCATTATATAGCTATTATGGAAAATTGGGTAAATAAAATATTATAATTATACTGAAAAATCTGTGTAGTTATTTCAAACTGTTCCTATATTCCTTTAATAACAATTTTTGCATTTTCAGCAGAAAAAAGCATTGGTATCCGTCTGGCGTCCCCGCCTACCCCCACTTCTCCCCTCACTATCGTTCTCAACATCACGATAATATTTCTCTACCGGTGGTGGGGGAAAATTATTGTGGTGGGGGAAGCCGCATGGTGGGGGTAGGAGTGGGGATGGGAGTGGGGGGCACCAGACGGGTACCAATACTACTATTAATATTCCATTTGCTTTATTGAAAAGAGAGCTTTTTTCCAGTTAAAATGCACCGGCTCGATTTTAAGTTTGCTATATTGACGCGTGAGAAACACACATTCAAGGTACGTTGAATATTTCATTTTTTTATTTTTCGACTAGAACTCAACAAGAAGCCAGATTCAATCGGGGTCCATAACTACATGAAAATGTTTTTATATCATATAAGAAGACTATATATTGAAAGACGAAAAATTTTGAGACCCGCGGCCAAAACCTGTCCCGGTACCCGTGGAATACCCCAATATATATATAAAATAAATAAAACAATATTACTCATATCGGCGCAAAAAAATCATGAAAATGCGCCTTTTTTCACTTTTAAAACCATACCCTGCCCTTAATTTCTTATTGAAAAGGGGCGGCAAACTTTTTGAGGCCTACGGCGGCAAATAAGGTAAATCCGCCACTGTTTCCTCTCGTGAAATTGTGAGGAATAGTTCGGGAAAATTTGAATACAGTGAATATCATAAATTTGGACAGAAATAATCAATTAATTCAATTAAAACCCAGTTAGCTGATTATTTTTAGAGTAAATCAATTTAAACACGCCTGTCCGCAACTCGAACAAGAGAATGGAGGAATCCGTGAAGAACAAGAATGTCCGCAAACCAGACAAGAGAATGGAGGAATAGAATAAGAGAGAGAAAGGTGATGTGTGAGCGAGAGAGCGAGCGATAGGCCATCAACAGTATGCCCGCATATACGTGTTTAGTATGTATATAGAACAGCAGCACGTATACGTGTCGTTCCATCCGTCGTATGTGTGAGTTTACAGCTATGTGTGAATTCATACTGCGTCTTTGTCTTCACAGTATACATATTCCAAAAAAGATATTTATTTTGAGAAATGAAAACTGAATTTTATGAGGAACTAAAACACCGTATTTCTTTCATTAAAAACGTTTTAATTATTGAAAAATGCATTGCAAAAGCTGTCAAAATGGAAAAATTTATAAACTAGACACAGAAAAAGGTATTCTTAACATTATTTACGTCCGTTTCCGTAGATTGTAGGGCATCTAAAAAATCAAAGGACTTTATAATAATATATAAAAAGAAGTTAATTTACGTTATATGATAATAATAAATAGCTACAAAAATGCTACATCCCAAGTGGAAATTTTTAATTCAAATTTTATATAAATTATATATATATCCTTTTGTAGATTTCGATAAGAAATTGGACATATAAAGTTTGTATATATTCTATATAATCGTCGTAGGATTTATATTATTGAATATTGTGAGTCTGTAAAGTTCTATATATATATCTATAAAAAACTCTTTACAAAACAATATTTGTGTTATTTAGCATTCCATAGACTAACGATACGACGAAGCAGATTTTAAGCTCTGAAGAGGTTCTATGTATGCGTATATATATATATATATTAGATTGCTTCAAAAAAAAACTTTTTTTTGTTTTTTGTTTTCCTACTTCATGAAACTCTAGTTCATAACATAATATTGAGCCTCGCGGAAGGAAAAAGCCGTGCGATTTTTTATAGCGGTGAATCTTTTCCTTTTTATTTTGGCCATTTGATTAACACATAAAAAATTCTGTTCTGACGTTTGGAGGGAGATGATTTTTCTATACAACGGACGGTACTGTGTATAGTTGCGTTTGGCAACTTAAATGTTTCCTCGATCGGGGCGTCGTAGAAAATTTTTAAAGGGACGATCCTTCGAGATATTAGGAGTTCTTTTTCAAGCGGGCCACTTTTTTCACCCTTTCCAATTTTTTAGGCGTCCGTTCAGGATTTTCAATTTTTCATCACAAATTGAAAATCCTGAACGGACGCCTAAAAAAATCTTAAAAAAATGACAGACGTTCCTTTTGACTAATATTTCAAACTGGCAGATTTTGAAAAAATTGGAGAGGTTGAAAAAAAGTGGTTCGGTTGAAAAAGAACTCCCCATATCTCGAAGGATCGTCCGCTTAAAAATTTTCTACGACGCCGCACTGTGGGTAGATTTACAGAAAAATCGGCAAAACTAGGCCGATGTGCGTACTGAGAAATGCAATGGTGATTCTTAAGTTTTTAACCTCGCTGATTTCAAATCTGGAATCAAAATTTCGAAAAAACAAAATGGCGGACCGGAAGTGACTATCTGCGTTACTAAAAAGAATCCGATTTGAGTAGGGATCGGTAAATTAGCGGTTTAAAAGTCACTGATTAAAAATCTCAAATCCAAATTTTGAAAAAACAAAATGGCAGACCGGAAGAGACTATCTGCGTTACTAAAAAGCATCCGATTTGAGTAGGGATCGGTAAATTTGCGGTTTAAAAGACACTTATTGAAAATCTTGAATCAAAATTTCGAAAAAACAAAATGGCGGACCGGAAGTGACTATCTGCGTTACTAAAAAGAATCCGATTTGAGTAGGGGTCGATTAATTTGCGGTTTAAAAGTCACTTATTGAAAATCTCTAATCAAAATTTCGAAAAAACAAAATGGCGGACCGGAAGTAACTATCTGCATTACTGAAAAGCATCCGATTTGTGTAGGGATCGGTAAATTTGCGGTTTAAAAGTCACTTATTGAAAATCCTGAATCAAAATTTCGAAAAAAAACAAAATGGCGAACCCAAAATATATTTTTATCTTACTCATAAGCAACTTTTGCTATCAGAAATCAATATTTGTGTTTTGAAGGTTGTTTTTTATAAATTTTGAATGAGATTTGGGGAAAACAAAACGATTGTCTAGAAGTGAGGGAAAGTTTTCAAATAATTTCGGAAAATTAGTTATAAATCATTTTTAACGAATTTTATTGCTAAATACATTTGAAACAGCAATCGACACTTAACGAATTAAATTTTACCGAAAATAATACGTGCGTTACATAGAATAATTAATAATTAATAATAATAATAATAATATTAATTATTAATAATTATTCCTGATTTCAATATTAATCATAATCGTCAGCGTCGGAATCGCGATCGCCGTCGTCAGAGGAATTGGTGGATTCTGATTCGTCACTCGTGTATTCCATTAATTCACCTAAACCATACTTATCGCGAGAACTATCGGTACAGAGCAAAAGTTGCAATGCTTCTGGTGATAAACTTTTTGCTTTTTTCGGATACTGCTTGCCCATGCTCGATATGTACGGATCTGAAGTTAAGAGGAGTCGATTGAAAACGTCTTGCATGGTCGCTGTTCTCGAGTGTTTTCGAGCAAAACACTCGCGATATTTTTTAATATCCTTGTTACGGGCTTCCTGTGCGTCTTCTAACATTTGCCCGATAGGAAGCGGGGACCATTCAATTATCAAAGGACCGTGAATCAAAACTTTGTGAACCGTAGTTGGCATGCAGTACCAAGAATACAAAGTTACGAACATTTCGGCGGTTTCAAGACTATATTGTTTGAAAGCAGTTACATTTACGGCAAAGCCACTTGAAAGAACTTGCAATATTATGTGGAATCTTTTCATAATATTCTCGTCCAAACCCAAAATTCTTGATGAAATTTGAGTATTTTCGAAAAAACGTCGCGCAGTGTTTCCGTCGTTACTGCTACCAAACCCTTGTTTCGGTTTATCAACATCAAGATGCAACTCTTTCTTGAATGCGGCTTGAATAACTCGTTTTCGCTCAGCAACTACTTTTTTTTCTTCGGCTTTTCGAGTTTGCCACTTGTGAACACCGATTTTATAGCCGATGTGCAAGAAGCACTCAAAAAAACGGATCCACGCATGCAACGTTGATAATCCAAGTTCGAGTCGAGTTCTGTCAACGTCTACAGTTTCCATCAGCTCTATGTCATTAAATTGCGATGATGTGAGATTGCATATATAGCAACGCATTGCGGATTTTGTATTTGTCACGGAGTTGCAAACTTTGCCGTCAATCATAGTGAAATACAGCTCGTATTTAACAGTAACTTCCTTCCCGTCAATAAATGTCGTAAAAGGGGTGAGAGACTCGATCTGATTATCAACGTGTTGCCGTTCCTGAATCGTTGACGACACAGTTTCTTTTAAAAATTGAATTCTAATAGGGAGACAATACCGTGGAGATGAGGGCCTGGGATTTTTCCAAAGGACGAATTCTTTTTTTGAGATATCCGATCCTAAAATTTGCAATGGAGCTAAAGACGTTAAAAATATACTCGCATCAGAACTCTCAGCATTCGTAAACTTTTGTTTGTATTCACTGTGCCCAGAGCTTCCATCACAACCCCATTTACAAATTAGTCTTAAATTCTTCGATTCTTCAGGGCGCAAAGAGTTAATCACGTCAGTTTGCAACTTTAGAATTCTGTCGCAAGTGTGATCAATCAAAGACTGTAATTTCACTTCGGCTAAAGTCTCAGTTACCGTTATATCTGAAGGGTAACAACGGTTTTTAGCAGCAACGACTTTTGCGTACGATGGATCAATAGCAACTTTTTTATTTCTCAAAGATCGCCTGATGTCTATGTATTGCTGTTTTGTTAGTTTTGCATTTACAAAATCTATCAGTGCTTCATCTCCAGACATCTCAACTGGCCGTGGATCTATCGACGATTCATATGCTGTTCGGTATCTCGCAGCTCTTGAGGGAGATTTTGTTGTGATGTTTTTTAAAATAGTGGCAGCATCGTTTAATCCTGCAGAACTGAGTCTCATCCTGGTGGCCAAACTTAATTCCTCCACGCAATGCTTTTCACTGACTTCTAAAGCCCTTCTTTTCTTGGTACGTTCACTCGACTCTTCGAAACTCAATTTTCGAGGTAGCCCAGATACACCTGAAGTTGATGGCTCTCCAATTGGTTTCGTACAATTCTGAAAAAAATAGCGCGAGCGTTATACTATACATCTTGACCCATAACTCGAGTTTTCGAAACATCAATAAAATTAATTACCAAAATAGTTATTGAAGTTTGCAACCATTTTTCATTTTTTTAAAAAAATGCATCGTGGCTTCTGTGCACTTCGAGCCATCTACTTTTGATATTACAAAGTAATTTTTTAAATGAATCCTTTTCATTGTTGTCAATCGTGAAAGATTCGGATGACTCAAGAGTAATTTTTTCCTCAAAAATCTGAAGTTGCTCATCCAGGCACAATTTAAATTTCTCCTTAATCATTCCAAAAATATCCTGATAAGTGCACGTGTAATCCATGGCACGTGAACCTAGAATAAAACAAGTATGATAAACATTTACTAAAAATGAATGTGTTCATGGGAAAAATTTTAATCTAATTGTAAATGATAGAATAAATTATTGTAACATTTTGAACACCCGTTACATGAATCATGACTCTTTACGAATAGATCACTGGGTAGAAAATTATTTTATATTCCACAAGGACCGGCTATTGTCCCCAGCAGGTATACGTTTACCTGCTGGGGACTATGCGCCCAGCCTGAACAAAGAAGCCAAGCGTTGCGCGACATGAGAATTCCGGTTCCCAAAGCCAGATATGCAACAATCTGCAGAATTTTTTTTATAAATTCTAATCTCAATAACATTATCAATAGGCTACAATGTTCAAAAGTCTGGGATCTCCTGGGATCACAACTATTTTTATACTTCTTTTGGAAAAATAAATTTACAAGCTTGCTTAAAATGCATACATTGAACACTCTTTTATACATACAATATTTTAAATTTCAAAAAACTATTTCACATGATAATATTCTACATACCTTCAAGATTATCTCCCATTTTACCGATTTGAAATCGGTAGCGTAGAACAAAATATATTTCACTTTGCGCGAATCGAAAATTTCAGCGTACAAAATCGCTACGTTCTTCACTCTCGAACGGTCGAGTTCAGACTGTCGTAAGTCGAGTACCGCGAAGGGTAGGGACCGGTCCTTTTACAATAGGGCGTACAAATACCTGGTCTTTGAAATGACATACATAGAAATACGAAATGAGAACACTCAATTTTTGGGTTTTGCCGATTTTTCTGTGATTCTGCCCACAGTGCGCCGCGATTGGAAGTAACATGTAAGTTGTCAATCGCAACTATACAGAGTACCGTCCGTTGTGTAGAAAAATTATTGTCTCCCTCCTAACGTCAGAACAGAATTTTTTACGTATTAATCGAATGGCAAAAATAAAAAGTCAAAGATTCACCGCTAAATAAAATCGCACAGCGATTTTCTTCCGCGAGGTTCAATATTATGTTATAAACTATAGTTTCATGAAGTAGGAAAACAAAAAACAAAAAAAAAGTTTTTTTTTGAAGCAGTCTAATATACATATACTATATGTATTATACATATTTTCTATGATGGGATATTCAAGTGTATTGAAATTAAATTGCAATATATACTTTTCTCTTTCAGTAGCAAAAGTATAAAGAAAAAATATAAAAATTTCATCTTTATATAAAGTCTATATAAAAATTATATTTAAAATTTGTTATACTTATATTTATTTAAGATTATATAAAGGTGCAGTGCATATATATATATATAGATACTAGAACATGAATAAAACATATGCATATATAATCTTTATATAATCTTAAATAAATAAAAATATAAAAAATTTTAAATGTATTCTTTATATAGACTTTATATAAAGATGATATTTTTATCTTTTTTGTATATATTTATGCTACTGAAAAAGAGAAGTATTATTGCAATTTTAATTAAATATACTTAAACATCTCAGTATAGAAAATATGTATAATACATATTTTCTTTGCTGGGATGTTTAAAGTGTATTGAAATACAATTGCGGTATATATACTTTTTTCTTTTAGTAGCATAAATATATACAAAAAATTTTAAAATATTATCCTCATATAAAGTCTATGTAATGATTATATTTATGGAAAATTTAAAAAAATTCTAAAACGACCGAAGTTCTCAAAACAAATTTTATTACATTATAAATGACTTTTGAACAACAGTAAGAATAAGCGGCTATATTATTTCTTTGTAGTTCCGAAGGCGACGTTCATTGCTCGTTGTTTACGCAATTCATTTAATTTCGAACGAAGACTGGCTTTGATCATACGATCATCGACCACTGGCCAGATGCATTTTTCTCCGTGTTTACGAATAAAACCTATGCCAGATACTAGTGTCTGAGAATCCTAGCTACGATGGCATTTAAAAGATAATCGAATTCTTACGGGAAGTGGCATTCGTAGCATCCCTGTTCAGACAGGGTCTTCAGATGTCATTTTTATCCTTTCCTCTGCCGTTTGCGCATCCTCCCGATAACGTGCATTGGAATAAGGCATCTTCCGTGAAAATCATCTCAAGAAGCATACGCGCCAGACCCGTCTGATTCTTCACCCCGGATATCGCATTGTGCAACGATGTTTTTGCGACGTAAACGTTTGTCCCTTTTAAAAGCTCTGTTGAGAAAAGAAAAATGTTGAGAAGAGAAAAATTCACGCAATCGTAACGAGTTATGACTTTTGTTGTCGACACGGTCGGCTAGTATTAAACCCTCCAGCTCAATAGAAAACGTTAAGGGCTCTCTACCTTGGATGCATGAAAAAAACGCTATATTTATTAATTTAAAAAAAAAATACTATTATGTTTATTGATATAAAACTTGTTAGGCTTAACAAAAACATTCGTAAACTACAACAACAAAAAATTCAATTGATTTTAACCACTTTTTTACTGTGAAAATGCGAGGTAAACTGGAGTCCTCAAAAAGTCGGTGGGTGTGCGCTGTTGAAAAAATCTCAGAAACTACTGAACTGATCCTTATGAAATTTTAACCACATATCATATACACTTATCGCTATATCCCCGACCAGAATTATTGAAATTTTTTCATTTTTACTATTTTTCAATAATTCTGTTCCGGGATATAGCGACAAGTGTACAGAATAAGTAGTTAAAATTTCATAAGAATCAGTTCATAATAAATTTTATATAAAGAAAATTTATTTTTTTTCTTTGGTGGAACTCCATTTCATTGAAAACGAAAACTTCTGACCAAATTTCATCGAAATTGAGAGGGGTCGATTCCAACTCTTGGTCGATTTGACATGGAATGACCCATATATTGTATGTATTGTATGTATTGTATATATTGTATATATTGTATATATTGTATAGTTGTACTATACAAAAAATATTACGTCAGAGGAAGGGTCATCATTATCTTCCGAAGAATAAGGCTCATAAGGCACCAGAGGTGGCTCATTGAAGGATTTCAGGAATTCGTCATTTTTGGGTAGACTTATAGAGGATTCTTGGACTTCTGGTTTTTGGTAACTTTTGTCAACGTCTCTAAAAGTGCTTGAGACTTTTTCGAACTTTTCTCCGAGGCATCGTAGGTACTGTTCAAAATAATTGTTAAATGGTATTTGGGGAAAAAAAATTAATCCCGCCACAAATAAAATACTGAATATACCGTTTTAACAATGCCAACGGATTCCACTAAAGATTCGATGACTTTAAGGATGGTGGTAGCTTTCTGATCCAGAACATCAAGTGTGCAAGTCGCTTCTAATTGAGGATCGGGCTGAATATCGACGACAGATTGTGAAGAAGAACTTAGTTTTGCAAGCTTTTCCTTTCGTTCAGTCAGAACGGATCTTTTTTGATTTTTCTCCTAAAATTTTCCATAATTTACCTTTATTATGTTGGTGTTACTCACATTAACATAAAACATTTGAGATAGTCACCCTGTATATATTATATTTCACATCACCCTGTCTACATTATATGAAAAAATCACCACACTGTGTGTGTGTCGAGCTATTGAAGACGCAACTATTACTACATGCTTGAATAGAAAAAAAATACTTTTGTTATTGTATCAAAAACGTTGAACGTGTCGAACATAGAGGAAAAACATTGAAAAACATAAGAAACATGATTGTGAATGACTAGATAAGTTCAACGAGAATAATAATTGTAAATATTGACAGAAATTTAAAATGTACAAATAGTGAAATAAATGTATATGTCATATTGCACAATCAATTCATCCACGTAAATAAATAAATATACATTTCATATTGCACAATAACTTATCCATGTAAATAAATAGATGTATATATAAGGGTGAATCGAAGGAATTAAAAACTGTCGGCTACCCTCAAAAATGAAAAATATCGTTGAAATAAAGGTCTCTGCGCAACGGTTCGATTTTTTTAATTTTTTTGGAGGGCGCGCGAGGGGTTCTAAAACGCCATTTTTAGCATTAAATTTACTATATAACTGATAAACGAAAACAGATCATTCATAAAATCCTGAATTTCTTATATAAGGTGCCCAGATATGTACTCTTTCAAACCCATATTTACTGAACATTAAAAAATGGTTCATATATCCGAAAAAAAATCTCTGAAAATCAATATTTTCACTAATTTTCAATTAATTATATCATTACATATTGATTTTTTTCTTCTAACACGTTTTTGTATTTCCACCATCTTTTTCTTGTAAGACTCGGTATCAGTATTGCTTACAATGCGAAAATTGCTAAAAAATAAATATTTATTTTGGAAATGTTCATGTTCAAAAAGATTAATTTTTTAGCAATTTTCGCATTGTAAGCAATACTGATACTTAGTTTTACAAAAAAAAAAAGATGGAAGAAATATAAAAACATTTTAGAAGACAAAAATCAATATTTAATATGATATGATGAATTGAAAAATAGTGAAAATATTGATTTTCAGAGATTTTTTTCGAATTCATGAACCACTTGCTAATGTTCAGTAAATGTGGGTTGAAAAGAGTACATATCTGGGCACCTTATATAAAAAAATTTGAATTTTTTAAATGATCTGTTTCCGTTTATCAGTGATATAGTAAATTTAACGCTAAAAATGGCGTTTTTGAAAGTCCCGCGCGCCCTCTGAAGAAATTCAAAAAATCGAACTGTTGCACAGAGACCTTTATTTCAACGATATCTTTGATTTCTAAGGGTAGCCAACAGATTTAATTTTTTCGATTCACCCTAGTATATATCATATTGCACAATCAATTTATCCATGTAAATAAATAAATTGTATATTAATCCTGAAAGTTCACTATACAATTTGAGTTATAAGTAATTCATCGGCATTTGAATAAAAAGCTTCTGAAATACGACAATATACGTGTTTTTTCTTACGTTTTTGTTGTCATTCTGCAATTTTGGCACGGATTCGAATTCTTCAGCTGGCATTTGAAATTGATTCAGGATTGAATTTGCTTCGGAAGTATTTCCTGCTTTCGCCCCAACTTCGGGTGTATTTTTTTTCTTCAAATCGGCTAAAAGCTCCTTTGCCATAATTGTTTTTGCAAGTTTTTTACGCTCCTGGGCCTTAACCTTTTTTTAAAGTATCATATGAGACATTCGTACTTATCATGAATGGTGAAGCAAACAAAGGGGCATTAAATTCAACAACTCACGGACAGTTTACCGCAAGCATTCTTCTTGGGCGTAGCCGTGATAAGAATCCCTACCAAACCGTATGACCGGTCAGAACGTCACGTTTCCGACAGTCGGAAATACCTCCTTGTTTGAAAGGTCGGAGGACGGTCGGACTACGGTCAGAACCCGTCCTAAGATCATGAACGGTCGGAGCACAGTCAGAGCACGGTCGGAAATCATTCCAGGGCCCCTAGGTCAAAGCACGGTCAGATCACGGTCGGAAATTGGCTACCCTTAGTGACGATCAGATTACGGTCGTAGCATGGTCAGAAATTTGCCCTCTTCTGCGACGGTCAGACCACGGTCGGAAATTTGCCTCTCTTCTGCGACGGTCAGACCACGGTCGGAATTTTGCCTCTCCTTACGACGGTCAGACTACAGTCGGAAATTCGTTCCTCCTAATGACGGTCAGAACACTGTCAACCCACGGTCGGAAACTCGTTTCTCATAGCAACGGTCAGACCACTACCGACGACGGTCGGAAATCCGTTTTTCCTAGCAATGGTCTGAGCACAGTCGGAAATACTTTCTTCTTAACGATGGTCAGAACATGGTCGGAAACTCTCTGTGTGCAGCCGAGAAGAGATCGCATCGTGGAAGTGGGTGAAGGGTTTTTGGGAAATTATTGTTACTTCTTTATTCGGCAGCCATAGCTGAGTATTATGAAAGTGGATGATGTGTGGTAGCGATTTTTCTTCATTTATTTGTTTGTCGCTCGGAAGCACAGGAATATCGTAGGGGAAGCCAGGATTTGGGTTGGTGGGGATATTTTAAATTTTATTTTCACAAAGTTTTTTATACCAACAACAATAGTTCAATATAAGCCATTCGATCAAATACGGATGACGGAATCAGCTTTTTAAATGCAGCTTTACCACCCCACAAATTTTCGCCTTTTTTTTGCTGAAAGTGCTTATCAAAAACAATTATTCCGAATTGTTTACATTTTTTATCTCCTTACTTTCGCAATTATCGTAGGGGGTTTTCCATGCGATCTTATATTTCTTGCTTCATTATTTTTTGCAGTATTTTGCCAGAATACAATTTTTTCCTGAAAATGCAGTTTCTGTGGTGAAAAATCTCAGCTTTTTTTAAATGTTCTTTTGTTTATGCTCTTGGAAGTTCTGAAAATTGAGTTCAAAGTCTGTAGAGCTGTTTTTCGGCTGTTGGATAAATTTTAATAATTTCTTCTATATTATTTTCGAAAAGGTGGGAAAATTTGTCATTAAATATGTTATTTTCAAATTGTGTTTTCCATAAACACCCAAGAAAAAAATTCATGAACACAAATCGATATTTTACTTTTTTTCCCGCGATCTTTCGACACAAAAAAATTTTCCAACAATAGTTTCTTTGTTTAAAAAATATTGTTTTCTCGATAACGCTCAAGAAAATAAGCTCTCGAAATCGAGTTTTCTTCCATTTCAAAACATGTCTCTTGGCCATTGCCCAAATTTTGATAATGTTTTAGTTGTTCTTTTTTGTGAAAATATGCGAAAATTTTTTTTGGGGAATATTATTCTTAACGTTCGATGTAGATTAACACACGAGAAAAGAATTAATGAACCAAAAATGTGCAAAAATGCGCTTTTTTGTTGTGGAAAAAGTCGCAGCTTTCCAAAAACCAGATTGCTTTTTCGATAATTATTCAGCAAACCTCTTGTCATTCAGTTTTCAATCGAAAAAGCCCTTTTTTGGTGATTACCCAAATTCAGATAAATGTCTTCCATATTTATTTTCAAAAGCTAAGAACATAGTACATAACGAAAACCCGTGGTTTGCAAATATTTTGCTTGTATCAGAAAATGGAAAAAAAATGAATACAACCAGTATTTATTTATTTATCTATTTCTCGGGTGTTTATGGATTACCCATTTTGAAAATCACTTACTTCATGAACAATTTTCTCAGGTTTTTGAAACAAATATTGAAACTATCTTAATAACTCGCACAACGGCCGAAATGCAGCTTTTCAAACTTTACACGCAATTTTCAGAGTTTTCCAAGTGCACGAACAAAAACAGTACATTACGATACGAGTGCGATGAAACTTTTTCATCGCACAAATCTTTTTCAGAAAAATCTTTTTGTACGAGTGTCATACAACATTTTATTGCACGAGGGCATATAGAAGCCCATTACACGTATTGAGTGCAACGAAGATTTTTTTTCGTGACCAGATCTTAAAAATCAATGACTAAAACAATATTTATAAAACCGTACGGAATACCCGATACCATAACTGAGAAAGTAATGTGGAAAAAAATCCGAAAATTTGGGAATTATGTTTTCCGATACAAAAAATGCAAACAGTTGTGAGGGCGTTAGGTCGGAACTGTCGTCCGTATTTGGTAGCATGGTCAAAACATAAATTGGCATTATACATTCGCACCTAAACATTATTACTATCGTTTTTACTCATTACATTATGATCGTAAATATTATTATTATTCCCGGTACCATTGTATGTTTCAATGTCGAATAACCGTGTATGATTCTAATTACCAGAAACAAGTCGTTGAAATGCGATGGAGCTTACCTAACTACGTACAATATTTTTTTTTATTTCACTCCGTGCGCCAAGTGCCACTTTGCGCACTCGCACAATAAAGTTTAGTACGATACTTGTGCGACAAATTTTTTTTCAACTCGTGTTATTGCAACATTCGCCTTCGGTTCATGCTGAAAAGTCACACTCGTCAGAAGAAGGTTCATCGCACTAGTATCGCAATATACTATTACCGTACATTACAAGAGTTCATCGACTTTGACGTTTCGTTGGCAACCACATTTGAATAGATTTTTTTTCATTAATATCCACGCCCCAAAGGCGTCGGGTTGCATTACCTTCAAACTTTCATTACTTCAAATACAAACGTTCATATAAAAAACCTGAACGATTTTTTCATTTTCTGAATAATGTATATTGGAGTGGCCGTTATTTACCAAATTGGTTTCTTTTATAATCGCCCTTTACATTTCAACTTCATGACCTCAAAAAATGTCAAAACATTATGTCACATGAATTGATCAAGTCCCACAAATTATTACAACTTTAATTAAATACATTTAACGCAATACAATTCTTCATTATTCGCAACTTTTTCTCCATTCTTTGTCATTATAATATTGTCAAAACCACATTTTTCAAAGTAAACAATTCATGTCATCAATTCATCAGAGATCTTTCTTGTAGTCCGTTCGATTACCTACATAGGGGTCTCTCATTACTATGATTTCACTTCATGAAGCGAAAAAAAATGTTAAAAGTGGCTAAGCCCTACCAAACCGTTCGACGCGTCGTTTGTCCGAAAATCCGACAGTCGGACCTTATTCCGTCGGAACTCCCATTGTTCTCCCCGTCGAAACTCCGTCGGGTTCATCGAAGATGTGTCGAATTCTCGGTCAAACGCGTCGAACGGTTTGGTAGGGAATCCCATGTTATGTTGGTGACGCTGCTACAAAAAATAACCAACTTTGTAAATAACGGCCACCTTTTGGTACATGGTAAAACACGGGATCGCAATCGAATGTAGCTTCAAATACAATGCATTCAATATTTTTTCAGCAAAATATTCGGTTCACAGTTTTTTTATACTTGCAATTAACCAAACGTGCACCTTACTCAAATTTCAAAAAGATTACAAACACTCGGAATATTTGTAACATTTCAGAAAACCTTGAGTCTTGTTCTTACGAAAACTGGAAGTCATCCCAACAACATTGCATTTTGAAATAGAGTGCATTATTGGTTACTTGTGCCTATACACTTTTGCAAAAACTATAAAATATTTCAAATAGAGAAATGAATTCCTACATATATCAAATACTCGGAATATTTGACATATTTCGGAATATCATAATTTTTTTCATTACAATGACTACTATTATCATGACTACAGTGGAACAGTTATTTCTTTCAATACGAAATTATTCCATCGCACATTACTCATTGCATTGTGCGATGTATTTGCGATGTACATACTAACATTTCTTCAACCTTAAGTACTATCTGTTAACAGGTATCCACATCTATATTCGCTGAATATTCCCGTAACGCTACCAATAACATTTTCCGCTCATTCGTGGAGGTATTGGTTCGAGACTATCTCAGTCAAAGAGTTAGTTTCCAAGGTCATCATCCATTGAAAGAAAGGTCCTTCACCGACGATCCTTGCAGTGCCATTGGTCCACAGTTACGATACGTTTGCAAAAAAAGAAACTTATATTGAATTAATGTCAGATGATAAATGAGATTGCAATTTTTCATGATAATATGAACAAGCTACATTTTTCTTGTATACTTTATTTTAAAAACTTTTGAACGAAAATCTAAACTTTCCAAGAACAGGTTTTTGGGCCAAAGAAGTCTCAGTTTTCCTCATACAAATTATTCGTTCCATTATGTTCGCAAGAAGCTCTCCAAATTGATGTCTCAACATAAATAGCTATTTTTTTTGGCAGTTGTTCGAAATTTAATTTTCTTTTTGCATAATTTCGTCAAAAAGTCGAAAATTTTGTTTGCTGCTTTCTCGACATTTTCAAATATATTCCCCATTACAATTTCTTCCCTACTCCACACGCGACAAAATTTTCCGAACAGTTTTACGATTTTTCATTACTTATTCATTTTTCGAATGTTCACGTACAATAAATCTTTCAAATTACATATTTTGTGTACAATATTCGAAGCTTCTCGACCCAAATATAGATATAATGTTTCAAATGTATGGCAAATTTTGTCATCTTTTGTGCGTAAATATCAAAACTATTTTCAACATTTCGTTAACAGCCGAACTACACTTTTGTAAAATCTTAATCCCTTTTTTCTCAGTTTTGCACACGCATCATGGTATAAGTAATAATTTAGTACAAAGTTGTCGGTACCCAAAACTGTACAACGCACCTCGTTCTTCAGCGACGAATAATCGTTCCCGAATTCGGCGAAACATTGAACATTGTGGGATTGTTCTTCTTCCGACAGCCTCCGTGAATCTAGCATGCAAAATACCGGTCCACAATGTTCCGAAACATTTCACATGGAAGTATGATCCTTCGAACGGTACCAATGAACCTTCCTGTTCTTTCGTACACGGAACTTTTCCCCGACGTCGAGTCACCAAGTTCCATTTCAATACACCGCACGACATGAAAATGATAAAACCAGCGATTAACTTTTTAATGCAGATTATCTATTACATTGACGAAATTTGCAAATAATTGTTTTCTCTAAATCGGCCATGGCTCGTTTCCACAGATTTCAATTGAACACAAACCGAACTCTACACACGTAACTCTATACAAAAAAGCGGTATACTAACCGTGATTTGACGTAGGAAAACTAACCCAATGCACAACTTGACGTATAGAAATTTTCACATCAGCAATTGCACACTGATAAACTGACATTTGTAAAACTGGACACAGCGAAACTCTCACGGGGAGAATTGAACACACGAAAACTGTCCATGGAGCAACGGAACACATGAAAACTGTCCTTGGTATAATTGAGCGTGAAGAAATTCACCCAGTGCCAAACTGGACCAAGCAAAAACCTTCCCTGGTGCGATTAAACACAGCAAAACTCTACACGTCCCAAATTCTCCCAGGCAAAACTCTACACAGAGTATCGGCTTCGAAAACAAGCGTTGGCACAATTCTATACGGGCTCCAATTGGACAGATTTGATATATTTGATATGGGCGGTCGGAAATGTGTACAATTGGAGTCGTATAGAATTGTGCCAAGGCTCGTTTTCGAAGCCGATACTCTGTGTAGAGTCTTGCCTGGGAGAATTTGGTTCGTGTACAGTTTTGCTATGTTCAATTGCGCCAGGGAAGGTTTTTGCTTGGTCCAGTTTGGCACTGGGAGAATTTTATCACGCTCCCCGTAGCAAAAAACTCCATTGAATCGCCAATGGCAACCAATGGTCCTCATACGACTCCATTGGACAATGAATGGGGACCCATTGAGATTTCCGCATTTTTCAATGGCGTATAGGAACGACCATTGATCAGTGAATGGATATCCATTGAAAAGTCACCATTGCCCAATGACGTCCATTGGACACCAAATGCGGATGAACCGAATGATCACCATTACTCAATAATGCCCATTGGAAGGCAAATGCTGAAGAACGAAATGATCAGCTTTACCCAATGATGTCCATTGGGAAGTAAATGCGGATGAACTGAATGATCAGCATTACCCAAAGATGTCCATTGGAGACCGCGTCGCGTTAGTTCCGAGACTTGGCGCGAGATGTCGCAGGACGGCAACCCGCTGAACTCCCATACGGATTATGCGAAGAGTATGCTTATCTAGATGATTGTGAGCACGGAATATTAGCAGAAGTCGGTGTCCAAAAAATCCATGCAAGGAGTTCTTGCCGACTGATGCCCATGGGATAATCGCCCTATTCCGTTTGAAATGGGGAAGTCAATCCTCATTGGAAAATCCCTATTCGATTTCAAATGGGGAATTCAATGGCGAAAATGTCCTTGGGGGAATTCGACATTCATCTCCATTGGTTATTTTGGCAATGGGGAATGAATGGCGATTTTTCAATAGTGACGAATGGAGTTTTTTACTATATGAAAGAATCTCAATTGATTATCGCCATTCATTCCCCATTGCCTACAAAAACCAATGGAGATGAATGCCGAATTGTCTATGGGGATTTTCTTCATTGAATTCCTATAGGATAATCCCCATTCCGTTTCAAATGGGGAAGTCAATCCTCATTGGAAAATCCTCATTTGATTTCAAATGGGAAATTCAATGGCGAAAATCCCCTTAGGCAATTCAGCATTCATCTCCGTTGGTTATTTTGGTAATGGGGAATGAATGGACATTTTTCAATGGCGACGAATGGAGTTTTTTACTACGGGTCAATTATACCAAGGACAGTTTTCATGTGTTTGGTTGCTCCGTGAACAGTTTTCGTGTGTTCAATTCTCCCCGTGAGAGTTTCGCTGTGTCCAGTTTTACAAAAGTCAGTTTATCAGTGTGCAATTGCTGATGTGAGAATTTCGATACGTCAAGTTGTGCATTGGGTTAGTTTTCCTGCGTCAAATCACGGTTAGTATACCACCTTTTTAGGTAGAGTTACGTGTGTAGAGTTCGGTCTGTGTTCAATTGAAATCCGTACAAACGAGCCACTGCCTCCAAATCATTTACTCACCTCATCGTCCATAATCGAACAACCGTGAAAGAATTGTGCGTGACAGTGTTCATAGCGAATTGCTTTTTCGAGCGCAATTCTTCCACTCCTTCCTTGATCCACAGGACGTTCCCACAGCGATGATTTTCCACGTTCTATTTTTCCAAAATATCGCCACGTGAGAAAAAACAAAATATTGATGAAATTGTTATTTAATATTAACACTGACATTCATGAATTTCACGAAAGTATTTAACAACGAAATTCGTCCAACGTACCTCGCTCTCGAGCGGCAAATTACCGTTCAACGGCCTCCGTGAATATAGCATGCCAAATACTGCTCCACAATTTTTCGATACATTTCACGTGAAAGGATTATCTTTGCAACGCTACCGATCAATCTATCTAGTTTGTTTTTGTACACGGCGATTCACGAAACGTTTCCTCGATGACGAGTTTCCAAGTTCCATTTGAAAACGCCGCATGACATGAAAAATAACGAAACCAGCGATTTACTTTTTAATACAGATAATCTACGATATTGAAGGAACATGCAACGAATTTTCGTCCCCGCGACATTTACTTACGTTATTAGACGAAGATAGTATTCTGTGCGCAACGGCACGTCCATATACAAGATAAACAGCAGGTGTTTATATCAGGTCCGTTTATCACAGATTATATTCTATATGGGCAGGATATAGTTGCAAGTGATACAGTAGACGATCAGATAACTAAACTCCGCATAAATTTACCCATCGCATAACTTAACTCGTTACCATGGAAACACAATCACATATCCTTACTACCCTTATGACCGTTTCGGGACCGGGAGAATGAGGGGAATGTTTAGTTTTGTGATCGTTTCCGGTCCCGTTGAGTTAAGTTATCTGATCGTCTACTGTATCTCATTTCCGTTCTCCTATCTGGTACCTTCATGAATTTATATCACTTGGATTATATCAACAATCTCTTTTAACATTGATACTATTTTATTATAAAAATGAGTCAAGTGCTGTTCCATGCGGTATCGTGGGGAGCCAAATACACATATTGTTTCATTGTGAACGGTTTTTGCGTAGTTCCTCCAATCTTTCCGTGAATGCATGCACGGAGTCAAGACTGCATTTTGAATTTCTTAACGTGACCATCGACTTCTCCGAATTCACGTCCGCATTCGTCGTTGCCAGTAATTGATTCACCACCGTGACAATTTTATCATCTGTTCGAAAACATTTTCCAAAATTTATGAAAGTGTCATTACGGCATACTATGCTACGTCCGCGTTATTAGTCATCGCTCACCGTCTCTGCTTATAACATGCAAATGCTCAACAAGTGCGTCGTGATCGACCGTTGTTCGTCCATCAAAAAATTTGTATGTCGCCACTTGTAGTATTCTTTTTTCGACAAATCTGCAGAAAGAGTCATGCATATAATGGGTTAACTCTGACTATACAATACACTGAAATGCAAATCGTCCATTCCTATACCTGAAAAAACGGCCGTCCAACGCGGATGAGTTCTCATTCTTCACGGGTACCATGTACTTTTTCTTAATGTAATGACGAAAATCATCGCACACATCCTCTACCGCCAAGAATAAATTGTCCAACACTTCCATGGTGCACGGGACCATTCTTCCGCACTTTGCTACCACTCGGCTGTACAGTGTCATGACTTTTTCGCATTTAAATGGAAAATCAACGAGCCGGAATTTCCCTGCAAGTTCACAACAAGCATTTAAACGGACTGCATAAGGAAAGAATTTCGGAAAGATATCTCCAGTTCTACATTCCATTTCTTATCTACAAAATACTTTTTTCGCGCATGCACGATTTTCATGTTGTTCGCCACATGCGTCGATGGCCAAAAAGTAGCCCTTTTCTGACAGCTAATAGTAAAAACAGACGAAATCAGTTATTTTTCTCCTGGCGGAGAAAAAAGAGAACCGATCTCGTTTGTTTTCAACATTAGCTGTCACAAAAAGGTCACTTCTTAACCCTGAACACATACACTGAAAAACAATCACATCGTGCATGCGGGAAAAAAAATATCGCGTGGACCATGGGACAAAAGACGTATCTCTTGGCCCATGGTCCACATGATATTTTTTTCCCGCATGCACGATTTGAGTGTTTTTCGCTACATGTGTTGAGGGTTAAAAAGTGCCCTCTTTTGACTATTAGCTGTCAGAAAAGGGCTACTTTTTGGCCATCGACACACGTAGCGAAAAACACGAAAATCGTGCATGCGCGAAAAAAAGTACCATTTTTTTCCGCATGGACGATTTCAGTGTTTTTCGCTATATGTGTTGACGGTCAATGGGTGGCCGTTTTCTGACAGCTAATGGTGAAAACAGACGAAATCGGTTCTTTTCTTTCCCCACCGGAGAGAAATGAGTTTTTCCCCGCCGGGAAAAAAAGAACTGATTTCGTCTGTTTTTACCATTAGCTGTCAGAAAAGTGCTACTTTTTGGCCATCGACACATGTAGCGAAAAACACGAAAATCGTGCATGCGCGAAAAAAAATATCGTGTGGACCATGGGCCAAGAGATACGATTATGCACACATTATACGTGACAACGAAGTAATTTGCAAAAATATTTCTCACCATTAATTTGCACGACACATTCCTGCGACACCATTTCTCTCAACTCTTGGTCGCTCAGTCCTGTTTTAATTTGCAGCCCCTGTGTAATGATCGCTGTTTCCTCCATTTTATCGCCTTTGTAAATAAACGGCTTCAGGATTCCCCACAGCTCTGACGATTGTGGAATCATTACCCGAGCAGGAGTTTCTGTTATTTCCACTGCCGAACACTTTTCACCTTTATTTGTTTTATCGGCTTCCGTTTTTCGGACTTTTGTCGACTTCTTCGAAACTTTCTTTGATACCGTTGAACCTTTCTTACTTTTTTTATATGAATTTGCCCTACGAGTCTTAACTTCGGTTTTTTTGTCGTAACGATCAGCTTTCAATTTCGACGATATCCATTTCCTTATATTTTTTTCAGGGCAATTTTCATCCGTACACGGTACACAATTATACTGCTGCAGGTGGTGGCAAAGAAAGATTATGTTTTGAATGAGTTTTTGTGGAACAAGTGTCCGCGAACTCCTTTCCCGTCTATCAAGAGTGTAATTCAATCTGTCCTCTTCGGTTGTCAACGCGTCGAGCAATTTTTTGGCCCTCAGTGGCATCGATTTTGTTGCATCGAGTGTTTTCAGCCATACGGCCGAATACAGTTTGTCGTAATTGATACGAATTTCATCGTTTATCGTTACTTTGAGGTCTTTATCAGGTTGTGGTAGTTGCTGGGTAATGGTTATTGCGGATGCGCCACCCTTTCCCAGCATGATTTTCTCAGCGTCTATTAAATTTTCGATTTCCGAACGAGTGATCTCCCGAATCGCTTCCTCCACATCATTGACAGTACCGTCCGACCCCGCGCTCATACCTTGCAGCAAATATTTCAAGCGGCCACTTTCCAGCGGGCGATGATTTTCAAACGGTACCTACAAGACAGTTTTATTGAAATATTTTATAAGTGTCACCACTATCAAAGTAGGGCGGTTATTTTCCCCGGAGGGTTTGCCTGCTCATTTTCTTTAAAAATTTCCATTGCATTAGTTTGTTTCGCACCAACGAATCAGTCGCACTTGACCCATGCGCTAACTTTTTCCATGCCGTCTTTTGATCGTGGACGTGTTGGGCTCCTTTCAAACATTGCGGAACTTGTACTCGGGATTGAACATACGCCTTCTGTGTAGACTTCACTTTCGTTTCGCGAACTTCCCAAGATCGATTTCGACAAGCTTGGTCGTTTCGCTTTCCTTGTGGCTGATGCGTGATCAAAATTGAGCCCCCTACGCGTTAATTTCCTTTTCGACGGCGACTGTTCGGCAAAAAATTTTTGTTCCTCAATATCACTGTTACAGCAATAAATCATTGCCATTTTTTCATTGTAAATAATTGTATAGTTTTACTTGATTCAATTGACATACCTCGATGCCAGATGAAGAGGTGACCTCATCCTCCGTATTTGTGTTTTGGTCTTCTTCATGTATGAGCGGATCATCGCAAAAACTCTCATCGCTGCAGTCCGCTTTAGCATAAACTTTGCATGCCCTTCGTCTCAGTACCGTCCCAGGGATAGCCTTAGTGCGTATACCAGGTGCAGTCTTTTTACCGTCGTGAACCATGGACGTTTTGTCTCCGACCAAAGCATTCGCTGCACTTCGAATTTTCATGCAATCGTCGTACAGGATGCCCCCTATTCCTATACTGACGACGGACTTTACTTGCGGAACCTTTTTTTCCTAATTACAAAACATTCACAAAAAATTTGCATTAACGACGCGTTTCCATATAAAGTTCACATGGTAGACGCAAATCAGTTAAAAAAATGTCACGTTATAAAATACGCAAATACATGGACGTTTCAAACGGCCGATGCATATATTCTACTTCATGCTTACATTTTTTTTCGGGCATGCACTATTTTTGTGTTTTTTCGGTACATGTGTGAATGGCCAAAAAGTAGCTCTTTTCTGACAGCTAATAGTAAAAACAGACGATTTGCTGTAAGAAAAAGGCCACTTTTTAACCCTTAACACATATAGCGAAAAACACTTAAAGCGTGCATGCGGAAATAAAATATCGTTTGGACCATGGGCCAAGAAATACGTTTTTTGTCTCGCGTGATTGCTGTCCTCGCTTCGCTCGTGCAACAAACTTTACGCTCGACAAGTGACGTATCTCTGGCCCTAGGTGCACAAAATACTATTTTTTCGCGCATGCACGATTTTCTTGTTTCTCGCCACATGTGTCGATGGCCAAAAAGTAGCTATTTTCTGACAGCTAATGGTTAAAACATACGAAACCAGTTCTTTTTCCCGGCGGGGAAAAAAGAACTCTTTTCTCCCCGACCGGGAAAAAAAGAACCGACTTCGTCTGTTTTCACCATTGACTGTCAGAAAAAGGCCACTTTTTAACCATCAACACATTTAGCGAAAAACACTAAAATCGTGCACGGGGGGAAAAAAACATCTTGTTCAACTAGCCCAGAAATACGTCTTTTGTGTCGCGTGGTTGCTGCCCTCGCTTCGCACGAGCGTGAAGTTTGCTGCCCTCGCTTCGCTCGATCAGCAACCACGCGAGACAAAAGACGTATCTCTTGGCCTATGGTCCACACGATATTTTTTTTCCCCTCATGTGCGATTTGAGTGTTTTTCGTGATATGTGTTGAGGGTTAAAAAGTGCCCTTTTTCTGACAGCCAATGGTGAAAACAAACGAAATCGGTTCTCTTTTTAATATTAGCTGTCAGAAAAGGGCTACTTTTTTGTCATCGACACATGTGGCAAAAAACACGAAAATCGTGCATGCGCGAAAAAAAACTATTATTTAAGGATGAAATATCTTATTGTCATTGGTACGCTTACCAGCTCTACGTTCTCGTCGAGCTGGTCATTGCCAATACTTTGATCGCTGCGATACATATTTGGCTCATTTTCGCTTCCGCTTTCCTTCTTATGATGGCTCAGTCTCCCGTATTCTGGAACCTTCGCTACGGTCTTTAAACGCAGAACGATTTCTTTCTTATTACAAACATTGAGAACGAGTAGCTATTATATGTAGTGGCATTTAAATGTCATTACTGCACTTACCGAACCTAAATCTCTATTTCCGTTTGACACCTTTACCGCTGCCGTCTCTACTGATTCTTGTTCGGACTTTATAGAAGTTACAGATATATCGTAAACCTCATACGTTCCATTCGATGTCGCCAACACGTTCAGCTCTGCCCCCTCTACTGATTTTTGTTTGGCTTTTACAGACATGGTGGATCTATCGTAAACTGCATACATTGCTGCCAGTGACGCGTTCATGACCGTGCCCATCGAATCTTCTTTTTCCTGTGCGAGTGAAGACGACTATAGGTTTTAATTGTACACTCTATTGAAAAGTCGCCACTTTGAACACAACTTTCATACAAACCTTTGCCCGATCAACTTGAGTGTCTGCTTCCTTTTCTTTGTGTCCTTTTGACATGTCAACTTCATGTTCACTGCTAATCGCATTTTTTTCCGACTCCAATCCATCATTGCCTTCCTCACTCGGGGTAGATTCTTTGGAAACTTTTTCTGCGATTTCGCCTTCATTCTCCTTCATGAGACGGTACTGTTTCTAAAATTTCAGGAACGCACGTTCAGGAGGAAAAAATGTCTACCTTTAGAGAAATTACATTCCGACGCTGACACTCCTTCTGTTACTCACTTCTTTTGGCTCTTCTTCGGAAACTCGTTTCGTACTTTTCTCACATTCCGTACTACCTCTGTTCGAATATTCATAATTCTTCTAATTCCACAATATTTTCGTTATGGGACATTTTTTTTTACTTTCAATTTTAATTGCTTACTTCGGTATTGACGATGCAGCGGGGTTACAGCTTTTCATCGATACTGGGGTGTCCTCCGCGAAAAATTGCAATGCGGAACAGGTGTCATTGTGCTCCGTATCAGTGGTCTGCAGAACCAAAAGGTGCATTAGTCGTCATTTCATTCTTTAACAGGTTCTAGGGTAAATATCTTACTAACCATCGTCGAAGCTTGTTGCAGTATTTCTTCATCCACCTTTATATAGACCGATTTTTGTTCTCGACATTTTTCCTACAGAGGATGAAGCATCAGTATAATTAACGACATGTTATAAATGTACAATTCGCGTTCACATGAATTATGGAACGTTCCCAGAGACATACTTTCCAAACCATCATAAAGAACATTTGCAACAACAATAAACTGCGACTAATAAATCACGAGGAATCTAGATCGGTTATATTTATTACATTGTTAGAAATATTAATACAAGTTGTAAAACCGTTTTGCACACACCATAGTTCCCTTCCAGATTAATGAACACCGCTTCTCCATAACAAGCGATTACCTGCGCTGATTTCAACGTCGTTCCGACGAACACGGGTTATAATGAGTTCAAAAAATGAGCATTCCGTTTTCTCGCTGCTCGGGCACGGCTGCGGCTACTGGGTTTTTCACGAATTCACCAACAAGTCCAGCATACACAGACATCCCCATTCATGAAGAGCAACGTCGATGGGGTACCTAGTCTGTATCATAAAAATATCTATATCAAATTTATATTTTCAAACATAATTAAACATTCACTTCATTGACGTTTCGTATTTCTATTGCACCAGTCATTTCAATTTGCATTTTTTTCCGTTTCCGCGCTGATGCACAAAACAACCCTTTATTTTCATTATAACGTATTATTGTAAGGTCACTAATCAATTGTTCTTCGTGAAAACTTGCTACAAGATTCGAACACCGCAACGCCAGCCGAGGGGTTATCTCATAGACGTTCCCATACATCCTAAAACATATGACTTTTGACTAGCGGTTTCCAAGAGAAAACTTACGAGTCGTTTCTTCATTCTTCACATTTGTCAATAAATCTTACAGACTCAAAACATTCTAGATAATACGCTGTTACATAGCTAGTATTAAATAGATGCATCCAACCACTTACAAGTAGCCTTGTACGTAATACTACTGATATCGTTGGCACTTTCGTGTTTAATATAGACATAATAACGACGAGTAATGATACTTACATTCCTATGTATATCAATTCTCTCCACTTGCATCGGGGAACCTACAACTCGTCAAATATCTTCTTCATGTATGTTCACTTCCAGCATTCTTGAACTGCCATTGCCATGCGGTAAACATCAATATATACCTGGTAACACAATGATAAATATATGCTTTCGTGTTGTGTTCCTTCAGTTTGAACAGTCCTGCAGGACGCACCAATATGTCACGCATCACATTGGCTTCTTCCTTCACATAAGCTTGTACACAACGATATTTCGTTCCTTTCTTTTGTTACATTACATTAATTTACGATACCAAACGTACAATGTTTCCAACTGTTCAATATTTAAAAGTATACACTCAACTCTAAGTATAAACACTTCTAGTAAAACGAACAAATGTCGTGGCTTCAGATGTGTGCGCATATATATGAACACTGCGACCTCGATTCAAGGTACCTCGATTCTTGCAGTTTCCGCTACTACAGAGCGTAGTGGGAGAAGCGCCCAGCCAGTCGCGGCAGGCTCGTAGCTGCGCAGGGACGGTTATGTGCAATATGTGCAACCACCATTTTTTGCGAGTGCCATGCGGATCCGGTCCCGACAGATTGCGTGAATCGAGGTTGCAGTGTATCACGCATTATTTGTGTGGTACTCACCCAAGCGTGACGAGTTCAAAGCGCTCTAGTATACATGCTTCTCACCGTAATGAACAAAACCCCGTTCTGTTCGTTACGGTAAGAGTCCGGTGTAACTTCATGTACGGACCGACGTTCTTGAACTTTCCAATGGAAATGATCTCTTGGTTAACCTAAATTCCGTGGATGATTTATTCGTTTTATGCGGATTTCATCTTCATATTAATTTTCACATATTCATTTCATAAAATACATTAACTTTGGACAACAAGAATTTATCTGTACCCCTTCATTTGCACGACGTTACGGTGGTTACGGATTTCGCCGGTTTCGGCTCTGTGGGGTTTACCTTATCTTGTGCAACTTCCTATTTATAGGAAACAGATGTAAGTACGGGAGAGACATGTGCAATGTTGTAAATAAAGCGTTCACGGTTAACCCAGATGATACACATGTCGTTAACAACAAGCAATGTTGTCGTCCACCCAACTTCGGTATTGGGATCCGTTTGGGGTGGTCCATTGCGACTATTGCCACAAACGGGCAAAACGGCCCGGCTACAACACAGAAGAAGACTGTGGTTGAAAACGTTCCGGAGTCACGGGCTGCCTGGAGGGAAAAACGGCGGGTCGTGGCAGGAAGTTGGAAATTGGGGATGGAAAAGGAAATGGTTGGAACACGAGCAAGGAATTCAGGAAATCTAGCCTAGGACCATCGGATACCTGAAATCCAGGAATTGAAGAATGAAGAGAGAGTGTGTTGGCCGGGCGTGAGCTGGAGGCAACACAAGGGGAATTGGCGGCATGGAACATTTGGGGGTCGGCGGATGGCACGTCAGCAGCACGGCAGGTAGAGTTCCTCTAGTAAGAGTTTGGAAAATGTCGCCATTTTTAGGCAAACGCCTGAAGTTGATGCGCGCCAATTTCAAAACCGTAACATTTATAGGCAACCAGCGCGATCACATAGTCGCGAGAATTGAGTATCTATTGCCATATATGTGCAAATGAAATCTTTATTTTTTTATTCCATCAAGCCCTCTCAGACAAAAATTGGTTTAAAAAATGTTGAGGTTATGTTTACCTTTGGACGCTCCTTCCTCAATACCCCCTCCACCTATGCTTCGTACTTTCGCAAGTGTACTTGTAAACTAAAATTTGTGATGATTGAACATGATCTCTCTATACGAAATGGTCCCAAATAACATTAATCGTTCTTTAGAATATGTCCAATGTCAAATTTGGAAAAAAACCGAATTTTTTTGCAGTTTAATGGTGATTGGAAACATTCATTTCAAATTTAACCGCATGTTCAGCTTGAAAATGGCTCCACCAATCAGCGATTGATAGCCCGGTGTCCAAACTCTTACTAGAGGAACTCTAACGGCTGGTTGTTGGAAGGAAGAATGGAGGAACTACAAGCATCGCGGGGCTAAGGAGAAGGGGGCTTTTAAGGCGTCGATGTGGAAGGGGGGGGGCAAATCCGAACGTAAGGAAGGGTATTCTAAAAGTTGTGCGGTTAATTGATCATTAAGTTTTTGTCTTATTCTACTACTGGCACTGTGGTTATGGCGAAAAAAAAATCCGGCGAGATTTCATGGCGACAAAAAAATTCCGGTTGTTTTTAGGAATTTTTAACAAATTTCATATAACTTTTTCCGGTTTGTCACTTTTCAATAATTTTTTCATAGCAAATTTCGTTTTCCTCACCTGGATTTCATTATTTAGAATGAAATCAATGAGGACATGGCGAAAAAAAAGGTCCTTCCGATTTTCAAAAGTCCCTGAACGAAATAATTACCAATACCTAACATAATGGAATTCGAGAACGATGACGAGAATAACAATAAAACTAATTTTATATAAGGTAAACGGCTCAGTTACTGACCCTGTCCCAGATTGTGACCCCGACGGCACAATTTTGATCGCCATGAATACAGTTTTCGTTGAATAATATTCCAATTACCGGCTAATTGAAGAGAATTTTTCACTTTTAATTATTGGAGAGATACAGCCTTTTAAATAAAATATTTAAGATATAAATAGACCAGTGAATCGAAATCGGTACACGCAGGGGTCACAAACTAGGATGTAGGCGTTTCTACAGGGTCAGAAACCGGGGCAGCAGAGAAGCATTATTAAAACAATGATTTTATTAATAAATCTTGATTATTTCACTTTTATAACGGGTGAATCTCCTTCGGGGGCTTTAATTCACACGTTGGAACCATTAGTTTTCGGTTTGGCTATATCACAAATAAATAAATAGTCGAAATCTGACACTGCCGCGCTAGAAAGGTCAGTAACTGAGCCGTTTACCTTACTGACATTGACGAGGATCCGTCCGCCAAGAGCGACCAGTAGATGGCTTCCACTGTGCGGACACCATGGCGTTTCACATTATGATCTTGTGATTAATTTTTCGAATCGAGCGATGTATAGTGTTATTTGTACCGGCAAGGTAAACAGACATTGACCTTCGCATGAATTGAATTCGTGCCTTAACATTTAAAATCATTCCATGAAATATAAACTTATTTATCATACACGATCAGCCATATTGGATTGGTCATATTGAAATTCGAGAATTCAAGTTTTCATTCGAATTCGGCGACCCGAAAAACCCCAGAAATAGCGACGGGACTTCGAAAATGTAGTCAGAAGTTACACGATTTTAAAATAGTGACGAGTTATAACAAATGTAACGTTCTATAATTTTTGGGCTTTCTATAATTCTTACCTTTGGTCTTCCTCTTTTCTTCTTCTTGCCTTCCAATTTTTCGAAATTATCTTTTCCCTTCAATTTTTTTTTAGTTGCACTTTTGCGGACGTCTGGGGTATGCAATAGCGATTTCGTTTTAGGATAGCGGTGTCCACGCCCCAACAATTCACTTTCGATTTCCATGAATTGTTCCAATTCTTCAACGTTTTCTGTAAATACGAAACATGACACATTAATATCACATTACGTACATACACTACCGCTCAAAAGTTTCGATACACCTCTCGATATTTTTTGCCGCACTAAAAGTTGTATAACTCCGCGGAAAATAAAGATAATTAAATTATTCAAAAAGCGTTTTGATAGGAAGGAATTCAGATTTATTTACCGCTTGTAAAATATATTTAACGATTTTTTTTCTACCCGGTATGAATTTTTGAATGTGAGAATTTTTTGGCTTTTTTTCGAGCATCGCGAATTTGGCGCAAAACTTTCGGACATTTTTTACGGCTTTTTTTATCTACAAAACATTTGACGAAGTACGCAAACGCTTTATTTTTGTTATTAAAAAATTGTACGATTTTTTCTTGCAAACTTATTTCACTTGTGGCTAAAAAAGACAAATTTTGAAAGATGCAAAGTAACTCGAAAACTCAACGGCTTAAGAGACAATGTTAGGTACGAAAAAAGTAGCGTATATATACACGGAAACGCCTGGAATTGTTTCATAATTTTCCGATGAAAATTGTATGTGATTATAATGTCCGTACTTCGTGATACAATCAAAATCGGAAAAAATTCACAACATTTGGCATGCTATGAACAATAATGATTAATAATGATTAATGATCATTGTTCATCAATATAATAATATTGCCCAAAAGTAATTAAGAAATTGTTTAAACAATTTATTGATAACTTTTGGGCAATATTGTTATTGATAATTGTTGTTCATAGCAGGCCAAATGTTGCTGAATTTTTGCTGATTTTTATTGTATCACGAAGTACGAACATTTCAATCAGATACAATTTTTCGCTTGGATGTCATTGTTGAAGTTTCGAGCGAAAACAGTTAAAAAAATGATTTCATCGGAAAATTCTGAATTAATTCCAGGCGTTTCCGTGTATACATACGCTACTTTTTTCGTACTTAACATTTTCTCTTAAACCGTATAGTTTTCGAGTTACTTTACATCTTTGAAAGATTATCTTTTCTAGCCAAAAGTGAAAAAACTTAGCAAGAAAAAATCGAACAACAATTTTTGTAGAACAAATAGTACATTATGACACGATGACGAAAAAGTTTTTTCCTACGAGTGTTATACAATATTTCATTGCCCGAGGGCAATGAAATAAAGCGTTTGCGTATTCTTTCAAATGTTTCGTACATAAAAAAGTCGTAAAAAATATCCGCAAGTTATACAACTTTTAGTGCAGCCACCAATATCGACAGGTGTATCCGAAATTTTGGGCGGTAGTGTATCACAGCTTCAAAATAATTGAGAGTATCGGCGCATCGACAAATGCGCAGATACATAATGTTTGTGAATACAAAATAGTTTGTATTGATAATTGAAATGTTGCATTATATTACTTACTTCCGAATCGTTTCACTATCACGCGTTGATACGAATAACCACGATCAGGTTGTGGGATTTTTATCCGCAGCGTTCTTGTGCTGCCATTCCCAGCTGCAACTATACTTTCCTCGGTACACGGTATAAACCTCAATGTGTCTTCATCCTGCCAGTACACTTCCGTAATTGGACGTATCGTTTGTTCATTATTGGTATTGTGGATCGTTACCAAGCAGAACTCGTTTGCCATTATGATTTTATTTCGTAATGGGTGTTGCTCATTCCCCCTGTTCATGAAATTTTAATAACCGTCAAAACCAAGAAGAAGATAGCACGATCATTTTCATGATCGTACTCTCGAAAGCAGTTTGCCTGTGTCCCCGTAAATGAGGATAAGACAAACATGGTAATGGTTAAGAGCGTGCAGTTTATGTGCGCAAGAGAGAGAAAAAAAACTGCTTTTTCCTCTCTCTCTGAGAGAGAGAGAGAGAGAGAGAGAGAGAGAGAGAGAGAGAGAGAGAGAGAGAGGTAGACACTGATAAATGTATAGCGTACGAGAGATGAGAGCAATATCAGTTTCCAGAATTCACATTAATTTTCTGCGGTTTCACATAATTTCAAAATTTATATAAAATGCCCTATCCGATGAACCGCGCGGGCCATGAGGTGCACAAGGACGACTCTCATAAAGGTTATGGCATACGTGCGGCTCTTTCATACATAAATATATATATACTAGGGTCCGTGCGGCTCGGGCGCTACGCGCCCTCGCGTCGCCAACATTCCTACCCTCCAAACCCAAACCCAAACCCAAACCCAAACCCACAAACCCAAACCTGACCCCTCGATTCTTGTACACAGCGGCGGCGGCGGCGGCGATAATTTTATATAATATAGAGAGATACGTACATAAGTCAAGTATGCGCGTCGTGCGCACATTCTCGTCGAAGCTAGTACTAACCTTTAAATTCCAAATGCTATTACCACGTTATGTAAAAGACGCGCGACAATGACGACGACGACTATGACTGTAATATATATGAGGACGATGACGCTGACGACGCCCCAATGAAGACGGTGAAGGCGATGAACACGACTTAAATGACGAATGAAACGATAAAACGTTCAAAAAAATTGAAATTTTTATATTTTTTCTAAACCGTTGGTTAACATTTACCACGCGATAATGAAAAATTGTAATAAAAAAATAGTAGTCTCTTTGTTTTCGCCCTTATACACGCGGGGTATAACACGCCATTACACACGTGAAGACGCACACATGCAAGAGTGAAACGGAAGTCGCTATTATTCGCTCCGTGCACACCTACACACACTTCCAAAGTGAGAATGCGTAGTCGTGTACATACATATATTTTTTCGATCGAAAATGCCTCTCCGCGCTATTGGCATCGCCACCAGTATGCATATATACACGACTACACATTCTCACTTGGGTGAGTGTGTGTAGGTGTGCACGGAGCGAATAAATTGCGACGCCTTCTCGTCGTTTCGAGAAGCATCGAGAAGCTTGCATCTATGCGCGCGCATGACCCTGACACGGCGTCATAAACCGGTCAAAAGGCAGGCCAATAATAACGTTTCCCCAATGGCACGAAATTCAAATGCATCTTTTCTTTACTCAATGCAATTTCTTTCGGTAGACTTTATTTTTTCTATTGGATTGTTAAACGGTTCATACCTAATTATTTATTCGTGGACATGCATTGAAAGAGGACCAAAATAAAGTTGATAACGCGGCGAAAATGCATTTTCTAGAAAGTGAGAATCAAATTTTCCCGCTTACGTGGCCCCTATACGCCCCGAGCGTTTCTCGCTGTGAAGAAGACCCCTGCGCATTGTGCGGTGGGTGCGCGTCTCTCACTTTTCCCCCTCGCCGTTTTATTTCTTTTCTCGGCAACTCGTGCGTGCGTATCAGTGCGTGCTCATCACACGTGAATTTAAATAAATAACGTTTTTTTTATAACATTGCAAAAAACTGGACGAATCATTTTTCTCATGGATCGGAATTGAAAAATTCGGATTATTTGTACGGTCGGTGCCGTCGGTACCGTGCTTATACTTATCGCCATCGTAATAGGACTTCCAATTTGAAGGTCAGTCATCAAATTTGTGCACGCTCCCACAAGAACTGCCTCCACATGCTTTTGTCGCCTCACCTGGTGGCCCGCGCGGCTAGCCGACGGTAGCCGTACCTCGAGGCTAACACGCGAGAGATGAGCGACTGATTTTAAAATATTGAGGAAAAATGTACAATGGACATGTGAGTATCAGCAAGAAGAACACATGTATGAACACATTCTGCAAGAACACTGCGTTTATCTCATTGACATGTGTAACTATGTTATGCAATATGTGTGGACAATGTTTGCAGCGTTCTTATCGTAGTTGTCGATGCCCAAGAATAATAGAAATATAGCTTGTCTGTGGGCGCGGAACATATTTTTTGCATTATTCTCATTGTTATGTTTTCAGATTAACGAAGAGCGAGAAAAATTATTCAGTTGTACGTGCAACCGTAATAGTTGAAAAGTAAAACAAAGATTGCGATAGGAAGCGGAGGCGTTACCACTGTTACGTCCCAACCGGCGAGTTTTCCATCTCGGTCAAGAAGAGAAAAACCCTTCCTTTACACGTTATTCGGAATAACTGCGTTATGTTGGACAAGTGGCCGTTTCGAGCCTAACCTCGCGGAAATTTGCTCAGGATGGCCTGGAGAGTGTATTTTATTGATTGTATTGGTTGAATTTAACTATTATTGGAAATTTCTCGATTGGGAGTTAATTATCAAGGCAATATATTACTATGTATTGGGGCTGACAGACTACCCTGCAGGTATTAAATGGTACTTCGAAGGGTTGGATATTATTTCTCAATGAAGACGCGATTGATACGACGATTACGGGGATTGGATCCGGAATAAACATAATAGGCGTGAATTGATTGGACATGGTGGGGAGAAGTGAATCAAGAATGTGAAATTTCTGAATGCAAATAAGTTAAAATAATAGCAGATTGAATTGATTGTCTTATCGATTGGAGGATTATAGAATTTAAACAGCGGTTGTCATTACGCGTGATTGTTCGGAATGATTGGTTTCGGAAGGGGTGAATTTAACCTGTGAAACGATTTTTATAGGGATGAATTTTCGGTCTTTTCGGAAGGAAATCAGGCAGACCAGAACCGTAATTAGGAATAAAATACTAATTGTTATCAGGGCGATTATTCGGGATTCGTTTAGAAACCACATGTCTCGATGATTTAATAACTTATTTTGCAAGAAAGTAAAGAAGGATAAGAATTTGATTTTTAAAACAAAGGCTTTTGAAGATTTAAAACGTGAATGTTAAAGGGGAATTAAGATCATGAATGATTGTAAAAAGGGGAATTTTCCAGAAACGGAGATTCGAAACAAATTACTTTTAATTATGGAATTTCATGTTGAGATTGGAAACGAAGGGGGAAGAGATTGTTCTCGCAAGTTTCATTCAAAGTCTCATCAATTGAATGATTGATTGTCTGATTGATTGATTGAATGAGAAAATAATTACATGAATTTAAACTTCGGTGGAATCATCACGAAGAATGTAAACGCGGGATGGTCCATCGCTTGTCTCTGAACGCGGGAATTTACCGGTGATAAGAATGTATCCCATAACGAAAATCGCGACTGCCAAAACAATTATCGTGACCATGCCTATCCAAACAGCTATTTCCTCGAGTTTGGTCATTTTGTAAAAATGTATTTAAGTTTAGGAAAAGATTCTACACGCGCCAGATTTTTACTAACGACTCGACTTTAAATGCTAAAAACCCAGTTAAGATCAAGTTAATGATGAAAAATATAACCAGAAACAAAAGAGCAATTTTTAATTGAAAAATATCGGATTCATACATTGAAGGAAGTTTGAATGAATATAGACACCCCGTGTATTGTGTGCAAGGTGGACCGCGACAGAAACATAACGGGTGTCAGAATTTTAATGAAAACTTCCGATAAAACGCGAAAGGGGTTGAATTTAATTTCGACAAAATTTAATTATCAAACTCAAAGGATTGCCCTAGAGGGACAGAAAATCCATTGCGGACCCGTCCTCGATTGGAGTCGAGAGTATGTTCTCTCGAGGGTTAATTTCTAACGATGACCACATTGTAATTGTACTTACTCTTGCTGTTCTCTTTTGGGGATTGAGAAATGGAAGACGAACTCGAACTTGGTGACGAATGAAGATGATAGATAATGAGATCCAAGAATCAATCAATCCCAGCGATGAAGACAACGAAAGTTAAAAATGTCGTTGAGGCGATGGAAACACGAACCCAAAACGATCGATTAATGGATCAAAGGGATCGGAAGTGACGATATGCACACACAATGAACAGTCACAGTTCCACAGAATGTTAATTATAAATATATTTAAACACAAATTAATTTCGCACAATTCACAATTGGAATTAAACGACGTTTCACCGATGAGTCTTTCTTAACCGTAGCCGGGATAACGTAAAAATAATGTTGATAATGATTAATTTGAGCACGCACTAAAGTCTATATAATGTCTAAAAATGATTAAAATGATTAAAACGAAGGGAATATAAAATTGAAGCTTTAACCGAAGTCACCAGTTGAGAGCTTAATCAAAGAAAATAAATGAAATTTGAAATTGCGGAGATGACTGTCGTGGACGATGTTGACCGTGCAAAATTTTCGAAATCAATGTCTTAATTACTTGGTGCGACTCGCGTTTTTATACTCTTTGGACAAGCTTAGTTTTGGGGAAGGGGCAATTTGTCCCTTGGTTCCTAAGACGTTGCACGTCCTAGAGCTCCCCTCCACCTCACCGGTCATCTTGATTTCGCATTGATTAAATGATAATTAAACTTAACTTTAACCTAAATTTCACTCATACTTTCATTCTTGTACATTCTGCATTATCTGAAAACAATTTGCAATTTTAAATTCCAATTTTTACGTATATTTCGCGTGTACAGAGAGTCGAGGGGTCTCTTTCTTTCATTCTCTTTCTCACTTACTCCCGCCCTCGCTTGGGCTCTCGCTACGCTTAGGCCCCACCGCCGAGGCTTTGACCATCCCTCTCGTTCTCTTTCACTCTTGCATGCCTTCTCATACTCTCTCGCTCTAAAGCTCTTCTGATTGGTTCGATTTTTGACTATGGTTTACTTCTCCCTCTTTCCTATGACAATTTTCATATTTTCCATTCCTTCTCTGTTCTACTGCACTATATTTCCTATGCTTTATAAAGCTCCTCCCATCATCTCCTTATAAGGGAATGAGAAAGAGTCTCGAATGGATAATTCGTTTGAACGCATTTGTTAAATTCTTTTAAATAATTTGTATTGATGAATATATATATTTTTGAATAATTGTAATTGTAATATTTTTTCATATTTTATATTTTGTAAGCTTTAATTTGAGATTTTCAATTTGTTCAAACGGTTTCGAATAATAAATTAAAAAATGAATTGATAAATTAATTGTTTTAATTTTTAAACGATTGTTAATTTGAAAAATGCTCTAATTGATAAGGTTTTAATTTTCAAATTTTTATTCCTGATTGTTTTTGGTAATTATGTTATTGTCATTTCCGAAATAATTTTCCTGAGTGTAAATTGTTTATTTATTTTAAATGAAATATAAATTTTTGGTTGTGCATTTTTCTGAAACTATTTTTGGTTTTGTTTATAATTAAATAATTCAATTTCATAATAATTCTATTAAATAATTACTTTTGTTAATTTGAATTTCTTGTTATTATGATTTTGACGAAATAGAATTTGTATTTTTCAAAGAACTGATTATGGAAAATGTTTAAAAATGTTTTTAGACTTTTGTAAAATGTAATAATTTGTTTTATATTTTTCTCTTATTTTTGGGTAATTCAAATTCTATTTCTCAGAAGTTTACCTGATCTTTTTACCTGAAATTAGTCATTCATTCATACGCACGTTTCTTATAATTAACTTAAATCGCACGCCTACTTTTAAGGCGAAATTCCTCTTGAGTTTCATAACTGCTTTATAATTTTAACTTGCAACTTTTAACAATGCTTTTTATGAATATTATCTATGCCCAAATTTGGCGTGTCCCCCGTGGCGACTCATTGTGCGAGAGAGAGCGAAACGACGCATGAGGGTTGCGGGCCTCGTGCCGTCCGCGGGGCGCGAGGGAATTTTCTCGGACCCTTGGACAAAGACTCTTTTTCAGCGTCCTCTCAATTCTTTCTCGAACGGTCTTGTATTTTTTTAAAGTTGACAGATTTACTAGCTTCGGATGTTTGCAATATGTCGATAGCATTTCTTCGTTTAATATCTTGAGATAGAGCGTTGAAAGGATTTTTTTTTTATACATACATATCGGGTTGCACTGAAGTGTGCTTTATCTTTGGGTAATTCCTTTCTCTGCAAGGCGTGACTAATTTTGCTATGGGCCACGTGTATGACCTTTTCAAGAGACAGTGGTGTTCTTTTCCTTCATCATTTTCAATACATGTCCCTTTTTATTTTTTCCTCTCTTTTCTACCCTAATAAATCTTTGCAATATCCTTTTTTTCCAAAAACTCAACTGTCGTCTGTAAACTCTCAAGAGAAATTTTTCCTTCGCATTATTGCGTCTTAAAATAATTTTATTTTCTATTTCGAATGACCTGACCCAAGCTATGTAATTTTCATGCTCGATACTAATTTTGAATTTACTTTTACTGTCCGGTTTTGCGATCTTTCGGGATCTCAGGCTGATTATGCCAATAAAATGAAAAGGAAGAACCACTGGTCGTACGTACTAATATAATTTTTCGGTGCCTCATTTACGACGGCGTCGGTGTAGCTGCACTCGGTGTGCGTGAGGGTCTCAACGCTACGCTAGGCTAGTGTGTGTGCCACGCGCTCTCTAAGATTTCAACGCTCGGTGTCGCCCGGCTCCACAAAGGCCTATCGATATTTATCGTGGAGTTTTGTTACTCCGGCGGATGTTTTCTCGAACCGATGATTGAGATTGTTTTATTTAAGCGTAATAATAACACGCTTAAGACTCTCCTTGGTGGTCTGAATCGATACGTGACTAACCAGGCGTTGACGTTGTCCTCATGGCTCCGTAATTTGAGTGGTTGAAAATTGGTGGAAATATGGCCACACCGAAAGAATGGACCCTTGACTCGACCGTGTCCCTTTTCCATGCGTAATTTTCTCGAGAATCTTCCGATATGGGAAACTCAAGAACGACGAGGAAATCCCGAAAGTCGCGAGACGTAACACCTCCCCCTTTAAACGAGCGTCGCTTCGAAGAACGGCGCTCGACCTCGGAAGAGGCACATCATAGCGAATTTCCTGGGTCAGTTCATTGTCGAATTATCCTTAATCTGTAAAATAAAATAATCGAACAGAAAACGAACTCGGAAAATACAAGTTAATTGTTGTTATAAAAGAATTTATACAAATGTAAAAAAAAGGATCCTTCAGGATCTGGTACGTGCCTTTTTCAAACGGCTTTTGTACTGTGATGATGAAAGTGGTCATTTGCATCTTGTTCATGGAAGATGTCTCGATGGGTGATATTCCTTGTCCTGTTGCTCTATGGTGTTGTTGGCTGAAGATATGAAGAAGTATGTTTGACTGATGTCCTCTTCTCGAAGTTTTTTTTTTTTTTTTTGTAATTCGATCGGTTGACCGAAGATGAATCGAATTCTGGGATGATGTCTTCTTATTGTTGTCTCATCGTGACTTCTCCATTCTCTCTTCTTTACGATTCTAATATTTCTTTACTTGACTAAATTTACGTTAAGCAAAATTAAAATTAACCAAACCAACACCAAGTTATCATTAATGAATAAGTGCAATAAACTATTTACTAAAACTTTCGACCGTTTACCAGAGGATTAGATAAGGCAAGCATTAAATCAAGCAGAAAAAGAAAAATTTCATCTCTGGTAAATAATTGTCGATTGTGACATGTAAATTAAAAGCAAAAGGTAATGATCGTAATATTGAGATTTTAACAAAAAAAAATTTATCATTTATGATTTTATGAAGGTTGAAACAATAATAATTGGATTGAAACAAATTATGATAGGAGTAAGAATAAGGATTAAAAATGGTTAAGGATAATTTTGAGGGCCTAAGATCTAAACACGCTATCCTAAATAAATTCAAACGACTCACGTAGATTATTATTCCCTTTTTATTAGAATGGGGGTGAGTAATATTTATTTAATAAAAAAAACTTTGATTGCATAATAAAAAAATAATTTGGTTAAACGTAAAATAAAGAAAGGAGAAAAAAATAAAAAAAAATAAAAAAAAATGATATTGTAATTTAGGCAGCTGGGGCCCCGTTTCTATCTTCCTCTTCCTCCTCATCCTCTTCCTCCTCAATTGCCCAGCCTCTACTTCCACTTAAAACTACATAATCTAAGTCCTGCCCTTCGGGCAGGATTATCTCTCCCTCTATCTTATATTTATGTCCTCCTATTTCTACCCATGCCCCCTTTTTTTCTTTCACGGCCCTTGCCCAACATTTCGCGACTTGCTTGGACAACAAGTTCCATTCCGGTGGCGCCCAAAGATCTTCCTCCACCTCCCAATACTCGTACTCGTCTTCCATTCCGGCAGGTCCATATTGGGGCCACTCTTGATTGACGGTGATCTTTACCGTAAGAACATCAGCTCCATAGGGCAGCATGGCGGATTGGTCTTTTGTTTTTGAGAAATAAACAAGGATTTTTCCTATTAGAATAATTTTAGCCTATTTCGTTAGTAATTTCACTCGGAGTTATTCATGCTGGGAAAGATAGTGCGAGAGATAAGGTGTTTTAAACTCGAGGATTATTTTGGCAACGTTGGGTATAAAGCTAGCTTGGTATTTTGCCCTTCTATGCCTGAATTTTTACCCTTTTCCTGAATTTTATTGGATTTTTCCTTCTTCAGCTTTTTCCTGTTCAGCTTAAGATGAAACAATAGATGGGTTACCGAATCCCATATAGCTCCGATTAAGTAGACGGACCACCCGTATACGGTGTGAAGCGCGTACCCGTGAATCATCGTGTCGATTACTAATTTTATCAAACGAACCAACATGAAAATCCCGATTAACCCTGCGCTAATATGTCCAAACGAGAGAAATTTCCCCCACGTCTTTTTCCACGCGGTTTCGAGAACGTTTTCAAATTGGGGATCATCCAAGAGATTCGCGACCGATCCTCCCTCTTTTCCGTTGATTTTTCCCATCATTCCTCTCGCGACTTTATTCAGCACCCCTGGACGTTCTGCGGGAAACATCACGTGCTCCCTTAATTGCTCCAGGTCTGAAGATGTGTATATTCCACTTGTAGCGAGAGATTTGGTATCCTTATATTTCCAGTTCGGTTTCGTCATTGGCTTCATGGTACCAGGTGGATACACATGGACAGGTCCGGGCGCCATGCCGTACCATTCTCCCTCGACAAAGTACATAGGCGGCACGAGTTTGTTGCAGGTCACTTGGGTTCCCGCTTTCATCAACACGTGCGTCCTTGGAGCCATAAAATATGTGTCGTTCCCTCCTGTGACTGGTAACTGAGTATAACAGTCTTCCATGCGGCGAACCTTGACCTCCATTGGGATGCACTTGACGATGTGTACCACTTCCCCTGAGATGACGGCCATATAACCCGGTCCTTGCATCAGGTGATATGCGAGTTCGTCTGGAGCTTGGGTTGCGATCGCGAGTCGGTTTTTTAACATTTCTCTTTCGAGAGAACATTTTTGCACCATCACGTCATAGTACAATTGCTGAAGTTGCGTTTTAATATGCCGTTCTACGTATACGAATTTTGAGTTTATGTACGCGAATAGGTCCATATTATTAACGTCCACTTTGCTTCCTTGTATAAACTTTTTCCCGTCGAGAATTTCATTAATAAGCAATCGCGGATGCTCCGTTCGCATCAAAGTTTTATCACACACGTTCAAGGATCCTTTTATCGTAAGCGCGAAGGTAATATCTGATGTAGTTAACGAGTACATTACTGCGGAATTTTGATCGGAAACCTTTTCAGTTAGTCCTTCGTATAATACACTGAATTTATCTTTCCCGCAATTTTCTTGCGGTACCGATTCCCAAAAAGTATGACCTCCTTCTATGTCAACGCATTGTCCTTTATTTAATTGACATCGCACTCCGGAATTTAAGTAGACTTTATTGTTTTTCACTCCTACTCGCGCGTAATAGTCTCTCATTGTGATTTTCACATCGGCGGGCACGATTACTTCCGTCCAACTCCCGTAATAATCTGAGTACGCGCTACCGGCACATTTTCCGTTTGAGTCTACATCTCCTGCTAATAATACCGGATAGCTACGGCTTTCGTTAGAAACAACTCCCGAGATTATTGCTTTGTCTATCCTTAAGGAACCGTGTATGTGCATCTGAAGGCACGCTTCTCTAGTTACTTCAGGTAAATACGAAGCTTTCCCGTTATGGACAACGCTATTGTGCGAAAACATCACGCACTTCACAATATCGCGAGATATTTCTATTTTGCATTGTCGTACTTTGACCATTGAATAATCGTCTATTTGCAAAAATTGAAAGTGCACTGCCGAAACGTTCAATACCGGTTGAGGTATATCACACTCTTCCACATTTAATAGCGATAGGGTGGTTATATTGGATGCTGACGTTCCACACTCATATCCCACAATCGCATCTACTGGCAAGGGTACTAATATCCCCCAGACCAACAGGCCTATTATTAGGATCCTCATTTTTTTTTTTTTTTTTATAACATAAAGTAAAGGATTAGTAATTACCCCCCTCCCACTTTTTCCCTTTATGTTATTTTTAATTTTAACAATTAAGTTCTTAAAGAATGAAATTTACTTTTGCTTTAAGCTCTAAATGGATTTCTAAGAATTTACTTTAGTGATTCCCAAACTTATTTTAATTCTAACTTTTAATGATTGCATAAAATTATTTCAACTCCTAATATTATCATTTAAGAAAAAGATTTGAATTTTCAGAATTTTTTTTTCATTTTCTGTTGTTTTTATTTTTATTTTTATTCTTTTTTTTTCAGAAATTTACTTTCAATTTTTCCCCATTTCCTTTTTATCTATTTTTTTTTCTCTTTTTTTCTTTTTTTTTTTATTAGTATTTCTTAAAAGCGTTAAAAGACGTCACGTAAAGCTTAGGATGGAAATAAGCGAGGGAAAATTTTATCGGGTAGGTATTCTTATTATCTAACAGCCCTGCTTACCGAAGGGGCACGTAGAGGGGCGGTTAAACCGACAACTCCCAGTCTTCTATGGCCAGGAGGCCCTCTATTATTGCAAGGAATACTTCAATGTCCAATTTAAGGAGATCGTATCCCTCTCTCCCCTGGGTAACTTCTGGATTTCCGCTTACGGTCCATACGACTTTAATTGTTCCCACGCCATAATGGTTCGTGCGAGTGAGGTATCGTCCCCACGGATACAGAATTTTCTGCAATTCCTCGCGATATGCGATCATGCATCCTTCGTTTATCCAATTTCCTGCGGCTTCCACCTTATCGGATAATTGACGAAGGAAAGATACAGCAAATCCACGCAGGATTTCTCGCGCGGGAAATGACAGGACCTGTTCTCGCGGTTCACGACTTTGGCATGCAGCTTGATTATCATTTTGCCCAGCGTTTCTTTCTTTCTTTTGGACAATCCTTGCCTTATGGTGCTCTTCTTTCTCTTCTTTCGCTTTTAATTTTTCTAATAGAAGCGCTGCCGCCGCGTGACGACCTTTTTGCTTTGACGTGCCTATGCCGCATGCACTAACTCCTAGACTCGTAACCTTATATTCGAAAACGGCGGGTTTCGATCGCGCGTCCTCTCGGAGACACACGTATCTCACGCCCCGACCTTGTTTCATCGCATACTCGTCGAGCAATGTTATCGGAGTCTTTTTATTTGCAGCCATTTTAATTATTCGTTTCTGAAACGTAAAAGTAAATAATCCTAAATTCGAGCTTCTCCTATTTCTTATATTTATGGGGAAATTTATATTTATGTAAATAGGTTTTCTAACTACTAATTAATGACGCTTAGGAAATTTTTTTTCTTCTTTTTTTTTGTTTCGTTTTGTTTTTAGTTTATTTAATTGTTATTTTTATGGTTATTTTTATAATGTAAATATTAATGTATAATCCTATTTCTAATTTTAAGTGTATACATATATATGTTTTTTTTTCTCGGGAAAACAGCATTGGTGTTTTCAGTGGCTTTTGGGGCACTGGATGTCTGCAAAGATAATAAAAGTAAAAACGAAATTTAGGCAAGGTCCCTCCTTCTTTTTCTTATTCCCTAATTTTCTTTAAGGAGAGGGTTTCTAACCTGTCCTCCTAACTCATTCTGCGGCAACGACGGCTTCTCCTCCTTTCCGCGAGTTCTCCCTCGTCCTCATCCTCATCTGGATATCGCCGTCTGGATTCTACGCACAGAGGCACCCTTTGGGTATACACCCATTCTCCCATATTAAGGGCGGCCTCATATTCGGCCTCCCCGCTCGTGGGTGCCCTAGCCGTAAACTCCCGTTGTTGTCCGTTAAAAGTTAGGCGCTGGACCATCACGCATACGCCCGGTGACGGCCTGCCCATTGCTATTTCTAACCCATATTCCATGCACATGAGTCCTATGTATATTATGGCTTTTATCTCGTTTTTGAAATCTACGGGCAGCCAATCGCCGTCTCTCCGCGCTATGGTGATAGTCTGGCCTAATAAGGTCATAACCTCTTCGGGGATTTCGTCTGTATCCTGCATCCGTTGCCGGAGGTGTATCAACACCGTCTCCATCGTTTCATTACGTCTTTCCAAACGAGGATCCATCTCCTGTAAGGATCCCTATGCGTTATTTATATTTTATTTATTTATTTATTCCTTATTTATCTTATCATTATTATTATTATTATTATTATTATTATTTTTTTTTTTTATTTTTTTTTTTATTGAATTTCCTTCACCGCGGTGCAGTTTTTCTTTCTTTCTTTCATGCGGCATTTTCATGCAGGGATCAGATAAGAATGCTTGACCCGATTCTCATGTTTTTATACGTATTTATTTTACCTATATTAATTTTCCTTCAGGATGCATCCTCATGCTGGAGTCAGATAAGAATGCTTGAGTCGGTTCTCATGCACGACCTTTGTATTCTTACCTATTTTTATTTTCACATTTCCTCTACCCATCACCTCTACGATTTCATGCGGCCCTGTATATTGGTCTTCGAGCTTTTTAGCTTTAGGACCTTTCTGCAAAAATACGTAATCTCCTTTTTTAAACGTTCTAGGGTTTATTCTTTTATCGTATAAAATTTTGGATTTTTCTTTGGCATCGATTAAATTGGCTCTAGCCATATTTCGAACCTCGTGCAATTGAGTAACGAGTTTTACGAGATAATCGTCATAGTCTGGAAATTTATCTTCTACTCGTAGAGGATCTCCTGATGGCACTCGGGCTATTTTACCGAAAACTAGAGCATATGGCGTATGTTTCGTTCCTTCATGTACGCTTGTATTGTAGTTGAGAATTGCGAGATGGACCCATTCATCCCACTCGAATTCCTTTCCTACATACTGCTTTAAATATTCACCCAGCGCATGATGCGATCTCTCTAGAGATCCATTCGATTGCGGATGAAAAGCAGTTGTGCGTATTTTCCTTATCCGAAATGTTTTTGCAACTCTTTGAAGTAATTTACTCATGAAATTTCGACCTTGATCGGTAAGGATTGCTTTTGGAGCTCCGAATAACGTGATGAAATTCTGAATTAAAGCCCTCGCCACTGTAGCAGCGGTGGCATCCGGTATAGGAATTGCCAAACAAAATTTCGTTAATTGATCTTGAATCGTTAATATATTTTCATTGCCGCTTTTTGTTTTTGGCAAAGGACCGACAATATCTATTGCAACTTTATCAAAAGCCGAACCCGGTGTATCGGTAATTATCATGGGTTGGCGAGTTTTAACTCTGACACATTTTTTTAATTGACAAGCTAAACATCGTTGAATAAAATGTTGAATATCTACTTTCATTTTTTCCCAATAATAATGTTGACGGATTCTATTAAATGTTTTCGTAACGCCTCTATGTCCACCCACAGGTGAACTGTGCATTTCTTTCATTATTTCCTCACGTTCTTCTTTGCTTGGATACCGAATTATACCGTGACAGATGATTATTTTCACGGGGCTTCTTAGAAAGCCCAGTCGCAATTCAGTAATGATATTATCCCAGGGGATATTTCCCACAGTGTCAGTTTTTGCAATACTTATACTTTGGATGTTCAACTTATTTGTCATTTCGCGAAGATTGGCTATTACGTCTTTAATATGTCCGAGGGTCAATGACATTCCTTCCCGAGAATCATCGCTCACCGGCAGAGCCACGTGGTACCTATTTCCCTTTTTCACCGCGCAAGCATGTCCCAGCTGCAGGTCAGGAAAATACGGTAATTCCCCGCGGTCGCTCAGCTTACGCGACCCTAGGTCAAAGGGTTCGCCTCGGATGTTCAAGAAGTAGGCCAGTGTGTCTTTTCGCGTGAAGAAAAGATCTCTAGACTGAATAATATTCCGAGGTATTATTTCCTCATCAATTATTCGCGGTCCTTCATCCTTTTCCTCTTCATCTTCGCTATTTTCCTCAGAATGATTTTCCCTTGGATTGTCATCATTGCTGTTTGCTTCTTCGTCGGAATTTTCGTCGCTGCTATTATCCTCTGAACCGGAAGTCTCTTTTCCCTCATCAGATTCTTTAATTGCTGGAATTTTCTTTTTCTTTTTCTTTGGAATTTCTTCATCGTCAGATGATTCGTCAGGCGTCGAAACCTGTTGAATATCCTTCTTTTGAATACTTTCCTTTACTGATGGGATTGATGGGGATTTTAATTTTGTCTGACTTCTCGTGATTCTAGGTTCTGGCTGGACTGAGATTCGAGGGGGTTTTCCTATCTTTGATTTTTGCGATGTAATTTTCTTCTTTTCCGGAGAATTCAACGTGGTTTTTGTCTCTTTCGGGGGTGAATTATTTTCCTCGAGAGAATTTTCCTCGATTTCAGCTAATTCTTCCGAATTTAAAGACTCTTTCCACTGAACCTCCGGATCTTCCTCTTGTTCGATTTCTTCGATGTTTACTTCTTCTTCATCTTCGACTGAGGCATCACTCTCTTCTCCTTCGAGCAATTCTCTAATCTCCTTATCCGTTAAACCCCTTTGCGAGCGAGTTTCGACAACGAAAATTTCTTCTTCGGATATTTCTTCTTGTTGCGGAACAGGGTTTCGCGATAGCGCATCTGCGTTCACGTTTGTCTTCCCTGCTTTATATACAACATCGTATTCGTATTCGGCTAATTTTAGCCTCCAACGGAGTACGCGTGCATTTCCGTCTTTACATGTTTTAAACCATATTAATGGCTTGTGATCAGTGACCAATGTGAAACGTTTACCGTAAAGATACGGTCGGAAATGTAAGACACTATATACGATCGCTAAAGCCTCTTTTTCGTATGTATCGTATCGACTTTCTGCACCATTGAGTGTACGTGAAGCGTATGCTATTGGTTTATCTTTGTTTATTGGACCTTGTGATAAAATTCCGCCTATAGCGTAGCCAGAGGCATCGGTAGTGACAACGAATGGTTTTGAAAAATCTGGAAAAATTAATACTGGCTCTGTGCAAAGTCGTTCTTTTAACTCTTGGAAACTTTCTTCTTGATCATTATCCCATAAAAATGGAACCTCATTTTTTAAAAGATTTGTTAATGGTTTAGCCAATCGCGCGTATCCCTCAATAAAACGCCGATAATATCCTGTAAGTCCTAAGAACTGTCGGATATTTTTAACGTTTCTTGGTCTCGGGAATTCTCGCACGGCTGTTAATTTTCTAGGATCCGGTTTTAATCCCGAATCGCCGATTATATGGCCCAAATAAACCACTTCTTTCTTTAAAAATTCGCATTTATCGGGTTGTAAGGATAAATTGGCTTGTCGTAGTCGATCGAATAGTCTCAAACATTTCTCCATATGTTCTTCCAACGTTTTTGCATATATCACGATATCGTCCAAATATACGAATAATTCCTGCCCTTGGAGTCCTCTCAACACCATATCCATAGCCCTTTGAAAGGTAGGTGGTGCGTTTTTGAGGCCCATAGGCATTCGTACATATTCGTAATGTCCATATGGGGTGGTAAATGCTGTTTTATGGCAGTCATCCGGATGCATTTTTATCTGATAAAATCCGGAGGCCAAATCGAAAACTGAGAAATATCGGGCACCGCCCAGTTGATCTAGAATGTCAATGATATTTGGCAACGGATAGGCGTCGCCTATCGTTTTGTCATTCAACTGTCGGAAATCGAGCACCATTCTCCACCGTGGATTTCCCTGAGAGTCTGGCTTTTTCGGCACTACCCACACAGGTGTATTATACGGGGATCCTGATTCTCGAATTAATCCTGCCGCGAGTAATTCCTCAACCTGGTTTCTTATTTCTTCTTTGTGTTTGACCGGAAATCGATATTGCTTCGAATTAACGGGAAGATTATCCGTGGTTGGAATTGTATGCATTACTACATCCGTAGCGCCCAAAATTTCACCTGGAAGATGAAATCTATCAGCACCTTTCCGGATTAATTCATGCATCAATCCAACTTCATCTTTTTCCAGATGATCTAAACGAAGCAATTCTATTATTTTCCCAAAACGTTCTTCGTCTGGTACTCTACCCGTTATCACAAAGAGACGAAAATTTATATCGATATTTTTCTGCATTTCTTCAAAAATTTTCTTTCGTTTTTCATGCAAATTTTCATCATTTTCCTTTTGATCATTTTGATACTTTTTAAATGGCAAAATCGCGTTTTCAAAATTCTCTCTTTCTTTCGAATTTTCTTCAAGTTCCGGCATTAGTGGTCGATTCGTTTCCTCTTTTGGCTGGGCATCCCCTCTTACGCCACCGGATTCTGAATCTGACTCTTTATCCGCTTCTCGATGGTGAATTATATCGCCTATCGGAATAGAACATGAATTTTCTACAGGAATAGAGGTGTGAATTTTTCCAGCGATTTTTGCTTCTTCTTCTAAATTTTTACTCACAAAATTCTTTACTTCTGAGCACGGGAGGGAATTTTCAGGATTACTGAATGAATGATCAGGATGTACTTTGTCTTTTTCTGGATATGGTTCGATTGTATTCCCACAAATTTCACGATTGTCAAAATTCCCATGATTCTTCTCAAAACTCGTTTTTATTTTCGCTTGACTGAAGTTTTCATTTTCCTGTTCAAAATTTTCTTTTAATTTCTCAACCAAATTTTCTTTCTCAAAACAATTCACTTTTTCTACGACTGGATTATTCTCTTTTTTATCACCAAAACTCTCAAGAACATGAACAGGACTCTTCTTTTCAACGAAATTTTTATCGAGATTCTCGAAACTCTCACTCACAGGATTTTCTTTGGATTCGAATTGATTTGAATCTTCCTGAATTTCTCCCTGGATTTTAATGCTCGAATTCTCTGAATTTTGAACATTTATCTTTAGATCTTCAATTTTTGTCTCTTTTTGATATTTTCGGGGTTTTTCGGGGAACCTCCCCCCTTCGATGATACTTACCTTTGAATCAATTGACCCATTTTTTTGGCTAATACAAGGAATCGTTTCAACAGCCCTCTCCATGGATGGGCTGATCTTTTCCTGTACGTCAACGTTCTGTGACACGAGTATTTGCTGCGTTTCCTCACTCTCTCTTTTCGGCAAAGAGAGCGGAGCAGGCAATAGGGTTACAATCGGTATTTCGATCTCGATTTTATGATCTCTGTGATTTGTCACTTGGATATATGCCTTTCCTCTGATATTTCGGACCAATCCTTGTTGGATGGTTACGCCCTTATCAGTCGTGAGGGTTGGCAAATATCCTTCGCGAACTTCAGCGTTTCTTATACGAACATAAAACATTCGAGTTGTGTGGGGTGGGAATGCCATGCTTTCTCTCGTATGGAATGGTATTCTTTTACCACGAACTTCCAAACAATCGTTTTCGTAATCTATTTTTGCAAGATTATCGCGGAAATATTCAGATGATAAAATTCCCGATTGTTTAATAGGAAATTCGCTGTTCATGATATGAAAAACTGCATCCACCCCGAGAGTCATAACTTCTACGAATCCCATTGTACGGACTACGTTTTCAGTTATTCCTCTCAAACCCAAAACTAAATCAGTGCAAATCGGTGTACCTGTATATAAGCAATTTTCCTTCAAAATATTTTTACTCGCTCCTGTATCTAACATTAATATAATTCTTCCTAAATCTCCTCCTTTGAGAGAGATTGTCGGTGGAATTACATCGTCTGATAATCTCGTGAGAAAAACATCCATTATTCGTGAGTGAATTCTTGCGCAACATGCATCACTAGGGTTGGGTGAGTCCCTGGAAAGGCCTCCGCCTGGGCACCCGCCCCCGGCTGGCCCCTTGAGTTTCCCTGGTGGGCTGAGCGCATGTTATTCTGAATTCTCTTTTCGCATTGCTCGAGCATATGACCGGGAGCTTTGCAATACCGGCATAGATCTTGCGAAGAGGGTGATTGAACGGCATTTGCATAAGTCACAGCCCCGCCAGAGCTTGATGCTGAGGCGTTAGGACCGGTGAAATAATTCGGGCCTGGTATCCCTTGAAGAGCTTGACAGAAACTTGGGGTGGGACAATCTTTCGCGACATGTCCCCATCCATGACACCTGTAACATTGACCTCCGACTGTGCGAGTTCCGAGAGGTGTCGGGTTACCTGCAGCCGCTTGCCTTTCGGTGTTGCGTTGCGTTTGATAACAGACCTCCGGATTATGCCCAGCTCGGCCGCAATTGCGACACGGATTCTGGAAACATTTTTCCGTGGGATGCCCTCTTTTACCGCATTTTTGACAAACAGTCAATCCTGGATTATTTGTCAAGCCGGGTCGAGAGTAACATCTGTCCGCGGTGTGACCAGTTTTATCGCAGATTTGACATACAAACGTGGCTACTCGTGCTTTTACAGGGCCCACGGTTATACAGTTCTTAGCTATATGACCCGCTGACCCACACAGCTGGCACTCGACCGCAGGCTGAGGTGCAGCGGCACCCTGATTCTTTTTGCACTTGTTCGCAGTGTGCCCGGGCTTTCCGCAGAGCTGGCAGCTCACGGGGCCCGAGGCTCCTGCTTTCACCTGTTTACCTGACGGATCATCTTTTTCGGGCTCTACGAAATTTATCACGCCCTTCTTCTCGGATTTTTCGGACGGTTTAGATTTTACTGCATTTTTTTCGCGTACACGCTTTACATCCTCTAACTGTCGCTCGATAGCTTTGGCTTTTATTACCGCGTCACTAAGGGAACCTTCGACGCGCATTCTCGCTTCTATTTCGGGCAATAAACTGCGCGTCATTACCTTCCTCACCATTTCGTCGATTTTCGCTTTTTCTTCGTTGGTTCCCGGCGCGTCTGATGCATAAGCTTGCAATATTTTTTCAGCGAAATAGCGGATTCTATCTACATAGTCATCTACACTTTCATTTGGTTTTTGACATGTGTTTCCGAGCTCCGCGATTAGCTGATAAACGTCTCGCGGCGGATCGTAAGTCTCGCAGAGATAATTAAGATATTCTTTAACTGACGCGAAAGTTATTTTTGAGATTTTATTCCAAATAGCGGGAGGTAATTTGACCTTTACGAGTTTTAATAATTGCAATTCGAGGTCATCCCCCGCTAATGAGGCGGCTACCTCGACTCCGGACATATATCGCCCGAGAGATTCGCGCTTTCCATCAAAATCCGGAACGGCTTTCATTGCTTCACGTAAAAGGCTCAAAGACGCTGGTGTTAATAACGCCATTTCCGGAGCGTCGAATGAATTATCAGTACTTTCGTCAGGTTCTAGTTCAATTAGATCGATGCCAGAAGCTTTAATTGCGCGAGGCTCTGTAGGGGTTCGATACTTATCCGTGGACTGAAATAAATTTAAAAACGGTCTGTATGCCCAATTGCTTGCTGATTTTGACGATGAAGCTACGTTTTTATCTTCGAGTTCAAGGGATGTTTTTATTTCTTGATCCGCGTGTACGGATTCATTTAAATTTTGAGTCTCTTCTGATTTTTCCGAAATTCCGAACGATTCCGAAATTAATTTTGCTAATTTATCTCCCGTTTCTTTAATTGATTGATTTAACTGTTTTTCATACGCGTCACCGTCCTCGTCGTCGGTGATTTCAGGAGTATTATTTATTACGCTCGATTTTTCTTCAAATTCCTCAATTTCCTCGCTATCTTCGGGAGAATTAGGACGCGATAAACTAACCTGATTTTTATTTTCCTTTGATTTTCGTTCGTTAGGATAATCGCTAAGTATTTTATCGTCTACCGCGGATTTTGATCGCGTTCCTCGACTCATTTGGGCCGAGAGGGCTATCAGGGAATATCCAGTGGACAATTGGACTTACCTTGGTCCACATTTGATGAGGGGCGACGTACAATAATAATTCAGGGAAATATGCGACGCAAAAATGGGGATATTACGATATATGAATAAAATTCAATGAAATATTTTTTTTTTTTTTTTTTTTTTTTCAAATATAAAGAGAATATGGTATGAAATGATGGTTCATGCACAGATTATAAGGAATTTTTCATGCGCAAACAGATGCAATAAAACATTATACATATATCGAGAAAACACACTCTCGTAAATCCCGGACGAGCCCCCAATTTGTTACGTCCCAACCGGCGAGTTATCCATCTCGGTCAACAAGAGAAAAACCCTTCCTTTACACGTTATTCGGAATAACTGCGTTATGTTGGACAAGTGGCCGTTTCGAGCCTAACCTCGCGGAAATTTGCTCAGGATGGCCTGGAGAGTGTATTTTATTGATTGTATTGGTTGAATTTAACTATTATTGGAAATTTCTCGATTGGGAGTTAATTATCAAGGCAATATATTACTATGTATTGGGGCTGACAGACTACCCTGCAGGTATTAAATGGTACTTCGAAGGGTTGGATATTATTTCTCAATGAAGACGCGATTGATACGACGATTACGGGGATTGGATCCGGAATAAACATAATAGGCGTGAATTGATTGGACATGGTGGGGAGAAGTAAATCAAGAATGTGAAATTTCTGAATGCAAATGAGTTAAAATAATAGCAGATTGAATTGATTGTCTTATCGATTGGAGGATTATAGAATTTAAACAGCGGTTGTCATTACGCGTGATTGTTCGGAATGATTGGTTTCGGAAGGGGTGAATTTAACCTGTGAAACGATTTTTATAGGGATGAATTTTCGGTCTTTTCGGAAGGAAATCAGGCAGACAAGAACCGTAATTAGGAATAAAATACTAATTGTTATCAGGGCGATTATTCGGGATTCGTTTAGAAACCACATGTCTCGATGATTTAATAACTTATTTTGCAAGAAAGTAAAGAAGGATAAGAATTTGATTTTTAAAACAAAGGCTTTTGAAGATTTAAAACGTGAATGTTGAAGGGGAATTAAGATCACGAATGATTGTAAAAAGGGGAATTTTCCAGAAACGGAGATTCGAAACAAATTACTTTTAATTATGGAATTTCATGTTGAGATTGGAAACGAAGGGGGAAGAGATTGTTCTCGCAAGTTTCATTCAAAGTCTCATCAATTGAATGATTGATTGTCTGATTGATTGATTGAATGAGAAAATAATTACATGAATTTAAACTTCGGTGGAATCATCACGAAGAAAGTAAACGCGGGATTGTCCATCGCTTGTCTCTGAACGCGGGAATTTACCGGTGATAAGAATGTATCCCATAACGAAAATCGCGACTGCCAAAACAATTATCGTGACCATGCCTATCCAAACAGCTATTTCCTCGAGTTTGGTCATTTTGTAAAAATGTATTTAAGTTTAGGAAAAGATTCTACACGCGCCAGATTTTTACTAACGACTCGACTTTAAATGCTAAAAACCCAGTTAAGATCAAGTTAATGATGAAAAATATAACCAGAAACAAAAGAGCAATTTTTAATTGAAAAATATCGGATTCATACATTGAAGGAAGTTTGAATGAATATAGACACCCCGTGTATTGTGTGCAAGGTGGACCGCGACAGAAACATAACGGGTGTCAGAATTTTAATGAAAACTTCCGATAAAACGCGAAAGGGGTTGAATTTAATTTCGACAAAATTTAATTATCAAACTCAAAGGATTGCCCTAGAGGGACAGAAAATCCATTGCGGACCCGTCCTCGATGGGAGTCGAGAGTATGTTCTCTCGAGGGTTAATTTCTAACGATGACCACATTGTAATTGTACTTACTCTTGCTGTTCTCTTTTGGGGATTGAGAAATGGAAGACGAACTCGAACTTGGTGACGAATGAAGATGATAGATAATGAGATCCAAGAATCAATCAATCCCAGCGATGAAGACAACGAAAGTTGAAAATGTCGTTGAGGCGATGGAAACACGAACCCAAAACGATCGATTAATGGATCAAAGGGATCGGAAGCGACGATATGCACACACAATGAACAGTCACAGTTCCACAGAATGTTAATTATAAATATATTTAAACACAAATTAATTTCGCACAATTCACAATTGGAATTAAACGACGTTTCACCGATGAGTCTTTCTTAACCGTAGCCGGGATAACGTAAAAATAATGTTGATAATGATTAATTTGAGCACGCACTAAAGTCTATATAATGTCTAAAAATGATTAAAATGATTAAAACGAAGGGAATATAAAATTGAAGCTTTAACCGAAGTCACGAGTTGAGAGCTTAATCAAAGAAAATAAATGAAATTTGAAATCGCGGAGATGACTGTCGTGGACGATGTTGACCGTGCAAAATTTTCGAAATCAATGTCTTAATTACTTGGTGCGACTCGCGTTTTTATACTCTTTGGACAAGCTTAGTTTTGGGGAAGGGGCAATTTGTCCCTTGGTTCCTAAGACGTTGCACGTCCTAGAGCTCCCCTCCACCTCACCGGTCATCTTGATTTCGCATTGATTAAATGATAATTAAACTTAACTTTAACCTAAATTCCACTCATACTTCCATTCTTGTACATTCTGCATTATCTGAAAACAATTTGCAATTTTAAATTCCAATTTTTACGTATATTTCGCGTGTACAGAGAGTCGAGGGGTCTCTTTCTTTCATTCTCTTTCTCACTTACTCCCGCCCTCGCTTGGGCTCTCGCTACGCTTAGGCCCCACCGCCGAGGCTTTGACCATCCCTCTCGTTCTCTTTCACTCTTGCATGCCTTCTCATACTCTCTCGCTCTGAAGCTCTTCTGATTGGTTCGATTTTTGACTATGGTTTACTTCTCCCTCTTTCCTATGACAATTTTCATATTTTCCATTCCTTCTCTGTTCTACTGCACTATATTTCCTATGCTTTATAAAGCTCCTCCCATCATCTCCTTATAAGGGAATGAGAAAGAGTCTCGAATGGATAATTCGTTTGAACGCATTTGTTAAATTCTTTTAAATAATTTGTATTGATGAATATATATATTTTTGAATAATTGTAATTGTAATATTTTTTCATATTTTATATTTTGTGAGCTTTAATTTGAGATTTTCAATTTGTTCAAACGGTTTCGAATAATAAATTAAAAAATGAATTGATAAATTAATTGTTTTAATTTTTGAACGATTGTTAATTTGAAAAATGCTCTAATTGATAAGGTTTTAATTTTCAAATTTTTATTCCTGATTGTTTTTGGTAATTATGTTATTGTCATTTCCGAAATAGTTTTCCTGAGTGTAAATTGTTTATTTATTTTAAATGAAATATAAATTTTTGGTTGTGCATTTTTCTGAAACTATTTTTGGTTTTGTTTATAATTAAATAATTCAATTTCATAATAATTCTATTAAATAATTACTTTTGTTAATTTGAATTTCTTGTTATTATGATTTTGACGAAATAGAATTTGTATTTTTCAAAGAACTGATTATGGAAAATGTTTAAAAATGTTTTTAGACTTTTGTAAAATGTAATAATTTGTTTTATATTTTTCTCTTATTTTTGGGTAATTCAAATTCTATTTCTCAGAAGTTTACCTGATCTTTTTACCTGAAATTAGTCATTCATTCATACGCACGTTTCTTATAATTAACTTAAATCGTACGCCTACTTTTAAGGCGAAATTCCTCTTGAGTTTCATAACTGCTTTATAATTTTAACTTGCAACTTTTAACAATGTTTTTTATGAATATTATCTATGCCCAAATTTGGCGTGTCCCCCGTGGCGACTCATTGTGCGAGAGAGAGCGAAACGACGCATGAGGGTTGCGGGCCTCGTGCCGTCCGCGGGGCGCGAGGGAATTTTCTCGGACCCTTGGACAAAGACTCTTTTCCAGCGTCCTCTCAATTCTTTCTCGAACGGTCTTGTATTTTTTTAAAGTTGACAGATTTACTAGCTTCGGATGTTTGCAATATGTCGATAGCATTTCTTCGTTTAATATCTTGAGATAGAGCGTTGAAAGGATTTTTTTTTTATACATACATATCGGGTTGCACTGAAGTGTGCTTTATCTTTGGGTAATTCCTTTCTCTGCAAGGCGTGACTAATTTTGCTATGGGCCACGTGTATGACCTTTTCAAGAGACAGTGGTGTTCTTTTCCTTCATCATTTTCAATACATGTCCCTTTTTATTTTTTCCTTTCTTTTCTACCCTAATAAATCTTTGCAATATCCTTTTTTTCCAAAAACTCAACTGTCGTCTGTAAACTCTCAAGAGAAATTTTTCCTTCCCATTATTGCGTCTTAAAATAATTTTATTTTTTATTTCGAATGACCTGACCCAAGCTATGTAATTTTCATGCTCGATACTAATTTTGAATTTACCTTTACTGTCCGGTTTTGCGATCTTTCGGGATCTCAGGCTGATTATGCCAATAAAATGAAAAGGAAGAACCACTGGTCGTACGTACTAATATAATTTTTCGGTGCCTCATTTACGACGGCGTCGGTGTAGCTGCACTCGGTGTGCGTGAGGGTCTCAACGCTACGCTAGGCTAGTGTGTGTGCCACGCGCTCTCTAAGATTTCAACGCTCGGTGTCGCCCGGCTCCACAAAGGCCTATCGATATTTATCGTGGAGTTTTGTTACTCCGGCGGATGTTTTCTCGAACCGATGATTGAGATTGTTTTATTTAAGCGTAATAATAACACGCTTAAGACTCTCCTTGGTGGTCTGAATCGATACGTGACTAACCAGGCGTTGACGTTGTCCTCATGGCTCCGTAATTTGAGTGGTTGAAAATTGGTGGAAATATGGCCACACCGAAAGAATGGACCCTTGACTCGACCGTGTCCCTTTTCCATGCGTAATTTTCTCGAGAATCTTCCGATATGGGAAACTCAAGAACGACGAGGAAATCCCGAAAGTCGCGAGACGTAACACCACTATAGATTTTGAATTGGAAAGAACGGAAATAGAAACTTACGCTGTGCAACACATAGTGGAGAATACGAGCGCCGAGACTGCAAAGGTATGTATAATATTTCTTTCCATTGCAACGTCATGCAGTATTCATTTAACCTGAGGCAGTGATGGGGATGTCGATGTCGGATTTGGTGAAATTGAAAATGGAAAATTATTTTGTTCCCCATAAACTAATATATATCACATTGCAGTAACTGATGTTGATACGGGTGAAGTCGACATTCATTATCAATAATTGTTATATTGAGAAAACAGGGTGTCTAACTGTAGCCCCGACTGAAATTTCATGACATATAAGTTTTTTTAAGGCAATGGATATAGAATTTTTCATAACTTTTGGTATGACACTTCGTCTATAAAAATATATATGATAATTACTACAGTGTGTACTTTCTTGAATTTTCGTATTTTCATTCAGCTCTTCGAAAAAATATGTCTGGCGAGCCAACAAAATCATACGAAAATTATTAAAATTTTATACGAAACTCGAGCGAGAAAAAGTTTCATCGCACTCGTATCGTAATGTACTATTACATACATATGGGTCATTCCATGTCAAATCGACCAAGAGTCCGAATCGACCCCTTTCGCTTTTAGTTTAGTTTCGCTTTTAACCAAATGAAGTTTTATCAAAGGAAAAAAAAAAATTTCTTTTTCGAAAGTTATCAAAAATTTACAATTTTTCAAATCTTTCGAGTTTATTTTTTAAATATCTTGGAAAATATTATGGTTACGAAAAATGGTTCTGAATTCGACTTGAAGGGTATACTTGGAACTATAAAAAAACAAATATTCCGAAAAAAATTTTTGAAAAATGATGAATTTTGTGAATTTTGAATTTGCAACAATCGTGAAAATCAAACTTGTACATGAAATTTCTGGTTCCTTTTTTTTTAAATATGATACCTTGTACTAATCTTGAAAGATTCTGAAATTTTCAGAGGTTTTTTTTCAAAAAAATAAATTTTTGAATTTTTAAAAATCGTGTAAATCCACGATCAACATTAAATTTTTGGTTCAATTTTTTTTTAATATAATACCTTGGACTGATCTTAAGAGGTTCTAAAAGTTTCAGAATAGTGTTGTTTTGTATTAAAAATTAAAAAATCCTGAAATTTCCAACATAGTGTTTTTTTCGTTGAAAAATGTAAATTTTCGAATTTTAGTAAAAAATATTACATTAGGACATGAGTACGATAATGAACTATTTTTTCAAAATTTGAAATTCTTTTAAAATTAATACACAAAACGGCAAGAATAGTGAACTTGTTACGAAGACCCCAAAGAAAAATCAGGTTCATTCGTCATTTTTCATGACATTTCATGACTTTTTTAAGGTCATGTAAAATTTTATTACATTTAAGAAATTTCATGATTTTTCAGGTCGTTAGACACCCTGGAAAAGAAATGTTAAAAATGAAGAAAATATTCCTACTTGAAAAACCTGACATACAAAATTATCACTATTATTTCAAAATGAATGGTATGGAAAAAAGTAATAATAAATTGCGATAAGGATATATTAAAATAATAATAACAATCTGACAATTGCTTCGAAAATTTTCATTATGGAATTTGTATTTTCTCTGAATTAATAATTACAGAACGCTTGTACATATGAAATTGAAGTTTGGTGCTTTGTCGGACACAAATTGGCCGAATTATGTTGATGAAAGTGAAAAGACCAATTTGTTGAAGACTCTTTTTTGAAAATTTTGCATAAATGAACCGTCAAATTGAGAAAAAAGAGAAATTTCTTTAAAAAAAAGAAAATTTTATTAAAATAAGTTTAACAGTGTTACGTCCCAGCCGGCTAGCTTTTCATCTCGGTCAAGAAGAGATAAAACCCTTCCTTTACACGGTTTTCGAAATAGCAGCGTACTGCTGGACAAGTGGCCTTTTCGAGCCTAACCTTGCGGAAAATTGCTCAGGATGGCCGTGAGAATGTGTTTATTTATTTGAAGACGAAACAATAGATTTCGACTGTCTGAAATTCCTATAGCTCGGTCTTTAAATCATAAATTGGAATTATGATAACGAATTCCGATTATTTTGGACGGGATGATCGGATGACAGTACTGAATCGATTGGTTAAAACACTGCGGAGCGGACGATTATGATTTTCATGGATGAGAGGAAATTTCGTTTAGACGATTGTGTTGGTTTCCTGAGGATGAACAAGGCGAGTCATTTCGGCCGGGGAGAATCTTATCCGCGATTCTATTTTAATGGGGATGACGGGTTGTCGATTTTTGAAATAAAACCAGCACGTTAAAGCAACCAGGATGAGTAAACAAAAGATCATTAACAGGGTCGCGATTCGTAATTCGACGATGGGATTCATCGTTAAGCGATTTTTTTTCTGATTGGTAGCGCAACGACTTTCCGTGCAGGAATTATTTTTCTGGAAACATCCAACAAAAGAAACTATCACCGATGAAGATTTACTTTCTCCAAACGTTCAGAACTAATACAAGAGACCGAAAATATTCATTTAGAATTATTAAAAGCGGGAAAATATAAATCATTAAAAGTTCACTTGGAGTGGAAAAAGATTTTTTTTTTCTTTTATTTAAAAATCTACTTGAACTGGAAAATTATTCTTCTGCAGCCAACCAAAACCATCCGCAAGTAGAAAAATTATCTTCCTGCAGATAATTATTCTTAAGGGATAAGGGATGTTTAAAGGTGGTTTTTGGATTGACGGATGTAAATGTTGCTCTGAGAGGTTTCACGTCAGCAGCCGCTGGCCGGTATGGGAGCCTGTACCAACGACTGTGCGATCCGGGTCTCTGAGCCTATGTGTAATCCTAGGGAATCACCTTCGTGGTTAGTCACTGACTGGCAAGGTTGCCTGGGTCAGCCGATCCAACCCGCCAGAACCTTCGAATTTGTTCGTGTGTGATTTTTGTGTAACTCCAGGGGCCTTTTGCTATCAGCTATTGGCCGGTATGGGAGCCTGTACCAACAACTGATTCGCCGGGGGCCTAGCGTTTGTGAATGTATCAGGGTGAGGGAAAAGAGGGAAAGAAAAAAAAACGAAGTTGATTTTTAGAGGTAATTCGAACGATCGAAGGGAACGGGGTAGAAATTTAAGACTAATCGAGGGTAAAGTTTCGATGGCAGTTGGTGGCGAGACTCCAGAATACAATGACCTTCCGGTAACGGGATTGTAATGATAATTCGTATTAGAAGTGCAGTCAGTAATGATAATATCTGGACGTTCACGGGTTTGGTGTCGTCTTCATACTCGGGATGACAGTACTCGGAAACTTCCAGATTTAAACTCCCGCGAAGAATCCATTTCCATCGGACTTTGGAAATAAATTGAATTTACATTTTAATATTTGTAATCAGAAATAGCAAAACTTGGAAGAGATGAAAAGATTCAATAAAAAGAAAAAAAAATGAATCTAAACGGATTTTTGGTTAAAATTAGAATTTAAAATTCCGCGAATTCAGAGTTATTTCAACAGGAACGAATATAAAATTGATTTTTTTCTTCGATACCATTCGGAATTTTAACACGAAAAATATTTTCAGAGGGATGATTCGCAATCCTCAAAAATTAAATTGTTAATCTGCCAGGCGAGACCATTTGAACAAAAATTGAAGCGTACGATTATGCCTCGCGGGGGAAGGTGAATGAGATAACCATTGAGGGAATTAATTTTCATCTGTCACTGGGCTCATCCTTTGAGAAATGAACACGGGATTGTCGGTACTTCATTTCAGCGCGAGAGAATATTTCTTTATAGATCAACCAGCTCATAACAAGAATCAAGATAGCGAGAGTCATCACAATCGCAATTCCTATCCACGCTAGCAATTCCTCAGTTCTAATCATTTTCCTTTTTCTAAAATAACCAGGATATCAGATTTTTAAAATCAACGTATCACGTTTTTCACGAGAAATCTCTTACCAATTACTATATAAATATATATATGTATATATATATATATATATATATATATATATATATATATATATATATATTGTGTCGTCGTATTTTTGCGAGTCACAAAGGAACTCGATAACGCGCGAGGTACAACCTCGCTCCCAGGCCGAGTCCCTCTCGAACGATACAATCAGGGCCAAATTGTTAACTTGTCGTTAGATATTAATTTAATTTTGTATTTCCGAAAAATTCTCTTGAGCAAAACGGCGGTTCCCGCCGTTACCGACACGACGACGGCATCGAGAACACCATCGTCTGCGCAACAGCTTAACCGAGAACGAGAAGGGCCAGCGAGAGCAATATTCGATGCTCTCGCCACTAGCACCATGGGCAACGTAGCCCACGTACGTGAGCCATACCGTCATCATCGACGAGAGCCACGAACATCATCCATCGTTGTCGCTCTCGGCATCATCGCTGAGAGAGCGCCAAATTCAACGTCGTCGCGTGGTTGTGCGTCGTATCGCACAGCTTAAGAGAAACATTATTATTATCGTCATTCGTCCGTAATTCTGGAGAGAGGATCGATCGCGCTCTTGTTCTATCGCCCGTGCCATCGATCTATCTGCCGCCTCGAATCAATCGCGCAATCGATTATCAAATCGCGCCAACATTCGACTCGAATCACCTAAGGGTGGGGGTAGAAATCAGAGCTTACGAGGGCGATCACGAAAGTTCTCTCGGTGACTTAAGCCACCGTACCGAACGGGGAAGGACGTTGGAATCGCGCCGTTATCGAGTACCGAGCAAGAGAAGCGCGTCTGCCGAATATATCAAAGATTGGGTTCCCGCTGCATTACGGGACCATTCTGCTGAAAACAAACCGGTAAGAACGTCGTTTTGCTCGTTTTGGTTGTGGAATTGAGGAAAATCGCGAGTAGAGGCATTTTCGGGAGTAAAAGTGTTCCAAAACGAAGCAATATTGTCTCGACGACGAGTTAACGCGCGCGGCCAAATTAGAATCTTGTCCGCGAGTAAAATCATTCGCGAGTTACCGTTCGCGTGTTAAATTAATAGAATCGCCGAGAGGGATTCAATATCTATTCGTGCGGAAGCGAGAGTCCATAGGTTAATTAGCGTAATTTGTTTAGAACTCTCGGCCTGAGTAAAATCGAGAGCTATCGTAAGACAGCGGCCATTTTGTACGAGAGTGTGGAAACGGAGAAAACCGTTGAGATATCGGCCATTTTGAGATTGGGGCGCGATATTGCCACGAGGCCGAGAGGAATTAGTTATTCGAGTATTAAAGAAAGCGAGAACGAGATCTCGAGGTTATTGCCATAGAACATTTAAATTGTATAGCAGCGAACGGAAAAAGCTTGTTAATAGTGAATAAGGATTCTGTGTTGAAAACGGGAATTTTGATTTTTTTTTTTGCATTTTGATTTCGTCTCGCCTTCTGCGAGCCGAAATAACGATAAATTAAATAAATAAAAGTAAGTGTTGTGTCTCCCGAAACTTGTCGCAAAGAGTACTTATTTGAGTGTTTTCCAACGATCCCTGACCGCGCCCCTCTACCATCCTCAAGGGCAGCTAGCCAGGCGAAATTGTTGAACTCACGAGAGAACTCAAGGAAATATAAATTTGCTATCGTAATTTATTGCGATAGCTGGCGCCCAATCCTTGAGCGATCTCGTGAGCTGTTTTGTGACCCGAAGAGTCGGCTTTTCATGCGTTAAGAAAAGTCACGTCACAATATTCATATAACACGTCACAAAAGTTGCAATAAAATTTTCAAAGAAGATGAGGATTTCAATTTTTATTAATTAAAGAAAAAGGTTAGATTCACACATTGAAGTTCCCGAACTTATACAAGATCAGAAACTTTGCACGAACCTCAACACCCTATATATTGCTTGCAAGATACACGTCAAAACACACGTACGGAATATCCGTTAATAACGAAAATTGTCAAAATATGAATTTAACAGGGATTTTCTATATAATTTCACGAATGCGTAGAGAAGGCTAGACAACGTACCATAAAGCCGTCATCGAGGGATGTCGAGAGCATGTCCTCCCGAATTCCAAAATACCCATGCGTGAAATATAATTTTCTTTCTTACCTGGTGTTGTTCTCGTGTGGGGTGAGAAATGGCAGTCGAGCAGGAACGTTGATTGAGAAACACGTGCGGTAGCGGCGTTTGGACTGATGATCCGACCAATGGAAATGACACCCTCAAGACGAATGAATCGAGAATTGTAACCGCGAATCGAAGGTTCAGATCGAGATCTTGATGTTCAGATGGATAATCGTTGCAGGATATTGTTTCACTGATAACACCAGTTGATTATGGAAAACGTGTCACAAAATTAATTTTCTTCCTTTCCTTTCTCTTTTCTCTCTTTTCACAATACCTCACAAAGATTCACGATTTTCCGGTTGCACAATTCTTCCGATAATTTATCGATAAAAATATTAAAACACTTAAATGTTCGATAAAAGACGGATAATAATAATGTGAAGGCCAAATTAAATGCCGAGCAAGGTCACGATAATTTTCTTTTTTTTCTTTTTTTTTTTTAACGAATAATAGTCAAGACAAAATAATTGAAACAATAAAAAAAATAGATTAAAAGAAATGAATTCTTAATCGAAACTTTTGCACGGATTTCGAACTCCCGAATACCCGATAAGAATTTTCCCGAACGGATACGAAAAACGGAAAAATTGACACGAGTGTCGTGAAGTGTGGTCACGCGCAAGATTCGAAGATTTCTAAAAGCTGCTGGTGCATGGCGACACGCATTTTTATAATACGGACTGCTTAGCTTTGGGGAAGGGGCAATTTGTCCCCTGTCTCCCAAGATGTTCACGCCCTGGTCATCCCCTCCGCCTCGCTAATCATTCCAATTTCCTTAATAATTAGACAATAATTCAACTTAAATTTATTCCTAAGTTCACTCATACGTCCATACTTTCATAATTCGCATAATTAAAATCTTTTCCACAATTAAAAATTCCAATTTTTGTGTGAATTTCGCTTGTGCAGGGAGTCGAGGGGTCTCTTTCTTCTATGCTCTTTTTCTCTTATTCCCGCCCTCGCTTGGGCTCTCGATACGCTTTAGGCCCCGCCACGAAGGCCCTGACCATCTCGCTCCTACATACCCGCTCGCACTCTCTCTCTTTCTTCGATACTTCCGATTGGTCTGATTTCGGCTAGATATCACCGTCTCTCCTGTTCTTATAACAATTTCACATTTCCTCCTCCTTCTTTGCATCGCTGCTCCACATTTCCTCCTTTCTTCTCAACTCCTCCCATCTCCTTCCTTCAATAGGGGAAGAGTCTTTCCTAATTATTAATTTCCTATGGCAAATTACTCATTGCTAAATTAATTTTGAATAATGTCCGTTAATTTAAAAGAGAAAAGAAACATATGTTGATAAAATTATTATTTGCAAATACTTTAAATTTAAATACTAGAAAAGGTTGTCAATTTATTTATAAATTAAATAGTGTATTGTTTTGAGAATTACCGAGGTTTTTCCCTTTTCCTCCCTCGACTACCCTGAAATAATCATTCATTCATTCATACCTAATTAACAATAATTCACATATTTACTCGAGGCGAAATTCACCCTGAGTTTGTTCATTTGAATTTCTGGCTAATGCCTGCGGAGCATTTTTTTATGTGCCCATATATGGCAAGTACCCTCTGTGGTGACCCATGGAGAGAGAGAGAGCGAAGCGATTCAAGAGGGCAGCGGGCCTCGTGTCGTTCAGCGGGGCGCGAGGAAATTTCCTCGTACCCGTTTTACAAAGAGTCTCTTTCCCTCTCTCGTTGCCGTCTCACTTTTCTCCTGCATGGTCTTATTTTTTTCTTTCACAGAGTTGTCGAATTTATCAACCCCGGATGTTTAACGTTCCATCGATGGCTTTCTCTGCCTGGAAATCCTAGGTCAAAATACTGCTAAAGTTTTCTTCTTTTTTTCTTAACATGAATATCGGGTTACCCTCGAGCGCTCTTTCGAGTGCTCTCTATATGACCAATTCTTGAAGAGCCCACGTGTCTGACTTTTTCAGGGGGCAGTGGTGTTCTTTCTTTCATTATTTTTTCTTGCATGTTCTTTTCTATTTTTTTTTCCTTTCCTACCCCAATAAATCATGGCTATATTTATTTTTCATCAGGATCCCCAGACGTCGAAACTCCATTTTCCTTAAGAGAAATTTTTCCTCGAGTTCTATGTGTTTTAAAAATAATCCTACTCTCTCTTTTGGTGACCTGACCCAGGTTATAATTTTTTCATTCTTGAATTTACTACTAAATTTATTTTTACTTTCTTTTAATGCAACAATTGGGACTCTTGCATATTTTTTTTTTCTCTTTCAATAAAAATCAAAAGGGAACCACTGGTCATGTTTATTCTTTTACTTCCTCTGTGCCTTTTTGACAACGGTATCTGTGCGCTCACACGCTGGTGTGCGTGAGGATCCCAAAATTACGCTGAGCTAGTATGTGTGTCATGATAATTCTCGCGAGGACCGTGGAGACTAATATGTGTCCTGACAGCGTACGTGAGGATCTCGGGGCTAGTGTGCGTGCCACGCGCCTTCGAAAATCCCCACGCTCGAGTCGCTTTGGGCCCACAAAGGCATCGATATCTTTTGCCAGGTCTTATATTACCAGCGGATGTTTCTTTTAAACCGAGAATGGAGATAGCTCTAATTCGGCGTAATAATCATATCGCTCAAACCCCTTTTCAATGGTCCGAGTCAATGCGAGAGGCGTCGACGTTATCCCCACGCTCGAGTCCAAGCGGCACGAAAATTTGGTGGGAGTGTGACCACCGCGCTAATGGACCCTCCTCTTGACCGTGTTCCTTCGTTATTTGTTTTTCCTCGCAAATTACCTGATATAGGTAATCCCGAGAGCGACGAAAAATCACCAAAAGTTGCGGGATGTAACAACAGTATTGGGTCTTTTTTTTACATTTGTACATTGGTTTATTGTGAAATGGAAGAAAAGTAAATGGAAATGAAAGAAAATAAAATGTCAATACTTATTTGTAATTTGTGAGGTCTATTTATGTTCATGAAAATGGAAATGCAATTGATTTTAAAAGTGATTTTTACAATACTGCAAAAGTCACTAGTAAAATTTAAGATTAACGAAATTTCGATGCATATTTTTTTCTTATTTATCATTACATTTTCATAAAGTGAAGATGAAGAAATGTTGTTGCCATGGTTTCTTTTCTCCAATTTCACAAGGAAGTGATACAAAATTGAAAATCCTTTTTAATGCGAATAACATATAAAGTCTGATAAAATAAAAAAACTCCGTTTTGAAATCACAAATAATTGTATGTAAATTTTATTTTCGAAATTTATATGAATATTTTTTTTACCTTTTTAAAAAGGATAGATTATGTTCAAAAATGTTCCAACACATTTTTGTTTTACTTTTGTTTCTTCAATTCAAAAATGAAGGCATATTAATTTCTTCCAAAAATGCGATGAAATGTTGGTGTTTCATTGAAAGGAAGATAAAATACTGTTAAAAATAGGAAAAAATGTGTTTTATTTTTTCGAAACCTTACTTTTTGTGAAATGTAACGAGTCAGTAATGCAAAATTGTCCTCTACCGCTTCTTATAATTACATAATAACAGAACCTCTCGAAATGTTTGTACGAAAGATCTGAGAACTATGAACGTATAGTTGTAAAAAGTTTTTTTTTCTTATCTTGATCCGAGTATCTTTCACGAAGATGCTGTTCCAGAAACCGTTGAAAAATGATAAGAATTCTTGTTCCTTTCATTGTTTGTTTGAGTGTGTGTAAGTGGGTCACTCCATAATCGACCATCAGTTGGCATCGACCCCTTTCAATTTCGATGATATTCCGTCACAATTTATCGGTATTAACGAAACGAAATTTTACCAAAGAAAAGAAATTGAATTTTTTGTTTCAAAAGTTATCTCAAATTCAAAACTTTTCAAATCTTGCAAGTTTTGTTTTCAAATATCTCGGAAACTATTATACTTACGAAAAATCGTTCGGAATTCGTCTTGAAGAGTATACTTGGGGGTATGAAAAAACAATGATCCGAAAAAAATTTCGACCAATTATTTAAAAAATTTTGAATCTTCAAAAATCATAAAAATCCAAGTTTGACATTAAATTTTTGGTTCAATTTCTTATATAAATACGTTGTACTGATCTTCAAAGAACCGAAAATTTTCAGAGAGGTGTTTTTTGTGTTTTAAGAAATATTATTTTTTTAATTGTTAAAAATCGTGCAAGTGGTTCCACGATTCATGGTTTTTTTGTGTACAAATTGACAAGTCATTTATGAATAAGAAATGAAGATGACATAAAACCGAAAGAAATGGGAAGACATTTTTTTTTTTTAATTTGTACTCCTTTTTTGGAACACTTTTTGGTTTGTTACATTCAACGAGTAACTAATGCAAAATTGACAAGAAAAGGCGATGAGAAATTCGTTTCTTCATCTTCATGAAGATTCGATACTGTTCACAAACAGCACATTTCTTCCTTTCATTATGCAAATATGCAGTCGATATTGTAAAAAACCATAAAAACTTATTTCATTCTATACGTTTCAACCCCATCAGAGGGGTGAAACAAAAATATTTTTTCCAAAAAGTGTCCTTAAAATTTCAGTGCGATCACTGGTTGCTGGGATATCAATGATAACAGACCAAATGGTTCTTTGCAACTAAAAGTTTGATATTTCACCTAGAGATAGACGTACAGGGAGCATAAAATAGTAAATTGAAGGTAAAGAAACAAGCTCACTCACCAAAACCCATTGGTTTAACTGAGAAATAATTTTGCGAACGAAAATTACAAAAATTTGGAAAATATTTCTATTTCGGTTTTTCTTGAAATTGCATGATAGCAGTACCAGAAAATTGTTGTATCAAACGATGTCCAAAGTATGACCTTGTAACTTCGAAATGTATTATGATCCGATCATTTTTGACGGAGCTTCGGTTTTTGGAAAAAAATTAAGGTAAACACGCTTCGAGTACTTGGCGGGGGCCTCCCCTTAAGCCCCGCGCTATTTCGGAAACTGAAAGTAACTTTAAAAAAATGTCTGTGCATAAAAGTTGTAGTTTTGTGTCAGCTTTCGAGCGGACGACTTGAAATAATTTTTACGTTCCGATAACGCCGATTTTTTACCAAAAAAGAGGGAAATTATTATTTTTTCGTTGAAGAAAATACAGAGTCTTCCAGTATGTCTGACGATATCGCAAAAAATCGCCAGAGTGGCACGGATCGAGGTTCTAAGGTAAAAAAAATAAAACCACACAAATTTATTTTCTTATACCGGAACCTCCGTCCGTGTCACTCTGGTGATTTTTTTGCGATATCGTCAGACATACTGGAAGACTCTGTAATTTTTTCGACCAAAAAAAATGGTCGTTTTTTAATAAAAAAATAATTTCCCCCTTTTTTGGGAAAAATGGTCACCGGAACGTAAAAATTATTGTATTGCCCTCCGGACATAAAAGTGCCCTTTTACTCCCACTTCGTGGGCGTAAAATGGCACTTAACGCCCTCAGGCAATAAAATTCTGTATGACACTCGTACGAAAAAACTTTTTCTGACTCGTGTGATTGCAGCCTTCGCCTTTGGCTCATACTGCAAACTCACACTCGTCAGAAAAAGTTTGTTCGTCCTCGGTTCATAATGTACTATAAAGTCGTCCGCTTGATAGCTAATACAAAACTCGAACTTTTATGCAGAGAAAGTAGTAGTAGAAAGTAGTAGTCCTTGTAGTAGTACTTTGATATAACGAATTATCGGGCAGATCGGAGATGGTCGAAAAGAAAGTGGCTGAATTGACGGAGAATCTCCCATTTATGCGAAAAATTAAAAACTGGTGAAGAAAGTTATTTTCATTTGATTAAAATAGTTGAAAGAACTGTAAGAACTTGAAAACTCGGGGGGGGGGGGACTCTTCTATGTGATGTTATTAAGAAATTCTGTAAGTGAGGAAGATATTGGTTCAAAAGTTGCTGAGATCTGAGTCCAGACGGATGCAAAAATAGCTCTTTTGCTTGAAAATGGCTGTTCTTTTCATAAATTCCATACTTAACGATGTCTGAATGGATGAACGTTAGCGTAGTCCAAAAAAGTACTCTAGGTAATGGGTTAAACAAACTATACGATGAAGATAAACCCGATCACTTCGGTGACACGACTGAAGGCCAACGACAAAATATCTAACGACAAATGACCGACGACAAAATATAAAAACGATGAAATATGTAACGTCAAAATATCTAGCGTCAAAATATCTAGAGTCAAAATATCTAACGTCAAAATATATATACGACGAAGTATCGAACGACAAAATATCTAGCTTTATTTCTTTTAATATGTCCTCTCTGGACCGGTTTGCTTTTATCCATGGGGGACATTGTAATTATCGGTTTGAGTTAGGGTTTGGGTTTGTCGGTAGATATTTTGTCGTTAGAAAATTTGGTTGCCTACATGTTTTGTCGCCTAGATATTTCGTTGTCAGATATTTTATCGTTAGGTATTTTGACGTTCGGTATTTTGGCCTTTAGTCATGGAACCGATCATTTCATAGGTTTCTGAATTATGACCGGAGACATATATGACTGAGGGAAGGGAAAATCCAATTTTGAATTGTGTTGGTATAGCAGACATATATTAGTGTAAAGTTTGAGATATTAAAAAATGCAAAAACTTTATTATCCCTTCAATTGTTCGGACGAGTGTATGTTTGCACTGTACAATAACTTCTCTTTATAAGAGTGCTCTGTAGGGCAGTTAGGATGGACCCCGAGAAATTCGTCGGCGGAGCGTGCCCCCGCTACTATACCTGCTGAGTTAGAGAATCGCTTCATCGCTAGAACTCTTCATAAGGGTGCCACAACAGGTGAAGTTTCGTTCCATTATTTTAAGTATACGAAAAGTACTTACATGAAATTTTGTAACACTATATATGAGGCAATCCACGCCATTTCGCTCGGCCGTGAGCCTGACCGTTTTTAATTTTTTTTATTTTTTTAAATAAAATAGTATAGTATGCGGGGGAGTATCTTCACCAATTTTCCAATTTTTATCGCATGTATTTCAGAAGTTACAATTTTTTGAAAAATCTGGATTTTAGCAATTTCGGAAACGTTCTAACGCCAATATCTCTTAAATTAATCGGTACATCGAAAAATGTTTGGAGATCGTTTTTTTTCATATTAGTTCACACTTCAATAGAAAAAAGGGAAAAAAAAGTAAAATCATCGTTGTCGACATTTTTTCAGCGTGTCAAGTGATAACTTTTTTTTTTAAGACGATTGCCATTTTTTTCATCTGTGACGGGGTCCGTCGGTGAGGCAGTGACGGGCCCAGAGACGGAACGAGAGAAAAATAATGAAATGTCGTCGTCCCGGGAATCGAACCCGGGACCCTTGGCTTATGAAGCAAGAGCGCTAACCACTGCGCTACGGCCACTTCATACTCTCTCTCGTTCGTGTCGTCTATTTCATGTGTGTTAATATGCTGGACCGTCACACACCTCCTCTTTCGGTAATCGACGTCCCCGTCGATAGTGCAGAGTTCCGCGTAGTGCGGGCTTACGTGTTTTTGCCGCGAGATGCCGTGTCTGGCGTGCCGCGCGTTGGCCGTGTCTGGCGTGGCGCGTTCGGCGTGTGTGCGTTGGCCGTGTCTGGCGTGGCGCGTTGATTCGGATACTTCTGACACCAGATGTGACGGGGTCCGTCGGTGAGGCAGTGACGGGCCCAGAGACGGAACGAGAGAAAAATAATGAAATGTCGTCGTCCCGGGAATCGAACCCGGGACCCTTGGCTTACGAAGCAAGAGCGCTAACCACTGCGCTACGGCCACTTCATACTCTCTCTCGTTCGTGTCGTCTATTTCATGTGTGTTAATATGCTGGACCGTCACACATCTAAAAAAATTCTCTACAACAATATTATAAATTATATGAATTTTGACGCTAGTCCCATCGTGGGCCCATTTTTCCTTCTATTTTTTTTCAACAAATTCCATTTTTTTACGAAAATTTCGAGTGTTTTGTATGATTTACTATAATAATTTGTATTATTAACAATACTCGTAAGTAATAATTATTGTACTTATTTACAATTAGTAATTCAAGTTAGAATTTTACAATTAATAGCTCGATCCCATATGCTGAAGAATGATTTGTCTATTACTTTACTATAGAAGAAATGTATGCATTATGGGAGAATATATCAATGAAACACTTACATATTTTTTATCTTGTGAGAGTTACAGATATTTATTTTTTCACTTGTTTAAAAAATTTACTCAATCGAGACTGATCAGATTTTGAAAAATCTCTCACTTTTAGGGCACCATCATTATCAGTCTTGATTGAGTAAATTTTTTAAACGAGTTAGAATATAAATGTCTACAACTCTCTCAAGATAAAAAATATGTTTCATTAATATATTATTCTATAATGCATACATTTCGTCTATAGGAAAGTAATAGAAAAATGATTATTCAACATATTAGATCGGGCTATTAATTGTTAAATTCTAGCTACAATTACTTATTGTAAATAAGTACAACAATTATTACTTACGAGTATTGTTAGTAATACAAATTATTATAGCAATTCATGCTAAACACTCAAAATTTTTTTGAAAAAAAAATTTATTAATTTTTTTTTAAATAAAAGGAAAAATCGGCCCACGATGGGAGTAGCGTTAAAAAATTCATATAATGTATCATATTATTTTAGCGAATTTTTTTAGAAGAAAAAAAATGGCACTCATCTTTAAAAAAAAATAGTTTTCACTTTACACGCTGGAAAAATTTCGACAACGATGATTATTATTTTTTTCTTTTTTTTGAAGTGAATACTTCTTATGCGACAACGGCCCCAAGGACGCGTAAGTTAGGCCGTAACGAAAAGCGTAATGTCAACCGGACAAGAGAATGGAAGAATTCAAGAGAAGACAGAGAAAGAGCGATCTGTGAGCGAGAGAGAGTGATAGGCCATCCACAGCATGCCCGCGTGTAGGATGATGCGTGTGTGTGTGTGTGAGAGAGAGCGAGCGAGCCAGTGCAGAGAGGGGATAGGATAGCGTGTTTCGTCATCCATCTGCAGTATACGAGAGTGCCCGTGCCTTGTGTACAGTTCAAAATTTTATTTTTATATCTATCCACAAATTTTAATCCACAAATTTTACACTCAATGAAGGTATGTGTTCTTAATAATACATTAAATTATACTTGACAAAAAAAAACTATTTTCAAAAACATAATTATCATTTCCAAAAATATAATCACAATTTCAAAAAGCGAAAGTCAATATCCAAGCCATAAAACCAAAGAAGAAATAATGAAATAATAACATGTATAAGAAAATAATAAAAAAAAAAAAAACAGTTTTACTATCTACATGCGTGTTAATGTCTACTTTCTTGCTAGCCCTGTAAATTCATTCACCCCCTGTTCCTCACCTCCCCTAATTTGTCACATCGAAATGCAAAGAAGTATTCACTTCCGCTGCGTGTGAGTGCACACACACCGATTTTTTTTTATGAAAGTGTGAACTTATATGAAACAAATCGATCCTCAAACATTTTTCGATATGTCGATTAATTTATGAGGTATTGGCGTTAGAACGTTACCGAAATTGCTGAAATCCAGATTTTTCGAAACATTGTAACTTCGGAAACACATTCGATAAAAATTTGAAATTTGGTGAAAATACTCCTTGCATAGTATACTATTTGATTTTTAAAAAATCCATAAATATTAAAAATTGTCAGGTTCACGGCCGAGCGACATGGCGTGGATTGCCTCATATACATGACATATATAAATGCCCGTATGAATGTTGATGACATTTCATAACGCGCAATGCAATGCGGACTGTATGTTAATGTGAAAACGTTTCGAAATTATACGCAGGTACAACGTAACGAAGACCTACGAGTCCGATGGACAATCGTGACGAAGAGCAGGCTGCAAAACGCCGGAAAATGATGAGTCAGCGAATAAGGCAAAAATCGTACAGAAGAAGACATAGATTTGTCAGTTTGGCGACGGAAACATCGGGTGGTAACGCCAATACCTCTCGACAGGATACAACGGTAGGTATATCAGTTTGGAAAGATCGAGAGTCTTTGATATGCGAGTACGCATGTCAATGCACACCGCGATACAATTTGTAGTTTGTGTCGTGTCATCGTTATGAAATTTTAATGTTAGCAGGAGTCATGTACCAGAGACAACGAAAGCGATGTTTCCACGAGCAGCAGTACATCGCATGGATCGAATAATAGCGACGATGCATTGGAGGATAGTGACGTAGAAAGTGTAAACCTCGACGAAAATAATGATGCCAATGATGTAGCGGAAAGTACCGCGAAAAATGTTTTTTCGATGCAACGTTTGTCCGCAGAGAACGAAATAATGCAAATGCGACCAAATGTTACGAAAGAAACAATTATTTGTGGAATTCTTGCTTGGTCAATAAGGAATTGCGCAAGTCACGAAAGCACCGCTGGGATACTTAATCTTATTGGTGAAATTACGACACCGAACGTTTTACCGCGTTCCATGAAAGGAATGTGGAATGTACTGCAGCGAAATGATGACGAGGCCTCCGTCCGTCATTTCTATTGTCGAAAGTGCCAAACTATTATCCGGACCGGTGACCAAGTGAGCAGGAACTGCGAATGCGAACCACCCGTGTCAGAAGTTACCGATTCAAGAGTTTCGTACTTTATGGAGCTCCGAATAATTCCTCAAATAGAGGCATTGCTGGCTACGCCTGGAATAGCGGAGTTACTGTCGTACAGATTCAATCGCAAAAAAAGAAACGCTGATGCGATGGAAGATGTTTACGATGGGCGCGTATACAAAAGGCACGCTGAGGCCGGTAAATTCTTGAGTAACCGGTACAATTATTCCTTTACCTTGAATACGGATGGATGCAGCGTTTCCAGTTCATACCATGCAAGTGCATGGCCGGTGTATTTGATGATCAACGAGTTACCACCCCACATTCGCAAACGGCACATGATCCTTGCCAGCATATGGGTCGATACGAAGCATCCTCCTTTAAATGATTTTCTTCAACCGACCATGGAAGAATTGAAAACTTTGTACGAAACCGGTGTTACCTGGAAACCGACTGGCATCGATATCGTCAGAAGTAGATTTCTTACCGTTATTTGTAGCGTCGATTCAGTAGCAAGACCCGCGTTGCTGAATATGACCCAATTCAATGGTAATCGGGGATGCACTTTTTGCTATGCGCGTGGAAAGTCGCTTCCACAGAAACGAGGTTGTCGAGTTTATCCCGTACGCCCAAATATCCGCTATCGGTCGGATAAAAAGTTACGACAACACATGATGTTGGCGTTGAAAGAAAAAAAGAGAATTTTTGGCGTTAAAGGACCGTCGATATTAATGTTGCTGCCGCAGTTCAACATAACTGAGGGGACCGTTGTGGATGGCAGGCATAATTTATTTTTGGGTGTTACGAAACAACACAAGATGCTTCTGCTATTCGGGAAATCACGAGGCAACGAGTGGTATCGAGGGGGACCACGGCATTTGGCAATGATTAATAAGCGACTATGTGCTATTCGTCCACACGGTCGAATATCTCGTAAGCCAAGACCGGTTGAAACGATGAAGACTTGGAAGGCCTCGGAATGGAGGAACTGGATCTTATACTATGCGCTACCGTGCTTGGAAGGCATAGTTAGAGATTGTGACCTCCAACATTTGGCATTGCTGTCTCGGGCTGCGTACGTATTGAACAGCGATTTCATCAGTGACCAAGACCTTAAGGAGAGTCAACAATTGTTGGAGCAATATGTAACAACATTTCAAGAGATATTCGGAGAAATTAATATGACATACAATGTCCATCTATTGAATCACTTACCTGTTTTCGTATATTACTGGGGGCCCATGTGGACACATAGTGCCTTCCCGTTCGAGTTGTACAACCGAAAAATAATTGATTGTGTAACGAGTTCGAATGCGAGGTGTCTGCAAATAGCGATTCGATTTGGAACGTTAAAATTCATCGAAGGCGTGTGCTGTAATCCGGAAACATCCCCCGAGACGCGGAACATGATAAGAAAATGCTTGTACCGCAATAGGAAATGTCCGCCAGAGGTCACACAAGGAATGGATCATACAGTCGTTTCTTTTAAACCACTTGACAATGGATTTACAAAATGTCCTGAACAATGGCAAATCGACGCGTTGACAACAGGGCAATACAAGGTACCGGAAACCGTAACGTTTTTCAATAGCTGTATGATAAATGGTACCGAATATCGACGGGAAGGATGGAAGGAGAAGACAAAATTTTGCAATACGTACGTTTTTGTGGAAAACTTAGGATTCGGTACTGTGTTGCAAATAATCAAGTTTGAGAACGGAGAACGCGAAGTGCATGGAATGTTCGTAAACGTGTTCGCGCATGTCGGCAATGCTTTTAATGTGAAGAACATGGAAAACATAGCAGAGAGTGAAAATTGTATATCCATCGAGTCGCGAATGGTTGAGGGGCCGGCTATTACAATCCGCACGGACGACATGTTGAGGGCTGTGAAATTGTGTAATGTATGGGAGTCGGATTAATATGAATACAGGTTCGCTGATACTAGTTACATAGAGAAAAACTACCGGGAAACTTGTATTCGGAGCGTAAGGTCTGTATGTTTTATTAGTAATTGTAAGAAATAGTACTTATGTGAGTGCTGGTGCGCGATTGTTGTTATTCATTTCTTGTGTTCATTGTGGAACATTAGCATTTTACCGGCGTCAATAAACCACTGCGCATCATCAGCCATACTTTTCTTTCATTCGCCGCGATTCACGTGGACTGGGTCTCGGTCAATCCCTTCTCGGCCCGTAACGTCACTATCGCTCTATCGACCAATAAACGTTGCCCTTGTGATGCAGCACTGTCTGCATATCGCGGTGTGTTCACGCGAGTGTCTGCGTATGTGTGTGGGACGTACGTTTGTCTCTCTCTCTTATTCTCTCTCCCTGTCGCTCTCACTCTATTTTTTTTCCCCTCTTGGACGATAACCTCACGCATTTTTCTCTTTTGTCCACACAATGTTTCCTCGTTTCACTTCTTTGTTATGTTAGCCCTCACTGGCCCCTCTTGCAACAAATTTTTCTTTACACTCGCCTGATAATACATATCACAGGAACTCCTCTTCTTCTTCTTCTTCTTGTCTTTGTGGTTGGCTCCGGTAATCGCGTTGGGGCGACATCAACCATACGGCCATGTTGGCAGGAACTCCGATACGACGACAATTGTTTTTTGTTTCCACCTCTCGCGGGTACAAGAACAACCGACACCCGGTCCCCATGGACAAACAGTTATTGGAGATAAGTATGGTTGTCTACAAAGCATTCCGATTTCGTTTCAATGTCATGTTACGCAAATGGAATAAAAAAGCAGTAGCGAACATACTGTAACAAACCCAATTTAAAAAATATGAACCCTTCAGGAATCGTACCGATAATTTCAATTCTAATTGTGCCAAATGTAAAATTATTCAACGATTATAATAACCATTGCACAAAGTACAACCAAGCACATCATGAATTTTTTTGTAAACAAGAAAAGGAACGTGACATTTAAATACAAAACTTGCAAAATAAATCTTTCCATTCATAAAAATCAATACTAATACTGTGTTCAAATGTCTTGTTTGTTTTATGTACGGACGTACCACCACTGAGCAACTGACGAGACCGAGCAGCATTGGCTGACAATTAGAAGATGCAGTATAACGTAGCAGTCTAAAAAGGAGGAAATGTATAAGATGAAAGAAACGGCAAGATGAAGGATTGTTATTATTATTTTGTTCGCGTGGAAAAAAGGATGTTCGAGACAGTGAGACGAAAGGGTATAAAATTTCCATTTAACGAATTTTCAGAAAGGCAGCACATGAACGAACCAAGTAATATTCATAATTTCATTACAATTAATACTAATGCTGTGTTGAATTTTCTCCTTTCTTTCATGTACGAAGGTACCACCGCTAAGGAACTGACGAAAGGGAGCAACACTCATCAGCAGACGCTCCAGTAGAATGTTTTAGTCGGAAGAAACGACAACATGAACAAAGAAAGAAACGGTAAAATTCAAAATTTTTATTATTATTCTGTCTCAATTGAAAAAGAGATTAATAGAATTATGTGAATTTTGTTCTGTGAATGTACGTAAGCATGAAACGCTTGAGGATTTTCCGAAGATACATAAACGGAAACGAAAGTATATAAAAATCGAATTCAACGAATCTTTCGAAGACAGCCCATATAATAAGCAATTCATAGTCAGAATGTCATTGTCAATAATAATAATGCTTTATTTTATTTTACCTTGCTTTATTTTACATGCCACTGCCAAGGAACTGATGTGAGGGACCAGCACTGTTCAGCAGAGGCTCCAGTGGAAAGTTGCAGTCTGAAAAAAGAGAGCCTGAACGAAGACAAAAAGGGTAATATTTAAAATTATTGTAGCTATGTTGTTTGATTGACAATTTGGCAAACGTGAAAGATTTATTCCTCGGTCGCTTTTTATAACTTGAGTGAAGTGATTTTTTTTTTTTTTGAAAAAAATTGTCACTGCTTAATAGTATCCCAATTGATTGATACTTATTTGTATTTTTACAGACACGATACATGCTGAAAGGATGTAAGAAAAAGAGGAAATGAAATTTTCTTGGACGGCGCAAATGAACCGAGTGGGGATGCGGCGACGTTAGAATAATAATGATCGATAGAAATGTGAAATTGGTGGAAATGAAAGTATGTTGTTTGTCCACAATTACAATTGCTCGGAACGATTGTAACGTTGACAGAGTAAAATCCATTGACTCGTGATGTTTCAAATTACAGCATAACGAGTTAGAATTACTCGGAATAATTCTACTTGTTTCCAGTAATTTTGATTCCTCGCGGTCATTGGATGTTAAAACGTACTGTAATACCATCGATGAAGGTGATATTTGCGAGCATAATGTTATGAGTAAGAACGGAAGTAATACCCTAGCGGATCGGTGCAACCATGAATAACGTTAAAAATGCCGATCCGATTGAAACAATAACAAACCGAGAACGAACCTTTTTATATAAACCCGTCCTGAATGTCTATCGGTGTAACCATCGCGCGATGATTACACCGATCCGCTAGGGTAATGTCATAAAATAATATTTGGATGCGAACGTACAATGCCAATTTATGTATTAGACATGGCACGAAATACGGACGACAGATCCGGGCTCACCCCATTTTTTCAGATTTTTGTAGTACTTTCGCAGATGTCACATCGAGTATACCATGGAGTTTGATAATTGATGCTGATTTCTTTTTTGTGCGGTGTTTTCCCGAGAATGAACGATTATTCCAAAAGTACATTCCTTGTAAAAAAAATTTCAGCTTAGCCACATTTTTTTGCTTGTTTAGGCACTGGTAAATTCGGAAAATTCAGTTGAAAGTTTGCAAAGCTGTATTTCGGCCGTTGCCCAAATGTTTAAAATAATTGCAATGTTTGTTTCGAAACCTTCATTGTAGATGAAGTATGTGATTTTCAAAATCAGTTACCCATGACCAGCCGAGAAAAGAATTGATGGGCAAACATTGTTCGTATTCATTTTTTCTATCTTCCGATGCAATGAAAAAAATTTCGCAATGTAAAAAATTTGAAGGGAAAGATTTTTATTATGAACTATTTTCTCAGTTTCTCCAAATAAATATGGAAAAAATTGTTCCAAATTTGTGTAGTGGCCGACAAATGGGTTTTTCGAATTGAAACTTAATGTAGAGCTTTGCTGAAACGTTATCAAAAAAGCAATACTTTTCTTTGAGAAGCTGATATTTTTTAACAAAAGAAAGAAATGTTTGAAAAATATTTTTATCGTTACGGAAAATAGAAAGAAAAAGTAGTAAAATCGATTTATTTTTATTAATTCATTTCTCGTGTGTTCATATACATCGTACGTTAAAAATGACATGAGTAAAATGAAATGAGGGGACACCTTTTCAGGATTAAAAAATCCATTCCGAGGCTTTTCACGAGCATAATTAAAAATAGTACATTATGATACGAGGACAAAAAAAGTATTTTTGTACTAGTGTCATACAATATTTTATTGCCTGACGGCGTAAGGTGCCTTTTAAGCCCACGAAGTGGGCGAAAAATGCACTTTTACGTCCGGAGTACAATAAATATATATATTTTCAAAAAACCTATTTTTTTCAACAATATTTTATTGTGTCGAAAGATCGCCGGAAAAAAATTATAATCAATTTGTGTTTATGAATTCATTTCTCGGATGTTTATGGACTACTTTCACTCCTTTTTCAGAGCATCTCCATGAACAAAAAAATATTCTTGTTTCTTCAAAAAAACTGAGATCTCACGACACAAAAACCGCATTTATCGAAAAAAAAAATCAGGCTATATACCGCAAAAACAAAATTAAGAAAAGTAAAATCACGTCGAATACCTCCAACGACAACTGCGAAAGTTAGGGGACAAAAACTGTGAAAAATTTGGAATAATGGTTTTTGAAAAATGAAAAACTGTCAAAATAAAATTGAAAAACCCCTACACCCCTAATTCCGGCTCCTGCTACGATACTCGCCTCTGCTCCCGAAAAAGAAACGAATTAATTTCAAGAGATCGCTACCACACATCATCCACTCTCATAATACTTAGCTACGGCTGCCAAATTAAAAGATAACAATAATTTCTCAAAAACCCTTTTCCCACATTCACCATGCTCATCTCTTCCCGACTGCATAAGGAGAGTTTCCGACCGTATTCTGATCATCATTAAGAGAAATTCATTCCCGACCGTGGTCCGACTGTGTTCTGACCATTGCTAGGAAAAACGACTTTCCGCCCGAGGTCGGACCGTGGTCTGACCGTCGCTGTGAGAAATGAGTTTCTGACCGTGGCCCGACAGTATTTCTGACCGTCGTAAGGAGAGGCAAATTTCCGACCACGGTCCGACCGTCGCAAAAGAGAAGGAAATTTCCGACCATGCTACGACCGTAATTTGATCGTCACTGAGGGTAGCCAATTTCCGACCGTGATCCGACCGTGCTTTGACCTAGGGGCCCCGGGAATGATTTCCGACCGTGCTCTGACTGTGCTCCGACCGTTCATGATCTTAGGACGGGTTCTGACCGTAGTCCAACCGTCCTCCGACCGTTCAACCAAGGATTATATACCACCGGTCGGAAACGTGACGTTCTGACCGGTCAGATGACGGTCGGAGGGTTTGGTAGGGATGTCTGTTGATGACGCGATTTTTGGACGTTTGTGTCTCATCTGACCCTCACCTTTTTCTTCCATGCATCGTTTTTTTTTTGTTTTTTTTCTCGATAACCTCATGCATGAAATTTTGCAAAACCGTTTCGCTCGCTTTTAAATTTATATAATGATAAAACAGATTTATTGTTATATATGAATTTTCGAAATCAATATATTATTCAACTTACTTAAAGATTTCAAAATTCTGCCCCGAAATTTTCGAGGACGGTTAGCATCTTCAGGCCATAGAAAAGTCATATTCATGTCTTGCTCGATACATTCCAAATTTTCATCGACGACAATAGATCGTTTATGGATGATGTATAAAAAACCATCCTCACCGTCTATCAAATATTGTAATTGATTGGATCTTAAGCTCATATTGTATAATTCTCACAGCGCACAGTGGTCCCAAATCGCCAAAGGCTGGCCAAAAGTCGAAAAAAAATATTGTTCTCTAGGGACTTTTAATGGTTGGAATAGTTGTAGTGGTACCTCTAGTATGTATTATGACGGTTAAAAAAAGGGGAGCGTCCATACCTGGCTAAGGAATCCATTTTATTCGTGAGCGTCAAGCCGACCGCATTGTTTGCTCGTCGCGCGGAGAAATAAGACGAAAGTTTCGACGCGTCTGGAAGAGTGAAAAGTTAACGGATTTGGATTTTACAAAATGGATTCTTCTCCAGAAAGTAAGTACAATTTGAGTGTGTTGCCCAAAATTATCGTTAACGATGTATGAAATTGTAAGTCATTAATGAAAGTAGTGGTATTTTTCTTGGTTATGTTCTGAAAAGTCGTGTTAGAAAAAGCAATAACTCAAAACCCCTATCGACCTCCGCTCTTAAACTAAATGGAAATTGTTACTTAGACATTTCTTCAAAACATATCCAAAAGTTAGCTGCTCGTAGCTGCTCCTTCGGTTTTGAGTGTAATTTTTATGCCCCCCCAGCAGTAAAAGTTTTGAATGGCATATACGTGTATTTTACACGGTCAACAATTTGAACATTTTTTCAACTTAATCAATACTCATATAAAAATTTAAAACTTAGCACATATATTCTTCACAGTAGAAGATATAATTGTAGGAGTTTATGAAATTTTTTATCCTCGTTTTTTGAATATACACTCTCACTCAAAAGTGTGCTACACTAGTCGAAATTTTGTCGCACTAAAAATTCAATAGTGGAGGCAAAAATGCTTTCTGCAGTTTTTTGTAATTTTTGCGTCTGAAATATTGTTCATAGGGAATTGATAAAGATAATTTTTCTATTAATGTTATTTTGCATTTCCTACAGATCCTCTGGATAATACCGACGAAATTTCTTTCACGAAAAAGGAAATCTACATACTTGTGAAATCGGTATTAAAAGAAAATATCAACATTGTCACTGACATTGTTGAAATGGAGGTGTCAAAACAATTGAAGCATCCATACATTTTGTCGAAAAATCTGAAAGATGCCATGGGTAGATTGGTATCGAATTTCAAAAAGAAGTGGCAAGAAGCGAGGAGGGACGAAACCAAATTCTTCAATAAATTCGATGAGTGGCTCAACGTTTCTGTGTCTTTCACGATTGAAAAGGAACGTTTCAAGACTTTCACGAAAAACACAATGAAGCGTCCTTCTACGGAAAACACAATGGGGCATCCTTCTACGGAAAGCACAATGGGGCGTCCTTCCACAAGCTGGGGCGATTTAAGTGATCGGTCAAAACGTAGGAAGACGGAAAAGGTTCGAAAAGAACATACCGTCCACGAATTGGCCTACGCTACACAAATGGGTCTCCGGGCTTCTGGAAATTTACAAGCTTCAAAGGTAATTAGGGATGTCACAGAAGGCAGTCCATCAAAAGCATCACAGTACCGTAAGTCTATGGAACGCGTTTCAGAAGATGTACTGTCAGGCAACGAAGCATTATCACTTGTGGTAGAAGGTGAAATGACCAAAAGTCAATACCAATTACTACGTTCTGTAAGCTTGAAAAAAATTGTAAATTATACCCGCCTTGTAAATGTGTATTGGATTCTAAAAAAAAGTGTTACCCTGCAAAGTCAGAAATTTCTGTAACTGAAAGTGGAGCCACAGTTGGACTTCAAGCATTGCTAAATCATACAGCTGAAAATATTAACGGTACAATCGAACGTTATTGGAAATCTTCCTGAAAACAAAGTTGGTAATTTAGAATTGATATGCAAGTGGGGATGCGATAGAACTTCCGGCCAAGTACTTACAAACAAAAATTTAACGATGGAGACGGCAATAAATCAGATGCCAACATTTTCTTTATTTCACTTGTTCCCTTGCAAATCTTTGATAAAGTCAATCCACACGTGATTATTTGGAAAAATCCTCGTCCTTCGTCACCAAGGTTTTGTCGCCCAATTAAAATTGAATTCTTTCACGAAACTGCCGAAGCAACTAGGGCAGAAGTTGATTGTATCCAAGCGCAAGAGAGAAACCTCGTGCCCTTTGAAACTGTAATTGGCGGCAAAAAAATTAACATCAATTTCAAACTTGTGTTGACGATGATAGATGGTAAAGTTTGTAATTCTATTACGAATACATAATCGAGTATGCGTTGCTACCTTTGTGGTGCTACGTCCAAAGAATTTAATGACATTGACAAGATGCAAAGACCGGTTAATGAAGATCACTTCGAATTCGGAATATCGTCACTGCATGCTTGGATACGGTTTTTTGAATGTTGCTTACATGTAGCTTAGAAATTAGAAATAAAAAAGTGGCAAGGGCGCAAAGAGAATAAAGAAAATTTTGATAGAAGAAAAAAAAATATACAAGGTTTTCGTGACAGATTAGGGCTTTTTATTGATCAACCAAAACCAGGCTATGGAAATTCTAATGGCGGAAATACAGCTAGAAGATTTTTCGAAAATTCTGAAATTTCCGCTTTAATAACGGGAATTGATAAAGAATTCATAAAGCGATTCCATGTTGTATGGCAGGTAATTTCTTGTGGTTTCGAAATCAATATACCCAAATTTCGCAAATACGCTGAAGATACTGCACGAAAATTTGTCGAACTCTGTTCGTGGTACTTCATGCCAACAACAGTACACAAAATTCTTATTCACGGTCACGGAATCGTGGAATCTTCGTTACTTCCTATCGGACAAATGTCTGAAGAAGCTCAGGAATCATGCAATAAGTACATTAAAAGATTCCGAGAAGATTTTTCACGAAAATGTAACCACATCAAAAACATGGAAGACATTTTTTGCAGATGTTTAGTAACGTCAGATCCAGTAATATCCAGTTTGCGAAAACTTCCTTCGAAGAAACTGAGATCGTTATCCCCATTCGAATTGAACTATTGATTCCACCTTCAGTTCCAGAATCAAGGCAGATTTTTTCTGATGATACGAGCGATACATGTGACGATGATGACAGTTCACAGGACAGTGATTAATTGTAAAAAATGCTAAAATTATATCGATTAGAAATAAAAGAATGGAAGAAATATATTATGAATGTTCATTATCATTGTAATAATGATTATAATGACTGTATTCCAATCCTCTTCTTCCCAAGTCTTCAAGTCTTCAAATGTCACCCGAATTAAATACGTTTTTGACGAAATTTTCCGTTATATTGGATCCGCCATTTTGTTTTGCTAAATTTTGACTTCATATTCGTAGTCAGCGACCCCGAAAACCCCGGAGTACAAACTTTCACCCGAATTGAATACGTTTTTGACGAAATTTCCCGCCATATTGGATCCGCCATTTTGTTTTGCTAAATTTTAACTTCATATTCGTAGTTAGCGACCCCGAAAACCCCGGAGTACAGACTTTCACCCGAATTGAATACGTTTTTGACGAAATTTCCCGCCATATTGGATTTGCCATTTTGTTTTGCTAAATTTTGACTTCATATTCGTAGTCAGCGACCCCGAAAACCCCGGAGTACAGACTTTCACCCGAATTGAATACATTTTCGACTTTTGGCCAGCTTTTTGGGATTTGGGACCACTGTGCGGCGTATCAATCGTGTTACAACAGATCGCAATGTGTTGATAATGAGTATCCAAGGAAACGAAGATTTGGATCGAGGCAACGACATTTGTCCATTCATCTTTTTATCCTTTTTATCGTCGGCTCTCTCTTTATTTCAATATGTTTGACAGCGACAGAACGATAAAAAGATGAATTAGAGAATATGCCTGAACTCGATATTCTTTTGCGGAAATCAATCGAGTGGTATCGTACGTTCAAGTATCGACAGACACATGAATTTCACTGATGTTTTGATGGCGCAGTGAATACGTCACTTTTTACGAAGAAACGGAAGATTCAAAAAAATTACGAAGAATTCCCGATGAGAAATTCTCTACATCGGCTTTCTACAATAATTCAGTGAAGCATTATTTCCCTTTAACTATTTCGATCTACGAAATATTGAAATGGAAAATCACGAAAAAATGAATAGACGAAGATACCGAAGATACTTATATAATGAGGTAAATTATACGATTTTCGCGAGAATATACAGAAACTATTCAAGTAACAAAGAAAAATAAGGTGGGTTGCATAATACACTAGTAGAAAAAATTAAAGGATCAACGAAATTTCCCAAATTTTTAGTGGTTTTTAACAATGCTGTATCTCAGTGAGAAATGGTCGTATCGAGGTCTAAAAAAGCATTCTGAAGCTTGAAGTTTCTAGTTTTCAGATCTTTTAGCAAAAAAATTTTGAAACTACAGGTTTCACGCAATTCTAAGAAATACCAAGACAAAAAAATTGGCAAATTTGCATCACTTTTTTTTGGCTGTAATTTCTGGGAACGAATTCCTCCAGCTAAACCATTACATGGACTGGATAGCTTGTTTATTTAGCTTCAATTTGCTTTTTTGAGACCTCGCTGCGACCATTTTTTGCTGAGATATCGGACTTTTAATGAAAAAAAGATCATTTTGTGTTTGACCATTGATGTCGCAGCAACCAATGATTGCACAGAAATCAGAAGGGGTGTTTCACAAACTTAAATTAATGCTCTACAAGGATTGACGATGGTTAAAAAGGGCTATTTATGGTTTTTTAGAAGATCAACGGTCAATTTAAAAATATTGATAAAACGACTAATGTTGACCGTGACTTTTACAGCTCAATATACCCAGAAAATCCCTATAAAGTTTCAATTCGATCTATCGAACGGTTTTTTTTTTAAGCGATGAAATGTTTGAAAAAAATTAAAGGAGCATGTTTGTTGCCCTTTAACACTTCATAATCATTATTAAAATGAACAAAAGAATTTTTTTTCGAGCATTCCCTTATTTTTCTTGCAAACAGCGTTTAAATATATGAAAAAAAAGTTAAAAAATGTTCAAGATTTTTTTAAAAAATTGTTTGAAATTTTTGTTTTCAAAAAAATTTAAGGATTACGTTTATTGCCCCTAAACACTTCATGATCATTATTAAGAGGAAAAAAATTTGTTTGAGCTTTTTTTAACATTTTTATCGCAAACAGCGTTTAAATTTATGGAAAAAAAATCGACCAAATAAATTTTAAAAAATCGAAAATTCTTCAAATTTTTTTTTCCGTACATTTGAACGCTGTTTGCAATAAAGATGTGAGAAAAGCCAAAAAAAATTTCACTTCAATAATGATTATGACGTTTAGCGGCAGAAACATGATCTTTTAATTGTTTTCGAAAATTCGATTGCTTGAAACGAAAAAACCCTTCGATAGATCAAATTCAAACTCTGAAGGGATTTTGTGGGTATATTGAGCTGTGCTTAATATTAATATCACGCTTAACATTAGTTGTTTTGTCAATATTTTTAATTTGGCCGTTGATTTTCTAAAAAACCATTAATAGCCCTTTTTCTCATGTTATTTAAAATTCATGGCAAGGATAGAAAAAACGTTTTTGTTTCAAAAAACCATCGTCTATAAGGATAGAGCATTAATTAAAGGATAGAGCAGTAATTCAAAGTCCGATATCTCAGCGAAAAATGGTCGCAGCGAAATCTCAAAAAAAGAAAATTGAAGATAAATAAACAAGCTATCTGGTCTATATAATGGTTTAGCTGAGGAAATTTGTCCCAAGAAATTATAGCCATAAAAAATGATGCTAATTTGCCAATTTTTGCTTCCTCATAGAGGAAGCTTTGTTTCCGTGAAAAATTTTGTTTTCAAGATTTTCATGTCAGTATATTCAAAATGTCCTAAAACATCGAGGAATCATATTTGTAAAACATGTTCAGATGTATGTATGTATGTATGTATGTGTGTATGTATGTGTGTATGTATGTATGTGTGTGTATCGCTGCCTGGAAAAATTCAAACATGTATATCTCAAGACCCCATTGGAGTAGCGAGCCGAAATTTTGCACATAAGCTGAGCTCCACAGTCCCTTTGTTTGGTATGAATTTTGCAAAAATTCAGCGCCGTGTGCGAATTTTATGCGACTTTGAAATTTTCAAAAAAAGGGCGTGGTTGCTCTAGCGTTCGTAAATTTCGAGATATCGGGTTAAAAAATATTATACAGATAGATTGAGTGTTAAAGATGATCGCTATTCAATTTCGCGAAAATCGATCAAGGGGTTCGCGATTTATAAAATTTTGAATTTTTTGCAAAAAGCGCGTGATCGCTCTAGCCTGCACATATTTCGTTTTATCACGCTCAAAATTTCTATAATGGTGGTTTAATGAAAGAAGTTACTTGGTATTCAATTTTGCAAAAATCTCTCGAGCCGTGCAAATTTTATGCGATGTTGAAATTTTCAAAGAAAAAGCTTGATAGCTCTAGCGTCCGCAATTTTTGTGATATCAGGTTTGAAAAAATTATACCGATAGTTTGAGTGAAAAATATTGTTGGTATTGAATTTCGCGAAAATTGCTAAAGGGGTTCGCGCTTTATAACATTTTTATTTTTTTGGAAAAAGCGCATGATCGCTGTAGCTTGCACATATTTCGTTATACCAGGCTCAAAATTTCAATAACGGTATTTTGATGGAAAAAGTTACCAGAGGTAGTAAAAAAAACTTTTAAATCGGAAATTTGCACATCGTTTCCAGAGTATTTTTCCGTATTTATAAAGCTTCCTCTATGAGGAAGCCAAAACTGTGACTGCTAACATTTACTAAAATTTGCGAACATTTCCTCATAGAGGAGTATTTATAAATACGGAAAAATACTCAGGAAGCGATGTGCAAAATTCCGATTTGCAAGTTTTTTTTTTGTTTTTTCATGGTAATTTTTCTTGGTATTTCTGAGAATTGCGTGAAACCTGTAGCTTCGATTTTTTTGGCTAAAAGACCTGGAGACTAGAAACTTCAAGCTTCAAAATACTTTTTTTTAGACCTCGATACGACCATTTTTCACTGAGATACAGCACTGTTAGAAACCACTAAAAAGTTGGAAAATTTTGTTGATCCTTTGATTTTTTCCATTAGTGTATATTAGTTGAAACTTTCTTTCATATGATTCAATTTTTGGCTAGATGAATGATTTTTTTTGGCAAAATTGCCCTTAATATTTATGTGTTCGTAATATGGGCAAGACTTGTTACAGTAAAAAGAATTATAAACCCCGTTCATGTTTATTTCCTTGGTTATTAGAATGAAGATGTTCCCCGATCGACTCTTAATCGTTGGGTACAACAAGCTGAAGAGGCAGCTCGTTTGATTCCTGAAGAAATTGCGATCGAAAGAGAAGAGGTAAAAAAAGGCCATATTGATACTAAGAAGATTCTCCGTGTTATTTTTTCATCCTCTGCGCCCAACCTTTTTCAATTAAAGCCAAACTTTACTCTTTCCGTCTAGTGAATCCGAAAACGATGTTAACATTTTTAGGGGCTTTCTTCTCAGGATTTTCTTGACCCAATATTTTCGATTGTCGAAATTTTACGGTTTTCCCTGGAGAGAATAAATAGCGTTTAGTAAGATAAAAAAAATTTCTACTGCAGCTCCAACTTAAAAAAAATAGTTTACAATTTTTATAATAAATCAAAATCGACAAAATAAGTTTCGAAAATAAAAATAAAAAAACTCCAATAATACTATAATCAATTATGATTTTTGCTCAAATTGAAAAGGTTAAGGGTGAGTCGATGAAAAAAAAATAAGAATATCTCCAATATATTATCGATAAATAACAAGCATGAGGTTTACATAAAATATCAGTCGATCAAATAAAAATCTCCATTACATAGGACAATGCTATGGAAGAAGAGATTTACGATTCGTCAAGCAATGATTCCACATCTACTTCATCCAGGCAGTCATTTATTTCATATGCTGAACATTATAGTGACGATTATGACGATTTAAATAATGATAATGAGAATATCTCTGAAAATCTCGATGACGAAAACGATCCAACATGGCTCACTCAACCCCTATATCATGATAGCGAGTATACGGTTGGCGAGACTTTCGAGAGGATCCTCGATTATTATTTAAAAAATGGTTTGTCGAAAAAAAGCTTAGAGGATTTTTTGAAATTAATTGGTGCGTTACTACCACAACCAAATTCCCTCCCAAAAACAAAGTATTTGATGTCGAAATTATTGAAATCAATAATGCCAAAACAATCTAAAACCATGAAAAAGCATCGATTTTGTAATGACTGTTCGCGCTACTTAGGCGACTGGGTTCAAGATCCAATACTTACCATTTGTGACGTATGTGGAAGTACCGACGTAGAGGGGATGTTTGTTGAATACGATATTCGTGCGCAATTAATAGATGCCTTCGAAATTCGAAACCTCCATTTACTGATTGATGAGCACACATAGTCAGAAATCAATTATAATGACGAATACGTTTGTGATATAACTCAAGGCGCAGAGTATAAAAAGATTAAAGATCAAGCAATACCTGGAGTGTATGATCTTTGCTTGTTGTGGAATGTAGATGGAATACCCACTGCCAATAGTTCAAATGGCCAGCTCTGGCCAATAACTGTTCAAATTCTGAACATATCTCCAAAGCACCGTAGATCATTCCAATTCGTATGCGGCCTTAACTATAGTAGGGCAGCTAAGCCTAATATGAATTCTTTTCTGAGACCGTTTACTGAATGTATGAAAAAATTGTATTCAGAAGGCATTGATTGGTGTCATGCACCAACAAAAACAATGAAACGCAGCAAAATTGTAGCTCCCATTGCAACATTAGACTGTCCAACTAGAGCTGCAGTTCAAAATATAATGCAATTTAATGGAGCGTATGGCGGCTCTTTTTGTGAACATCCGGGAGAAACTTGCAAAACGGGATCTGAATTTAATCATGTCTACGATCCTTTCGTCCTTGATCAACCTTTGAGAACTGAAAAAGTGATGTTAGTCCAAGCATCACAGGCAATACATGACGGTGTGAATCACGTTAAAGGTGTAAAGGGCCCCACGATTGCCACGACCTTGCCATTTTTTGATGTTTTAATTGGTTTTGTACCTGATTATATGCATGCTATACTGCTTGGCGTAATGAGAATGCTAATAACTTGTTGGTGTAATAGTAAAAATAAGGGTAAACCATTTTATATAAAAAAAACGTAGCGAGATAAAATAGATGAGTCATTACGGAAAATATATTACAAATATTACAATTTTTGGAAGGCTTCAGAATTAAGAGCCTTTTTGTTAATTTACTCGGCGATTTTATTAACAGATGTGCTTCCGGTGCGGTATTATCAACATTATATATTATTAGTTCGTGCCACCCAGATTTCATTGAAATCAAGAATACACGACATTGAAATCGAATTAGCAGATTCATTACTTTATTTATTTGTGACGGGTATAAAAGATTTATATGGCCTCGATAAGTGCTCATTTAATGTACATCAGTTGACACATTTAGCAAGATCGGTGCAAATGTGGGGTCCACTGTGGTCATGGTCAGCTTTCTCGTTTGAAGATATGAATGGATTACTTTCAAGAATCACTCATGGACCTAATAAAATAGATGTTAAAATAATAAATACTCTTACGTATGTAACCGCGTTACAGATTTTGAAACAGAAATTGCATTGCCCTCATGTAATGTCACACCTCTGCATTCCTCTGGGATTAGTAGATATAGAGTTAGAGGATAGCGACTTATTAGCTTTACGTGATGTAGCATCATTGAATCAAGACATTAATTACCACCCACACGGAACATTAGGGCCGTGGGACGTCCAATATCCATACATGGTGGATGAATGCTCCATCCCAGGGACGTCTATGAGTATCTCTATCACTGCTAAAAGAAGTGCGAAACGGCACCTGTTCTATGTACTGGGAACATCCCTTATACGTACCTTGAGACGGTTTTTAGACGGACTAGACCCCAAAAAATGACGTCTGATTTACGTATTTAAGACGAATAAACCAGTGATCCGAAAGATGTCCAATGATCATCCATTATACGTCCCTTCATTTAAATAATTTAATCGTTATTAACTACACATTATTAATTAATTATAAACTTTGTTACTGATTATATAATATTCGGGGCCTACGAGATATCCATATTTTACAGAAAAAAAGAAAAAAAAATAGTTTTCGATTTTTCACACTGCGGTCACCCATCCAAGTATTGGATTCAAGGGGTGCTGCTTAATTTTTCTAATCCCCTACCTACCTACCTACCTACCTACACTAACTTGACTTATGAGAAACTTATGCATGTAAAAACCTTATACGATGTAGTTTGCTCATATACTTATATATCTTTGTCTCACAGGCCTTGAATAATGTATAATCGTAATGAAATTTATAATTAATGGATAATGTGTAATCAATAGCGTTTAAATTAAGGGACGTATAATAGATGATCATTAGATATCTTTTGCACTATTGGCATTCGTCTTAAATACGTACATTAAATGTCACTTTATGTGGTCTATAGGTACCTCTAAAAAATATCTAAGGGTACGTATACGAAACTTTTTCAGCACATAGAATCGCTGCCGTTTCGCATCTCCGATAGTGGTTTAAGGAATGTCCCATGGACTTCCCCGGAATGAAATTTTCATCCAACTTAAATGATTATTGGACGTCCCCTGGCTGTTAAGTTACGCGCGGAATATATTTATAGCTCCAAAAATATGTGTCGTGGACGTCGAATAAACTTCCGCGTTATCCTTCGATAGACGTAATTTGTACGTACATACGACGGTCAATCGGCGTACCCATATCACAGCTGCCCGAAATACTTAAATGTACATCTAAAGGACGAATGCTTTTGATTGGACAACACGCGATGGATCACACAGGACGTATATTGTATGTTCACACACGTACTATTTCTTAAGCTACAAATATACACAACACGGCCATCTATGGTATGTCCATAGGTAGACATTCAATAGCTCTTAATTCAGTATCGTAATTGGACATCTATTGGACGTTCCAGGTTCACGTCTATATGAAATCCTACATGGAACATCCGATAGACGTTCAATTGACGTCCTCCGAATGTGATTTTCGTTTACGAACCTGGAACATCCAGTGGATGTTCAATTACTATCCTGAATTAAAAGCTATTCAATGTCTACCTATGGACATACCATGGATGGCCGTGTTGTGTATATTTGTAGCTCAAGAAATAGTACGTGTCGTGGACATACAATATACGTCCTGTGTGGTCCATTGCGTTTTGTCCAATCAAAAGTATACCATGGATGTTCAATGGATGTCCGCATTATGTCCATCGTGGATGTAGACGTGTTAGGGATCTATGGATGATAGATGGACGTCCAATGGACACTCGGTTCCGTGTGGGCAGTTCAATAAGCAAATGAAAGTGTATACTCGAGTTAAAATAATGATCGAGGTTTTCACATCAAAATTGTATAGCAGGCAGACTAAACGAGATAATTCGTGCATCATATGGAACTCTGGACTATCATTGGGTGAAGTAAAACTTTACGTGAGCATTAACGAAAGCTTGTTTGCTATTGTCCAACAATTTTTTGAAGATAGCCAACGTCATTCTATTGTTCACCAAGAAACCAAAATGACTGATTACCTCAAGCCAATACGAAGTACGTATTGTGTACTTGCCGAAATCCATTTTATACTGTGGTTATATGGACCGTTTCCCTCTATCTCTATGGATCTTTATGCCACTCCATAGTACTCTATAGAGTGCCAATTGATTTCGAATGTTTTGTATAAAGATTTTTATACATATGTATAGAACTTTACGGACACACAATATTCAATCATATGCATCTTACCACTCCCGTTGACGATTATATAGAATATATACAAACTGTATATGTCCAATTTCTTATTGAAATGTATAAAAGCATATACATATAATTTAGATAGAATTTGAATAAAAAATTTCCACTTGGGATTCATTCATTACATCCATTATAGGAATTTAAAAAAAAAAACAAACATTCGACGAAAAATTTCATTCATTACACATTATTAAAATAAACAATTTTAAATGATATTTCAAAAAGAATTAAAATGGATCACAAAATACGTTTAAAAAGTAAAAGAAGAACGCTAAGTATTTAAATAAGTGGAAAAATAGTCAAATATCAAAATATTAAAAAAAATTAAAATCAATTAATATAAAAGCCAAGTTATATGTAAAAATCCCGGAAAATTAAATTTAAAAAATCCTAAACATTTAAAATTCAACGAAAATCCTAAAAAATTGAAATTTAAAAAAAAATCAAACCACACAAACCCAGCTAAAAACTTGACATGCTTAACTCACACAGCAAAATTGATCCCGGGACCATCCCGATATAGTCCCATTCGTGTCCTGCCAAGATAGTACGTCTTATGAACATCTATGGGAGGAGCCAGTAAGATATTGTTCTACCCGGGACTAATATTGGATGTCTTGAGGATATCCTGTCGCAATCATAATTGGACGATCCAAACGCACTCTCTTATAGACGTCTGTGGGAGGTAGTGGTAGGACATTGTTCTACCCGAGATTAATATAGGATGTCTTGAGGATATTCTGCCATCACCGTGTGTAGACGATCGTACCGCACTCTCTTGTGGATGTCTGTGGGATGTACTAGTAAGACATTAGTCTACTCGAGATTAATATAGGATGTCTTGAGGATATCCTGTCGCAACCATGTTTAGACGATCCTAGTGCACTCTCTTATAGATGTCTCTGGGAGGTACCGGTAGGACATTGTTCTACCCGAGATTAATATGCGATGTCTTGTGGATATCCTACCGTCACCGTGTGTAGACGATCCCAGCGCACTCTCTTAGAGATGTCTCTGAGAGATACCGGTAGGATTCCGTTCTACCCGAGATTGATAAATGATATCTTGAGGATATCCTGTCGCAACCGTAATTGGACGATCCCAACGCACTTTCTTATAGACGTCTGTGGGAGTCACTGGTAGGACCTTGTTCTACCCGAGATTAATATAGGATGTCTTGAGGATATCCTATCGTTACCGTGTTTTGACGATCCCAGCGTATTTTCTCAGAGATGTCTCTCGGAAGATCCGGTAAGACATTGTCCTACGCGAGATTAATATAGGATGTCTTGAGGATATCCTGTCGTGACCGTGTTTTGACAATCCCAGCGCACTCTCTTAGAGATGTCTCTGGGAGGTACCGGTAAGACATTGTTCTACACGAGATTAATATGGGATGTCTTGAGAATATCCTGCCGTAACCGTGTGTAGACGATCCCAGCTGACTCTCTTAGAAATGTCTATAGGAGGTCAGCCATTCCAAGGCGTTAGTTCCAGACTCTCTGCGAGATGGCAAAGGCTCTCACATACGAATCATGCAAATAGAACGCTTATATAGCCGAGCGTGAACACGGACATTTGACACCGAAAGGAGTCAGACCTCAAAAGAGGCCATACTACAAGTATTTGCTGTCTCCCTCTGTACTATACCCATTTTATTGAAAATTAATCAATTAGTTGAAATTAATTAATATTAAATCGAAATAAAAATCATTATCCACTGCTGTATCGACAGTCCAACAGACGTCCCGAAGACATCCCAAAGACATCCCGGGACGGAAGTGGGCCGTCTTATTGCGGTAATCACTGCGGACATTTCAGAGCCCATGGGAATCCCATGGGACCATCCCATTACCATCACGGGACAATTGAGTCAATCAACGTGATGTCCGAAAGACGTACTTGGGACGTATTATTGCTGTGTCTGATAATTCTCAAATATCTTGGTGATGTTTTCAAGAAGTCTCGATAATATCGTATCGATATCTCCACTCTGCTGTATTTGTAGTCCAAAAGATGTCCTGAAGACATCCCGGGATGATAATGGGACGATCCCATTCCGGTAATCACTGCGGACACTTTAGAGCCCATGGGAATCCCATGGGACCATCCCATTACCATCACGGGACAATTGACGTGATGTCCGAAAGACGTACTTGGGACGTATTATTGTTGTGTGGGAAGTTATTAATGACTAAACCAAAAAAAAACTTGGCGTGCACGGTTGAGAAAAATACGCTTGGGAGGTGCTGCAGAATTTCCATGAGATAAGATAGAAAATTATTATACCTACTTATCTTGTGATAACGCAGATTATTAACATGAGAATATTTTACGGTCAAGTTCTGTCTCTTTAATTGATCCATCTATTTAGTCATCAAATTCTATTTAATTGATCCATCTATTTAGTCATCAAATTCTATTTAATTTAGCCAATTAAATTGTATTTAATTCAGCCATCGTCGGGCTGAGGAGCTGGCAAATAAAATGTGGACAATCCAATGCGAGATTTGTAGTTTCATATTCAGACAGACCAGACATTCGATGAGTGCATCCGCAAGAATTCGGCCAGTGTTCCGCAAAATTTTCTCTGGCGTTCATCTGATTTCCTGGAAAAAATTTCAGGACATCAATATGGATTTATCGAGGTTATTGCCTTAATAATTCATATGGGGAACCGTATGAATTTCTAAAGAAATCCGGTTTATAATTGTAGAGAATGATTTTTCCTATTAACTACTTCCTACCCAATTTCTTAGGCTTTTGAAGTATTTACTTTGAAATTCTAAAGTTTTTATAAAAAATGCAATTTAGCTATTATCTGGCTAAGAAACTGACAAATGGAATATGAAAAATCTATCGGAAGGTATGTAGTCTTATATTCGGACCGACCACAAAGGCCATAGCCAGCTAAGTAGGGGTGAGCGGCCCCCACGCGCATTCATTCCAAATTTTGGCCAAAAGTTGCGTTTGATGGATTACAAACTCACCCCAAATTTCTAACCGATTTTCATGAAAAAAATATATGTTGTTAATATATTCAAGGCCATTTACAAAAAAATCCCGAACCTAATCCCACGAACGGAACTACCAAAAAAAAATTATTTTAGTTTTTGTGATTTTTTTTTGGTTACTCACTCTCGAAATACAATTACCAGTTTTTTTGTATTAAATAATCGGACCTCTTTCTATAACATATAATTTTTCCAAGTCCATCGAAGAGGTGGAGCATAGTTAAAAAAAATAAAATATACTTTTTTTGCACATTCTTCTTGTTTTCGATGTCATGACAACTACAAAAAAAAATCTGTACAGTTATTATCGAGCGCAGTAGAGTTTCCTTGTCAGTTTTATCGAAAACTTTACGACTCAAGTATGAAGCTTTACGCAAAGCTTTTCTATGATAGTTTATCCCCATTTTCGGCTACTAGGGAGCGTCCGGCAATCGCAAGACGCGACGCGCTGCATTTAAAGTGAGGCTAAATACCGACATTATTACTGAAGCCCTACATTATCGACTCAAAATCGCTGTCCAAACTTTTTCCAATACCGGTGGATGAAAATCAATTAAATTTATGAATTAGTGATGAATCAATTGCACAATGCAAATGCGAGACATAAATCAACGTTTTCGTTAATTGCCACTGACTTGTCAGAAAGTTTGGATGAAAGTCCGATGAAAGTAATGTTTATTTCATAGGAATTCCACATGGGGCTGCCCTCTTTCGGATTTCTGTGAACTTAATTTCGTCATTTTTTTCGATAAAATTTCGAAATTTATCCACTTTTATCTCGTGATTTGGATTCCAAACTTGAGTCGCGGTTTTTTCATAAAATAATGTCAAAGACGTGTCGATATTCGTACTTTGGTGTTGGTTATGGAGCCCCACTCTTGGTTTTAGCCAAAATGTCGTAAAAACATTATAATTCAATATTTTCAATTACAGATTTTTGATGATAATCGGATCTGTAATTTTTTCTTCCGTTTTCCGAAAAAATTTTAGTGGGGTTCCATTTGTGCCATAATTCTGATGATACTGTCAAAATTTTATTGATTTTCATCCATTCGTGCTTGAGCAAGTTTGGAATCCATTTTCGAGGTGCTAATGTCAGTATTCAGCCTCCCCTTAAGAGGATGTGAAAGACCTGTATTACCATCGTTGCAGACTCGAATTTTCGAACAAATGCCATTCCCAAATTATTCAACCAAATGGGCTGAAAATTTAGGATGTCATTACGGTAATAGTATTCTAGGGCCTAGAACTCAGTAAATTTCGATAGCGCAAAAACAAATTATAGTTTTATTATCAGGCGGAATCTGTAATGCAGAAATGGATTTCCCGATGTTTGCATTGTTCGATTGCGAATATTCTCAGTTTTAGGCTCTAGAGCAAAGAAAAACGCAGATACTGGGCACTTCAAAATTGCTTTACGTGACATATTGCAGAAATGGCATTTGTTCGAAAATTGTATAGTAAATGCCGATGAATAGAGCTATATTTATGTGCTTATACATATAGCTATGAGCATATATAGGTATATCACTAAACAGATAACATTTTTTTTTTTTAGTTCAATTCCCCCTTTTGGGGTGGCCCCGGGTACTGGCCCATGTAGCCGCTTTTTTCCTCACTTCAAGGTTGGTCTGCAGTCCCGCACCTTTTTTGATTTAATCGAAACTCAAAGCTGTATCGCAATTTTGCCGTGGGTGGAGGGAAACTGCAGAAGACCTCCACCGATACAGCCGGTAACTTACCTAATTCCCCCGATAGTAGCGCGAGAGGACTCTCGCACGACTATCAACGGATGGTTAGGCAGTTACCTCCTCCATTGCGATTCAGTGAGTCGTTCACCCGGTTAAGAGATACACATTAGCGCGATAAGGACCGCGCGAATGCCACCCCCGAAACCGTGTGACGACTCCCACCCATCGCAATGAGGTATTGGGACAAACTTATTTAAGGTGGTGTCCAAACCACCGGGGATTACAGCCGAAAACACTTGAAAAAACCCGATACATTTTTTCAGCGGTGTCGCCGGGATCGAACCCGGGTCCGCAACTTGCGAACCCGCGCTCGACCCACACGGCTACTGCTCTCCCAAACGGATAACAAGATCGGATTTTCATACCCTGCCATCTAGCGGTCGCGTGCGTCACGAAAATTCTCTCCACTTTACCGACGAACTCAGATGACGTCGGTAAAGTAGTGGGAATTTTCGTGACGCGCGCCATCGCTAGATGGCAGGGTATGAAAATCCGATCCCGTTATCCATTTAGTGATATATCTATATATGCTCATAGCTATATGTATAAGCACATAAATATAGCCCTATTCATCGGCATTGACTATACAATTTTCGGACAAATGCCATTTCTGCAATTTGTCACGTACAGCAATTTTTAAGTGCCCAGTATCTGCGTTATTCCTTGCTCTAGAGCCTAAAACTGAGAAATTCGCAATTAAACAATGTAAACATCGAGAAATCCATTTCTGCATTACAGATTCCACCTGATAAGAAAACTGTATTTTTTTTTGCGCTATCGAAATTTCCTGAGTTTGAGGCCCTAGAATACTATTACCGTAATGACATCCTAAATTTTCAGCCCATTTGGTTGAATAATTTCGAAATGGCATTTGTTCGAAAATTCGAGTCTGCAACGATGGTAATACAGGTCTTTCACATCGTCTTAATTGCAGCGCGTCGCGTCTTGCGATTGCCGGACGCTGCCCTAGTAGCCGTAAACGGGGATATACTATCATAGAAAAGCTTTGCGTAAAGCTTCATGCTTTCGTGGTAAAGTTTTCGATAAAACTGACAAGAAAACTCTACTGCGCTTGATAATAACTGTACGGATTTTTTTTTAGTTGTCATGCCATCGAAAACAAAAAGAAATTGCAAAAAAGTGTATTTTATTTTTTTCAACTATGCTCCACCTCTTCGATCGACTTGGAAAAATTATATGTTATAGAAAGAGGTCCGATTGTTTAATACAAAAAAACTGGTAATTGTATTTCATGAGCGAGTAACCGAAAAAAAATCACGAAAACTAAAATAATTTTTTTCGGATAGTTCCGTTCGTGGGATTGGGTTCTTGATTTTTTCTGTAAATGGCCTTGAATATCTTAACAACATATATTTTTTTCATGAAAATCGGTTCAATAGATCTTAGGGAAAAAAATCTTCTCCAAAAATACTAGTTGTATTTTTATGTTTGTTCCTAGTGCAGGTACATGGTTGAAATTTGGGGTAAGTTTGTAATCCATCAAACGCAACTTTTGGCCAAAATTTGGAACGAATGCGCGTGGGGGCCGCTCGCCCCTACTTAGCCGGCTATGGCCTTTAATTAGTGCATCGATGCAGTAACCATCCGGAACTCTGCAGGAATTCTGTCGAAGCTCTACTTGATTTTTTCCGGAATTCATCTGGTTTGCCGGAAAAAATTTCCATATCGCATTATGAATTTTTCGAGGTTATTGCCTGGAAAATTCATATTCGAAACTGTATGAATTTTTATAGAAAATCGGCTGATTCTTCCAACTACTTCCTACAATAATTTTTGAGAAATTTGAAGCACTTATTGTGAAATTTCATAGATTTTTTGATAGATTGCAATTTGGCCATTGTTACACTGAATAGCTGATGCGGATATGTCATGAGTGCATTTATGTAGTTTTCTGCTGGAATTCTGCGGAATTTCAATCAGAGTTCCACACAAATTTGTTTGGATTCCATTTGGTTTTCCAGAAAAAATTCAGAACATCTTTGTGAATTTATGAAGGTTATTGCCTCGAAAATTCACATAGCAAACCGTATGCACTCTTATAGAAAACAGTTGAAACCAATGGAAATTATTTTCGGTCCATTCGTTACAATAATTTTTGAGGTATATAACGTGTTGACTGCGAGATTTTATAGATTTTAATATGGACGGAGAAAGAGTTATTTTTTTCTTGATTTAAAAATTTTATATTTCCTGTGTAATTATAATTTATTTTTTATGGAATATCTCCCAAACTCGCGACTTAGCTTGTAATGAAATTATTTCGATATTTCTTTGATGAAATTATTTACCGTGATTTCATCAGGTATTCATCCAGAATTCATATTTTGCAACAAATATGAATTCCTCATGAATTCCGCAGAGTCACTCGCGGAATTCCTGAACTTTTTTACACGGGTTGATGAGACCCAAATCGCAAATGATGAGAACATTCTGAAAATTTGGTATCTTTTTCAATGAAGTATTTAAGAGGTCGTGTAAAAATTTCACGACGATTTGGAAGCTTGTTATCGAATAATTGAGATTAACAAATTAAATAAAATTAAATGTAGTCTTATGGAAACTGATATAACTTTGCGATAAGTTTTTATTTGACCTCTCAATTTTTTAATATCTACAATATACTGAAAGCAACGGAAAGAAAACGAAGTTTATTGATAAATATTCTTTTTATTTGTTTAAGAAATTGTTTTCAATAAAACGTTAATTTCTTAATAACGAGCTTCCTAATCGTCGTGAAATTTTTATACGACCTCTTAAATACCTCATACCAAAACATACCAAATTTCCAGAATTTTCTCATCATTCTTCAATTTAACCCTTAAGGAGGTTGAAGTAATGATGATAGAATTCTGAAAATGGGGTACGTTCTTACATGAAGTGTATTGTCGAATCTCCTTCTTTTGTGAAGTTACCTCGTAATTTCGTTTTTGTTGGAGGATCACAGGATATAGGCTTATAATTTTTCAATTAAATAAAACTCGCGATATTTGAGCCATCAAATCGTAGTATTATTTATTGGCTCATGTGGGAAAAGCCTTGCGGCAGAAAAACCCACTGTATTATAATTTATAATTTATGTTTTTTACACGTATTTTCTGCTTCGATATACAGAGTGTAATGCCCGTTTGTTTCGCACCGTCACGATCTCGCATGTTTATATTGTCGTTTTTCGTGCTGTTGTTAAAAAGGTCCTACCTGAGGATCTTGAGCCGTTGCTGTCGGCGTATTAGGATGTTAATTGTCACGGATCGGAGAATCTGGAGCCGTTGCTGTTCTCTCGATCTCTCTTACAGGTAAAAGAGTTTTTTTGTCAATCTCATCAGATTGGACGTGTATCGGGGCCTCAGGCTCTACCGTATACATTTATCGCCGAAGCACGACGATTTTCGACTGTCTGCAGGAAAATTCCTGTGCACACGCTTGCCCTCTCGTCAGCGAAGGACCCGATGTTCCCGATGTATTGATATGGGCTATAGAGCGTGGCTATCTAGTGCGCATAAATCGATGGAGGTACTGCGACGGTACGAGATCGAGACGTTCAAAACCCCCTTGACAATGATTCATTACGAATAGAGGGGGAACTAAAATTGATCTATCATATATTCACACATTTCTAGTTTGATTTAGCTATAATAATGATAATAATAGTAATAATAATTATAATAATAATAATAATAATAATAATAATAATAATAACAATAATATTTGAATATTGTTACAACTAGCAATCAAAATGACCATCAGTCACCAAACATGAAGTATTCAGGAGGTCGTGTAAAAATTTTACTACGATTAAGAAGCTGTTTATTGAACGATTAACATTCAAAAGTTTCGTAGCTTCCAAACAACCTTAAGATGACTATTCGATATTTAAACGATTAACCGTTAAGACAGGAAAATAAAAGAACATTCTTAGAAAAATATTTTATCATTATGTTACGTCAGGAGAAGGTGGGTTTTCTTTTTTTATAATTGACTTTCAATTTATTTAAAGTTATTCTAAGAAATGGTGTCGCGGCTCGCTCCCGTTTGGGAGAGATCAAGAAAAATGCACAGACATTAAATACAACAAATCAACAGAATTTATTTATAATCAAAAAGAAATAGGCAAAACAAAAAAAATGTAGTGAATACAAAATAACTTACGGCGGCGCAATGACTCCTCGGTACTGAATTCTCTCTCTCTCTCTCTTTGAAGATGTTAACTCTTATTTTCCAAGGATATATTCCTATCCTTTTCTTTTCTCGAACTTGGACGTGTATTTTGCACTGAATCTATTTAATTTCGACACCCGTGAAGCGCGGTCGTGCTTCGTATAAATTTCGGAGAGAACTGCCCAAGGAGTGCATTGTGCGTTGCTTAAATAAACTAGAAAAGGAGGTTGTAACCTCCGGACTTGGGCGGAAAATTCGGGGACCAATCGTATGGCCCTTTTTTTCCCGAATTTTCCCTCGAAGTTCCCGGTTCCTGATGCTTCAGAGTTTTCCCCCTCTCTTCCGCATAGGGACTTTCTTAACGCAAATTTCTTTGTTGGGGGTGTGGGCGGAATTTTCCGTCCCCCCCCGAATTGTTTCGGGACGCCCAACTCCCTCCACAATTTTATAATTTTTATTTTGTCAATTATTTATTAAGTTTTATTCAATTTATTTATTTTGTAAACTTATTAATATTCTTATTAATAACTTATTAATTATTTATGAAATTATTCTTTTTGTGTTTTATTGTTTTTTATCTAATTTCTATTTGTGTTTTTATTTATTGAATATTTTATATTATTCTAACGTACGTGTTTTTCCTATGTTTTATCTCTTCAATTTGTAGATATGTTTTTACTATTTATTTTACATTTTCGTCTTTTGAATGATTTATAGATATTTATTTCTATTGTTATACTTTTCTAAATTATTTCACATTATTTATTATATTTATCATCTCGTGTCTATCATATAATTTTCGTACCGTTTTCGTGTGGGTTTTAAAATTTATTCCTCACTATTTTATTTAAAACTATTTCCTACTGTTTATTTATCTTTTCTGTATTTCATTAGTTTCCGCTTATTTCTTGTTGTTGTGAAAAATATTTTTAAGATATTAAAAGACGTGGCAACGTTGCGATGCAAAATATTTATTCTCGGCATGCCTCAATATTGGGTTTTTCCTTATTTTTGTCTGTTCCATGCGTCGGTAATCGCTATCCTCCCTAATGGCTTTATTGCTCTCCAACGGTCCCTTAGATCTTGGGCCTTTTCGCTTTGGAGTTTTCCCATTTTTTTCTGTGTAACTGTTGTAGGTCCTTTCAGGGATATGTATTTTAATGCTTAAGAAAAAGGACAGAATTCTTGAATATTGATTTAAAAGATATGGGCGAACGTCTCGAATATTCCATCTCGGAATATTCGACGGACGTCACACCCCCGCAGTTAGACGGAAGTACGAGTGATAGTTATGAACGAGGACGACGTAATTGTTAATCCGATGTCGATCGCTGCTTCCTGATGTCCACGTTGGTTGATGTGGCCAAGTCCAATTTCTCTTTCCTCATACAAAATTGTCCCGTTGTTTATGGTCTTCTATGATTTCGTTGGTTTCGTTTAATTTTGGATAAAGCGAGTCTTGTTCTTTTTCTTGGAGTCTTGATTTCTCTTCTGCGGCTTCAGGATCTTCCTCGGTCTTCTTATCATTATTAATCCTTGCTAAATGTAGCAGAAGATTCGTCATAGAGTCCCAAATAGCTCCCAACAGGTATATGGACCATCCATAGACTGAGTGGAGTGTATACCCGTGAATGACTGTATCGATGACCGTCTTGCAGAGTCTGACCATCATGAAGATTCCTATTACACCGGCGCTGATTGTGCCGAGTTTTATAAAGCGTCCCCAGGTCTTCTCCCAGGCACTTTCAGCCAATTTGTTGAGCGAATTTTCATCGAACAAATTGTATATCGACGATGAGCCATTTGGTTTCCCTTTTCCTGAGATTTTGTGCGCGATTTCGTTCAACACCGCGGTATTCTCCATCGGGAACATGATACGATCCCGCATTTTATCCAGATCCTCTTCCGTATAGATGCCACTCCTTGCCAGGTGCTCCGGACTGTTGTAGACCCATGTTTCCTTTGAGTTTGGTTTGACATTCATCGGAGGTAGGGCTTCAACCGGACGCGGAGTTAGTTTGTACCACATATTACCCAGGCGGTAGTACTGCATCAGCGGAGGGTTACACGGATGTTCTGTTGCTTGGTCCACGATGATGTGCGTTCGTGGTGTTAGAAACACTTCTTCTTCTCCTCGCAGAATTGGAAGCCTGTTGTAGCATTTATCCACTTGTCTAATCTTGACCTCTATCGGTACACATTGTATGAGGTGTATGACTTCTCCTGCCAACACCGCCATATAACCCGGACTTCTCATGAAACGGTATGCGAATTCATCTGGCATTATTGAAGCAATTGACAATCCATTGCGTAAGATTTCGCGATCCAAATTACAACGATGATGCAGAATGTCTTTATATAATCCTTCTAATTCTTTCCTAATAAATCTCTCTACATATACAAATTTTGTGTTTATATACAAGAATAAATCCATATTATTAATGTTTAATTTGACTGCATTGCTTTTTCTTATAACATCTTCATCTGCGGATTCTACTATAAATAGTTTCGGATGTTCAGTTGTTATTAACCTTAGTCCGCAGGTCTCTTCTATCCCCTGTTTTGTCAATGTAAAACTGGTGGTTTTCAACGTTACTGTGTATAGAATTTCATTTTTTGATATTATTTTCGTAGCCATTCCTCTATATAATAGAGAGAATGAATTTGCATGGCACCAGTTATTCTTAGGCAGTATTTTCCAAAAGCTATGTCCACCTTCTGGATCAGTACAATGACCTGCCGTCAAGGGATAAGAGAGGCCTGATGGCAAATAAATTTTGTTATCGTCTATTTTAACTCGTGTAGTCGATGATCTTAATGATATCCGAGCTGTACCCATCACCACTACCGAATTCCAGGTACCAAAAGGGTCTGAATATTGGGTTCCAGAGCAGGTTCCCGAATTCGTTACACTTCCGGCAAGCGTAATGCTTCTTGTTGTAGTGGTATTAGGTTCAAGTCCGTCTATTATGGTATCACCAATACGTATCGTTCCATGATTGTGGGCCGTTTCGCATGCTTCACGCGATATGGTGTGTATATACTCCATATAAGCATTGTCAACCAGTGAGACATGGGAGAACATGCCGCACTGGTGCACTATTCGACTAATTTCGACTTTACATTGAATTAAATCTGTTTCGGTGTATTCATTCGTCTGCAATACGAAAACGTTTGTTATTGCAGTTTCGATTTTTTTTATCTCTATTTCGCACTCGTCAATATCCAGTAATGATATTGTCGTAAGGTTCAATGAGTTGGTTCCACAGTCGTATCCTATCATAGCTGACCCAGCTTTCCATATGACTGCCAGTATTAGTAGTTTAACAAGAATCATTTCCTGTAATTGAAACAAAGTGAAAAGTGAATAATTTCCTATTTGTTCAGCTTATTTACCAATATAATCTGAATCAGAATCTTCAGAGATATTTTTCTTAATTGTCCTTTTTGTATTATTTTTCTTTTCTTTTTCAATATCCGTAATTTTTGTCATTTTGAGTCGGTTTGAGTGAACGATTTTCGGCTTATTTTTAAATAAAATTTTGACGTTCCCGTTTTCGAAAGTTTCCAGCACCTTGAATGGACCTTCGTATTGATTTCCCAATTTCCCTGGTTTCGATCCACATAGTAAAAATACATTGTCCCCTTCTTTAAACGTCACAGGGTTTATTTTTTTATCATAATAATATTTTGATTTATTTTTTGATGCTACTAGATTTTCATACGCTAGTTTCCTTGTTTTTGTTAATTGCTCTACTAGGTTTCTTACGTAATTGTCATAAGTCGGTAATTTGTCTAATTCATGGACCGGTTCTGCTGATGGAAGCCGTGCTGTTCGACCGAACACTAGTTCATGTGGTGTGAATTTTGTACCCTCATGAACACAAGTGTTATATGATAATATAGCCAAATCAATCCATTGGTCCCATTCACTATCGTTATCAGCGTACTGTTTTAGGTATTCACCCAGCATGTGATGTGATCTCTCTAACGATCCATTCGACTGTGGGTGGAAAGCAGTGGTTTGGATTTTCTTGATTCTAAATCTTTTATTTATTTTTTTCATGAAAGTACTCAAAAAATTTCGACCTTGATCTGTTAAGCATACTTTTGGGGATCCAAAAATACAAATAAAACGTTTGATAAAAGCGTCTGCAATTGTTTCAGCTGTTTGATTTTCCAACGGTATTGCTACTGAATATTTCGATAATTGGTCCTGTATTGTCAAAATGTATTGTTTATTATCCGATGTCTTTGGTAAAGGGCCTACTATATCCATTGCTACCTTGTCGAAAACTGTACTCGGCGTATCCGTAATAATCATCGGTTGCTTTGTTTTGATCCTGACTAATTTCTTTAATTGACATTCAGCACACTGCTGAATTCTGCATTGAATGTCATACTTCATGTTTTCCCAATAATAATTTTGTTTAATTCTCTTGTACGTTTTAGAGACCCCTTTATGTCCCCCAATAGGAGTGTAGTGCATTTCATAGAAAATTTTATTCCGTTCTTCCGGTGCAACGTATTTAATTGTTCCGAGGCATATGATTATTTTTATTTTTTCATTTTTGAATATTTCATCAATCAAAATTAATATGTCTTTCCATGGTATGTTATCTACGTATTCTGAGTATGCGAGTGAGATAGTCTTTATATTTTCCTTATTCAAAATTTCTTTTAAATAATTTAAGCTTTCTGTAAAGTACTTTTTTATTCTGAGGTTTGATTCCCCTTTTTCTCCTTTTACAATCGATGCAAAATGATAGTTTTTTCCGACTCTATGCTTGAATACTCCGCCTAAGCTAGTAGCTTTTATGGCCGGTAATTTATTGAACGTTTTGAATTTCTTACTTCCCTCATCAAGCGGTTCCCCATCCTCTGAAAGAAAGTACAGGATATTGTCTTTTCTATAAGTAATTAACTCTTTCGTCATTATTATGTTTGATTCTTGCTTGCTAGTTTTATCCTTCTCTGTTTCTGACTTTTCAGATTCTGTATCTGACTCATCGCTGTTTGCAATTTCACTATTAGTGGCTGAATCATTAATTTTCTCAATTAAAGGGTCTTCAGAGTTTGGATCATTCACATTACGTGGTATTTTTAATATCCTTTCATCATTAGTCCCTTTTTTAGCGACAGTCTTACCGGAGCTTAATGCTCGTTTTGGTGATCTGCCTCTTCTCTTTTCCTCTTGTAAATTTGTACTTGATTTTCCTTTTTGTTTTTCAACTTGATTTGTTTTTTTTATTTCATTTACTTCTTTACGATTTGAACTTTTATTTATTCCCTTATTTTCGTTTTCCCTGATTTTATTATCATTCAAAATGTCAACAATTTCTTGCAACTCAGGATCATGATATTCTTCAATTTTGTTCTTTTGCGCTCGAGTAACTACACTTGCCAATTCTACCGGATTGCGCGATAACGCGTCCGCGTTTAAGTTGATTTTTCCTGGTTTGTATATTACGTCATAGTCATATTCGGCAAGTTTTAACCTCCATTTTAAAATTCGAGCATTTGCCTCTTTTGCCGTTCTAAACCAAACCAAAGGTTTATGGTCAGTTACTATTGTGAATTTTCGCCCGTAAATATAGGGTCTAAAATTCTTTACCCCCTGTACAATAGCAAGAGCCTCTTTTTCATACGTATCGTACCTAATCTCTGCCCCTCTCAATACTCTTGAGAAATATGCGATCGGTTTATCTCTACCTATTTCCCCTTGTGATAAGACTGCTCCTATCGCTATTCCTGACGCATCTGTTGTTATTATGAAGGGTTTTGAGAAATCAGGGTACTGTAGTATTGGCGCAGTGCATAATGTTTCTTTAAGTGTCTCGAAAGCGTTTTGTGCTTCTTGAGACCATTCGAACTTGACATCGTTTTCAAGGAGCGTAGTCAAAGGTTTTGCTATTTTTGAAAAATTTTTTATAAATCGTCTGTAATACCCCGTTAGACCAAGAAAAGAACGAACATTTTTTTGCTTTTTAGGAAGAGGAAATTCGCGTACAGCCTTCAATTTTTCTGGATCTGGTTTCAGCCCTTCCTTACTGATAATATGTCCTAAATAATTAACTTCTGGTCGTAGTAGCTCGCACTTATCTGGCTGCAATTGTAAGTTTGCTTTTCTTAATCGTTTCATTAATTCGTCTATTTTTTGTTCGTGGTCTTTAAGGTCTTTTGCGAATATTATTATGTCGTCCAAATATACGAACATTGATGTTCCTTGTAAACCCGATAATACAGTATTTATTAATCTTTGAAACGTTGCCGGGGCATTTTTCAACCCAAAGGGCATTCGGTTGAATTCCCAATGACCTCCCGGTGTCGAAAATGCCGTTTTAGCACTGTCTTTTGGGTCCATCTCAATTTGATGGTACCCGCTTGCCAAATCGAACACTGAAAAGTACATTGAACCTCCCAGTTGATCAAGGATATCCGTTATGTTTGGGAGGGGGTACGCGTCGGTAATGGTTTTTTCGTTTAGCTGCCTGAAATCAATAACTACTCGCCACCTCTTGTTACCCTGCGAATCCGATTTTTTCGGTACTACCCAAACAGGGCTGTTGTATGGTGACTCAGAATTTTTTATTATTCCTGTCCTATGCAGTTCTTCTATTTGTTTATCTACTTCCGCTTTTGTTGAGTGTGGCAGTCTATACTGCTTTGACGATATCGGAATATCTGACGTAACCGGGATTTTGTGCTTGTAAACTTTAGTCGAACTCAAAGGTTCTCCCGGAATGTGGAATCTATCCGCGTATTTCGATATTATTTCTTCTACATGATTTTTCTCTTTTGTGTCTAAGTGATTTAAACGTAATAATTCTTTAACTTTTTCGAACCGGTTTTTACATTCTACATTATTCATGTAGGCAACAATTTTTTGTATGACTTTTGAGTTACTCGAGTTTTCTTTTAGTTTAATATCTCGAATATTTCCTTGATTACCGGTTTCTATTATTTTTTCGCATTCCTGAATTTTTAACGTCGGTACCTTTATTCTAATTTCCGATTCGTTACTGTTATATATTTGCATATATGCACGCCCTTTAAAGTTTCGTACCAAGCATTCTCCCGCGTAAACTCCTTCTCCAATATTTAAACGAGGAATATAGCCTTCCTTAATTTTTTTATTAGAGACTTTTATATAGAATGAAGCTTCACTGCGGCCTGGTATTTTTATTATTTCTTCATCATCATCTTCTTTCTTTTCGAATGAGTATTCTCTTCCGTTTATTTTAAGGCATTTATTTTCGTAGTCAATTTTTGCTCCCGTGTTTTTAAAAAAGTTTGAGCCCAGTAACCCTGCATGAGGTATTGGTACACTATCCGGTATTACGTGAAATTTTGTTATTCTTCCCAAAATGTTCAATTCTATCTTCCCCATTGTAAATACCGGAATGTCCGAGATTCCGTGCAATTCAATTATTTCCGAATTATCAATTTTATCATTGAGAACTTGTTTCTTTTTTATCAAATTTGGCGATGCCCCTGAATCAAGCATTAATATTAAGTTCGTGCCGTTTCTCCCATTTTTTGTTTTAATGAAGGGTATATCGTTATTTTTCCTGAGGTTAATCGCGATTACTCGGAGTCGTCGGTCAGCTCCGTTTCTTGAACTGTTCTCACCGGACGCTGATTGTATGAATCTCGCCCCGCATCCGATGGGAAAGATTCTTTCCGGTTTTCCGAATTCTGGTACGCGCGTTTTCGACAATCTTTGATCAAATGTCCTTCTTTTTTGCAATAATGACAAGTAACCTTTCTTTCTAAATTTTTATCGCTAGTTTTTCTTCGACATTCGTCTGCCGTGTGGCCGGAATAATTACATATTTGGCACTTTTTTTCGTTGTTCCGATTTTCGTTTTTTAAATAAAAACAGGTTTTCGCGGTATGGTTTGTTTTATTGCAAATTTGACAGACTTCCCTTTTATCCCTAGTATTATCCGGTCTATTGAAACAAATTTTTGCTGTATGACCTCGCTTATTACAAATCTGACATGTTATATCGCTGTAATTTTTGAAATTGTTACTTCTTTCGCTAACTGGTTTGTTTTGTTCGCGGTTTTGAATTCTTTGTTCTGAATTTTTCTTACTCCCGTAAAAATTTTTATTTTGTTCTTGTTTTCCCTTAATAAACGTTACCGGTTTATGTTCATTCGATTTATTCTCTGTTTTTTGCGTTTCCGTATTTTTCCGTTTTCCCTCGCGTAATTCGCGTCTTGCGGTTAATAACCGCTCTATCTCGATAGCTTTATCATATGCCTCCTGCATTGTCTCACATTTTGGCATGCGTTGATCTAAATCTGGCAAAAGTCCTTGCAAAAAACATCTCCTTATATTTTCGTCTATTTTATTCTTGTACGTCTTTAACTCTGTACTTGTATTCTCTGGGGAGTCTACCTTGAATAACTCAGTTAATTCCTGACCCTTTTTCCTCAATCTATTTGCAAATTTTACTACAGATTCGCTGTCTCTTTGAAACATCGAACCTAATTCCGCTTGAAGTTGCCATTCTGTTTTCGTGGGCGTATAAATTTTTTTCAAAGATTTAATTAATTCGGCAATTTTTTTAAACGTTTTACCATTCAATGACTCTTGGACCGCTGAGCTTAAGCATTTCTTTTGTATTAATTTTGTCAAATTTTCTTCTGCAAGTTCAGGTAGCATTTCCTTTGCCGCCTCGCAATTTTTTGTGAAATCGAATAAATCTTCTGACTCTCCCTCGAATAACGGAATAAATGAAATAGCATCTTTAAGTGAAATAAGCTGATTAGTGCTCAGTGACTCAGCCATATTTCTATTAATTTGATTCGAATTTGTTAAACTTGAGTCAAGAATTTCTGAATTATTTTTTATTTCGCCAATTATTGTATTATCACAGTCGTCATCTGATTCACCGCTAAATCCACCGATTATTGTATTATCACCGTCATCATCTGATTCACCGCTAAATTCACCGATTATTGTATTATCAATTTCCTTTTGAATTCGTTTCGGTTTTTCGTACGGACCTAGCAATTCACCGTCTTTACTTCGTAATTTTCGTATATTTTTATCATTCGACGTGGATGGTTCTTCCCCCGACATTTGCATGCATATTCACTTAAAATTCTTGCGCATTTTCTTGATTCATTATCGCGACGGACGAGCCCCCAATTGTTACGTCAGGAGAAGGTGGGTTTTCTTTTTTTATAATTGACTTTCAATTTATTTAAAGTTATTCTAAGAAATGGTGTCGCGGCTCGCTCCCGTTTGGGAGAGATCAAGAAAAATGCACAGACATTAAATACAACAAATCAACAGAATTTATTTATAATCAAAAAGAAATAGGCAAAACAAAAAAAATGTAGTGAATACAAAATAACTTACGGCGGCGCAATGACTCCTCGGTACTGAATTCTCTCTCTCTCTCTCTTTGAAGATGTTAACTCTTATTTTCCAAGGATATATTCCTATCCTTTTCTTTTCTCGAACTTGGACGTGTATTTTGCACTGAATCTATTTAATTTCGACACCCGTGAAGCGCGGTCGTGCTTCGTATAAATTTCGGAGAGAACTGCCCAAGGAGTGCATTGTGCGTTGCTTAAATAAACTAGAAAAGGAGGTTGTAACCTCCGGACTTGGGCGGAAAATTCGGGGACCAATCGTATGGCCCTTTTTTTCCCGAATTTTCCCTCGAAGTTCCCGGTTCCTGATGCTTCAGAGTTTTCCCCCTCTCTTCCGCATAGGGACTTTCTTAACGCAAATTTCTTTGTTGGGGGTGTGGGCGGAATTTTCCGTCCCCCCCCGAATTGTTTCGGGACGCCCAACTCCCTCCACAATTTTATAATTTTTATTTTGTCAATTATTTATTAAGTTTTATTCAATTTATTTATTTTGTAAACTTATTAATATTCTTATTAATAACTTATTAATTATTTATGAAATTATTCTTTTTGTGTTTTATTGTTTTTTATCTAATTTCTATTTGTGTTTTTATTTATTGAATATTTTATATTATTCTAACGTACGTGTTTTTCCTATGTTTTATCTCTTCAATTTGTAGATATGTTTTTACTATTTATTTTACATTTTCGTCTTTTGAATGATTTATAGATATTTATTTCTATTGTTATACTTTTCTAAATTATTTCACATTATTTATTATATTTATCATCTCGTGTCTATCATATAATTTTCGTACCGTTTTCGTGTGGGTTTTAAAATTTATTCCTCACTATTTTATTTAAAACTATTTCCTACTGTTTATTTATCTTTTCTGTATTTCATTAGTTTCCGCTTATTTCTTGTTGTTGTGAAAAATATTTTTAAGATATTAAAAGACGTGGCAACGTTGCGATGCAAAATATTTATTCTCGGCATGCCTCAATATTGGGTTTTTCCTTATTTTTGTCTGTTCCATGCGTCGGTAATCGCTATCCTCCCTAATGGCTTTATTGCTCTCCAACGGTCCCTTAGATCTTGGGCCTTTTCGCTTTGGAGTTTTCCCATTTTTTTCTGTGTAACTGTTGTAGGTCCTTTCAGGGATATGTATTTTAATGCTTAAGAAAAAGGACAGAATTCTTGAATATTGATTTAAAAGATATGGGCGAACGTCTCGAATATTCCATCTCGGAATATTCGACGGACGTCACAATTACATAGGTTACACCGAGAAAAATGTGTGATAAAAGAAGTAGCAGCGACATTAATGATTGTTGCAACAATTATGTACAGTGATGCTATTATTATTCATCAAATTCAGACACTGCGAAAGGTCAATGAAAGATTCTCAACTATTCCAAAAATGATTGAAAAAATTATTGTTTTTTCATTTAAATATAAACATTGTACAACATTTCTCTCAGTGAACTCTTCTCGTAGTCTACTCGGTCATTATCTTTTTTGTTTATTCTCATGGTTGGTTGCTAGTGCACTCGTTCAATTGTTTTGTTTTTTATTGTCTCGTTTGTTTACTCCTTCGTTAAACGGTATAGGGGCGCCTGGACGCGTTTTTTCCTCGCCGAGCGTATTAGTTCTTAACCCTGCACGCCAAGTTTTTTGTTTGGTTTAGTCATTAATAACTTAAGCATGTCTTTTATATTATATAACTTGGCTTTTATATTAATTGATTTTAATTTTTTTTTATATTTTGATGTTTGACTATTTTTCCACTTATTCAAATACTTGGCGTTCTTTTTTCACTTTTCAAAAGTATTTTGTAATTGATTTCAGTTCTTTTTGAAATATCATTTAAAATTGTTCATTTTAATAATTTGTAATGAACGAAATTCTTCGTCGAGTGTTTGTTTTTTTTTAGTTCCTATAATGGATGTAATGCCTGAATGTAGCATTTTCGTAGCTATCTATTGATCATATAAAGTGAATTAACTTCTTTTGATATATTATTATAAAGTCTTTTGATTTTTTAGATGCCCTACAATTTACGGAAACAGACGTTATAATGTTAAGAATACCTTTTTCTGTGTCTAGTTTATAAATTTTTCCATTTTGACAGCTTTTTAAATGCATTTTTCAATAATTAAAGCGTTTTAAATGAAAGAAATACGGCGTTTCATTTCGTCATAAAATTCAGTTTTTATTTCTCAAAATAAATACCTTTTTTTGAAAGCATCTCTATTGTATTAATTTTTTTTTAAGTGCTATATTTCGAGGCTATACTTACAAATTTTCAGGTAAAAACATTAAAAATAACGCTAGTTATACATTTTTTAGTGAAAAAAATAACTTTTTCCATTTTTTTTCTTCGAATTTGCATTTTTCTAGCTAATTCAAATCCAATAAATAGCTCTGAAATCTATTGTATCTGAAGGGGGATGTATTTTGATAATTAGTACATCTGATAATTTTTTATTGCAGTTAAACATTCAATACCGTTCATAAAACACACGCATAAATGACCCGGGTGTCAAACACCCAGTGTGCGTTATGCGTAGTTTTATGGAAGTATGCTCTTTAAGAGTTCAAAGAACTAATGAGAAATTATGAATGATTCAAAAAAATCATGAATTTCAAAAGAAAAGAATTTCAAAAGAATTCAATGAATCGAAAGATAGGATTTTTTTTTAAACGTATCATTTCGTTCATGAGGAACAAAAATGATTACATAATGGTATTATTTTGTTTACAATGAATGGTCTTAAGCATACTTCATAATAGTGTTTTCGAAATTCGGAAAAAAATTAAAGAAAAATTATCAATGATTTAAAAAAGAAAAACGAGATAAAGTTGAAAATTATTTAAGAAACATACCTACCCAGATAGACATTTTGCGTCATATTATCGGCACGTCACTCGAGAGCAAGCCGTGGCGTCAGTAAACAGCTTTCTACGTCCGTATTAAGCTCCATTCTAAAGACACGACATTACGTAATAATGTTGTAATAATGCCCAAATATGCAGCTGCACATTTGTAGCATGTTTGCAACACGGCGTGCTGCTTATTTGCAGCATATTTGCAACCCGACTTGCTGCACAGTTACAGCATATTTGCAACACAGCGTGCTGCACATTTGCAGCGTATTTGCAGCATGGCGTGCTGCACATTTGCATCATATTCACAGTTCACTGTGCTTTAAACCTTGTTTTGACGTTATATTGGCATCACGTTCGGCTGCGTATTAGCAGCGTTATCGCAGCACGTCGTGATACAAACGTGCCGTGTCATATTGCATCAAGTTGATTTTTTTTAGATATTAACCGGCCTTTACTTAAATGCCCTTAGCGTGACTTCATCGCATGTGAGAACAATAGCGAGGGGTGTGCGACACGTTGTGACGGCTAGCTGAACTACAACATAAACAGCACGACGCGCTGCAATTAAGACGCAAATACGCAGCCACGACGTACTGCAATTAAGATGCAAATACGCAGCACAACGTGCTGTTATTTTGCTGCATTCTAACGTTAGATCTTAACATATAGTTATAACGCAAATCTGACGGCGCGTGACGTCAATATGTTGCTTAATTCAGACGTAGAAAGCTACTTAATTGTGACGTATTATGCCGTCAGAATTGCGTTGCTGTGCCGTCATGCGATTTTCTACAACACGTTTGTCTATTGTACGGTCGCGATCACGATGCGTCTCGAATTATCATGCGAGACAACTAGGGTCGTAAATCCTAGTTTCAAAAAAAAATGAAAATATTTTATGACACCGTGAAGAATCGCGAACGTCCCACACCTCAAATTAATGTGATGTGGGTATTTCTTTTAATAAAAATAAAAACTCGCGAATAAACTAAAAGATTCACATTTATTCACTTATAATTACAATGTTAATATTCGTAGCACTAAATTCGTTGATTGTCCGTACTTTATGTATATGTCGTTGTTGCATGAATTTAAATATTTGACGGTATTGACACGTGAATGGTTTACAAGTTTTTGAGAATTGCAAAACTTGGAGTGTTTCGAGAGAAGTGCAGAGATCCGCTCGAGTGGAATCTTTTTGTTGTACACTCTGCGAAGTTTAGTCGATGACTGAAGTTTTGAAATTTGACGTGCTCCTCGTTGACATCGAGAAGCGACGCGAAAAGTTAATCTAAGAGTGTGATTGGTTGGGATAAATAAAAGGTGGGGAAAAATGGTACGAATTTTTCTAATTGGTGAAGAAAAATGGAAAGGAGGGAGAATTTTCTAAACGGACATATTTTCCTTTAGGAATATATAATAATTATTTTTTCACCCCGACGCGGACATCTGGCGAGGGACGCTAAGAAATTGACCGCGGAGAGCGAGCGAGAAAAGGGTCGAGAAGTGCAATAAAAAGGCTTAACTCCTCGTCTCGCAAAATCGAGGTAAAAAGAAATATTCAAGAATTATAAAATGGAAAAGGACAGAATGATATTTTGACTGCACAGAGGATTAAAATAATAAAATGTTTGAAATGTGCAACTCGTTTGGAAACACATGAGAAAAGAAGGATTAAAAATGGTGAAAGTTTTATACTTGGGAAAAGACCGATTGGGAAATTTTGAGGATACAATGCAGCAGATGTGCTGTAGAAATGAGTATAGAAAATAATAATCCGCGCTGAGATTGTTTCGGACAAAAAATAAAATATTCAACCAGGGTAAAATAACTAAAGATGAACGCGTTCCGTTTTGCGACGGAACAGACTCCCCCCTTGAGAGAGGAGCGATCAAGTATAAAAGTAAATGAATTTCAATGAGATAAATGTATCTTAAATCTACAAAGTTCATATATGTGAATTTCTAAGGAGATCTTTTCACTGTCACTCGGAACTGATCGTGGCGAGCCTTTGGATGCTCCTGTCGAAAATGACCCGCGATGTTTTGAGCCAGCGCTGCCACAACAATAACCGTTTGCATGGCGTGCTGTTGAAATTTACCTCGGGATTACTCGTTAAAAACATTGCCAATTAAAAAATGACCAAGAGTAGATACGAGGGGATCATTTTGATCCGACAAAATGGGAGTCGAGGGACGAGAGTTAAGTTATCGCTTCCACTATGAGCGTGTAAAGCTGTTTGAACGTGAGCAACTGCTCGCCGATTACTCTTTTTGCATGATGATTGAAAAAATTGTACGGCCGCTTTCCAGAGACCACCGATGTTCGGAGATCGACGTGGTATGAAGTGCCACCTGATCTCGCGCTCAGTGCGGAAGTTGCGCGTACCTTTGTTGAGCTTTTCGGAACGTAGATGTTGTAAAATTTCCGTCATCTCGTCGTTCGCTCCGAGGAAGATTGTTCCATTATTGAAGTATGCTGGGTAAATTGCCCATTGTGTTGGCTGGTGGAGAATTGTCCTTTGCGCGAACCATGTAGTTGCGGATCACTTTACGTACGTCGATCACACAGTACCGTTGTTGTAACGAATGAAATGCCGATTGGACGCGAGAATGGTAATTCGACGTATGCTCGTAACGGATGAGTATCCAAGTAACGTAACGCGACCGCGAAAGAATTATAGGATGCCTTTCAGCGAATGACATCTTCGAACTTGTTTTTTCCGGGAAATCATGACGCTGCGTCTCGATTTGTTCAATCTCCCAGAATCGTTTCAAGATGCCCTCCAACGTGTTAAAGTGGCATTGCCGGTTGTAAATCGTCAAGCCGTCCGTATGAATAGCACCGCCGACGATCCATCCTAATCTCGCTTCCTGGAGATAAAAGTCGGGACCTTAGTTTTTTGAAAGCTTCATTTGACCCATACAAGGGGTGCCTCGCGACGATCCTCAGCCACTTAACGTATTGACGTCTGATGGTTCGTTGAATCCTGGATCGGCGAGCTTAAAATTGCGTGACAGAGACAGTCCGCTTCGTGAAACGGGTTCGTCAGGCACTAATCTCGCATCATCGTTGGGCGTTAGAAATTGTAACGATCCCTTGAATTTATTAATCGGAAGTTTTGATTTCGGCACATTGAGACGCGATGCCAATCTCTCCGTCACAAAATTGACATTGGAGCGAGTATGCAGGAAAACTCTACAAGATATGAGCTCCCCCGTGGAATTAAGAATGTTTATTTTTGCGGCCACTAAACGATCCGTGGATAAAATGCTGGCTACTATAAGAGTGATCCCAGCATTCACTGTTGTGATTTGCGAAATGATATGTCACAATTGATCATTTTGTGGCGAAGCACTTCCGCTCGCTTCTGACGATAGTTGTGACGACTCTGAGAAATGCAACCACGAATGATGTCGCTTGTGGCACGTTTTGCAAGTAAATGTTGACGTGCATTGTTTAGTGCTGTGACCTGGATGCCAGCAGTTGATGCAGACTGGTGCTTGAGAGGCTGCTTGAAACTTCTCCTTTGGCGACAGCTTTTTAAATTCATCGCATTGCGAAAGTTTATGGTTTCCCTTGCACATGGTACATTCAAACGGTTGCGGTTGCGGTTGCAAAGCTTCGTGGGTGATTTGAACTCGTTAAATTGTGGTTTTGATGCTGATCTCGACAGTTGCCCTGACCTTGACCGTTGGACCTCTCTTTTTTGAAATTGATCAGAGGCTCGTCGGAGGAGATGACCATGCGTCGAAGAAAGCTGATCAGCTGATCGTAGGTAGGCAGTTCACCTTCTTTCAACGACATTTTCCACAGCTTCCGAGTATTTTTATCAATTTTCGACGAGACAATCCAGAGCATCATCGTGCCGAATGTGTCTTCCGATAATGCCTTGAGCGCCGCACAATGAAGCTCAACGGTATTTATGAGTTCGCATAATTCGATTGGCGATTCTCGTTGCATCGCTGTGACGTTGAAGATTTCGGTCACGTGACGTTCACGTATTCGGCCCTTATCTTCGAAAGTTCTTTTGAGCAATGTCCAAGCGCTTTGATAACCTACATCAGTGGTCTCGAATTGTTTGACAAGCCTTTGTCGCTCTCCGCTCAAACATGAGCGTAGATACTTCAATTTATCTGTATCCGTAAGATCTGTCCGCCGTCCTATCGTCGACTGAAAGTCATCCTGGAAGCTGAGCCAATCGTCGTATTTTCCATCGAATTTAGGGAGTGACTGTTCCGGTAGTCGAGCTAACGTTCGCGGCAGTGTAAACGGGTTTGGAGATGCACGGCTTGAAGTTGAGGGATTCGCAGCTGCTGCAGTTGCTTGCGTGATTCTATCTTGAATTTCTGAACCTTTCGCTAATACGGTGAGATAATCGTTTTCCATAAGCTCTTGTTCCTTGTAATGATCTGCGTTTTCTTCAAGCTCTTGCAGCTGGCTAGTCAAATCTTCCAATTTCGCGAAAGTTTCTTCTAAGCGCGTCGTGTATATTTTCAATGTATGAATATTGGGATCTGTCTGTTGTTCGGGCAAGATCTTTTTGAATTGAGTGATCCGCGATTTTATTGCAGCGCGTTTTCGAACCAAGCTATCCCGCATTTTTGTTTCTTCTGCGTTAAGCGGCATTTTAAAGTTCGCGAAATAAACACTTGGGTATAACGTGAGGGATTTGGTCAATTGGCAATGTGTATTTAACGAGCTTACCGTTGGAAGATCTTGATGTTGGCACCGCTGACAATAGAATCCGCTGGTCGAGGGTGTGTTGTCTCTCTCGTCCTGGTTCTCGTCGTTGGTCTGAAGATCAGCTGTGCTGGATGCACACTAGCACGTCACTTTGTCTAATTGATTGTTCATTAATCACGTTTCACTTTTTAATTCACTTTAGTTTGTACCGGGATTTTGAGATCCGGCTCGAGGGACCAAAATGTACGGTCGCGATCACGATGCGTCTCGAATTATCATGCGAGACAACTAGGGTCGTAAATCCTAGTTTCAAAAAAAAATGAAAATATTTTATGACACCGTGAAGAATCGCGAACGTCCCACACCTCAAATTAATGTGATGTGGGTATTTCTTTTAATAAAAATAAAAACTCGCGAATAAACTAAAAGATTCACATTTATTCACTTATAATTACAATGTTAATATTCGTAGCACTAAATTCGTTGATTGTCTGTATTTTATGTATATGTCGTTGTTGCATGAATTTAAATATTTGACGGTATTGACACGTGAATGGTTTACAAGTTTTTGAGAATTGCAAAACTTGGAGTGTTTCGCGAGAAGTGCAGAGATCCGCTCGAGTGGAATCTTTTTGTTGTACACTCTGCGAAGTTTAGTCGATGACAAAAGTTTTGAAATTTGACGTGCTCCTCGTTGACACCGAGAAGCGACGCGAAAAGTTAATCTAAGAGTGTGATTGGTTGGGATAAATTAAAGGTGGGGAAAAATGGTACGAATTTTTCTGATTGGTGAAGAAAAATGGAAAGGAGGGAGAATTTTCTAAACGGACGTATTTTCCTTTAGGAATATATAATAATTATTTTTTCACCCCGACGCGGACATCCGGCGAGGGACGCTAAGAAATTGACCGCGGAGAGCGAGCGAGAAAAGGGTCGAGAAGTGCAATAAAAAGGCTTAACTCCTCGTCTCGCAAAATCGAGGTAAAAAGAAATATTCAAGAATTATAAAATGAAAAAGGACAGAATGATATTTTGACTGCACAGAGGATTAAAATAATAAAATGTTTGAAATGTGTAACTCGTTTGGAAACACATGAGAAAAGAAGGATTAAAAATGGTGAAAGTTTTATACTTGGGAAAAGACCGATTAGGAAATTTTGAGGATACAATGCAGCAGATCTGCTGTAGAAATGAGTATAGAAAATAATAATCCGCGCTGAGATTGTTTCGGACTAAAAATAAAATATTCAACCAGGGTAAAATAACTAAAGATGAACGCGTTCCGTTTTGCGACGGAACATCTATCTGGGTAATTTCGTAAAGGAAAATGAGAATGGATTCAATAACTGCATGTATATGTTGTATTGAAAATATATGAAACATACGTAAAACATATTTCGTGTTAATTTTTTTGAAATCCCTAGGAGAAAAAACTTTGTTAGTTTGTTCGAAACCATTAGTTTTAAATAGCTGATGAAAAAATATAAATGATTCAAACACTATGAATCAAAAAGTAGTGAAATAAAAAAATAGTGATGGCATTATGGAATTGGCAAGGAAGTCGAAAGTAGTCCTTTACATAGTACTCTACGTAGAGGCTGAAATTCAACACAGGCTGTTCGGGGCCTTCAGAAACTCTACAGACAGGCTGTTTGAGACCTTTAGAAACTCACCATACAGGCTAAAATTCAACAAAGAGGCTGTCCGGGGCCTCTAGAAACTCTACAAAGGGGCTTTCCAAGGCCTTCATTTGGAATAACATTCGAAAAAAATGTATAATTTGAAAAATGAAAATAAAAATGCATTTAAAATTAGGTCATGCAAATTTGAAATTTGCACATAGCTTCCTCATTTTTTTCCGTCATTCGTCGAGTTTCCTTTATGAAGACATCCTTAACCACCTTTATGACATGTATATTTACCATATTTAAAAATAATGATTAGATAAAAAATGACTGTAGAAAAAAATAGCCCAGGAAAAAACAGCCCAATTATCGAGTAATTTCAATCATTTAATTACGTTTAAAAACTAGTTTTGTTTTCTCTAGGGGGGCTTCGCCCCCCTAACTCCCCAGGGGAGGGGGCTTTGCCCCCTCCACACCCAGAAGGGGCTCTGCCCCTTCTCCCTGCCAAGGGGCTGCCGCCCCCCAGACCCCCGCTCCCGCGTGTGTCACACGTCCTACAATCATCGCACGAAAACACATTTATACACCCCCGCTCGAAAGTTTGGATACACCTGTCGATATTTCTTGCCGCACTAAAAGTTGCATAACTCCTTAAAAAAAAAATATAATCGAATTTTCAAAAAAGCGTTTGACGGGAAGGAATTCAGCTTTGTTTCCCTTATTCTTAATTTCTTTTACGATTTTTTTTCGACATGGTATGCATTTTTGAAAGTGACCATTTTTCGGCATTTTTTCGACCATCGCAAATCGGGCGCATATGTTAAGGACATTTTTTTTAAACTTTTTTATCTCCAGTACATGTGAAAGGGTTAGAAGCCGCTCGATTTTCATTCCTTAAAGATTTACGTACGATTTTTTCTCGCAAAGTTATTTCACTTCTGGCTCAAAAAGTCAAATTTTAAAAGATGCAACGTAACTCAAAGACTATAGAGTTTGAGAGAAAATGTCAAGTATGAAAAAAGTGGCGTAGGTATATACAGAATTGCCTGGAATTATTTTAGAATTTTCCCATGAAATTTTTCATTTTCTACT